>JAWNMR010000492.1:22100000-22700000 GCA_035043845.1 Drosophila picticornis | reverse complement strand
ACTGATTGGTTAGAATTATATTCCTGAACCAATATGAATATTGCGATGTGTTCCCCATATGAGTCCTGTGAAGGCTAATAGGCCTCCCTGGTTTTCACGGGAATTAGCCAGGTAGAAAAATGTGAAGTGCAGGTGTTATAAGAACTTTAAGAGTTCAAGTAATCCCTCTAATTACTCTCTTATTCAAAGATCTAATAGAATTTTTGGAACTGTGATCACTGAAAAGTCAGTTTATGGCGGCCTGCACTCAATCACGCCTGCGTATTCATCAGGTCCAAATGGAGTTCCGTGGTGTGTACTTAAATACGGTTCTGAGTCACCTTTATTTAAAATATTTACGTTCTCTATTGATACTTATTCTCTGCTCACTGTTTTGAAGAAATCATTTATTATTCTTCTCCATAAAAATGGCTCAAAGTCCGAAGTATAAACCTACAGGTATATTTCCAAATTTTCGGCAATAACTAGGACATAGAAAATAGGAACAACTCAACTGCAATACTTATGTAGGTCCATTATTTCATCTTTCCAGCATCGTTTTGTCTAATGAAGGACTACAACCACCAACATTCTTGAACTTACTCCTCTTGTGATCAAGCGATTTCGAAATAAAATGCAATTTAATGTCGTTTATAGACTTCAGAAGTGTCTTTGATTCAGTTGAACATTGTCTCCTGGTTCATAAACTAAACCTTACCTTGCCTACTTATTTGGTAGCGTATTATTTCTAGAAACATTTCAACGTTCGTTCAGTTTGGTCTTGGCTATAAGGTGTTGATGTCTCTGCTCGACTAGCAGAGACATATACCTTGAAGCAGGAAAAGCTTATTTGCCGAAATGGGCTTAGCGAAGACACAAGCCAAATGTCATAATTCTAAAGGCAGATATTAAACGTCAAAGCTCCACGCAATCCAAATGTTTTATTTTTATTCACTGAACCCATTGAAAATGGGTAAAAAGATATAAAGGTTTTGTGAAATGTATGTCACAAGCTGAAGGCATCATCTCCGACCTCAAAATTTATATGCACTCTTGATCAGTATCAACATCCGAGTCGATATAGCCATGTCCGTTCGTCTATATGAACACGCGGATCTCAGAGACTATAGGAGCTAAAGACTTGGAATAGAGGTACTCGTATGCCCGGCGCAGATGAAGTTCACTTTATTTTGCAATGGCAATAAATACTTGCAGACCTGCTCACATTTGGGTTTAAAACTTTTTAAAAAAATAATTTTCAAATAAAATTATAACATATTTTACAGCTGTTATATTCAAATTTATCACAATATAAATCATAACGTTTTTAGGTATTGCTGTGTCCTATAAGGTAATGCTACATTTATATACAATTTTTGACCAATGTTCTTGTCGAAATTCCACAACTTCTGCTTGTATAAAGAAGATCAACTTGGTTTTACCAATTACATATATAATTATTAGACCAAAAACAATTAAAAAAAAAAAGTATTTCAATCTAGAAAACGCATTTATTAGATAATGAGTTTTCAAGCTACCGAAGTGATGCAGATAATGATTTTGTCCTTAAATTCCCTCAGATTCACACATAAATTAATGTGTTTCATACACATAAAACTGTCAAAACAATACGTTTATCTATGAATAGAATAGAAACCAACATAAAATATTACATTTTTTGTAATTGTCCGATGCCAGTTTATTTGTCATCATGGGAAATTTGCATTTGTTTCAATTGCTTGGATGCCTTTCAGCTCTCACTTAAAACTTATCCGGAGGCATCTATCTAATGATAAGGGTTGGCCACAGGAAACTCTCGTTGATCATTTCCTAAAACAGCATCCGTTCCGGTATGTTTCTCACATCTGTCGAGATTCCGTTGATGCATTGAATTGGCTTTAGAAAGAAATATATCAATATTTAAAGACTTTGTTGTTGTCGTTGTCGCTGTGGTCGTTGTTGCTATTGTAGCGTTATGGTCAAAAACATGCTTAAAAAAAATTGTCCGCACATTTCGCAATTCTCGCATTTCCGTCGCATCGCCCGTTTCTCGGCCAGCGGAAACGCAACGTCCAAAATCGTAGCCAAATCGATAATCAAAGTGTATCAAAACTGCGGGCCACCAATTTTGGGGCCCTGTTGGCTCTGGTTAATTGGCAGGCCCAAAAGGCGGACGCCAGGCGCATTCCAATTGCCAATGCCGTCTTCTATGGATAGTACGATCGGCAACGTTTTCGCTTTGTGAATGAAACTCAAAACTAGCACTACAGGTTCACCTCCCTACTCCTCAGCGCTTCTGTGCACCATACATACCTAAAACAGAGCCACACCCGTTGACGATCGACGCCCACGCCCATTGCCAAAAACGTTGCTGCCATCAGCTATTCCATTCAATAGACGTATTCGTGGCACTATTTTTAATGCATTAATCAATTGGCAATCACGTCCCACAAACATACAGCAACAACAACAACAAAAACAACAGTAGCAAGAAGCGTAAGTATATTCGACACGAATTGGATTAATGGGAACGCCGCTCTGCGCCCGGCAGCCGCTCCTCAATGCTTCGAGTGCTTCTAACATTTCAATCGCCTTGGCTCATGTTCACTTCCTTCCGCTTCCGCTTTCGTTTATTTTTTTCTTTCTTTTTTTATGATCCACACTCGACGCTTTATCTGTTTCAAGTGCAGCCAACTTCTAGTTGTTGGCGTTCCAGCCTCTCATCTTGTGGCAGCTGTGATAATGCTGCCGCCTCCGTGTCGCATGTTAAAAATATTCTCAATGAGTTTGGCATGTGTCACAATATCCAAGAGCAGAAGAGTCTAAGCCGTTTCCAGTTACGAGCTTCATCTTCTAATGGTCCTCATCAACCGATGGAGATCTTTTAGGGAACGATATATTTAATAAATTTGCTTCATTTTGTAATATATTTATTGCATATATTCAATATTTTATTTAACAAAATTGTATACAATTATATACTATGACCAATAAATCTTACATTCAAATCTTGAACTGAGATTTGCATTTTTTACAGTCCAGATTATATCAAATTTGACAAGCTAAAAATTACAAAAATTAGGTGAAACAAAATAAATACTAAAATAATAAGGTGAATTACAATATTGGATATTCAATTAATAAAAAAATAATAAGTTCAAGATGACGATTCTTTATAAACTTCTAAAATAATAAGGTGAATTACAATATTGGATTTTCAATTACTAAAAAATTAATAAGTTCAAGATGAAGATTCTTTATAAACTTCGCACAAATTACATCGATTTTCAATGAAAAAATAAAACTTATTCATTGTCCTGTTGTCGAGTTTAGAGGATATTTGTGCACCAACTCAAAACACTTTACTTATTCCACCAACAAATTTAGAAAGAATCATGCTATGCAATTTATCCACCCATTGGGCTATTCTGAGAAAAGAATTAAAATCATTATTGTAGTGCCTTCAGTTAGTGCTTAGTGGCATTAACAGATCAGATCAGACCAGTCGCTTGGCCAATAGTCTAAAGCATAGTCGACCGGCTACGTTCCGTGGTCAGTCGCCAGCTGCCAATGCGACGACAACGCTTCGTATTTGGTTTGAATATTTTTTTATCTTGCTTCTTTGTTTTGCTAATTTATGCCACGTCTCAGCTAATTAATTTCTGTTAGCCAGTCCAAGACATGGGGGCAGCATTGGCAAATCTACAACAGCAGCAGAAGCAACAGCAATAGCAGCAGCAACAAACAAGAAAGTCTCACGGCTCGTGCATGGAATAAGCAATGGGTGTCGATTGTTGTTGTTGTTGCTGTTGTCTTCGGATTTTCATTAGAAATGTTTGCGCGTTTTTCAGTCGGTGCGTCGCCATTTTTGCCTTGGCTAAACCAAACTCGCGCTTTGATGTGCCAACAGCAACAACCAACCAATAACAACACCAGCAATAACATTGTTGCCTTAACAAGCGTCTAATTGTGTAACTGCAAAAGCAACATTAATAAATTCAAAGGCGTTCGTCGTTTGCCATTTCCATTTTCAATGTTAATCGTCGAATGCA
This sequence comes from Drosophila picticornis, assembly GCA_035043845.1. Lineage (NCBI taxonomy): Eukaryota > Metazoa > Arthropoda > Insecta > Diptera > Drosophilidae > Drosophila > Drosophila picticornis. The sequence continues at coordinate 22,695,969 of JAWNMR010000492.1, read as the reverse complement.
AAATGCCAAATGTAAATTTAAAATGCAACATGCTTAATGCACCCACGAGAGCAACTATTGATACCAGAGAAACGGATAGTGGCTGGTAGGGGTGATGGGGGACCTAAATATGCCTCTGCCTCCGCCTCTGTCTCTGTCGCGTTCTCTACCCATTTCCATTTTCATTTTCGTTTTCATTTCCATTGAAAGACGTTTCCTGCCTTACGCGCTCCCATTTCCCCATACCCCTTCCCTCTCTCTCTCTCTCACTCTCGCACTCTCTATGCTTCTCTCTCTCTCTATCAGCACATATTTTCAGCAGCAACATTGGAGACATTTGCATTTACCAGCATACTCCTATACCATTTGCCGAGGGAGAGCATTGTGCTTTTGCCACATATTGTGTAAGGCCTTGTAGGAGACATCTGCAAGGGTATATTTGATTCGGTGGGCCTCCGATAGTTTTGTTCTTACTGAATTTTTAAAGAAGTTGTCTTTACAGGTGCCCGTTTGGCTATGAACTGAGTAGTCTTGAAAAAGATGCACGATGCGATAGGCACCCTTAAGTCACCATAATAGAAATACTTTAGATATTATACACATTGTATATGCACACAAATTTTGTAGAAGAAAAGCTCTTGTAAGAATAATAAAAATAATTAATATCGAACCAATATATCGTATAGCTTTGAGAGGAATAATCGGGTCAGTACCAATACCAGCATAGTAAAAGGTAGGGTATGTAATCTGAAGCGTGTTTTAGAAAAGAGGTACACACTCATAGAGAAACATATATATGCAGTTGCGATGGATCAGTCGTTTGTTTGAATGTTCATGTAACTCAAACAAAACACATTAATTTCAATGGAATACAATTAAACACGTTCCATCCGAGTCGGGCATTTTAACGCTGCTCGCCATAAATATCGAGTGAAAGGTCAAATTTTCAATCTTCAGGGTCTCCCTCTCTCCCCCCTCTCTCTATCTCTCTCCTGTTTCCCGCTGAGTGCCTTGGCAGACGGGCGGCACGAAATCAATGGGAAGCCCTCAATTCACACAATGAAAATACCGAGCAATTAAAATTAGGTTGAAACAAGTGAATAAATTTATAAAACTTTTTATTGTTGCACACTTATAGCACTTAAGTTATAAACATTTTTCATTTTTCCATTTTTCTCTTTTTTTATTTATTGTACTTCTTGCTTGAATTTTACAATATTTGTGTTTCGATTTGTCGGTTGTTGTTATTAGTTGAATTTGTATTTCAATGTGCCAAAGCCAATTTCGAATGCGATTTAATAATTATAAAATATTAAATATTTATAATCCTTAATGAATATTTTCGCATTTCGATAGAACAAATACAAAAGAAAGTTCTTTATAGTTAATATACGTTTAATATGTTCGCATACTCCTATATATTTATAAATATATATGTAATCGTATTTGTGTATGAGTATGTGTGGATGTGGGCGTGGTTATGGAGGAACGATAATATGTATGATATACATTATGCTCGACTATATATTAACCATATAGTAGCTGATATGCTGCCGATATTGCTTGGTTCTGTTCCACTCGTCACGTTCGCTCGCCTTAATATTTACATTAAGTAGAAATTTGTTAATCATATTATAATGCATTCATAGTTTGTAACTCTGTTCGACCTCTTTCACTCTCGCTCGCTCTCTCTCTCTCTCTCTCTCTCTCTTTCACACTCTTGCTCTAAAAAACAAACAAAAAAAAAAAAACAAAGAACGACTTTTATTTATTTACAAAACGATTTGCCAATTTCGCATTTAGAATTCAATAAACGTTCATTGCGGCAAACAGTTTGGCTGCAAATTTAAATTTAGGCACTGACCAAATTTCCAAATGAAATGGTATTTATCAAATCGTGAATTGGTAGGCAAATACAAATAAATTGATAAGGCTTTTATTGGATTTGAGTAGTTTGTCAGGAGTCAAACTTCTGTGATTTTGGCCAAACTATTTGCCAGCTTTGAACGTAAGAAGCGCAATTTAAATAATTATTTATTAATTATAGTAATTAATTGCTGTGCCTTTGCATTACAAACAAGTCAACATAACATTTAAATTAAATATTAGGCAATAATATATACTCGTACGCGTATTTAATATATTTCTTCAGTTTTGCAAGTTTGCGAGCTCCTTTCAGTTTTCTCTTTGTGTAAAGATGCTGATGCTGTTGTTATTGTTGTTTCTGTTTTTGTTGTTGTTGCTGTTGCTGTTGTTGCTGCTGCTGCTGCTCCTCTTATGCCTTGTATAAGTGGTACCAGACGTAGATGTACTCTTAGGTTGTTAACAGAAAACGCATTAGCTGCTGGCCACAACTTGAGCTTCAGCCCTTTGAGCCGGCCAGAAGTCCAACTCCACCTCCGATACCGACTCCGTTGTTCTCCTCGATGTATACATTGCCCGGTTGCAGCGTTTTTAGAACGCGTCGCTCCTGATGCTTGGCATGCTTCTCCACTAGAGACAGCGAGCAAAAGAGACATACAGAGAGAGGGAGAGAGAGAGAGAGAAAGAGAGAGAAAGAAATATGAGTACAATTTTGAGCTGTAGGCCACAAGCATGGCTGTCAAAACTGAGTGACAACCGTAGTCCCCCATTGAGTCGGTATTAATATTCAGTGCTGGCGCGTTCTCATTTGCATTTGCCATGGAATCAATTGCGATCGCATTGGATGGGCCCATTAAACGGCTATTGTCGCCGCCATGAGGCCGCCGCCCACGGGCTCAATGGCCAATTTAAATGCCAATTCGCAAACGCCTTGGACAAAAAGGAGCAAACGTACAACAAAAATAACACACACATGCAATTGAAAAAACGATATTCTTTCGATTGTGGAATGCAACCCCGCGGCGTGTTTGCAACGCCCAGCTCAGTCAGAGTCGCAGTTCGAGTCACAGTCCCAGTTACAGTGCCCGGTCTAGCCAGTCCCCTGCCAGGCGTAGCACATCGGACTGGTGGACGATCTCAAGTGGTTTGACCTTTGACACACTTACCAGGCAGCAGCACATGTTGCGGCTGAAAGATGCCTGACTGCGCAGACGCCGATGCCGCCGCTGCCGTCATGGCCGAGGCGGGCAGACCACGCAACGCATCCGCATTGCCTATGAAGAAGGTGCCACCATCCAGACTCTGCACCTCGGCCAGCTTGGCCATCAGCTTCGTGGACAACTCTTCTACATCTGCAAAAATAAAAGAGAAAATGTTTACATTTGTCAAAACTATTAACAACATCTGGAATTTTGGTTAGAAACACTTAGTTGGTATTAGCAGTTAATTGTAAGTTTTTCATAAAGAACAGTTACCACTTCATCGATAGATCGACAAATACATATATATATAAAGTGTATCAGATCGAAGATCGTTGGTAGCTTTTTATGTTAAAGGGGAATTTCAAACTTGCTTCAAACTTGGGCAGGTAATCAAGTTAGTCAAGTTGCACGATTTTGTGGGTTCTTCCAAATGAGAGGATCGATCTTTCCATTTGTTTGCTGAAGGTCAAAGTTGTCTCGGTTTCCGTCTACTCAAGTACGTACATATTACATATATACATATATACATAGGTGTGTACTCAGTATAGCCAAGTAATTTCCGCAAGCTGAAATACTGTAAAGGCCTAACCAAACACAGCCATAAGCCTGTTAAAATATTTATTATATTTTTGTATTCGCGCCGTCAGATCAACAATTATTACGAGCAGACATTGTTGATTGTCAGTGCCAGGAAATCGAAAGGGGGTCGTTCAGGGGCCTTTGGTGCGCATTTCCGACTTGTAAACAAGCGTTGTGGGCGTAAATGTGAGGCGTGGCCAAAATAGACAGCGAGCAGATAATTTATAATTTATTTTTAAACTGAAGTCAACAAAGAAAAAGCCAAAAACAAAATCGACACACGTCGAGAAAACTGAAAAAAAGCAGAAATGTGCTGAAATGTGCCGAAGAAGAAGAAGCAGTGAGAAAATAAAAAGATCAACATGAAAATTAAGTTCCCATCCAACGGACACGATGTGGCTGGCTTTTGATTCTTTGCTCTTTATTATAAACAATCCCAGCTAAATTTCACACAAGAACAACAAAAACGAAGAAAACAATTTTGTGAAGAAAAGCAGAATGAAAATACCAAATTGGAAAAAAAAAGCAAAACAGATTTTCAAATTTGCGCAGTTCAATTATTTTCGAAATGTTCAATGCGCCAAAGAGAATCTAAGTACATATATACGGATCAGTAGTCTCTATAGAGGTGCGAGTATGAGTGCGAGTACGGCTAAGAGTACGGCTATGATCACGGGTCCGAGTACATGCCAGAGTACGAGTACAAACGTATGTATCGTCAATTGTATACGTATACAGTGTGTCAGTTTATTTGGAATATTGGGAAAAGCTGCACAATCCAATTTTCCATGGAAACGGTATGCCAAGAATATTCTAGCAAACTGATTGGTGAAAGCAGCAAGCCCGGGGAAAAAACAAAGAAGTACCACAGTAAACAGATCATGTGATTCAAGTGATCCCAAAATGATATTTCGATTTTGAACATGCATTCCAAATTTCTCCGAATGTTTAGCTTTAAGATTTTATGGATATTCAATATTTTATTTTAAAAAAATAGATGCGTTTCACTTACGTCATAACAAAAATGAATGCCCTCTTCAAGGGTATAGAAATCGCCTACAATATCATAGAATTAGTGAATACAAATTGGAATAAAAAAAAACCCTTATGATTTCCCCCCCTTGTTAAAATTTTCTGCTACTTTTTTGGGATCAAAGTGGACACTCATTTAAGGATCTTGTCTGACTGTAATCGAAAGTAAGAAAGACCTTTGTTAAGAATTATAGAAAAACACAGATATCTTCTTATGCTTAACTCTCGAATCGTTATATAAAAACTCTGTGAATCTCTTGCTCTACTCCATTAATGTCCCTCTTTCTCTTTTGTCCCTTTCTCGGTATACATCGCTCTACTCTTACTGCATTGAATGTATTCATAAATTGTAATTTTGTTTGCGGTGCCACGCGACTTGCCCTCGCTGGAACATTCAGACTCTGCCTTCGGTTCCAGCTCCTTCTTCATCTGCTCCATGTCCATGGATAGAAGCGGGCAGGAACGGCATTGTTATTTTTGGAAATGCCGTAAAAATACAGGGAACGGAACAGAACAGATCGACGAGTGTTCCTGCAACATTTGTGCGAGTTGTGTGAATTTTTTATTTTATTTTTTTTTTTTTGTGTTCTGCATTTGCTCAGCTGGCGCATTGAGCAAATTTATTGCCTGCGATGCTGCAAGTTGAAGGAAGCCATAAGCGCGTGCCAAGCAAAAATGGCAAATGTGAATGGAAAGGGTGGTAAACACGGGGGAGCTGATAAAAGGGGCGGGGGGCCTGAATTGAAGACGGGAGCAATTGTCAAAAGTGCGCTTGAATGCGCCCAGTCACACCTTTCCGTGCAACAACAACTTCCTGTACTCGACTCGACAGCTGGTCCAATATTTAATCATCATCAACATCAACATCAACAGGAGCTGAAGACCCACAACTTAATCGAATTCAAAGACTATTTTTAGACAGCAAACGGGAAGCGGAGCACTGCGCCAACAAGAAGTGTTTTTTTTTAAGCATTTATCCAAGTGCAACGTTCGGCATTCGATTGCTGCTCGATTTCCCATACGGTTGACACTCTTTGCAGGCAGCCTGATGCCACACAAAAAGGCGTTGCGTGAAGAAGGCGTCGCAGTCGCTGCTTGGCACTTCCTGCCCTTCGTTAGTTTTATAGCACTTGGCTGCCGCTGTGACATGATTTCGGAATTTTATTACATGCCCGCGGAAGTGATTCGTCTCTGCGGTCTACAAACATCCGCTTGTCCTTGAGCTAGACACGCCACGCACACGCAGCATTTGTGGCGTGTTGTTGCGTTTACTCTTCCGATGAACGTGTCTTTTACCTGGACATGCATTTGTTGTTGTGTGTTTCCGGTTTTGGTCTGTCAATTGATTGCATAGCCGGGTATCTCTCTGGGATATTTACACGTGTACTCACTCGGTTGTTGTGGGATCGTTAGCAAGTGCTGATGTTTTGTTTCTGTTCATTTTTTATTTTTTATTTATGATTTTTGGTTTCTTTTTTATATTCGTCTGTCCAGGTTTTTGTGTTTTCACTTCGCTGGCGGCTTCATAAATTTTCCACGCTGGACATGAATGCACTTTCTGCTGGGCGCTGCGTGGGCCGACACCAACGCCAACTTCAACGTCAACGTTAACGTCGACGTCGACACGCGCTGAATTATGATTACAAGAAGCAAAGGAAAACACAACATGGAACCCATCAAAGCAAGGCATACGTTTTCGTTCGTTTTCGTATTTTGGTTGCCCCCAAACACGCACCCGTGGGCGGGTAGGCGCGAAAAGCGTGGAAATTCACGATGTTTACCAATGTTGTTGTTATTCTTTGGCCTTTGGTTATTGCTTGTTGCGCATCAAATACGATGTGGCATCGAAAATGCTATGAGAATATTTCTTATTTAAGTATTTAGCTGTCGAAGTACTCACTGCATTTAAGCAATAACTTTTTAACTGAGACCCTTTTCGCTGTTAACTTTACCAATATGCGACGAGTATTAAAATCTCTGGGTTTTGAGAGAAAATCAACAAGAAACTTCTGCAAACTTCGGAGAGGAGTACAAGTTTTGTTGCTAAAATGTATCTATTCATATGGGAGCTAAGATGACAGATTCTCAGATTCACAGATTTATTATTGAATGCGAGTCTCATATCTATTTTAGTATCGACCTTTCTATAATTACGTTTTCCGTAATTTGATCTAAAGCAATGAGCAAAAGACTCATGATCAGTTTGATTGTCAATCAGAAATGTAATTAAAGTGGAAATACCGCTTGATAAAGCTGCTGGTATATAAATCTTGAAAGCAGTAAATCACTTTAAGCAAATATAAACACATGTATAAATAGATGGATATACGTATTTACTTTGATTTATTTTTTCAAGCAGTATTTATGACTGACAGCATTAAGCGACATTTGTTGCACGAGCAATGCTGCAAGATACACATCTATATCATATATAAATGACGATAACGTACAAATTTCCGAACAGAACCTAAACTAGAAACAAGATCACTTCATACCTTGTTATTATAATTAATTCATGCAGCTTGTAATCCAAACTCCGACCCCATCTACTATATAAGTTCTTGATCAGCATTACTAAGCATGTCCATTCTATGAAATTGGCATTGATTAACTTAGCGGATATTCGTCTTTCTGCTCCAGGCAGTGCATATGTCAGAGCTGATCCGGCTGACTGACATAGGAACGATCGGTAGAAAGATGAATATTTGGTTGAAACACTTGTTTTGTAATGCGCAAGGCGAACTATTATGCGTCTTACATATAAAAATCCCCAAAATCAGACAAATATGTCACATGGCTCGCATAGAAACGATCGCTCGAAAGATGAGTACTTGCTTGAAGAACTTTTTGTTTCCCAACTTATCCTAACCAACTTAAAATGTGTGTGTTATAATACTCAGAATAAAAAATATGAACATCGAACTTTAGCTGGTGTAGTTTTTTTAACAATGTAATAAATTTGTAGTAAATTTGAGATGACGGCAATTTGAGTACGGTCTGGAAAAGTATGTTATTTTTGACGTTTTTAATTTGAAACTTTTGTGCGTGTGGCATAAAAATCAGATTTCATCCTCATTAACTTTCCTTAAACATAATGCTAGTAAATTTGTTTGTAAATCCGATGTCCTCTATGCCTTCCGGCCATATGCGGTTCTCGAGCGCTGCGCTTCACTGGCAACTGCCACCTGATCGCATGTCTATCAATCTATCTGAAATTTGTTACCCTTCATGTTCGGTGGAGGTCTGTGGCCATGTGGAACGCATGTTTGCGGTCAGCTTAAACACGAGCATGCCAAAAACGAAATAAATTAAAAACGCTGAAGCCATAACAACAAAACTTTCAAGCTGGCTACAAATATTAATAAGCATAACAAAAGTGTATATTGTTGTTGTTGTTGTTGAAAATGTATGCAAAACGTGTCGCTGCCGATGTTGTCAACAAGGCAACATCACGGATGGACGCACATGCGCCAAATATTTGGACGTTTCGTTCTACTTTGGGGGCGGCAGAGCTGCTCATTAATATGCGGCTCAGCTGCCGCTCGCTGCAACTTCAGCTCCCAAATCTTGCAGCTCGCAGCTCGCAGCTCGCAGCTCGTGCTGCAATTCGCTGGAAATCTGCGCAAAAGGGACGCGCGTCTTTTGCATTGCATTTGTGGCTACATTGTGAACGAGATGCCGCGATGGCGATTGTCGGGCAACTGCCATACATCAAAGTGTCGTGTTTGGTGCCCTGACGCCTTATAAATATGTAAGGGTTCAGTGCAGCGGCTGGTTGTTGTTGCTGCTGTTGTTGTTGCTGTTCCCCCATCAGCTTTCTACTAGAAATCAAATAAAACGCAGCCAAACACACGACGGGCATGCTAAGCAGCTCCGGGTGGAGGTGCATGCCACTGCATGTCACGATCACAGTGCCGCTGGGTTTCGGGTGGGAATGGAATCGTGAAACACGATCACTCATTTATCCACTGGACTCGCTGCAACCTTTGGCAATGCTACGCGTTGCGCACATAAAACAACATTATTTTGAGTGCCTCTCGAGGAGGCTCCCAAGTCCAAGGCGTGTGAAAGTCACAGCAAAGCCCACAAAGAAATTACGCTAACCGAGGCATCTACGAACTGTGGAAAAGTTGCTTCTAAGTTCACTTCAAAACGTCGTCCAAAATTTAAATGAGATCTTTTTTTAATTATTGGAGAAAGTTAGAAAGTCACCTTAAAAATAGATATAATAAATTCATTAAGCGAACACAGTGGAACATTTTGAGGCAAGGGAGTAGCTCATTCCACGCTGGCAACGCTGGGTTCGAAATTCGGAAAACAGTTTGAGCAGCAACTGGAGCTGGTTCACAAAACATTATTTCAACCTGCTATGTCTTATCGATCTTAGGGCATATTTTATGAGTGGTACTCAAACTCACCTTGATCCAAACGGCGCTCCATGCGGCGCCACTGGCGCATATGATGGATGAGTATGCAGGCGGCCACCGAGAAAAAGAGCAGGCAGGCGAGCACTGGGATGAAGAGGGCGCATGTCTGCCAGTCGAGGGACAGGGCAGCGGCTGCCTCCTCGTGCAGCTGCTGCAGCTGCTCGTGGCTCAAGTGCTGCAGCGGCGTTGCCTGATCGAAATGCTCATATTCCGATGACTTTCGGCGCTGCAAAACAAAGTACATACAATTTACACATGGATTATTGAGAAGTGGAGGCATGGCAGCCTTCACACTCATACCTCTTTCCAGTTTGGCTCCGTTTTGGCCAGCACCACCCAATCGATTTTCAGGTCGTAGATGGAGCCGCAAACAGTATCGATGTGCAGCTGGCAGGGGCGCAGTGGAATCATCTCGCCCTGGCAGCTGGTGCATGGCGTACACTTGTCCTGCACCTGATCCCACCAATGCTGCGGTGCACACGGTGAACTGGGCAACACAAAGGCGCCGACGCTACCGCTAGTCAAGGCAGTGGCAGAGGCAGCGGCAGCGGTTGCAGTTGATGCTGTGGTTGCAGTATTTGACGTGGTTGCGGTGGGCACAGCGCACAAGGAACATGTTGTGGTTAGGAGCAGCAGCGTCAAATAGGCGCCAGTTTTATTTAAATATGGATAGCTACTTCTTCTAGTTACTGTTGATGTTCTTGCTGCTGCTGCTGCTGCTGTTGCTGCAGTTGTTGTTGTTGTTGTGCTGCCGCTGGTGCTCTGCTGGCTGCGCCGCCTTCGTCGACGTTTGTGAAATTTCGAGCTTGTGTTTCTTTCTAATATATTTGTTGCTTTTGTTGTTGTTGCTGCTGTTGCTGCTGTTGTTGCTGGTGTTGCTGTTGTTATAGTTAGTGTTAAGTTGTTTTTGTTGTTACAATTAGTGCTACTCGTTGTTAATTTCGTTGCTATTGTTGTTGCTGCTGCCGCTGATCTGCCGGCTGCGCTGCCTTGCAGTATTATTTGTTGCATCTCTGAAAAGAACAAAAGGATGAGGAAATATGAAGAAAAAAAAATTAGTTTTCTGTCTTAAAATAAAAAAACTTTTCGTTTATATAAACTATCGTAAATCTTACAATAAAAACTTCAACTTTTAACTGAGTGTATGGCAAAAACATGGAGTCGCTCTCAACACTGCCTTAATAAGCTCTACACAATAAATATGTATAAATTACGAATGAAAATAGTGTTCATATGGCGTTTGCTAGACGATCAGCTTAACTCTGTTGTTAATCGTCCGTGGAAAAAGCTAAGGAATAAATGCGAAAACATTATTCGAAAGAAGTGAGCCGAATTTGTGATTGATAAACAGGAATATGTTCTCCGCTGCAGAAGGGAAATGCTATCAACATCTGCTATAGTAAATCTTTCAGATAAAATTGGAAGCAGCATAAAAATTGCTTTGAAAATAATCTTGGGAAAACTGTGAAATTGCTCATTGTGACTTGGTCTGGGTTTCTGACATAAAATCATCTTTCTACAGTAGAATTGCCAAATAGCTTACAGTTTGGCATTCGGCTTCTTCTATTAAATATTTCGAATATAGCTTATGGTTTTAATTAACCTATTCATAGCACACACGTCTTAACAGATGCGAAAATAGAAGAATATACAAAGGAGTTCTTATTTATGCGGTATCGGCAGTTTTTCACTTGCAGTTTTCCCAGGCGCGCTTTTTTCACACACTCATCAAGGCAATCACAGCGGTATATTGTAGATGTGTCTTGTTTTGTTTTTCTTTCAATGTATACAGCTTACACATATATTTTTTTTTATTGATATAGAGTTGCAAACTAATGGAAAATTGCAAGAAAACAGCGGGGCACCAGCTACTGTACCGCTCCGTTCCGCTGCGTTCCGCTGTACCGCACTGCATAATCGCCCATTAAAAACGCGCGCAAAGGCAAACTATTAAATCGACCGGCAGCCAATGATGACAATGCGACGCCATCATCATGATAATGATAATGATGATGATCAACACAGCCATCATCATAAATGCGTACAGTTTGCAATCAACTTTAATGTCAACGGGGTGCTTAGGCGTTTCGCTAATCCAATCCTATGAACACCCCCCCCCCCCCCTCCCACACACACACCCTCCGACAACACACACACTATCTCCCTACCACCCGGCTATGGTTCGGTTCATTGCTCAGCTGCCGTCCGCTCTCTGCTGGAGTTAGCCAGTGTCTCCGATTCCTTTGCATCAGCAACAACGGCAACAAGACCAACAACGAAACTATTATAAACGGCATACAATTATTATTTATGCAGCTGCTGTCAATCAATGGAGTAAGAGAGTCTGACAGTGAGAGTGGGGGGGGGAGTAAAGGCGCAACAGTGACTGTGGTGGTTCCACATCCACTCAGCCAGTGGCTTCACTTCCGTTGCACCAGCGAATATTGACTGCAACCAGAACAAGCAACCATCGCATCAAAGAACCAGCTCTTTTGTCCACTTTTACAGACGAGGTTCTTTGGGTGGGGATTGGGAATCTGGTTCGTTTCCAGCTAAGAACTGGGTTCAGCGTATCTCGTAGTCGGGCTCACTCGACTACCACCTTCTTACTTGTTTACCTAATTACGTATTTCATGTTGAAGAAAACAGTCCAACATTTTATAAAATGGACTTAGAAAATAAATTTGTAATGTAATTTAAATCAAATCAAACTAAAGGTAAATAATTAAATTAAAATTCTTAATATAAGAAGTTCTGTAAACTAATCTCTCGATTTTGGATTTAGATTTAGTTTGTCCTTCTAATTTCAGACCCCAGCCCAAATAAATAATATGAAATAAAAAATATGAAATATTAAATGTCCAGTTCGTTAACAATATAACCTAGCTTCAAGTCTACCAGTTCGCCTTATAAAAAAAATAGATGAGGGAATGTTCATGTCTGCAACAGATATAAGGAATAAGCCCAAAAACAATATTCAAACAATATTCAATTGTGACTACACTGAAATACTCTAACAATTCATTTGCGACAATTTTAATAAATTCTAATCTGATTGAATATCTACGAGAACGAAGCTCATAAAATACATCGATCTTTGCTAGTTGATAAATATTGGCTGTTGGCAAAAGAGAAAGTCAAATCACTTATTATTGAGTGCGTGGAAAGTGGGGATAGAAAAGTCCGTATCTTCATTGGAAGTACCATATATATGCATGTGTACATGTGTATGTATCTACATATTTATGTGTGTGTGTGTGTGTCTGTGTGTATGTACTTAGCAGTAATGACGAATAGAGCACATGTCACATAGAGCAATGACAGCAGCAAACGAATACAAATGGAAACGGCAAACAGGAAGAAGATATATTTAATTAAAATCAACCATTACTCGTTTGGCCACCGGCACCGTAAACCGACGAACTGAGTTCAATGAGTGGTCATAAAAGGGTTGGGAAGCGGGGCGTGGGGCGTGGAGCACGGGGCATGGGTACGGGGCACAGGAAAGGCGAAGAGCACTAAAGCGCGGTAGCGCAATGGCTCATAAGGGGGCACATATATATATATATACATATATACATATATATATATATATATATATACCTTGATATATGGAAATATTCATACTTTGATACCGAAGGTCTCATGGCATATTGGTTTTGTGCAATATCCGCCAAGCTGCCTTTCAGTCTGTCCTTCTGTCCGTCTGTATGAACGAAACTTTTTCTTCACCCTTAGAGATGGGGTCCTCTACAAGGCTAGGAAATCGATAAACATCGATATTCACAAATCGATAATTCCACAATTTTAAGACTACAGTCACCAAATTGGTTGGTACGCTGTTGGCGATGTCCTTCAAAGTTCGGCATATGCCACGCCCACCCCCGGAGACCCCAGGCTCCCGCCCTTAAAAATTTCAACAGCTGTATCTTTCGCAGCTTTGGCGTTAGAGCCATCAAATTTGGTAGTTATGTTGCTGGCCACCTTTAAAAACCGATAACAAGTAATTATTCCTAGCAGCACCCATTAAAAATCCCCCAAAAACGACAAAAGCATATATCTCCCGCAATTTTAAAGCTTTTGTTATGAAACTTGGAATTTAGATTAATAAGATCGTCCTAAAAAAATATTGTTTTACCCCGAATATTCCCAAAATCACATTTATTCCGTAATTTAAAAGCTACAGATACCAAACAAGGAAGGAAGATTACTAGGAAACCCTTCCACTCCTGCCGCCAAACGCACAAAAGGATGGTATTTCTTGGCTACATCCGCCCTGTTCGTTGCTACCTGCTATCAGTTGGTATTACTTAAGGTATCAAAGTATTTCGCAGTCGGTTACGCCCGACCGCAACGTTCTCTCTTGTTTATAATCGATGCCACTTAAAATCGATGCCACTTAAAATCGATGCCACTTAAAATCGATGCTTGTTTGAAGACAAGCCCAAATTGCACAAGTGAAATCAATCAATGGATAATTAAAAACAGAAAAACAGAGAGCCCAAATGCGACAAACTGATCAAAGTGTGCTGGTACAATGGATGTAGGGCTAGGGGATTGGGGGAAGTCGGAATGGATTATAAGCTAGTCAGTTCGGTTTACAATTGCTTGTGTTTGAGTTCGATTACTTTAGCAAGCTTTGCGACCCGTTCAGCAATTTTAGTATCTAATGAAATTCAAGTCGGAAATGCCCCATAAGGCATTGACCATTTCCTCCACCCACCTATGTAAATATATATGTATATATATGTGAGTATGTGTGTGTGTGTGTCTATATGTCTAGCACCTGTTTTCCACTTGACTATTAAAAGCGCATTTCGACGCAAATTGAATTATTAAAATTTGTATTTGATTTCTGTTTACTGCACCTTGTCGTTCCGGTGTTGCTCGCACTATCTCAACAATATATATATATAAATCTATATGTATCTATACATTTATTTACACACACATTACATACATCCACACTTCTAATTAATGGCCAGAAATGAATCGTTGGGATATTCGCTTTGATCTTTGGCCAAGTTAACAAATGCGCCAATTTGCGTCGCTTTTTATTATTTATTGGACCAATGCCATCTGTCCGTCAGTTGCTCAATTAGACAGCAGTTCCATCAGTCATTTAGTCTACAGTCCTCAAAAATGACAACAACAATTATTACCAGAACATGCCAACAGAAATATTATTACCCACTTTGGCTGTATATCTCTGCCTTCAATAAATTCTAATCAACAGTAGGCCTAACATGGTGTTATATATATATATGTTATATATATATATATATATAGATAATGTTTACCTAGTCAAACATTGAAGGAGCATAAAACCTTTTTCCCTTAAGAGATTGTACTACTTGTTATATTTTCTATAAAATGTGGAATTCTCCCGATAAGCCACACCCAAGGAAATTTTACTTTTACTTACAACTTGATTGATGAGACAACGCTCATTACTATATATATATATATACATTGTATTCAAACTGAATGGTCTAAGATTGTGCCAGTTGAGTAGTAAAGTATTCAACTTAAATTTTCAATATCCCTGACCTGGCATGGTTGCCTTGCTGGTTTATAGTTGCTACACTTTCTGCTGCTCCTGATCTTGGCCAGCAGTGCAAGTAACGCGTGAATGGAGCAACGACAGCAGCTGCTGACAGTTAAGGAAAGTCAACTCGATTAGTTGGAGATGAAAAGCGCATTCAGCTACAGCTGCAGACAGCAAAAACAACAAGAAAACAGCAAGAAAATCAAGTGTAACTTATTTTTAGTGCACTGGCAGATCTACTTAAACTTATGCATGCCAACATACATATATATATATATATATATATACATACATTTAAAATATTTATATATATATATACACCCAAGATTCTCCAAGTAGTCCACGACACATGCCAACGACAGAGAATGGAGGCCAAAGGCTGGCTGGTGTGGCAACTGCAGAGACATTGAGGCAGCAACATCAACAGCAACAACTGCCTTGGCAGTCGCACGCCGCTCGCCAAGAGATTATTATGTCAGAGGCACATGTATATATAAGATACATTTTGGTGCAAGTGACGGAGGCATGCAGCGCCCTGTCTTTTGACGCTGTCGCCGTTGTTATCGCCGTTGTGTGACAACTGTCAGCGACAGCAATTTAAATCGTGTTGCATTTGCAGCTCGGTGATAATTGAAACTGAACCAACCGCTCGAGAGGCGTCCAAGACGCCACACCCCTGTAGCCCACAAAATTGGGTCAGTCGAAAAGTTGAGCTTTGTCAATTTCAACTAACCCCACGTGCTACTAAACAGAAATAGATATCGTGGATTATTTGAACTCCATATATCATTTCTAATCTGTGCCCAATGCAGTTCAAATTCCCGCAAAGTATCGACTATTTCTTCCTTACTACCCCCTGGCTACAGGGTATTACCTAGTCGAGCTATAGCATGCACACAATTTAGATGTGTATATGTATATATATAAATATATATGTAAGGCAACCCTTCAGCAGTTTGTATTTTTAAAGCAACAGCAGGCGGCTGTCGCCAGAAATGTTTGCCAAAAAAATAATGGGAACAATTTGTTAGCTGCAATATGGTTTATGCACATGTACGCAAAGTATATATATAAATATATATATATATATGTATTTACATATTAATGGAAATTTACTGCCAGCCACCAAAAAATAGGGGTCTTATTTCTTTCGAATTAAGTTAATTAATTATTACGTTATCTTTTTTAAAATGACTAAATTTGCAGTGCATATATCAATGCAAAATTTGTGTATCTTATTTGTAGCTGAGTCTTGTCAATGGTACAGGGCATCTCTGAGCAGAGCAAACTCCTGCTCGTTAGCAACTAATGTGTTAAAGTAATTGCGCAAGATGATTACCAAATTTCCCATAGTAATTCGAGTCTTCTGTCTTGGGGCAGCTAAAATTTATACAGCAATGCTAAGAATTTCTCCTTGCCGTTGACGTCCAGTTATAACAACAACAACAGCAACACTAATAATACAAAAAAAATAATAATAACATCAAGAATAGCGGACAGCAGTCGCCAGAGACATTTATACAAATGTCAACTGAATGCTCACAGCGTATTTTTTATGATTGTTGTTGTTTATTAGCATTAGTTGTGGCTTTTGTTTTTTTTTTCTTGTCTTTGTTGTGTGTATTGAAAGCGCGACATACCATTAAAAACGTTTCCATGAGCAACAGCAACAATTTAATGAAACGCGCCATGAGCAGTGGCACCACAAACAACAACAAACGCAATAACAATAAATGCAACAACAACAAAAACAACAGCAACGCTGACTGATCAGCGTTTAGTGAAATTCATCAACAATTTAGTGAAATTGTTTAGAGCTTTTCAGTTAGTTGTCTGACATTCGTCTCAATGTTTGTCTGAATGCTTTTGTTTTTTAAGTGTGCCTCTGGAATTTTAGTGTGAAATGCAAAAATAACACAAATTCGTTAAGCTAGAACCGATTGCTTGATACTCTGCTACCCAAGTAATAACAGATTAACACCTGTGGAAAGAGCTGCGACCTTTGAGGGGGGGTTTTCAAAAATCTACCTTTTAAATTTAGTGACTAAAATTGGATCTACAATTGCGAAACAAGCATATTCTTCAACATTGAGTATCTGGGATAAAATAAAGTTGACTTCGTATTACCCTACTCAGTCCACTAATAATTCATACATTAATAATTTGTACGAATTTTTCATAAATGTTCATACTTTTTGAAAAGCTGCAATATTAAAAATACTCGATGATAAAAATACATATTTTTTAGTATGTTTATAAGGAAGGCTTACTAAATTGCAGTAGGAAATCAAATGTATTAAAACAAAAATTCTAGAAAAATAATACAGTTTCCCAGACAAACTTTTAAGGAGATGGCACAAAAATTACATTGCAATTCAATTACAACTTTTACTTGCTTAGCAAGCGGCACATTTGAGAACACTTAACGTTAATAACAGCTAACTAAAATTCTCAATATAAACAATGAAAGCAACTCAAATACATTTTTGCTTCTACTCAAAGATGTTTTTATTATTACTTTATTTTTTTCTTAAAGCAAGTATTTAATTTTATAGCAGCTTTTGCAATACAGCGATTATAAAGTCATTTAAAGCTACTCAAATTTACCTAAGGAATTTAAATGATTTGCAATAAGCAAAGCTTGAAATAAAAATCCCCCAAGTGATTTGCAAGTCATTTATCAAAGTTGCAAATAAATTAGATAAACAGAGAACTAAAGAGAGACTACAGGCTGTACATTATTAAGAACAAATGTAAAGATCGTGTTTGTATGTGGCTAGTAAATGGAGTAACTTTAAATCACAGCTGATCTAAATTAATTTTCAATAATACATTATTTATAAGCATAACAAATCGATTTTAAAACGCCAGTCTCAAGAATGAAATTGTGCTGAAAACTTGTGAAGAAATCAGGCTTATATGATAATCACGTCAGTGATATGATGATGCATCGTGATCTGATGTTCATTTGATTTTAAGCACATTTTGACTTGACTTTTCGCTTTATGGCTGTGCGGGAAATATCACACGATGACTTGCTGATCTCAGGCCTAAACAAACAAAAGATTTGAATATATTCGAGCAGCAGAATCCAATATACATCAAGTGAAAACAATTTTTTTCGTCTCCTATATTGTTAGTTGATGATTTATGCAAAAAAAAAAAAAATGAAACTTTTATGACTTGACTTTGAACGTTCTTTTAGCCGAAAAATGAACGGCTAAAAAACACCCAAATTCTGACTGTTTTTAAAATAGAGGGTTTATGTAAAAAACTGAAAAATTTAAATTAACAACAAAAATGTTATTTAGTAATTTAACAAATTCTTCGTTTTAAGTTTACAAATGTTGATATACAACTTATTTTAAGTACAACTTATTATAAGTATAATTAGTAATGATTTTTTTAAAGCTTTAGAAAGCAACAATCTTAAATTCTTACACCTATGGTATTAATGGATCATCGATTGATATAATATTAAAATAAAGAACAGAAGTCTTCGAGCTGTTCAAATGTGTGGCTATATTTATCTGGTTTGCATTTTTGGCAAATGCCAAATGGCAGGCGATCGATTGACGATTTTTTGGTTTGGCTTACGAATACAGTTTGACGGCCAAGTAGATGCTCGCTGATAGAGTCAAATACAAATGTAGATGCAGATACGGATACGGATACGGATGCAGATTGGAGGGCATGCAACTTATTTTTATACCGACTGTGGCAGACAGATTTTTGACATTTAGAAATTGGAGGGTCGTCGCTCATTATGTAAGCAATGGTAACAATGGAAGAGTTCAGTGTGTTTGACTTCTTCCTATTTATTTATGGATAATGGGAACCGGTTGCAGGAACAGCAGAAGTAACAAGTGCCGACAACAGAGAAAATAACAAAACAGAATAGAATAGAACAGAACAGAACAGAACCGAAGCAAACCGAACTCCCTAGCGAGTCTAGGGTCTGCTGCTGCTTTACCCTTTGGCATTTTCCTTCCGCTCCCGGGTTTTTATGGCATGTGTGCACGTTAATGGTACGAGTCTACGGCCAGCATATCCATTAGTTTTGTGCGTTTACGAGTCTACTCGTATTTGTGTTTGTGTTTGTATTTGGATATGTGTTTGTATTCGTATTCGTATTCGTAGTCGTAGTCGCATTCGTACTGTGCCCCCTAATGTCAGTGCATCAGGGCAACAAGAACAGTTTGTCAGTTGTCGGATTGTGGGGGTTTCTCATTCAGATTCCGATTATGATTCTGATTCCGATTCTCATTTGTTTTTGTTTTTTTTTTCATGTGTGTGTGTGTGTGGCTTTGTGTGTATGGCTTTTTTGCGCGACTTTGGACGGCTGGCACAGAGGGCTGCCACTGTTTCTACACTCGATTTATATTTTTTATCATTTGATTTAATTTAATTCCATTCCATTTTGGCTGCAGACCCAGCCTCAGTCTTCAGCCCCAGTCCGAAGCCAGAGTAGCTGCTGCTGACCCCCCTGTGCCGCCTGAAAAAGCACACACACACTGAAAAGTACCGTGAACGAGACGATCGAGGTAGAGAGAGGACGAGAGGGAAACAAAGAGAGAGAGACAGAGAGAGAGGAATGATCAGCATCATGATGATCATCCAACGGCAACTGTCGTTGGGCTGCTTCCGAAACAGGGCATAACCATAACTGTTGCTTATGAGTTCGGCTGTGAAACACCCCCGCCAACCCCTTGTTTTGTACGGTCTGTCCGTCCGTATATAGCAAAATGTGAACATGATCTGCCGCCTGCCGCCATGTATACCATATATACCTTATATGTATATATATATATACATAGATATTTATTCGTACATAACTGTGTATTAAATAAATCACTCACTTTTTTCGTTATTCCTTTTTCGCTCGTTTGTTTGCGGTTTCTTGTTATTTTTTATTTTTTATTATATAAATATTTATATGCATATATTTATGTTGTTGAGGTTGATCTCTGCGTTGATTTTTTATGTATTTATTTTGTGTTTTTTAATTTGTTGCATGCATCTTTCATTTGGTGACTCTTCAATTTGCGGGTTGATGTTGTTACACTCCGATCAATCGATCGTACATCAATCAATCATTAATCAATCAATTAGTCGTAATGCAAGCACAATTTCTTAAACTTTTCGGTTGCATATCGTTAGCACTTTATTTTCCATGGATCGTGTTAAGTGCAATAACAATAAAAAAAAAAACATTAAGATACTCGCGAATCACTAATCAATCGTACGGAGAATATAATCCACAATATATGCAGAGCTAGATATTTGTACGTGTGTGTGTGTATTTGGTCGTACTATATATGTATATATGCATCTAGGTAAGTATACAACCAGACATGGCAATGGCAATGTTTCGAGTGCCGTCGCGTTTTCCACATGCGATTATACAAAATATTGTAAAAAAAAAAAAAATTAAAAAAATTAAATACGTTTCTTTATGCTAGGTTTTTTGTGTTCAGAACCACTTGGAACGAACGACGATCGCAGCGATAATCCGCACCTCGTCGCGTGCGTGGAGAGACTGAGGCACGCAACGCCAGCACTGCTCGTGCTTAAGCGAAGGCGAACGCCAGTGTTGCCCAACCAGCATTTTTCCCGTCAGAAATCTAACTATCTCCTCAAAGTGCAAATAGCAGAAAAATTTATAGCTTAGCAAAAATGTGCAGTTACGATTGGACAAGCGATTCGTGTATCATCATTTTGTTTTTCGTATTTTTATTTGGGTTTTTAATTTTTGAAAGCATTACATATATGCATGCAAATATGATACTTACCAATAACAATACTTAAGTCCAATAATTTCGACATTAATTAAACAACTAAAGCCTTACTCGTCAGTCTTAGATAAGCCACATTATTAATTTATTTTTCATAAAAGTATATCATGTTACCAAAGTATAAAATATTAAGTAATATAAAACTATTTAAAAAAAGTTAGTGTTAGTGGCAACTCTAGCAAGTTCTCTCATTGTAGATCGTGAGTAAAAGAGCCAGAGATAGATAGAAAGGGAGGGATAGGAAGAGTGAGAGCGGTTTACTGTTTGGGGTGGCTTGCCTCTCACAATTTTACTGTCCGTTCGCATTGATTATCTCATTTCTCTCTTAACCTGGGTGCTTACAAATGTTTCGTGGTATTTAACTGGAGGTGATATCATGTGAGTTAGGGTTTCAGCAATATCCTGCCTAAAGATATGCACCACTTGCTTTTATTTATTTTTCAGAATATTCTGCTGGTATAACATTGTACGATTAATAAGTCAAAAAAAAAAAATATTTGAATCTAAATTATTTCCAGGTGGCTACCACAAATTCGGAAAGAGGCTATAATCATCACTGGCAGCATACTCACGGGTTGGCACATAACGAATGATTACTGCTGAAATCCCTAGGAACACAAGTCGCTGTTTTCCTTAAGATCTCTTCATCAGTTCCACTTATACTATATATATACATATATATATAAACTGCTTATTGTGATTTTAATATGACCTACGATTTTCAAATAAGTACATATCTACAGAATAACATACAACTATAATAGAGTTGTCCAAATATTTATTGGTTTAGATGCAGATATGTAAATTACAACGGTATAAAACTGTTAGTAGTTTCTATGGCTAGCGTCAGTATTTGATCTGGTGGTGAATTGTTGCACAAATGGGTGTTGCAGTAGTTGTAGACGGACTGCAATTACTTGAGGTAGCCCTGGTCGACAGCATGCTTAAACATCTCGGCAATGCGCTGCTGCTTGGCGGGCTGCTCGAAGGGCGTAATGTTCCAGACGTCGGTGAGCACAGCGTTCTCGACAATGGCATCCAGATCGGCGACTTCTTCGTCCTCGATGAGGGACATGGGAAGCGATTCGATGCCCATGCCGCAACCGAAGCGACCAAACTGCGTCAGCTCGTCCTGCAGCGATTGCCAAGAAATTATCGACTCAGCATCGCCGCCCAGATCGCTGATGAGCTCCTGAGCGCTCTCCAAATAGGCGCGGAGCAGATCATCGTAGTGAGTCTCGCGCAGCTCCTGCCTGGTGCAGGAGTAAATAAAGAAAGTGATATCAAGCGCAACGGATGCGCAACGGGCTAGCTGGTAGTCAATGATGATGATCTCTTGCGGTACCCCCGACTCGCTGTAGCGCGTTAGGAAA
Organism: Drosophila picticornis; assembly: GCA_035043845.1. Lineage (NCBI taxonomy): Eukaryota > Metazoa > Arthropoda > Insecta > Diptera > Drosophilidae > Drosophila > Drosophila picticornis. The sequence goes on along the minus strand of JAWNMR010000492.1, from coordinate 22,674,171 downwards.
TTGGGTGTCCAGCAGTCACCATGTCCATAGACACTCAACTTGGAGCGTGTGGACACCAGATTGATCATATCATCGAACATCTGCGGCTGCAAAAAATTGTTTGCCAGCGTCTCGTACTTGGTGTTGGGAAACGTCTTGGCCACAGCATCGATGGCTACCTTCTGGGCGAGCGCCATAAAGCCCTGATACCACTCGCGCGTGTGCTCCCCATAGTAGGTCTCTTCCAGAGCGCCACCAGCCTTCTCAAAGTTGGCTGCATCCAACGCCCTAAAAGCCAATGCCACTCCATGATATCGACCCATGGTCCGCATCGTCAGCATCGCTTCCTCCAGCGATATGTAGTTCTGGCTAAAAGTGAAACGTTTTTGGAGTAACTATCATAGATCACAGTAATTCCAATTGTGGACCAATATTTAAATGGACTTTAAATTTCATACTTTCGACTACCTTTTTTATATTGTAATATAAGGCTTAAAGAGATATTTTGAAATTAATTATATTGATCAACTAGTAAAATATGACAACAACAATAATCAAATAATACTGAAACAAATTCCTGAAAATTTGTGGACAGCGGAAATCCATTCACTTACCGATTGGGCGAGCGATAGCCACGGAAGCCGACATCCTCGAGCGCTATGAAATCATTGACGCCATCGCACAAGAACGCATAGCACTTGGGATACTCCACGAAGGGTTTAGTTGGCTTCGGCTTGCGCGAGCTTTGGAATGCCTCGATCGCTGGGATGACCTTTGTGTAGAAGTGAATCTCGTTGCGGAAGAAGTCCGTGGAGCGAAAGAGACGACGCCGATGCAAATTGGCCGGCATGCCCTTGATAATGACATTGACCTCCAGCTCTTTGCTCTCGGGCTCTTTAATGCCGTAGACGCACAGGCGGAACACGCGACTCAAGTACGAGTCGCCCTTCTTGCCGCCCTCACCAAACTTGTAGGAGGTGTGCTTGGTGCCGCCTGCATTCTGGATGATCTCATCCAAAGTATGCACGTTGAACTTGGCGGAAATGTCTGCAAATGTTGGCTCGCTCATCTTCACTGTTGGGTCTAGGTATGTCTAGAATTAAATTAGCTAATCAATTAATGATTTTATTTCATTTTTTTTTCTTCATTGATTTGATTTTTTAAATTTACTTTGCGTTGCTTTGAGTCAAGCATACCCACCAAAACCACTATTTGTGCTGCGTGTCAGTTATAAGTCTGACGTGGTTAAAGCTGGGCGAGATACTGTACTGTGTTTGCGAGGCACGCGTCAATTTAACTTGCGCTTTGTTACACAAACAATACACTTCAAATTGACCGCCAAAAAATTTTCCCCTTAATGCAGGAAGATAACAAGGCGTTTATATGTATTGATATATGTATCTGTAGGTACACGTATATTACGCTGTGCAGACTCGCGTTTGATTATTTTTTGACTGTATCGTGTGAGGCTCAGGTCACAGCTGATTGACCGTCATCACATTGAGCGTCAAGTGTTGGGCAACAAGACACGTGTCGATTAAAGCACATGCAGTTAGTGCTGTATATTTCTACATAGATATACATGCTGTGCGGCATTCAAATTATTATTCTGTAGTTATTTTATGGCACACAGCTGTTTTGCAGACAGCCACTTTACAGCACTGAGTTCAGTGTGGGCTAATGCGCCACCACATCACAACTTGAGTTTAGTGCTGTGTAACGCTTGCAGATTGCACGTGTTGAAACTGAATCGAGTTGAATTTTGTTTTCGGTGAAATCAGCAATTTGTTGCGCCATGGCTGCGCAGGACTCGACGATGAAAAGGAAGCACATTTCGAAGAAAAACAAATCTGCCTGGCGCAAAACAGACATCCAAGATGTCGAACAGTTTCTAGAGGATCAGCGACAGGAGGAGCGCGTCGGGTAAGCCCACTTGGCTTTGTTCTGCGATTTGTAAACAAAACACGCTCCACTTTTTGTTGATTCCGCTACTTGCAGCACGTTCACAGACAAACAAAATGAGGATATGTTCATGGTGGATGCCTCGCCGGAAAAGAGTGCTCCCAGCGTGCTGACAGTCAAGCAGAAGCGCAAACTGAATGCGCTAAAACCCATGCGCAGTCACCAAGCGCTGGAGAACACATCCAAGGTGCAGGATCCCATTGTCAAGCGGTAAGGACCGAACTCTCTCAATGATTCTGCTACAATGAGGCATACTCAATTTGTGCAAGTGCAAATCCAAGGAGACTTGATCAAATATTGATATGTTGTACATGCTAAATTAAGTCAGCGAGTTACATCGATTTAATTCATGTCTGCTTGGAGAAAGTGGCGAAATTTGTTATTCAAATATCTGTTCATGTCATTCTCTGCTCCTTTGCTGTAATAGCAATCATGTGCGTCCCATGAAAAATGGACGGAATATCGAGCTGGAGGTTTGCAGTCCGACCAAGGCACGTCATCGCCAGGCTAACCGCGATCGGGGTCTCTACTACGAGAAGCTGGATCAGCGTTTGGCAGCGCGACAGAGCGGAAAGAAGGCCAGCAAAATTGAAAAGGACATTTGGCAGGAAGAGGACTTTCGCGACAATATACCCGGCCTCAAGGACAAGAAGGGATGGATCAGCCGCGATCTGGCCGTGCACATTGCGGGCAACGTGGGCCGCAAGGTGGTCAAAACGCACGCCAGCCTGCACCACAAAACCACCAAGGCCAAGTAAGAAAATAACTTATGCCCAATTGTATTTTGGCATTGTAATGTTTATGTTATGTTTGTTGTGCTCGTTGCAGAAAGTTTGAGGCGCCGCATCCAGGCATGAGCTACAATCCGTCGCTGAAGGCACATCTGGATTTGATGGCGCAGGTTGTTGATCGCGAGGAGGACATTATCAAGAAGGAGCAGCATCTCAAGCGGGTGACCACCAGCATGTTTAGCAAGGTGACGCCCGAGGAGCGCGACAGCCGGCGCCTCCAAGAAATGAGCGAGGGCATCAAGGCGGATGGTGACCCTCAATCGGAGACCGATAATGATGAGGATGATGATCGAGCGCAGCTGGCGGCCACCGATAATGCCTATCAGCCAATTAATGCGCCCGTGGAGAACAAGAAGAAGAGCAAACAGGCGCGCAGCAAGGAACTCAAGCAAAAGGAGCTGCAGCGCCTACAGGAGGCCAAGAAGGCGCTCAAAAAACAAACCGTCGACCTGATTAGGTAAGCAAAACCGAAACAGCAACTGAGTCGATATATCTATATCTATATACTCAAATCCTGCGTTCTCTTTCTGTGCAGAATCAAATCAATACGCGCCGAGCTGAACGAGGAAGCCGCCGAGCTGAATGAGATGAAGAAGCGCCGCAAATCGAAGGCGGAGCGCAAAAAGTTTGAGACAAAGCGTCTGGGCCGGCACAAGTTTGAGGCGCCCGATCTGGACATGAACATGATCGAGAATCTGGCCGGCAATCTGCGCAACGTTAAGCCCGAGAGTAACCTGCTCACAGATCGCTTCAAGCTGATGCAGAAGCACAACATGCTGCCCACCACTGTAGCCGTCACCCGCAAGCGCTCCAAGGTGAAGCGTTTTCCGCGCAACTCTCACAAAGAGCCCGGCGTCAGCTTCCAGGATTTGCGCGATCAACGCAAAGCGGCCGCTGCGGCGGCAAAGGCCAACAAGGACAGCATCAAAATTTAGTCTATGTCAAAATTCCCCCTTTTCGCTTTATTCAAAAACAAATACATAAGATATACCTACATACAAATAAATATATAAATATCTATATATGTATATCTATATATATATATCTATATATATTTCTATATATTTATACATATATATATACACATATACCTAAGTGAATGAAGTAACACCCCCCGCCCAAAAAAAAACTAGATCAGCGATTTGGCCACGCCTCGTTTCATTTTAGAAGTCTTCTTTTTTTTGGTCTGCGGTGCACCAGCATCCCGATCCTGCTCCACAGGTGCATCCATGCGCTTGATGCCGCTGCAATCAAAAATTAGTTGGCTTCAGCTTAATAATGAGTAAAGAAAACACATTATTTTTTTTAGTTTCATTTTGTCACTCGCAATGGCGATGAAGAGCCGAGTTTCTAAATTCAAATCGTTCCCACTCGGAACTATGCAAAGAGAGAGGGAGACAAACGGAGAGGAAGCACATGTCTTGTGTGGTATTTCTGTCCCTTACCAGACGATAGGCACCTTACCTCTTAACGGAGAGCAGACCGCTGGCCTTGTCGCGACCATTGGTCTGCAGTGCCTGATTCCAATCCTCATCGCTGCCCTTGATTTGGTATTCATCGAGCATGTCGGCCTTGAGGCGTTTCAGTTCCTTGCGTTGGTTTTTCATTAGCTTCTGGACCGTCTGCTCCAGCTCATTGTGCAGGGACATGTTGAGCGGCTGGAGTTGGTCGCCACGCGGCAATTGTTCCGTCTGCGGCATGCCGTCCTGGATGTGCTGCTCGACCACCGTGCGGAAGCATTGATTGCACTTCTTCAACGCATCGTAGAACTTGGCCAGCAGCTGGTTGCCCGGCATGTTCAGCTCTGAGCCGAGTGCGTCCACTGTCTTGCCCTGCACTCCGAGCGCCAGGAGAACAGCCTTCTGCACATTATCCAACTTCAGGCCGGGGATGCGACCCTGGAAATACAGCTGAGCAATGTCGGTGAGCAGATCGAGTATCAGACGAAACTCGGACTGTTGGCGTGCATAGCTCTCCAGCCGTTGCAGATCGTGCGGCAGAAAGTGTATATCAAGCGTTCGCTTGCTCAGCACTGTGGATGCATCATCAGCATCATCGGCCTTAACCGCATTGTTCTTGAGCAGAGCCAGGCAGAGTTTCGTTTCGAACTCGCGAAATGTTGTGCCCATCAGCTTAAGGACGCGTCGTCGGAAGTCATTGTAGTAGAGACTTAGCCAGGGTGCCGCCCTTGGGGTCGCCAGTGTGTGCAGCATGATGCAGCTGTGCTCCGCGGTCAGCTCGTTGGCCTTCTGGCTGAGATAGACGGGCACAAAGCCGGCGCTCTTCCAGAACTTGAGCAGGTCGACGGTGAGGCCATAGGAGGTGCCAATGTAATCAACCGGCTCCGGTTGGCGCTCATGCAGACGTTGCAGCAGAACGGGAATGCGACTGCGTGGTCGAATCTGCTCTTTTAGCAGACCAATCTCCTCTTCCTCCACCTCCTCGATGCCAGCTGTAATTAGAAAAAAATATACTTTAGATTTATATCCGTGGAGTCAGAGTCAGTCAGCGATGCCTCCTTCAACTGATGATGAAGATCGTAATCGCTGCCCGGCCTGAGCTGCTCACCTTGATTGTTGGGCAGGGGCGCATCGCCGAGATTGGCATGACGATGAGCATAGTAGTCCTTGAGCAAATGTATAGCACGTTTCCCATAGCCCATGCGCTGGTAATTGGGATGGGTGGCGATGCGCACAATGCGAACACCGGAGAGCTTTGGGAAGTCACGATCGCCGTACTGCTCGGCTATGTTCCAGGGTATCAGGTCGCCGGCGGCCTTCTTGCCGCGTCCCAAAGAATCGCTGATGCTCTGCGCTGAGATTTGGCCCTCGAGCGCCACTTGGATGACAACGAGGATCTCGGGCAATTGATCCATGCGCTGAACGGGCCCAAGCAGGCAGAACAAATGATGGGCGGGCGCATCGCTCATCATTTGCAGATCGTTGGGTGTGTTCTTGTAGTGCGATGACACATAGATGTACACCATGCGATGCAGAAAGGACTCGGCCGCCTTGTGGTACGAGAACAGTGCATCACGATCAATGTAGTAGAGGTCGCAGGCATCGGGCGTCGGACAGCCGGAGGTGCTGTTGGGCACGGCGCTCGCGTCCAGGCAGAGCAAATTGATTAACCAGCGCTCGATATCATCATTGGACTGATAGCGTATGGACTCGTCCAATTTAAGCGGTGGACGCGCATTGTTCTCCTTCTGCAGCTGGGAGATGAGCTTCAGGCTTAGCGAACGTCCGGTACCCTCATAGCCATTGATGGTGCTGGCCATGAAGATCAGATACGGACCGATCATCTTCTTGACCAATGGCAGTGGAATCGCTGCCGCCTCATCGATCAGCAGCAGATCGGCGGCATTCAACAGATGCGTATCGTTGGGCGCTATATACTGAATGGTCTGGCGGCTGCTGCGCGTTATATTTATCCGAATGATGGCCTTCTTGTAATCGGGATTTGTGCTGCGAATGATGGTATAGTCGGCATGCTCCTGATACTCCAGCGCATCGAAGCCCTTCAGCACGAACTCAAAGAGCGTTATCAAATTCTCGGGATGCGGCGATGTCACATAAATATTCACATAGCCAAATGCAACGGCTGCTGCGATGGACAGGCCCAAAGCAGCCGATTTACCGCGTCCACGTGCGGCAGTTAGAGACATTGGCGGCTTCAGCTGCTTATCGACCAGCGCCTCAATAAACTGGGCCACTGCGTTGCCCTGATCGTAGGTCTTGCATAGACTAACCAGTGCGCCCGCGGGCTGCACATTTAATAGGCTCTCCTTCAGCTCCTTAAGGCTGCCCTCGTTCTCCGATCGGCCAATGTTCGCCGGCTGTCAAAACGAAATGAAACAGTTAACAATTTGGCAAAACTCGACTGTAACTCGCAATCAACTGGGAGGCGCATACATTCACTGGCTCCACATTGATGGTCTTGGAGCTGAGGGGCAGCACGGTGAGGTCATCGTTGACCACCAGGCAGCGCTTGCAGTCAGCCAGTGATAGGATCAGACGCTCATTGAAGCGACAGGTGACCGTCTGATGGGCCTCGGTGCGGAATCGCATGTGCACATCCATGCTCATGGTGAAGAGCTGCTTGAGCGACTGCATTGTCTTTAGCAGCAATATAATCAGGCCGCCGCCCTCGACCGTTTCGATGGTGCGCGCCAGTAGATTGGGTGTGAGTGCCTCGAAATCCTGTAAAACACAAACGCCATAAGTGCGACCCAGTATGGCGTGCGTCTCTGAGTAGTAGCGTCCGTGTATGGTGGTTGCCACGCGGAACGCATCAAACAAGTCCACCTCATTCATGTCCACCTTGCCGTGGGCGATCTTCTTGGCACGCTTCTTGCCGTGACTGCGGACACGTAAAATGTGAGCATGGAGATTGATGAATCGATTGAAAACAGCAACTACGACTCACTTGGAGATGGCATCATCCTTGTTCTTGTAGCACCACAGCACATTGGGACGCGCCTTCACAGTTGACTTGATCAGTATATCATAGAGAATGGGCACCTGATCGCGAGCTTTGTCGCCGGTGATGATGAACATGGTGCGATGGCCCAGTTTGACGCCATTCTCAATCATAACGCGTATGCGATTATCTATTTTCTTTTTCACCATTTTGATCCAATTTGACCAAATCTGAAGCAAGTGAAGTGAAGCTACTCAACGCAATGCTGTTGTTGTTGTTACGGTCAGTTCAAACGCACGTGTGACTCGATGTGCTGTGAGGCGCGCGCTGTGAGCCAAACAGCTGTGAATTATCGATAGCTGAAATATCGCATAGATATCATTAACTAGATTGCGCAGACGGCATTGATATCGCATCTACGTCACAAGAGTTGTTAATGTTTATTGTCAACTCAGAGATTACTTTTCTACAAACTTCAAAAACACATATTTCCAAAATAATTAAGGTTTTCTGGTATCATAAACATTTAAAAGTCTACGCTTCATGTTGGTATATCGACATATGCAACAATTTTAAATTGTGTACAAGATTAAAAAATTTGAAAAAAAAAAACCGCAAATATTGAGCAGAATTGCAGAAAATCGTTTCGATTCACATATGTGAACTCCTCATGTTGTGGCCTTTATGACAATCGACGGATCACACCGCCAGCATTTTGTGTTCGCAGCCAACTTAACGTGACTGAAGCGTTCGCAGCCAACTTTGTGCACAAAACAGCTGTTTGGCGATACTGTTTCACATTCGTAAAATGGCGTCGGAGGTAGCGGTTGAACAACAAGACGAAGAATTTGTAAGTGTACAAACAAAGATTTGTTGAACCAATTGGATACATACATTAATGTGTTAGCAACAAAATGACACACGCCCTAAAATAGTGTAAAATGATGCATGTAAATGCAACAGGGCATCACTGAACTACACAAATTGCTTGCGTGTTTTTAACTTTGCGTGCGCGTTGTATTTGTGTGTGTGTGTGTGTGTATGGATTCTTGTGCACTTGTGTTAGTGTTTATGCGAGAGTGTTTCGGATCTTGTTTGTGTTGTGTATGTGTGTGTGTGTTGCAATGTGTGTTTCATCAAATTCTGTTGCGGTATTTGGCACTTGCCAAAAATTTATGTGTGTATGTACATTCTTAAATAACATGCGTGCGTGCGTGTGCGTGTGCGTGTATGTGGGGATATGCCAGCACGTGTTATTAAAAAAAAATAACAGCAGCAATTGTAAATTCCTCTACGCTGGCTATCGCTGTTATCACACAACACAAATAACAACAGCACAACCAAAACGAAGCAACAACAACTGGCATGGACAAATGAAAGTTCACATGTGTGTGTGTGTGTGTGTAAGAGAGTGTGTGAGTGTTGTGTAGCAAGTGGTTGTGCTCTTTGTCTCCCTTTCTCCCTCTCTCTGTCTTCCTCACTGCGGCTCTGTCGTCGCTTTTATCGCTGGTAATTTCTGGTGTTGCTTCGCTCGCGTTGCATTTAGTAGGGAAAGTGATTTCCGTTCGCTGCTCTGCTCTTGTTGCTTGTGTTGTTGTTGTTCGTGTCGCTGCTGCACGTTAAATCTTAGCGATCGCAAAACCAGTTTACAGTTAGACAGCACAAAGAGTGCATTTGTGTATAAAAAAAAGATCTCCCTCTCTTTCTCTCTCTCTCTCTCTGGCTCTTCTTGTCGCCGTCTCTGTCCCATAATCAGACTTCCTCCAGCTGACGCAAAGTTTATTGTTTGCCTAATCGCTGGCAGTGATGTGCAGTGGCACCAGGATCTCTTCATGGCTGGGCTGACCTTGCTTCAAGCTGCTTTGAACGTACGCGAAAATAAGACACACACACATCCCACCTGGACCAGCTCCAAGTAGTTGTTTGTGTCTGCGTGTGTGTTATTGATACGCATTTGTTTATTTATTATTCACTTTATTTGCACGCTGAAGCTCATCGTTCATTGGAGCGCCTTTGAATTGAATTTGCTTCGCTTGAATTTTAATGTTTTCTTTTCGTTTTTATTTTCCGTTGGTTTCGTTGGTTGCTCAAATTCCAAGTAAAATCTTTGCAATTTCTTTCTTTATTTGGCCAATTTGCATTTCATTCATTTAATTGGCAATTTGTTTATCTGCTCGTCGATATTCCCCTTACCAAAAATGGGGCATCTCAGTTCAAATGTGCATTTTGTTGTTCATGCTTTGCTCAATGTTGGCCGAACATTTTGTTCTTATCTGAACAATATTTTAGTTTTATTTGGGTTTTTACACATTTAAGCTAATACTTTTTGAAACCTATTTTGTGAGGGTATCAAATCAGCGGGATCCCATCTAAAGCAACAGTATATAATATATATATTATTAGTGTGTGGAGAGCTGAGTGCCTAAATTTGGTTGATGAACTTTTCTTATTTTGAAATGATCCAAAGAAACCTAAATCAATTTAAATCGTTGACTGCGCAATCTGCTGACTGAATCAAAAACTAAGTTAGACATATATTTCAAAGATTTGCGGGAGCAGCTTCAGTAAGGCTGTTTTGGCTTGATCTTTGAAGTATGGTTGGTTTAGACCAACCGCAAAAAACCTTTTTTTAATTTGTTGACTGAAGCGTTAAGCCTGCATTTCCCGCACTCTTCTCCTTCTCTGCCTCTTCTAAATGTTTCACTTTTCTTTTTACCAAGTTACAAACGCTTCACAGTTTTTGATTGGGATTTTTTTCTGGGTTTCCCACTTCTCGCAATAAGTGTTGAACCAGTTCTAATATTTATTAGTTCCTTTTTCCATTCTATTTTTATTGGTGACTTTTTCTTCTTAATTTTAGACGGGGGTTTCAAATTTCTTGGCACTCACGTTCCAAAGTGAACCTTCAATTTTGGCGTCAATTAGTCAGTTGTTCGGTGGGAATAAACTGTTTGTTTTTCATATGTATATATAGAAATAAGCAGGCATAACTGTAAATTACAGAGGACATCTATCCAAGTACAGGAATCCAATTAAAGCTGTCTCCTGTCAATAATTAAATATTCAGTTTACTTTCTGTGTGACACTCGATAATCGAATGAGGCAATCACTTGAAGGGTTTTTAAGTTGAATGCATGTGCCTTCAACGCTGTGTATGAATGTATCTGTGAACATTTGGATTTGCATTTGTATGTGTGCTTTGCATACATCATTGATTTCATTGATTGAACAGAAATTACATATCACATTCGTATATGGCAGTGTCCCATTGCAGCTGCCTCCTGCATTTGTTCGTTGTTGTCTATCCTTGCTCACAGACTGGGCACCCCGCTCCCCTCAATGGGGCAGCCGCAAAAAGTACAATAACCTTTTTGGCACACAGAGTCTGAACGGAGTAGGTGAGCTGGGAGGGAGCAGTGCGGCTTTTGATGGCTGTAATGCTTTCTTTTTTCTTTTCTTTTGTTCAGCCTGTTGCTGTGACCGCTTTTCATTTGGCTTGACTGACTGACTGACTGACTGACTGATTGACTGACTGACTGACTTGCTGGTTTCCTCATTTGCGTTGATTAAGCCGCTCACAGATAACAACAATAAGTTTCATGAAAGGCGAAATATTAAATGTACGCATATACATCATTATGTATGTATGTATGTATGTGTCTATGGGCGTGTGTATAACAGACAAAATGCTGTGTGCAGCTAAATATGTAAATGCCTGTGTGTGTGTAACTGTAAATAGGTCAGCACGCTGCGGTCGTCGCTATCGCACACACACAAACACACACACACACGAAGGCAACAACAATGCAACACACAAACCGACAAAACGGAACAGCGAGCGAATCCCAAACCCGCAAACCCAACCCTCCACCCTAAAAACCCAACCAAAAAAAATACAAATAGCAAAAAATGAGAAGCCCCATTTCGGGTCTGTCTGGGGGCTTAGACGCTGCGCTAAGCACCCAGGCACCCCAATCCCCAACCGCCCTACTCCCTACCCTTTCCTCTCATTTGCCCATGCTCCACTGCCCATTGCTTGGGGCCTTAATGCTTCATAGTCCAGACAAAGTAGTGCTCAAAAATAAACAAGGCGAAAATAAACAAAATGCAGACGGTGCAACAAATAATAAAATATTATATAATATATAAGTGCCTGTGTACACAAATATATATTGATTGACTGATTGATTGATTGATTGGTTTCCCCTTGATAAGTCGCTTATAAAATTATGTATTTGATCAGCTTATTGATGCGATATATATTTATATACATATATATTTTATATTTACTTATTTATATATATATATATATATATCATCATATCATCATATCATTATTTGATTATCAATATTATTAGCTCATCAAGACTGGGTGTGTTCTTATCCCCTTGTAGACAGCAGTATCATTTTATTGTCACACTTGTAATGCTTTGAAGCAGACATTTCCGACACCATAAACCATATAAATTCTTGATCTGCATCGCCAGTCGAGTCGATATGGCCACAGGCTGTGCCTATGCAAACTTGTCCAGCAGTTTCAAAACTATATTGATTAAACTTGGCTTATATTCGACATTTTTTCTGTAGGCAGTACATGTGTCGAGGGCGGTCGGATCAGATCACCCTGTCATATAGCTGTCATTGGACCGTTCGATCGATAGTTGAGTTATTGCATGAAAAAATCAATTGCTTATCAATAGACTGTTTAGATTTACAGTAAATCAAATAACAATGCTGTGGTCGAGTGAGCTCGACATCGATGTACCCTGAGCCTAGCTCCCAAATATATTCTAGGTTGATAGCCTAATTGCCCTTTAAGCGTTGTGCACACCCAAATGTAAGCAGGTGTGAAAGTGCTCTTAATTCTTATAGCAAGCACAGGCACTGAAAAGTAACAACAAATACAGAAAATACTTGCGCCTGCTGATAGTAATGAGATCCAAATAAGAATGCGTGTTCGACCGAAACTTGGGTTTTTAGTTTACAGGCTTTACAGGCACGAAACCCACTTTTACTGGGTCTAGACGTGTATCTAATCTTCGTCATGTCTCACATCGTCGCTGTTTCTTCCTTTTTCCGATTTTTTGCTGAATATGAATAATGAACCCATAAGAAAGCTGCAACTTTTGGTATTATATTGTTTACTTTGTAAAATGAGATGGTATTGCAAACGGAGTTCAATCAGAGTCGCGCCAATTTGCCAAATGGAGAACACACATGAAAAATTGCACAACAACTTAACCCTTTTAATATAAAATGTGTTTTGTCTTCGTCTTTCCACTTTTCCATCGCCATCGCTGAGGCACACACAACGTGCACAATGCTTACTTTCGAGCTGTATATTTATAGAACTTTGTGTACTTAAAAGTACATATAAATAAGTACGCGCTTTTGTTCATACATCCATACATATGTATGCGCATTTCATTGCACGATATGCACATATATATACATTTATACATATATATATATATCCGTATCTATTGCGTTGTACTTTCCCATAGAAATATTCAGAAAATTGATTTTAAAGGTTTGAGTTTTCTTAATACGTATTTATGGCCGAAATCAATTTTTTATTTTTTAATTTAAAGTTTTTCCTATTTAGAAAACTTGCTAGAATTCCAACTCAGGTTTGAGGAAAATTTTCCAACAAAATAACAAACTTTGATAATTATTTGCTGTTTCTTACCTGTACATAATCTGGGAGACTGTTAGAGATATAAATATATATATATATATGTGTCTGGGTATATGCTATATATATAAATGTATACCAAATCAAAATGTATACAAACACTGAAGATAAATAACTATAGCAAAGAAACTTTAACAACAAAATTAAAGTTTAAAATAAATTAAATTAATTTTTGTTTCTTAAGTTTTACATAATTAATAAAGCATATTGATATGCATATGAAACCAACAAATGAGAAAATTATGCTTATCATATAAATACCCAATTCGGATTTTTTATTGTCATCATTTCATTTAGCTCAAATTGGGTCAATACAAGTGGATGAATACTGTGGAAGCTCCTCCAAAAAAAAAAAGCATACAACAAACATTTCTTTGCCTTGCGACTTGGGAGCATTTTGAATGCATTTGATTTGATTTCATTTCGTAATTGACAAAAGTCAAAAGTTGGAGAAGCAAACGAATTTCTGGCAATATGCATTGATATTGTTATTGCTATTGTTGCTGCTGTTGCAGTTATTGTTATTGTTGCTGCTGCTGTTGCGGTTGCTGTTGTTGCTATTGTTGTTGTTGTTTGCGTATTTATTCCAATCACAGGTTGTTGAACTCTACATGTGACCGACCGGCCGAGTGGCTCGAGGCTCTCAGACTTCGAGACCCTCTCGTAGGCTGCTGCTGCTGCTGCTTCTGCTGCTGCTGCTACTACTGCTGCTGCTGCTGCTACCGCTGCTGCTGCTGCTGCTGCTACTGCTTGTATTGCTGCTTTTCGCTGCTTGCTGTTTGCTGTCTGCTGCTTGCTTTTGCTTCCGCAACGCTTTCTTCTTTTGCATGGGCGCTTTATCGGCGTTGCTTCTGCCGTTGTTTATACCCTGTAGCCATAAAATGCTTAGCATGGTCATCAGCAAGCTGTGCAAAACTTGACATCTTCCAGCCCAGGGAGTAGACATACACACATAAATCCATACATACAATCACACATACATACATACTTATGTTAACACATGTATTTGTTGAACACCAGGTGACCACTATGTGGACAACAGGGTAACTGCTCGTCCAGTTCCCCTTTACTAGTAGAAGAGCACTTTTATTTTGTTTTGTTTTACTTTTGTTTCGCCCCTCTTCGCTTCTATCGCTTAATGCGCGCAGCTCAGTTTAGCTCATCTGTGTTCTTTTGGCTTGCTGCTATTGCTGCTGTTGTTGATGTTGTTGTTATTTCTAACAGAGGTCTTAGCAGCAGCGCCATTGTCTGACGTTTAATTTCCGCTGCTGCTGCTGCTGCTGATGCTGTTGTCATCTCTCATCCATCTCTTATCCATTACGGCGTGCTCAAGTCTTGGTTGCAATATTCTTTCAATTGCAATTCGTTTGAGGGATTACGCTGTTGTTGGGGTCGGTAACTGGGCGACAAACATGTCCGGCCACAGCGTCCACAGCTCTCATCTTCAATCATATGTACAACGCTTTCCAATGGCCGGCGGCAGGCTGTTTTGCTTTCGAAAAATTCTTGCAAAAATGTTATTAAAACGGAGTTGAAAGAACTCCAATAGAGCGTTGATAACATCGACAGGCAGACCTTGCTAGCTGCTAACGTTGTTGTTCTTCTTCTTTTTTTTTTGTTACTCAGCCTTTTTGATTGGTTTGACCGATTTACATTGTGAAAAGAAATGAGTTTTTTTCTGCTATTATTACTTTTTTGCGTTTTCGGTGTGTCTAACTTCACTCACACACACACACACACAGAGAGAGATGCATGTATACACAGAGAACGAGCATAGGTACAAATACAGAGAAGAGCTTTTATTGGCGTCTTTTGCCCTAACCTAAATTGGTCCACCATTCAGCAGCGAGTCTAGTTTTTGCCATTTCTGATAATTAAAAAGCCACATTTACCTCTGCTGCTGCTGCTACTGCTGTTATTACTATTATTGTCGCTTCACTCTGCTTTGCTCTGGTTTGCTCTGTAAGCTGGCATTTTGCCCAAAGCTTGCAAACAACTGTTACACACACACACACATAAATACACAATGCGATTGGCAAAGCTTTTGTGCTGTGCTGCAAGTTAATTAAGACTTGAACTAGTATGCGAGGTGCTTGACGAATTCTCCATTTACATTCTTGACCAAATGATTGAAGCTCTGCCATGCAGCTTTCAATCGGAATTAATTAAGCCCCAAACTGACTGACAAAAATATCAAAAATAGGTTAAAAAAAACTTTTGCTTTTATTTAGAACAACTTTGCTGTTTAGTTGAGAGAAGATCAAGAAAAGCTGCATGCCAAAAACACAAAAGATGACTTTGCTTGCAGTTGTCTTTTGAGCTTGCAGCAACGTGTTTAATCTTACCTAGAATGCAGCTGCTGATGATGGCCTAAAATGCCTTTAAGTGAAAAACAAGTAAACACAGGTCTGCAATGGAGAATGTGTAATGTTTGTTGCTCATGGCCAAGATTTGTTCTTGTCATACATTGACGCTTCTTCTTCTTCTTCTATGTGCACAATTCACATTTGGAGGAGGAAGAGGAGGAGCAACTAAACTTTGCAGCCAGCCAGCCACCTGCTGGTGAATTTGCACAACTCACCCCAATACAACTCACAAACGCACATATGTATGTACAATCGAGAGCTTTGTGCAATGAGTAAGCTCGAATTGTGTTGGGAGTATGATGATAAACAGCACGCATGTCTTGCATAATAGTCGTTGGTCTGATCTGGAAGCTTGTTGGTCACGCTCAAGCGAAATAGCTGTTTGGCCAGAAGAAGAAATGTCACATCATTGTCGTCGTCGCGTATTTCAATCAGCAATTCGCCAATTTCGACTTGAGCTCCACTTGCGTAACCGGAGCGAGCGACCAAACTGACTGGAGCCCCACTAATCCCGTTCGGATCACTTTCTAAGCGGGTCGATGTCGCGTCCCCATTGTCCGTCTGCTTGTCTGTCTGCTGATGAAACTTGTTTGGGTCTATAGGTCCACGACTGTCACAAAAAAAATATATATATATATAAATTATTTATAAAAATAATACAAACAAATACAAAACACATATGCACATAATTTACGTATTTTCTTTTTGATGCGGATTTCTTGTTAAAAAAAACACAACTAAAAAATACATATTTAAATATTATTTTTTTAGTGCTGGCAACAGCAGCGCTAGAAAGAAAAAAACAAATGTAAAAGAAAGTTTTGAACTTGATATATGCATGCAGCAGCAGCAGAGGCAGCAGCAGCAGCAGCAGCAACATTTGTCTAGTGTCAATGTCACGCCTCCCGTTAGTGTTAAGGCGATCGCCACAAGAGAGCAACATAATCATAATAACAATGATAATAATAATAATAATAGCAATAATCATGCGCAAATGGTAGAAAACGAATTCGAATCGCATTGAACCGGAGCAGACAGACGAACAGACACAGACACATGGACAGACACAATAACAGCGGGTGAAATTTTCTTGTACGCCGACAAACGACGACGACACACTCAAAACAGCGGCGAAATTTCTTAACACTTTCTTAAGAAGTCATAAAGAAGTCTAAAGAGGGAGTGAGCGAGGGAGAGAGAGAGAGAGAGAGAGAGCAAAGCTTAAATTTATATATATGTTTGCATGTACATCGTACAGCTTATGTACGTACGTAAATTGGATTAAGCACAAAAGCTGCTCAGCGAGGCGTGTGCTTAACTTTTGACTTTTGCCAAATGCGCACTTCATTTAGCCTTACGCGTGTGTGTGAAACAGTGCGCATGAATAACAGTATAGAAGCAAGCGTTAGAAATTTTGGGCATGAACAGCACACTGTTAGCTAACAGACACAATTTATCCTTACCATAACATTTGCAAGCTTTCCTTGTTGGTCTCTTTCTCTCTCTCACTCTCTCTCTCTCTCTCTCTCTCTCTCTCTCTCTCTGTCGCTCCTACTCTCTGACTAGCTGACATTGAACTGTGTCAGTGGCAGTAGCAGCAGCAACAGCAACAACAACGACACGAATAACAAAAGCGTGTAATGGGGCGGGCTGCTGCGTCTGCGCACGCTCTTTCGCTGCGCTGCTGCTGCTGCTGCTGTTGTTGCTCTGCTTGCGCTGCGTTGCGTCTGCGCTGCGCTGCGGGCTTTGCCTGCTCGTTTCATTGTTTGTTGCTTTATGCGGCTGGCGGACAACTTTGCTGCCTGCCTGCTGCTGCTGGCCCCATCAGTCGTCGTCGTCGTCGCAGCCGCGTCGCGTTGTTCATCTTGTCTCTCTGCTTCTCGTTGCCTGATCGACGCGCGCTGATTTATTTATTTTTTTATATTTTTCTCGTTGCTGTTGTTGTTCCTGATGTGAACAAAACTACGCAAATCTTAAACAGAATTTATCGTGCATTTACAGTTGATCAATAATTGTGTTTAAATTTATGGCATTTGTAATCGATTTGGTGCTTTTCATGTGAACTGTGTGCTTTAAATGATACCGTTGTCAACAAAATGCAATCGCCTCAGTCAAGTGTGAATAAGGATCAAGGAGCAGACTGTGATTATGCCTATGCCAAGTCCAGCAGCTGTCATCGACGTCTCTTTCTCTGCATAGCAAAGGTGCCTACTCTCTCTATCTCCTCCCCCTCTCACTCTCACTCTCTCTCTCTCTCTCTCTGTTTCTGTCTCTTTTGTCTGTTTGTTTTACTTTAAGTGATACTCTGTCGCTCGCAAATCTGTCTAGCAAAATCTTTCTCTCTCCCTCTCTCTCTCTCCCTCACATACTCCCACTCTCATTTATACATATATATATATACATATATACATAAATATATTGACTTTCCCAAGTTTTGTCTCAATTTACTGTGGTTTTCGCAGGCTCGGCTCCTCTGGCTGCGGTTTTTATGTACATGATGCTCAAGCGACGTGCTACCTTGCCACAGAGATGGTCCAGCCCTATCCCCATCCCATCCTCGTTCCTCATCCCTTCTTTGAGTGCCACCTGTGGTGCTTGTCAGTCTCTTTGATTTTGCTTGCATTGCTTGCCTCAGTCCATTCCATGCCATTCGATGCCATGCCATCATTTGCAGTTGCAGCCGCCTGGCGTACTTTGTATTTCATTGTTGTCTTTTGCTGCGCTATTTATAGACGCGCTTCATTAGTTTTTGTTGACCGTTGCTTGCCTATTCTGCTCTTCTGTTCTTCTGCTCTTCTGCTCTACCTTTACATTTACATTTACCTTTAGCTCAGCTCAGCTGGGCTCAGCTCAGCTGTCAGTTGCAAAGCTGAAGCTAACTTTCAGTTTGATTTTCGGTTTGCTTTTGCTGCTTTCAACCTATTCTTCTTCTTTAGAATTATGCTTATGCGCCTCTGTGTGTGTGTATAAAAAGCTTGAGAAAGTTGTGTTAACTGCTTTGTGGTAGCAGGTCTATTTATTAACACACATAC
Organism: Drosophila picticornis; assembly: GCA_035043845.1. Lineage (NCBI taxonomy): Eukaryota > Metazoa > Arthropoda > Insecta > Diptera > Drosophilidae > Drosophila > Drosophila picticornis. The sequence continues at coordinate 22,655,924 of JAWNMR010000492.1, read as the reverse complement.
AATTGTATGTATGCCTTAATAGTTGTTTATACATTTTTCGTTGTAATAATGTAATGTCGATAAGTAAAAATGGTCTATATACATTTTGGCAATGATATCGATTGTCATAAAGTCCTTGCATCTAACTGTTGTGTTCAGCGTTCGCAAATTGTCAAATGGTCACACTGCCGAACATTTGAAAACCAGGTGGCAACTCCACATAGAGATGCAAAGCATCAAACTATTTAATGTGCATTTCATTTAACATAGAGAGCATAAACAGTGGCTTAAGCAACGTTGAGGCGTTGCCAATATTCTTACAAATGTCCGTTTGGTCCAGTTGGCTGGGCTCGCTCACAAAATGCATTAAAAATGATGCATTAATCGTCGTGCATTGTTGATTAACTTGTCTTATTCACTTTCGGGTAGAGCAATCTGTTTTCAACTTAATTCACCCAGTCAACAGCTGTTTGATTTCCATTAGCTGACTCAACAAACTTAACGCACCTGTAACCAATTTTCGTCAACGACATCATTTGGCACGCAAATCCAATTTTTCCATTTTCAAGTTGATGTTCATATGCAAATATGGATGATGAAGGCGTCTGCTGACTGGTGACTGGCGGCTTGCGGCTAACTGGCAATGCGTAGTTTTAGTTAGTAATCAACCAACCTGCCCCATCCCCGGGCGTCACCATTCACCCTGCCACAATGTTCATCCACACGCGACTGCGCACCAAGCGGAAGCACATTAAATCTGCTCTGAAGAGCACTTTTTTATTATATTTATTTTGAAAACTATGCGAAAGTATGTGTTACGCTTACCCCCTCCCCGCTTGCCGCCCACACACCCCCACAATGCAGCAGTGCAACAGGTCTTGGCCATGCCACGCACAAATGCAACCGGCGTCTATTTCCGGCTGCTATTGCTGTTGCTGTTTCTGTTGCACATTGGAAACTGTGGCAAATGTCCGGCAGAGTTCTCGCAGCGGATGCCCCAATCAGCCAGTAATATCCTGCATTCCTTTTGCTATTCCTATCATCCTGATAAGAGCACCAATTGAACATCAAAATAAAAGGAAACCAGAACCAGTCTCAATATGCACATTACAAATAACTGTGTCTCATATCGCGAAAAAACCAATTAAATCATCCTCAAACTTTTGCCCATTCCCCAATTACCAGGGTGAGCGTGTACCAAGTTAATCTTCGTACTTAAACAGAAATTTACATTTGCCATTCATTTTTCACATAGAGCCCAACAAGTTGATTTCGATGGGAAAGAAACAACTTTGAGTATGTATCACAAATCGAGCTTGCCCCAACCTAACCCAACTGCCAACTGAAATAATATATAAATTCAAAATGCTGCTTCACGATAATTGTCACAAACAATTCTGGAAGATCACGATTCAAATTGAATGCTCAGCTCTTGTGCATTTGCAGTTATTACGTTTAGAGCTAAGTTTGCGATAATATTCATCGATCTCGATGTTTATTAGTCACTGATTTCTAAAACGAAATGTGTGATCATAAAGCTGAACGGTTGTCAATGCCCGATCGATGATTAGTCCACAGCGTGCACACGATTCAATTATTCACATCCATTCGTACACTGACAAAAAAGACAAGCAAGAATGCTGCAGCTCGCTACGATATACCCTGTATACTGAAAATGCTTGCGCCTGCTGGACTACAACATGGTTTTTCTTTCTTCTCCGATCTTGCTCGATAATTGTATTCTCTCTGCGTATTGCTATATGTGCCACTGTGCCCCTGACAGAGGCGCCTCCCCCTTGCAGACTTCAAAACTGTTATCAGTAAGCAATTGCTCATTACTGTTATACAACAATCAACTCGATTATTTTATTATCGTCACAAGCACAAGCATGTCACGGACGGAAGACTTTCAATTCGGAATGAAAATTCTCGGAGTCCCCAAGCAGATCCGGTCTATTTCATTCGATCGAAAACTTGCCTCGTTTCCCTGCCAACGATACAAATCGATAACCGATAGCAATCGAAACTACAGTTTGTTATAGCTCGGATTTATGTGCACATCTGTCAAATTCATATTCATTCAGGGTATCTGCTTGTCTCTCAACTAGAACATTTTTACTCTGCTGCTTTTTTACTTCTTTCATGCATGCTTTAAAGCGGTTTACAGTTTTAGAATGTTTCTCGTTGCTGTTGCTGTTGCTGTCGTTGTTGTTGTTGTTGTTGTTTTTACTTTGCATGCGCAGCTAAGAGTGTTTTGAAAGCCGTTGCTGCTGCTGTTGCAAGAAAAAAAAAAATGAAATAAAAACAAGAAAGAAGCAAAAAAACGTTTCACTTGTTGCTCTATTAACTCGCTGTAAAGAGCTAATGGCCAATAATTTAAGTCAGCGCACGTTCCACCTGCTACTCGTCTTCGCAACCGGAAATGCTGTTCTCCTCACACACACACACACACACACACAGGCACACAGACATGCATGTGTGTGTATACTCTATGTTGGCTGTTCACTTAATTGGCGGAACAATCTTCAATCAACAAATTTGTTTTCTTGCACGCAAAAATATATTGTTCAAAAGCTTGGCCTTTAAAGTTAATCTATATTTATAAGTTTTTTATAAAACTATATTTAAATATATATATATATATATATATATATATATATATATATATATATATATATATGTATATTCGACTAGAGTTAGCTGTTTTAAATACGTGTCAAACAAAAAAAATTTGTAACACAAACAGAACATTTTTTGTTCACTTTTTAAGTGAGGCTAAAGTGCGAAAGTCGATTAAAGGCAGTGCTAATAAAATTAATGCAATATGTAGAATTGTTTATAACTAAAACAATTGATTTGACATCGATTTAACAACATTTTAGAACTCAGTGGGGTTTTTGGAGCATTCCTTAACGACAGCCTTCGTAGCTGCTCAACTGTCTCAAATTGTCGGGTACCCCACATGGAACAGGTGTCGCTGCATTTTCTGTATGGGGTTCAGCTCGGGTGATCTTCCTGGTCACTCTAAGGGCTTAAAATCCTTACCACGAAACCACAACCATCGCTCACCAACTGAAAAAGTTACATTAACGCTATGGTTTGATATTGGCAACCTTAAATCAAATAGAATTTTAGATGCTGTAGCATTTTTTTGACATTTGTCTGTGGTTCATTCCAGGATCCTTGTAAGCCAGGATCTTAGCAATCTCCTCAGGCTAGAGTGTTTTTCCTTTCCCATTCTAAACTTTTGTATGCAACTCATCTATTTTTACTTATAAAATATTAAATGAATATTTTTTCTTTGTGGGGTTATTCAAAGCAATTTCATATAACGCCCCACTTCCCCTCCCGAAGGCTTACTAAACTAGCTCAAAATTCTTGGAACAAAGTAACGGAACTTTCATTCCAATGCATCATTTCTAATATCAATTAAAAAAATATTACTGATTTAGTGGAAAAGCTATATTTATATCAAAGATGTTTGCTTCTTATTTTTCTTATGCTAAAGAGAAGTAGTTTGTTATCGATGATCGATAACGATATTGTCCCTGAGTTTTGCTTACTCAAACAGACAAATTTATGATATCCCTTTCACATGTAGCTGAATTATACCGCAATTTAGATATGTAAAGCTTTCAAGTTCCTAGGCGAGTCTCAGCTGCCAATAATTAGGAGAGTCAGCGATAAGAAACGATAAATGCAATTCGATAGAACCGCACAATTGTCAAAGAACCGTTACCAAATTTGTAGTTCGTGATAAATATATGATTGGTAATGCAACTATTTCATTATACAAATAAATCCCACGTCTGTTTTAGTTACATTAGTAACAAATTTAAATAGGAGTCGCTCTGCTGCAGATGTGGGCGTAACCATATTGGATTAGTCACATTTTGATAAGCCCTTTTTAGCCAAAAGCGCCAAAATCAAAAGAGTGAAAGCCATCGCAGCAACAAAAGCAACAACAACAGCAGCAGCAAAAGCAACAAAACAGCTTCAACTTGAAGTTGTTGGCTTCAATTAGAGTTGTTCATTAATGCTGACCTGGTCTGAACACACACACACACACACACACACTGATCTGAGATACAGTTATGCATACAATTTACATGAAATTGAATTCTGATTCGAATTTACACAGATGGCCAGCGCTGAACATGTTTCTGACCTTAGATAATATGCTGCTGCTGGTTGAATCATCTGCATCGGTCGGATCCCAATATTGTATGAAAATCACTGCGCTCAAGTCTTACCAGGCTTAAGTTGGCTTTTGAATACCCTTGAAGAACGCATTATAACTATATTGTTGAAGGAGACGACTCCGACCCCATTAACCATATAAATTATCGATCAGCCAAGTCGAGTTAGCCATTGGCGTCTGTCTGCCCATTTCTATGCAAACAAGTCCCTCAGTTTCAAAACTTGATTAAACTTTACCCATATATTTCTCCATTTACTGCAGATCTAACAAGTTATCGAAAACAAAATCAGGATGCGTATTATTACGCCCCCAATTTAAGCAGAAAATCAGTCGTGTCGAGCCACCATAACATATAGTTGCCAGAGATGTGCGGCATGCCTAAGACAGCCGTTCTTTCAGGCTTTCCTGTTTTCTCGTTGGTTTTATCAGAGACATTTAAGTTGAACTTTCTAGTGTGCAGCATGTATGCATGTCATCGGCTTTTATTATCTGCCCTGCCCACAAAACGGATGATGCTGCAGACCGGGGCTGTGTTGAAAGTGCACACATATGCATAATGATTTCGTGGAAACAATGGGTGACCATAAAGAAAGAAAAAATAAAATAAATGAATAAGGTGACGCACTCTCCATCGAGGCCTGTCTAGATTATCGCGGCATCTCTCTCTCTCTCTCTTTGTACACTCGAAAAAACAAGCAGCACACATATTGCAAGAGCGCTAAGATCTTCTGAACGTAGTGCATTAAAATGACGTCAAGAAGAGGCTTTATATTCGTATTGCAATTTCGGAAAGGTGTTTGTTGGTTTTTTCATTCATCATTCTTCATTCTTGAAAACTTACGTAATTCTTTTATAGTCAGCAATTTTATTTAAAGTGTTGTTTATCACAATACGTGGAAAGACATTTCATCATACAGATTCTTGTTTTCTCAAGACGACATGTTCGTTCGTGTCTCTGTTCTGTTCTGTATGAAATTCGAACACGTAAGTTTCTCACGTACACTGAATGAAAAAAATATACGCTCTTGTGGGTCTGAAGAACACATCAATTATGAATATTCAGTTATTAAAATTAAGAAAAAAAATCTAGTCTTTAATTATTACTATTATTAAACCGGAAATAGCAAATATAAAAGTAATGATAAGATTGAAGCAGAGAGCGAAACTATGAAACTATTTAAATACGTTGTTTAAAACTGAATCAATCATAATACTTATTGTATTTGAAAGGTGCAATTTGTTTTGCTCAGTGCAGAGCTGCAGTTTTAACTTTGTTTGATGACCGTCCGTACAAATGCTCTAACCTCCTGTGCGCTGACTGCGACGTTGACTCCGACTGCGACGGCGACTCCGATCGCAGCGGTGACATATGGAGAAGAGACGGTGCAAACGGTATGACTCAAATTGTTGGTATGCTAGCGCGGCGAGCAGCAAAGTCGAAGCGGCGCATGCGTTGTCGATTTGGCTTCTTAGAATTCGGTGCCTTCAGCTCTTCAACTGTTTGATCGTTTTCGTTTTCGCCTTCGTTCATTTTTCGTTCGGTTTTTATTTATTTATTTTTTTTTTTGCCGCTCGTCGGCTGCCCCAATGCATTTCAGTTCAATAAAGTTCGTTAACATGGCTCGTCGGCTCGGCAACAGCAACAGTAATAATAGCAGCAGCAGCAGCGGTAGCGGTAACAGCAGCAGCTAGTCATCACAGCAGTCGGCGTCGACTTTGACGTCAGCGTTTGCAGCGGCAGCACTTGCTATCAGCAGTTGCCTTTGTGTTAATGTTACTGTTGTTGTTATTCTCATTGTTATTGCTTTTGTTGCGCTGCGCTGCGCTGTTCAATTCGCTGGCAGATCGACTCAGTAATGAAAGAAACTTTGAAAGCGTCGTGTCGCGAATTTCAGTGTCGTCGAAAAAGAACAAAAGCACAGAACAACTGCAGCCCAACTATACCGTTATTGATATCAGATATCTGCAGTTATTGCAGTAGCGTATATTTCTCTGCTTTCTTTTTGTTGTTGTGCGTGTGTGTGTGGGTGCTAGTTATAGAAAAAAAATCGAACATAAAACAAAAGAAAATGGTGCATCTCTGTCAGCGTCGACGCAACCGGGAACAGGTGGGTGTCATCAGCGATTAGGTCACGCATAAAGTTACCCCTATCAACTCCAACCCCCTCCCCCGCGACTTGCCTCTTCGGGCGAAAAGAAAAGCCAACGACCGAAGAAGCGAAACGAATTTTTGTTCCGATGACGACGCGCATCGCATGCCAAATTTCTAATTAGCCAACTGGTGGAAAGCGCATGAATAAATCCGAATCGCTGTGGGAGATACTAGGAACCCATGAATACGAAACCAAATGTGGCTAAAGTGGAAGTGGAAGTGGAAGTGGGCGACAATTATGGGTTATGGATCGACAGATTAACGAGCTGAAAATTCAATTCGTAGAAACTCGCGCTTTGCTTTGCAACGGAAGCGGTGAAGCAACAAAATCCCAATTAAAATCAAATGCCAGCTCATCGGAACTCACATTACTGGGTATTCCCTTTTCCCATCACATTTGCAACACACTCGACCCTCGACATTCGACTCTCGCCACAATTCGCAGAAATCGTTTGTGTGCTTGGACGGATGTCTGTCTGTGTGGGTGTTTCAGAGTTCAAAGAAAATTGAATAAGACAAGAGTCCGGCTTGTTCGAATCCCTAACCTAAATCTACTTGTGGCTGTGGCTTTTTAAAAATTGCAGCTTGCATTTCTAAATATCTGGGTGGAGTTTTCTTAAAATGTAGAACAAATATATCTAATTTCCAGTGTGTTGTTTCGAAGAATTATTATTACTTAATATGAGTGTTTCTAAAAACGTTACATACACAGAAGCATTGCGTGTTGCTTACAATAAAATTCGTAACCATTCATTCGTAAACCCAACTAGATTGGGTTGCTCAGCTCTTCAGCTGAAATTACAGTTTTGAATGTGGAGCGTGTCTTGGTTTCCTCGTATTATAAATAAGATATAATATATTATTTTTTGTCTTATTAATTTGATTTGGTAAACTACTTAGTTTTTCGGTCCTTAAATTTCTAGTGTCTTTCACAAGCCGGCATAATTTTATAGAGTACACTGAGTTTCTTTCTAATTCTTTTTATATGTATATATTGTTTTTTTTTTTTGAGTGTACGAAGCTTTATAGAAATTTATATTTCACAAATTGATGGAAACTCGATTGTGTTTGCACAACTCAAACTCAGTGTGAATGCAGCTGTACAACATGTATGTATTTGTATGTATATAATATATATATATACTTGTATGTATATAATATATATATATATATATATATATATATATACGAGAGCTTATCGCTCTTGTCTCGTTAGGGGAAGGGAGGGAGGGGGACGGGAAGCTCCCGCATGTGAGTGATAAGTAACGAGCTATAGAACTGAGTGTGAGTTGCGATTAAGTGAATCGAGTGAAGAGGTTCAGTCGAAATCGGCCGTTTTCACTGGCAAAAACAGTATTCTTGATTTATCTTCGCATAACAAATGATTTATAAGAATTGGTGGGCTTCTCAGTAATTGTCAGCTTATATATGTTTCAGTGAAAAGGATTGAACAAGAAAAAAAGCTGATTATGGATTGGGCGTTTGGTTGAATACCTAGAAACCATTGATTTGTTTAGTTATATAATTTGATCTAGGTGTAAAAATAGTTTAAGTTTCTTCCCAACGAAATATTATCCCGTAGGCAGTTAAGAAAGGGTAGAAAATAAATGCAACTCTACTGGCAAGTCGCATGTTATTATAAGGCTGCTAAGCCAAAGACGATCCCGTCACTTGGCTGTATTTGTATGCGTCTCTTTCTGTGTTCAATCTGGTATCTCCTGCTCATAGAGTCTCTGAGATCCATTTGTTCATGCAGACGGACAAACAGACTGACATGACTAGCTCGACTCGGGTAGTGATGCTGATCTCTACTATAAGTATATGTATACACCTCAAATGGGTTAAACACTCAATGTGCGATTTCTGGTGCGATTGACGATTGGCCATCTGACCGGGATCAGTGCTATTGACCTGTTTGCCCAGATTTGATAGGCACAAGGTTAATGCAACTGTCTATCGCCGATTGTCTATTGTAATCTATGAATCTATTATGGGCAATAAACGAGTCATTCGTCTGCCAATTATTTCCATTTTTAATTGCACTTAATTACGTCATTTCACAGCGAGCTGTATGTATTAATAACAATAAGCATGCAGTTCATTGTGTCTATAATGACCCATTATGAATACATATGTAATTGGACGGGCATATTAATCACACCTCAAATGGTTAATTACATTTTAGTTGGCGTCATCCCTGGCAATAAATCGAACTTGATGGATAACTTAATGTTTCCATTTGCAATTTGTTTGATTTGGCAGATGAGATAGCCAAATAAGTAAACAAAACAAAATAAATATATCAAGAGGAAGGAAGGAAGAGCTAGAGACTAAAGACAAAGATGCGAGATTATTGCACACAATCGATAACTTTCTCTCTTTAGCCAGTGTCGATAAAAATCGATTAGCGAGAGCAATAAATGATACATCTTTTGAGAATCGAGAATGTATAAGCTCTTTCATATTATTGTTTGTATGATTATTTATGTCTGATTTGGGTTATATAGCTTTTCATATAGTTCCATTTATTTCATTTCTTCAATGACATCGTATGAAAACCATTTCTCTTTTATTTCATTGTGCAACTTTGACATACTTCGTCCAGATTAATAGAAAATCGCCCCAAAAGTAACTCATCTTATTATGCAGAATGTGTGATTCCTAAACAATTGGATTGTTATTTGCTTAAAACCAGAGTACATATTTGTTTTAACTTAGGAACAGCCTTCTCTAATTTAAAACATAGCTTCCCGTATATTTTGAAATTATTTCTAAGAACCAGAAATACAAGAATAACAATTACATGAAAACAATTAATACTAATTATTGCATACGTTGCAGGACAAAAGGGATTTTTCATGATTTAACAAAATGTTCATTATTTTTGGTTCTTTGCAGGCTGTCAAACAATTCATTGATCTCTGCATCAATTTAGGCGCAACAGCAGCCGCCGCCTCCCCGAATGCCAACACATTAAATTTCAGCAACGCCAACACCACACACCAACAACAACAACAACAACAACAGCAGCAACAAGCAACAGTTGCAGCAACAACAATAACAGTCGCCCCTGAAGCATACGCAGCAACAACATCATCAACAACAGCCACAACCACAGCAACCGCATCCGCATCATTGCCCATTAGGCGCCACATCTCGCATACGACAGCTGTCAAGTTTCTGTACGCCCGAAAGTTTGATATACCCCGAGCTGTATCCTTGTACGAGCAGCATGAGCAGATACGCCAGAGGGAATACCTCTACAATATTGATGCGGACGTGGAGCCATTGTGCTCCGAGCTGCAAACGGGCAAATTCACAATATTGGTATGTACCGTTAGTTTGAAAAGCAGATCTAAAATTCTGCAAGCAAGTAAATTCGCAGGCCTTACCAAAATCGGCACATATGTTTTAGAGCTTTACGCTTTTACGCTTTGACGCAAATACACAGGAGCTTTCAATACCGAAAAAGCTCCTTTGCCGTTTACCATCGGCAAGCAGGCAAGCAAAAGTAAGACGATTCACTTAAACGTCACAGCACCTTATGCTATAAAAATGGTGGTCCTCTGAAATTGACGTAGTGGTTGGTGGCTGTCATGGCAAACTGTGGCTCACATTATTTATTTCAATATTCAAATTCATATATGACTTGCTAGCTTTCTGGGTTGCGCTAACCACTGTGCGCATTAAAAGCTTTCAATCAGGCTTTCAATTCCGATTCTGGTTCAAAAAGTACGGTGCACAATAGAATGTTGGAAAACATAAGTGAGAACGTTCCAATCGGGCTATATAAATATATATATATATGTTTATCTAGTCTGTTAACAGTGAAATACCAGTCAATTTAAATGACCAACATCGGAGATATCTTATAGATCGGTCGGTCGGTATTTGAAATTGAGGTGTCAGCAGGTGGGTGTGTTATATAGCCATTATTTCTCTTTGTGTGAATATATTTTGGTAAGGACTGCTCTAGGGTGTATTTTTTGTCCTATTTTATAGTGAAAACAACTCAACTCAATTCTCAATTCTGTCGTTTGTTTGTTTATTTTGCTAATTAAATTTCAGCCGGCTCGCACGTCCTCGGGAGCTGCGATTGCGCTCTTCACGGCCAACCGGCACAGTCCGTTGAGTGCCTCGCATACTACAACATTACAGGGTATCGTCTATCAGCTGGACTGTGCGCTCCAGGACACTGAGACACAGCGTGCTGGACTCGTCTTCATCTACGATATGAGTGGCTCCAAATATTCCAATTTTGATTATGATCTATCGCAAAAGATTCTCACGTTGCTCAAGGTGAGTTTTTGAATTTTAATTTTAATTTGAACTCGTTGCATACTTTTGGGCAACACATTAAAATTACATCGGAAATCTGCCCAAACTTGCTAGTGGTTATGAGGGAGGCGTGCGGGATGATCCAGAAATTCGCAAAGCGTGTCCCAACAAATTGGAACACCCGTGTTATATGGACATGTGTGTGTGTCTGTAATTGCTTCTCATCGCATATGCATCAATTGTGCATTTAATTCAACGCTGGAGAATTTTCTTTATTTTTTTTTTTAAGCTGAAAATTTGGTTTCATTTCGTTAGTTTTACACAACCCTTTCATGGAGATGCCACTACTATAGCACCGCCAAAACTACATTTGAATATATTCATGATTTTGAAGGTTTCCCAATAAAACTCGTATACATTTGTGTATAGCTAGCAAGCTACTTATACCTGGTGAAAAACGTTTTTTTTATAATCTAAAAACAAAAATCCGTCATCATTTAAACTTATACCTGAACACCGGAATATCTTATCGCTTATTAATTGTATAGTAAAAATGATTGATATCTGATTGATATAATTCGTATGTGTGTGAATACAGTGTGTGTGTGTGTGAGCAAGCGTATTAAATCGTTGCCAATAAAAAGATAACTGTTCATAGTTATCGCCTCTGTTTGCTACGTGTCGAGCGCGTCTATTTTTCGAAACGAATTTGAAGAGTAAAGAGTGAGGAGTGAATAGTGAAGAGCGAAGAGTGAAGAGCGAAGAGGCATCGATGCCTGATTTATGTTAAATGCTGCGCTGCGATGTCAGCAGTTAACAGCCAGCAGTGACTAAATATGACTCCGACTGCTGATTCCCCCTTTGTCTCTCTCTTTCTCTTTCTCTCTGTCTCGTTATTTCGTTCTGTTTGTGTTGAGCATTTGATTTGGGTGAACCCAAATGCTAAACAAAAGAGAGCGTCTCGGAAATCCTTTTGAGCGGCGAATATAACGGAAGTAGCCGAGCTTAGTAATCAACATAGTCACCATGCCAACTAGCGAACTTTACATCCACACTAATGTATGCACATACGTATGTATTTATGACGCCCACACACACGCACACACACACACACACACACGCCTACACACCTAGGCAATGATGCGACGGTCAATTCGGGGCCTTTTATACGCCTACATTAAATGCTGTGACCAGCCAGTAGTAAGACGTAATTATTTTTGGCTACTTGTATATGTATACGTATATGTATATATGTATACGTATATGTATATGTATATGTACATATAGTAAAGTCCATGGCATACATCACATTTATGCATATGTAGCAACGCACCTTGTCAATATACAAATATAAAGGTTAAAACAAACACCGGCCGCTAGTGGTGTTTGCGAAGAAGCCAAGAGCATGTACGTATATATGTATACAACATGTATATATATATATATATATTCATATAATTTTGGAAGAATTTATACATACATTTTTTATGCATGCGTTTGACAACAACTGCTTTAAAATCAAAACGCAAAAAAAAAAATTGCGTGGGCAAAACAAGCAGCCGACATCGGCAGTCGCAGTGGCAGCAAAGCAGCTGAGCTGAGAGAGCCTACCCAAAGAGAGAGCAGCTCTTGCGCTCTTGTGCGCAGTTGAACAGCGTGAGCAATCGAGATAGAGACAGACAAACACAGAGAGAGAGGGAGAGGGAGAGACGGAGACGGAAAGAGAGTGAAAAGAATTTGGAATTAAGCAAGGTAAAGCGCTGCGAGTGAAATGTTTATAGCTGGATTACTTATTTAACGGCGAGCGTCTGCACAGTTACGCAAAACTTTTAAACGATCAATGGAAAGTTAGAACACAAACACGCAGAATATTCATACGCATATAGCTCATTTCTTTCGCAATCAACAGGTAATATTTTGTATAATACTCAACGTGTTGAAACTAGTTATGGCAGTTATGGAATTTCCTCTCAAACAAATTTAATATTTAAATCAGTTATGAATAGTAAACTGAAATTCCTATGATTAACCACTGTGCACGGCCATACATAAATATAATCGGAAGTCACAGAGGCGTATGCGCAACATTTTGTGTCTTACATTACGAATACGCAGCATGTGCGACCGATTGCTGAGTGATTGTGTGGTCGGCCAATGCTAAGTAAAAATTCATGTACATGCAATATAAATATAAATATTTATGCACAGGTACAGATTACATGCATGCATATTGGAAAGCGATCGTGAAGCTTACTGCGTGGCATATTCGAACAGCTGGCTATAAACAGTGCACATAGTAAGCAGACACACACACACGCGCACACACACACACATGCGCATACAACAGTCATAGTCACACTGACACATTTTCACTCTCGTTTTTTTTTTTTTTTTTTTGGTGTTGTTTGTAGTGCGCCTCTCATCACTCTCAGCTGGCAGCTGCTCAGTTGCTCGCACTCGCGCTCGTCGCCTCGTCTTCTCTCGCGCTGCGCTCGTGGCAAGCGCGCGCGCCGACGCTTGGGGCTATCTTTCGCTTGATTAACTAATTCAGTTGACGAGTTCTAGTCGAACGTAATAGATTGATTCACAAGCAGCACAAAAGCCAAAGAAAGCCAAATCCTAATCAAATAATAAGAACGTGCCTCTGCGTTGTGCGTCTTGCGTCTTTCGTTGTGCGTCTTGCGTTGTGCGTTGTACGTTGTGCATTGTATCGTGCCGGCTCGTTAACCGTTTCCGTTACGCCCTGTCATTCGCCCTCCCCCATTTGTCGCTTTAACGACAATTGGAGGCAAACGTGCGTAGTTCGGAAGCCAAAGTTTTTGTTATTGTGTTTTTTGTTTTTGTTTTTCTTGCTAAACTTCAATACCTTCTACACGAGACTACGAGGAACAACAAGTTTTATATGTAGGTAGCACACTCAACACACTCAACACAATAATCAAAACTGTATAGGATTGATATTGTTATTTTTAGTGTTCACCCACGCACACACACACACACACACACACACACTTGTGTGCTTATTGAGAGCAAAGTGTTCATTCATTGCTCAGTTGGCTTAAAGAAAAGTATACATTGCGTTGATATTTTGTGTTATTTTTACAACGTGCGCTTTGCTTATTTTTGTTGCTGTTGTTTCTCTCTGACATTGACGCAAAACGTTAAGATATATATATATATATACATATATATATATTCCAATAGATAAAGGTATATATATATTTGTGTTTTTAAGTGCGGATAAGCTGTTTGTGAACTCAAAATGCAAATTCAAAGTCAACGAAACAAAGTTATGCGCCATTATTCACCTCATTTTACTGTACTATTTTTTACAAACACATCCATGCATGGATGCATGCACGTATTTCATACAGTTTAATTGACGAAAACATATTGATCTTGTCATTGCTGTTGTTGTTGTTGTTGTTGTCGTTTCCGCATTGAAACCGTTCAGCAGTGAAGACAACAATCATGTGGGCGTTAGGGTTTGTGCCAAGGCTAAGTAACTGTTAATAGTTTGCATAAATCGGTGACACAATTATATGTGTGCATCCACACACACACACACACACACACACATATGTAAGTCAACGTTGTGGCAATACTGGTCACATCAAGATCATGCATAATTACATATGTATGTTATTTGTGGATTTTGGCAACCCTTAGCCTTCGCAATCACAATTCACAGTCAGCAGCCCTGACGATAACCGCCCACAACAACCCAAAATGGACAGCTGTAAAAATGCAACCATGCAAGCGAGCAATGCAAAAACTGAAATCAACCCTCAGGTGGCAGCAGACGCAACGCTCTGCACAAAGCAACCCTAGCAGTCAGTCAGTTATCGGATTATTTTTGGGAAAGGGTGGTGAGCGAAACAGCGAAAAGTCAAAGCAAAGCAAAGCAGGCCAGTGGGTTGCTTTGCTCTCACTTTGTGCGCGCGCTCTCAATTCCTTTTGTACTCTCTTCTCCTTTCTCTCTCTCTCTCTCTCTCTCTGTCTCTCGCTCGCTTTCTCTCTGTCGCTCTTGTCACTTTCGTTGGCGCTGTTGTTGAGGGCGAAGGTGGTGGTGGTGGTGGTGGTGGGAGAGCGCGCCTGCGTCAAGAACACAGCGTTGGAGGTTTTTGGCGTCGTGTATTTGCCGTTTTACCGTTTAGCGCTGCTGCTGCAGCAGCAACGACAACAGCGGCGACAGAGGCCGACAAATAGAAGTAGTTCAGCTCTCCACGACGACGCGCAGCAAACAAAGTTAACAGTTAAATATAACTTATAAACGAATGATAATATAAAAATACATCAAATGAAACAAGCAATTCATTGCCAAAAATCGAAGAGAAAAAATCTATTCGGAATAAACAAGAAAAACAATTGGCGTCTACATTTTTTTTTTGAGTATTTTTTGTGACAGCGAAAAGTGAGAACCGTTTAACTTGGCCAGCCAAAGAAAATTGTAAGCAAAATGTATAAAACGCATTTGTTTGCGTGTGTGTTTCGCGTCTGTGTGTCTTTGTGTGTGTGTGTGTGTATCCACATATATATATATATATATATATATAACAGTATTAATATATTTATATTTATATATATAAATGTATATACATATATAATTATACATATATACACTTATATATATATATATATATATATATATATATATATATATATGTGTGTGTATGTGCTTAAGATAAATGCTGTCACACGGCTGCTGCAAGTGCCACAATGTGTTGCTTAGGCATACACACATATACATGCATGCACATACACACATTCATACATACATACACACATACGTACATGCATGCATGCATATGTCTCACACAAAACAAATCCAATAAGTGCCGCAACTTTTGATCGCCAGAGGGTCTAGCGAGAAAAGTATCTACAAGTGCAAAAAGACACAGCTGCCCAACGTCCGCTGTCCGCTGTCCGCTGTCCTCCGCTGTTCGCAGTCCGTGTTGGTGCAGCAATTGTAACAGCAACTGTAACTGTAAAGCACCGTCTGTTTATCGTCTCTTGTTTTGTTTTGTTTCTCCCATTATTTGCGTGTTCGTGTGTGATTTCTTTCTTCTTTTTTGTTTTTTTTCTTTTTTTTTTCGATTTTTTGCATTTCTCTCACAATTTGCAATTTTTGGATGCATCATTTGTGCAATTGTGTAACCGACAACGAACAACATTGAAAAGCTTATTATATAAACAACGAAACAAAAAACAAAAACAGCAGCAAAAATCGCAAAAGCTAACAAATTGCCAATTAAAATTGTCGCAGTAAACAAAAAAACGGTGCTCTCCTCGTGCACAGCAGCCACTCCCCTCCGCCCCAACCGCAGTGCTATTTAGTGTATTTAGCATTTATCATTTAGCATTAGCATTCGGCATTTGACTGTGCGAATATTTTGCGAAAGCCAATAACAATTGCCGAACAATAACGCGTATCTAAAAATAATTAAGCGACAGTCGCCATCTCAGGTGCCAGAACCCCGTTCACTGTTCACCCTTTTTGAAAGTACGTAAATATATTTATACGCATACATAAATTTAGATTGCATCTTCACATTGTTGATTGCACCGCAGTCGATGACTTGGCTATGTCCACTCGGCTATTGATTCTGGTTGTATTCTGAAATGTATAAAAACAGATTTCCGATATTCACACAACAGCTTCGAAACGTTCGACTAGCTTTATATATGCATTTATATCCCGATCGATATTTGTATTCTTTAATGTTTATTTCATATTTATATTTCAATATATAAATAAAAATTATGTCAAATAAAATCCTATCAGCGATCCGGTTGATGAAACTTTAATTCTCTTTCCTAAATGATACGAGTAGTCAGATTTGAGCCTTGCCCTGCTTATACCACGGTAAATGTTAAATATCCTTTTTTTAGCCTTGCCTAACCCGACCTACTCAACCCAAAAGCTACTCAGAACGGGTTCCCAAAAATATATTCCAACTAATGATTCATACACGACTTGAGAACTTCAGAAATCCCATTTGAATAATAAGTACAAAGTGGCAAGTACCAAGAACGAGTACGCGTAGCAGTACCAGGACCAGTACAAATACGAGTACCTCCACGACTATTTGGTACCGAAGCTACCCTCTAATTGACAGCTGATTTGAGAGGTTTTCTTAATTATTTATTAAATTCTTTTTTGTTAATGGCATTGGATGGGAACAAAAGCAGCTGCCAGTGGCAAAGAATGACAAAATCAAAATCAAACAGCCGATATCAGCAACAACAACAACAAGAACAACAACAACAACAACAACAGTAATATAACGATGACTCGAAGAATGAGCTGAGGCCAAAAGAGTCAATGAAATCACAGCTGTTTGCAGATTGGCGCGTTATTTGAACGACGCTTTTGATTTATGTGCACACATTGATTTCTGCCTTTCGTTTCGCTTGCCAACTCATTCTACACACACTTGCGCATCTGCCTTAGTATTGGTGAGCACGCGGGCATGGCAACTACAGAGAAAATAGACCCAACACAATTAATAATGATATCGTCGACTAGCGGGCAGGCGACGATCCACTCAGCAAACAGTCTGTTGACACTCTTGTTGTTGTTGCTGTTGTTGTTGTTTTTGCTGTTGTTGTCGATGTAGTGCAGCGATTTGGAAGCTTATAATTTACTTAGCCACTGAAATTGTGTTCATATTTTTTGGCTTCACATTTTTATGGATTCTGAATTTAATAATACGAAAAATGCTCTCGAGTTTTTTACGCTGAACAACTGCAGGCAGCAGTAGGTAAATAAACATTTCTCTTGAACGAATGATTAAACGTGAATAATTATTGTTGTGCACACACACACACACACATGCATACATGCAATATGTTTATACTGGGAAACAAATTATTTACTCAGCTAAGGTTTTCTATTTGTTGTGCTATTTATTTATTATAGGCACTTGGCGTCTGCTTGTCGATATCCGGCGCAATGATTAAACAATACCAAATATTCAGTTTTTTATTTTTATTTTGTTGTTATTCTCCCCTCCCCGATTTAATCATATCTAACCAGCCATCTATCCAGCTGTCTGTCTGCCTGTCTGTCTGTCTGTCCGTCCGTCCGTCTGTCTGCCTGCCTCTCCGACTGTTTGGTGCGTCCAAATAGCGCCTTTTGAGGCCAAACGCCGCCAAGAACCACAACAACAGCAACAACAACAACAACAAATTCGGTTCATGCCCAAAGCCGGCGACAAGCTTAAAACGCATTACCAATTTTGGCCATGGCTAATTTCACACACACACACACACACACACACACACATCCATGCATATATGTAACCTTTTTTCTATAAACACACACAGGCGACTTTGTTGCTTTATTCTTCATAATTTTTATTTATTTTTATTTAATTTTTTCCTCTTTTTTTGTAATTTTCGTACGGCACGCCATTTGGCCAGCTCATTGTTTGGCTAGTGAGTCGGCCATTTATTTTTGGGCATACGGACAAACATATATTGACAATATGCAAAGCGAACAGCGCGCTAACTAAGCAAACACATTCAGAAATACATCCAAAAACCAGACACAAAAAAAACACCAACAATATTTGAGGCACCGAAGATGACATGCCCTTCCAGGCCGTCTTTGCTTCCGGCTTCCCGATTGTGGCCATTTTGACAGTTTCTTAACTAGTTGATGATTTCCCCATGGGTATCCCGATGAGCAACGATGTTCTTTCATACGTTCGAGCGAATTTTCAGGTGGCGGCCATATGATATGGTGCCCTGCCCCCGTCTGATCAAGAATTTCCAAATGCTCTGCGCAAGGCAAGGATGCAAAAGCCCATGTGGCGTATGCTTCATTTTGCATTTGTGGCCCCAGACAAGTCGAGTCCAGTTCGCAATCAGACTGGAGCCCCGTCATTCCGTCTCCCCGTCTCCCTGTCTGTCATCTTCAGCTGCTGCTGTGTACTCAAGTGGCACAACGGGATGTCTGTGCCGCAATGGGGCAAACACATTTATATTTTGATAACAATCCACGATTGCCCCCAGATTACTCAAACAGACTCAATCCGCTGAGCTGCTCGGAAAGAACGCTTCAAGAACTTAAAATATATATTTGCAGCATCTTATCGCAGCCCAGAGCAGAGCGCTGATTGTCCGTGTTTGACTGATCTTTCGCCGGAATCAAACAGAGCCACCAAAATGAGTCAATATTTGAATTAGGATTTTGCAAGTTTTGTTTGCACAAAAAAACTAAAAAAACAACAAAAAAAACGCATTTTTGATCAGCTGGTGAATCATGTTCGAGAGGGCAACTGCTCATCGAGTTTGTCAGCCAGCTGCTGCTGCAGCAAATCCCTTCTGCCCGTTCCTGCTGCTGCTGCATTTGAATCACTTTCTTCTTGTGGCAACAAACAACAATTAGACACGCAAGTCGCATGCCGAGGCACGTATTAAGTGGAGCCACGTGGAGTGCGTCGTGGAGTGCATAACATGCCCACTTGACGCACAACCACTTCAGTTCTTCACTGCTCCGCCAACCCCCCATCCCCCATCTCCATTGGCCATTTGGAGGCGGAACGTGTGGGCGGCGGCAAGGGGCGACTCGACGAGTTGACTTTCTTTTAGGCTGAATTGCAACTGGCCGACAACACTTCAACAATAACAATGTGTCCATGTGGGCTGTGAGATGTATATATATATATATATATATATATGTGTGTGTGTGTGTGTGTGTGTGTGTGTGTGCGTGCTTATTATTTTCGGCTTAATTTGCCGCCGGTTGTGGTTGCTTGGCTTTCGTCAATGATTGTGTCGAATGCTGCTGCTATTTTGGTTAGTGTGGCTATTGGGGACAGGTGCGTCATAATGCTGCTTGTTAAGAGGCGAATATTTGCTTGGCTCTTGTGTCTCTCTGCTATTTTGTGGCGTATTATTACTTTTCTTATTTTTTGCTCCCACACAAAGTATTCCAATTTGTGCAAATCAAGCCAACCGCCAAGTTTAATTGCTGTTCATCGGTTTCGGTTCGATATTCGCCTATGACCCAAAAACGAGCACAGAACGGGCAACGCTCACAGAAATAGTATATTAAATAACTTGGTTAACCTATAAAGTGCATCTACAACTTATTTGAAGGACTGCTGTTCAGCGTACGGGCTCAAAATACGATTGAACTGCCTGTAAAAATGATTCCCAAAGCTCATCAAAATCGATACCAGGCTCAAAAGGTTTAAGTGCCTGTTATAAGAATAAAATCGTGTTAAACTGGAAAAGGATTTCGCAAATGGCAAACTTTAAATGTCTGGAAATACGCCCCGTTCTGTGAAACCCCCCAAATAAAAACCAATTTGAATAAGTCAAATAATTAAACGAAAAGAAAAGTCAAACAAGTTGGAGTTTTCTAGTCGAGGCAGTCCGACTGGAAGACATCAATCTCCAACATGTTTTAGATGCCCTGTCAGATATAAAAATATATATTTTCCCACCTGGC
Source organism: Drosophila picticornis (assembly GCA_035043845.1). Lineage (NCBI taxonomy): Eukaryota > Metazoa > Arthropoda > Insecta > Diptera > Drosophilidae > Drosophila > Drosophila picticornis. Next base: position 22,635,851 of record JAWNMR010000492.1, on the reverse strand, counting down.
TAGCAAGAAGGATCCTTCCAATGATGGTTCTCAGTGTAGTCGACTTATAACCAGGCGAGTCGTCGATCAAGTGAAATGAAACCTGCTCTGCTCGGCTGGCTCTTATAGACAGATCACCAGATATATATACTTGTATATATATATACATGTATATGTGTATGGGGCAGAGCTGCTTCCATCTGCCTCCTGCTTTAATACATATTCAGTAAACCCTTTCGGGTTCTGGGCTTACAAATAATAATGTTTTTGTGAACTGTAACTGTAACTGTAACTGAAGTGGTCTCAATGCACAAACATTTATGCAAATTATATAGTAATTATGGCGGGTACTTCAGCTGTCGGCACACGCAACAGGAGCTGCGAGCGTAACGGTCAAAGTGAAAGTGGCAAGGACGAAACAACCGAAAGCACAACTGCAAACAAGCAGCCAGCGAGTTGTCCTTAACCCAACAATTTCCAGCGTTTCTAAATATGATTGTGAAATTGGTTTTTACACTACAAATAAATGTGTGTAAATATGTGTGTGTGTGTGTGTGTGTGTGTGTGTGTATTGAATGTGTGTGTTATTATGCAAATTGGCTTCGATTTTAAAGGGGGGAGGTGGACTGGGTTGCCGAGTGGGTCAAACAGCTGCAACAGTTGTGACATTGAAAGCACCACACCTCCCCGCCCGGTCCCCTTCCAAGCCGAACCCGAAGAGGAGAGGCCAACTTTGCCAGCTGGGAAATTGGAAATGTGTTGCCTACTTCGCTGAGTCAACTGTACCGCAGAGAACAACAACAACAACAACAACAACAAGCAGCATTTAAAGGAGAGCCGCACACCAGAAAGGATTGCAACTTTGCTGCTGCTCCTGATGATGCAATCCGTTGCAAAGAACAGCCGCTAACTGCCATTGGGCAAAGTGGCAGGCTGCAAAGTGATCAAATGCAGCAAGTGCTATTTCCATGCACACCGACAAACTTTGTGCAACTGCTGAAAGTGCCACTTAACGTTTCCAATGTCAATTAAAAGTGGGTCTCGATTTCAAATTCAGTTGCAGTTTCAGATTTCCTAATCATTTTATGGCTACGGTCGGAGGCAGTTGCTGCAAACGCCATGAAGGGATTTCATTAAAACTGAACAGGCGCACACACACACACACACACACACACACACACACACACACACACACACAGTTGGGGCAAACAACAAGTTTGGGTGTGCAAAATTGTTAAGCCTTAAATCTGGTCAATTTGAATGCATAGTTTTGCTCGTTGTTGTTGCTGTGGTTGCTGTTGCTGGTGTTGTTGCTGTTGTTGCTGTTGTTGCTGTTGTTGCTGTTGTTGCTGTTACTGCTGTGGTTGCTGTGGTTGCTGTAGGCGTTGCTTTTAATTAATGCAAATGGTGAAATGCACTTGTTGTTGTTGTTAGTGCTGCTGCTGCTGCTGCTGACCTTAATCTGCGTGTCTACCTGTGTGTCTGTCAGTGTGTGTGTGTGTGTGTCTGTGTCTGTGTGGCTTCCTTGTGGTCACAGACACACACAAACAAATATATATATATATATATAGATATATAGATGCAAACATATATATAAAGAAGGACAAGAAGAGACATTGAAAGAGAGGCAGAGAGAGGGAGAGAGAGAGAGAGAAAGGGGGAAGGGAGAGGGAGACGGAGAGGCGATGACTTGAACAATAAACTGGGAATAAATAGCGTTGACACGGATATAGCCATATGGCTACATGGATACATGGCTACATGGATACATGGCTACATGGCTACCTGGCTACATGGCTACATGGCTACATGGATGCAGGCAGGCACAAGGCACAAACTCTCCGGTGGCGACTGACCACGCCACCCTCCAAGTTGGGTTGGGGTGGCTGTGGGGCGTACGTTCGTTTCGCCGGCGTCGGCCATTTTGTGCAATCGAAAAAAAATGTGGCCGCAGAGTGGAGTGTTCAACACGCTGCAACTGGGTGAAGGTTGTGTCGCAGCAGCAGCAGTGGCAGACATCAGCACAGCGCCACAGCAGAGCACATCGAATCAGCAGTCGCAACAAATTCATTTCATTCCATTTCAATTTGTTGGCAATTGCATTTGTTGTTCTTGTTGTTGTTGTTGCTGTTGCTTATGCAACGCTTAATTTGATCACAAACAGAAGCGCAAGCAAACACACCGCATACACTGCGAGAAACGCTGCTGCGTGCGTTTATTACGCTTTAATGCAATCCTTGATGTGTTTCAATCAAAAATGCTCGTCATTTGTCGCTTGAGGTGTCCCGCAGATACCCTGTAAATCGAGCTCAGTTGCAGGCCAAGCAAACACACACTTTACTCTTCACATGCCCAGCACAGATCTGTCCGCCACTCGCCTAGTCTGGGCTAGAGTCGCTCAAGAATAACTTCGGCTGGGTCTCATTGTTCTATTCCTACTCTGGTTCCGAGGGTTCATCATGCTCCCTGTGCGGCCCTCTGTCTGTGTGAACACGACTCGTTCCGACGTCCTTCAAACTTGGACTGTAATCAACGAAGTGCCGGGTCCAGCTAGGAGCTGGGAGCCCCGGAAATCGACAAAATCGCAAATCGCACATTGATGAAGCCGCATATCCCCTGCAATTCTAAGGCCGCAGTCAGCTAATGTGGGTCGTGGCTTCTTGGCGACATCCTTCACGCCCACCGCGAGGCCCTGGAAGGAAGATTACTAAGATCGTCCTCCAACAGTACTTTTATTAAATGCATCTTTGAGTATTTCTGCTGTGTTGGGTCTGAGCTCTGAGCGAGAGTTGCACAATTCATAATTGTGGAATCCATGTTCAACCAGAGGGTGTCTGCTAGCCGAGGACTCTCGACTGGAGCAGTCTTCCTGCTCTGTGCTACTCTTACAACTATTCTGCTGTTCTGATGCACATTTATGATTTGTCTAATTAAATATTTATTCACATTTATTTTGGATGAGCAACTTGAAGCAGCCTCGATTTGGACAGCTCTGAAAAATGCACCAAATGAAATACGCAGCAGAGCCACCCACGAACTTTTGCAATTTCCCTCACAAATGCCAGTGTCGCCATCTAAATATAAGTATATATATATATATATATATACATATATATATATACATATATATATATATATATAAATATATATTTATACACAAATATGAATGTTTTTTGAAAACATGACGAGTCATTTGACGCAACTCATTTGTTGGAATAAGCTGACACTTTTACAGTTTTTAGACAAGCAAACAAATTGCTGACTTGTTTGTGTTAACCGGAGAAAAGATAATAAATGGGTTTCTCTGTGGTCCAGTTAACAAACCATTCAGCTTAAATAATATCGCTCGCTCGGCTAACCGAATAACTCCTATCGACGAACCCAATGAAATGAATCAGTTGGCCACAGCCAGCAGGCAGTCAAGTCTTGTGCCTCTTTACCACACACAGTCTGGCACATATGTATGTATGTATGCATGTATGTATGTATGTATGTATGTATGCATGTATGTCATATTTATGTGTGTATGTTTGTATGTACACAATGGGGGCAAAAGCATAGCCTTGTTTTCCAAATGGACTGCAACTTTTGACAGATTTTCACATTGTCGCAGGTCTTATCGACTTTACACCTATTTTGCTGTGCAGGTGTCTGCACACAGCATCAATGTGGGGCCAAGGATGCCTCCTTGATTATAACACTAAAAATAGTTCGCTTGCTCGCCTGTGTTATCCACATTTATCAAATCACATTTGACATTAATGGTGGCCCATCGGTTGACCAGTTGAGCAGTTGAGCAGTTGACCAGTTGAGCAGTTGACCAGTTGAGCAGTTGACCAGTTGACCAGTTGACCAGTTGACCAGTTAGCATGTGTCTAGGAAACCATCATTACACACACACACACACACACACACACACACACACTTAGGGAATGATTGTTGCTCATTTGATTGGCTTATTAGGATTCAATAATCGTTCATCGTTCATCGTTCAACAAGATCACATTTCTAATGTATTTTTTGCATTTCAGGGCGGGTATCCGGCACGCCTGAAGAAAGTGCTGATCGTGACGGCGCCGCTGTGGTTCAAGGCGCCATTCAAAATACTGCGTCTGTTTGTGCGCGAGAAGCTGCGCGAGCGCGTGTTCACCGTATCGGTGCCGCAGCTGAGCCTGCACGTGCCGCGCAAGGCGCTGCCGGTGCATCTGGGCGGCACGCTTCAAATCGAACACGCCACATGGTTGCTAAATTGCCGCAAATCGATGACGAATCGTGAAGACGAACTGCTTGCCAATATTGTGGTGGGTGTCGCTTGCGCACCACTCGCACCAGCAGCAACAGCAGCAACTGCAGAGGCATCTGCAACAGCGACGCCGCTAAGCAACGGCAGCAACGGCAGCAGCAGCAGCAGCAACAGCAGTGGTGGTGCTGCCAACGCCGCGACACCAACAATAATCAGCGCCGTGCACCAGTTGGCCGAGAGCAACACAACGGTTGTGACAGTTAGTGGCGAGCAGAGAGCAACAGCAGCAGCAACAGCAACTGCAACTGCAACAGCAACTGGCAACAGCGACATCAACAGCGACAACACGGAATCGGAGTCCAACGAGAACATCACAATAAACGGACTGAGTCCAACGCATCGGACTCCCGTTGGCATCGCAGGCGGCGCGCTGCTCAAGCTAAATACCAGCGACATACAGAGTAACGGTGCAGGTGCAGGTGCAGGTGCTGGTGGTGGTGGTGGTGCAGCTGCTGGGATTGCCAGTGCACCAGCGACAACAGCAACGGCGTCAGCGGCAGCAGCAGTTGCTGGCAGCGCTGTCAACGGCAGCGCCGCTGGTGCCGGTGAATTCTGGTCGGAAAATCCGCCCAGCAGTGCCTCGTCCGGTTTCAGTGATGACGACAGTCTGGCCGGCCAGGAGGGAGACCCAAAAACGATTGATCAAATCGTTCAAATTGTGCGAGAACGCGGCCGCCAAGGCCTAATCAGAGAGTATGCGGAAATCCGAAATCGGGCGCCCGAGGGCACCTTCATCCATGCGCGGTAAGTGCCACATGCGCAAGCATCAGCATCAGCATCAAGCGACAAGCCTCAGCCAACCAAAAGATTACCAACATTTCCATTTCCATTTCCATTTCCATTTGCATTTGCAGCATGCGCAGCAATCTGACCAAAAATCGCTACACAGACGTGCTCTGCTACGATCACAGTCGAGTGGTGCTGCGACGCGAGATTGTGGATGAGGCGATAGCTGATTACATAAATGCGAATTTCGTCGACGGCTACAAACAGAAGAATGCATATATTTCAACTCAAGGTGAGCTCGCCGCAACGCCGCGTTTATCGATTCTCTTGCTCTCTATGGCTTCCCAGAGAGCGAGAGAGGGAGGGGGAGAGGCAACATTAATACGAATCTCAATTGGCATCGTTACGTTTTGGTTTTGACATTTGTTTTCGTTTTGGTTTGGCTTTGCTCTGTTTTGTTTTGGCTTTGCAGGTCCATTACCAAAGACATCCTATGACTTTTGGCGCATGATCTGGGAACAACAGTGCCTAGTTATAGTTATGACCACGCGCGTCATGGAGCGCGGACGTGTCAAGTGCGGCCAGTACTGGGAGCCGACTGACGATAGTTCCTTAGAGTTTGGAAGTTACCATGTGCGAACAATTAGCGTCGAGTGCAACGAGAACTACACCGTTGCATCCCTAGAATTGAGAAACCTAAAGGTGAGTTTGCCGCCGGTTGCTGAACCTGTTTTTTTTATCTTTTGCGTTCGCATTTTCAGACTGACGAAATTCGCAATGTGTCACATTGGCAGTTCACCAGCTGGCCGGACTACGGCGTGCCCAGCTCCGCAATGGCCATGCTTAACTTTTTGCAGAAGGTGCGCGACAAGCAGGCGCAGCTGGTCCACGCACTCGGCGACACCTGGGCGGGTCATGCGCGCGGCCCTCCCATTGTGGTGCACTGCAGCGCTGGCATTGGACGCACCGGTAAATATCTGAAATATCTAACCGTCAACCCCACGCACCCCATGAACAAGAACAAGAGCTGCTGGCGAAATACACGTTTATCGATTGAACCCTTCGACTATCTTCAGTTATGCTTGTCCTCCCTGGGAGCTAACCAGGCACACATTCTCACAGCAACCATTCTCATGCGATCCGATTACTAATCGTCACTTTTGTTTTGTTTCGTAGGCACCTTCATCACGCTGGACATTTGCATATCGCGTCTGGAGGATGTCGGCACGGCGGACATACGCGGCACGGTGGAGAAGATACGCTCGCAGCGGGCCTACTCCATACAAATGCCAGATCAATATGTGTTCTGCCACCTGGCGCTGATCGAGTACGCGTATTCGCGCGGCATGCTCCAAGCGGTTGATTTGCCAGGCTTTGATAAACGGGAAGAGGACTCCGATTAGGCGGTAGCAGCAGCAGCAGCAGCAGCAGCACAAGCAGGAGCAGCGGCAGCAGCAGCAGCAGCAGCCACCACCCACAAGGAATACAAATTGTATACAGATTACTTATATTATTGTCATTTTTTTACAACTATTATTATTATTTTTATATATATATATAAACATGCAAATATTATTATGAATTGAAATTGTAATTTTGTATTAGAAGAATGTTTCATTCGTTCGTTCAATCAGACGCATAGGCAAGCAATTTATGTTTATTATCATAATATTAATAATTCTAATCTTTTTTTTTTAATGAAAAACAAACAAACAAACCAACAACAACAACAACAACATACCAACAATTATGTATATCAAATAAGTTTATGACAGAGAAAGAGCAAGCGAGAGAGCGAATGATACAAGTCTAGCAATGTTGCGATGTAAGCGGCTGGTAGTTGTAAAGTTGACTATTTTTTGTATGTTTCTTATTATTATTATTATCTTATTATTATCTTATTATTATTATTATTATTATTTATGTAAAAGTGAAAAGTGGAACTTCAACTGCTAAAAGTTGCAAGTTGCTTAACCATTTCTAATGATGTGTGTAGTAAGTTTGCATGTGTGCGAGTGTGCGAGTGTGTGTGTGTGTGTGTGTGTGTGTGTGTGTGTAAATGACATGCATACACACACACACACAGCCACATGCACACGCCTACCTACATAGTATGTATATGTATATGTATATGTATTTATAACAAATTTTTTTGTAATGTACGTGATTAATATTTAAAATGCATTATTTTACATAGAATAATTTGAAGATTACAATGATGCTTATTTTTTGAAAGCCCAGACAACCACAGCACCCCAACCCAACATCCCAACACCCCAACACCCCTGCGCCACTCCCACTTCCCCAGCCAGCTTCCTTGCAAACGTCTTCATTATTAACACGAATTGTAACTGTAATTGTAATGTACATTTATTTAAATTAAATTAAAATTGAAAACAAAAACGTAAACGTAAACGTAAACAAAATACAAAACTAGATAAAACAAAAAAAGATCAGCATTATGCGAAATAGCAAAACAAACAAAAACAAAATGAGAAAAAAATCAAATAAAACAATAACATGCTAAAAAAATAAACAAAAAAAAAAACAAATAAATAAAAAATATGTTTAATTAACAGTCACTCAAAAGTTAACTACGTAAGAAGTGCAACTTGCTAACAATTATGTTCAGATGACGCTTAGAGAGAAACCGAGAAACGCGGCAAAGTACAACGAAACGAATCGAATCGCAAGGCAAGGCCGGCGCCGAATCGTAACGAACCGAACCGAACCGAACCGAATCGAATCGAACAGATTTGTGAGGAACAGAGAAGAGTCCCAATCGGAAACAGTCCCAACCCAAAAAGAGAATACAAGTTGATACCGTCCGGTGCAACGACGGCAACGGAGACGAGTCTAGAGTCAATAAATAATTAAATTAACCTAAATTAAATAGTAATTATGAATTAGACGCAGCAGCAGGTTCACAGTGGTTCACAGCAATTAAAAAGAATCTTTTGTGCAATTCCCTTATTTTTGCTGTCGTGTTTTGTACACTTTTTATAACTAAATATATATAAATATATATATATATATAGATATGTGCATATGCAGATATGTATGTAGTAACAATACAAATAATACAATTTATGCAAATTGCTGCAAGTTTCCTACAATCAACTACAAGTCAGACAACAAGTTGCAACAAATACAGACACATTCGCGCATAGAAAGCACAGTAAAAAGTAAATAAGCATCAAATTGTAAACGTTGTTCAACTGTTGTTGCACACACACTATTCCTACTGACAAACAGCCACAAGCAGAGCAGAGTTCAAAGTGCACACAAAAAACATAGTTTGTCCCTCGAGCAGCATTCTCCACTCCTCCTTACCCCACCAGGCCCCGTCTAGAAGTCAAATCGCTCTTTAAGGAACAACCTTAAACGGAAGATGAACAAAAAAAATAATAATACAAATACGTAATGATAAACAACAAAATTGAAATAAAACCGTCGTTGAATGTTATCGCGTATGATTTTGTACTACTTTTTACTATTTTGGTAGGTTCTTCGACAGTTCGTTTAGAGCGTTCTTCAATGCAGATCAAAACGAGTTCTACACGAAGTAGAATTTGCCAAGTAAATAATGATATGATATACATAGATAAGCACATATTAATGAGAGTCGCAGATATATAAATATATATATATATACATGTTTAACTATATATATACAGATTACACGCCTTCTTCTCATGATTTTCATATGCCAGGCGAGAAACTAAAACATCCACTAAAATCAACATATTTTGTATTACCTTTTTAAATACTAAACGATTATCATGGCAAACAAGATAACATAAATTAATGAAAGAAAAATGAATATTTAGTTGTTGTGTGTAGCAGGGAATGCAAATAGGGCAGCAAAGATATATATATATATAAACGCATAAATATGTATTAATATGCTTTCTTAACAACTAAGCATGAAATGTACTCAAATCAAAATAAACATGCAAGATTTGTTTGCCAGTGCGAACTGTGTGCATATGTGTAAAAGAATAAAAGTTGAAAAGTATTATAAATGTACAAGTATGTGTGTTGATGTATATGCGTACATTTATTGCGTGCTCACATCAGGCTGACACTCTCACACACATGGACAAAACACATATAAATAACAGTATTTCTGGTGCGAATTTAGTAAGAGAACAGACAACAGAGAACAGATGTAAGAGTAACCAAACACACACACTTATTGGCCACACATACACACACACATACAAACATCAATTTGTATATCATTAGAAGAAAAGCTGTGATCAAAACATAATGCAAAACTTAAAAGGTAACCTTAAAAATTATCCTGCTTGCACACTAGTCGTACCAAATTCCACGCAAGTTGCAAAAATTACAACAAAAAGAAAAGAAAAAACCAAAAACAAAGAAAATCAGATCCTACCTATGATGAATGCCAGTAAATATATAGCTTATAAACATCTTAAAACAAAAATAAATAAATAAAACATTTGCAATTTTTGAAGGCCTTTTCGAAATGTGGTCGAGAGCACATCTAATCCAGATGCAAAATATTACTCTATTCAAAATTCAAAATGATGCTCTATTTTTATAATGCTTCAAGTATAATGAATTAAAATCAAAGTACCATATTATAACAATATATGCACACACACACATACACACACACCAACACGCATACATATGTATTCAGAGATGTATATAATCGTCAATGTCAATAATTTGTTGTGTTTTGTTTAAAATCCATTGCATATGTATGTATGTACATACTTGAAAATATACATACAAATATATGGCAATGGTTTACACACACATATATATGTATATATTATCTGTAAACTATGTATATGATAAAATGATTTAGCAAAATTTCTCCAAGTGTAATCTATAATTAGCTAGAATTACTACACACAAACAGACACTCACACATACACTTGCAATCGGGCAACGTGCATCTGTCTTGCTCTGTCCCATGGCCAGGCTCTCTGAGAGGCAGCTTGGCAAGCAGTCAAATGTGTCAAATGTGATTTTGCATCCAGTCTTTGGCTTTCTGAAAGCTTTCGCTGCACTCGCAGGGATCACACACACACACACACACACACACACGTACACGTTTAACTAATAACAGAGAACAGAGAGATCGTTATCCAGCCCACCCAACTCTGCGCATATAAAAAAATACCTAATCTAAGAAGAATACATACAAATACAATAATTCTCATTAACACACACGCTACTCTCTCTCTCTCTCTCCCTCTCTCTTTAATCCTCTACATAAATATATACACATATATATACATACATACATACATAATACCTACCTAAAAAGTAGCACTTCCAATGCCCAGCTCAAAACTTTGTAAATACATAAGAAGTCCAAGTCCAATTAAAAGAAAAAAAAAGAAACCCAATTGAAATGCGGAAATCTAAGCCGATCGGTCACATAACAAATAAATATTTAAGTGCATATATGTATCTTATCATTTCCATTATAATCCATATAATATTGACAAGCAAAAACCGAGAATAAAAATGAAAATAAATCGGCATATGTAAAGCGAATTACATTTGCTGGAAAAAAAAAACAAAAGAAAAATAAAACAAAAATCAAAACGCAAAAAATGATACCAAACACAAATAAAAGTAAATGAAATTGTGAACAAAATATATATAGAAAACAAAAAAAAAAACAATTTTAATACTGGTCATATTTTCTATGGATTGGATTTATTTTTACTTTCTTTATTTACTCCGAATTTTGAATTTTCAACAAAGTTTGTTCAATCAAAAAATCAGTTACAGCTTAATTTTAGGATGAACTAAATTGAAGGGGCAATTGAACTTTTAATTTAAAAAGAATCGCAAAATCTGCATAAGCCGTGCTGATTTTTGAAGAACATGGCGCCTTGGATCAACTCTATCGATCTGTTTTTCAAGGTTAAAGTGGTTATTAAAAAACCAAATACTTGAATAATTTCAATCAGAGAGCGAATGGAAGTGGCTCATGACGCAAAGTCCCTTATAGCTTGAAGGCAACCGGATGATATGAGGGTTCCTTTACCAACTTAAAGCCCTCGTTAGTTCGACTCGTTTGAGACAAGACTTATACGGATACGGATACGGATACGGATACGGATACGGATACGGGTAAGATATTACCATGATATGTCGAGCCTTAAACCTTTTGGATGAATATACCGATTTGGCATACAAGGTCTGTTTGTAGGCCTAAAGACAATCACATCACCAAGTTACAGCCGCTTTTCAAGGGTTATAAGGTTATTCTGACCCATCCCCTGTAAAAATTTCGACTGAAATATTTTTGCCAGTTCCGAAAATCTTTGAATGCATCGATATGAAACCAAGCTCAATTTTGTTGCACTTTATTTATGGAGTCGTCACAAAGTGGCCTAAATCGAAAGCACTTTAAAAGTACCAAGTGTGATCTGTGTTTAAATATTTCACGCTTTTAGGTGTACAAGCCAAATAATCTTATCGATATAATTTAAACTATTTAAAATATTAATTCAAACACACGTTTTTTAGCTTTCCAAGTAAAAGGCTCATGTTTATTAATTCATTAATTAAGTATAATTCATTTATTTAATAAATACACGCACATTAATAATACAATAAAACATTCTCATGCATCAAAAAAGCGGTTCTCTATATAAGTATCTCGATCTCCAATCTATATCTTAAGTTTGTCTTTCCTTTTGTTTTGTTTCCTTTTCTTTTTTTTTTTTTGTTTTAGTTGCGTTAAACTAATGCGAAAATTAATCACCATTTTGTAGTCGTTCTTTTATTCTCAATAATTTTCAATACTAATGTTAAAAATGTGTCTTCATTTTTTATTTAATTGTTAGCTAATAAATTTCGTTATTTTGATTTTTGGTTAATATTAATTTGTATGCGCTGGAAAATACAATAATTCCAAAGCGAATCACTGCACCAATGGCTGTAGAATCAATCGAGTGTATATTTTTATGTATGTATGTATGCATACATAATAAATAAACATCTATGCATGTATGTATACATACATACATATATATTCTCGTTCATTATCGGCCTTTGTAAATTTAAAGACAATACACTTAAATTTATTACAAATTTGTTTTTTTAGTTGCGAATAGTATAATTAACATACGTATTTTTAATATTTACCGATCCCAAAATGGAATGCATAGCTAATAACGCAGACATCTCAAGAGATTTGTTTAAGGCTAAAGAATTACAAGCTATTTAAGTATTGGCGTAGAATTTTTCATAGGTTGGTTTTTCTTTTTTTTCTTTTTTTTTTTGTTCATAGTTTTTGGTTTTATGGAATGAGCTGAGAAAATAGTTTTTTTTTGTCAAAGTTTCTCTATGAATTTGAAGACGAGCTTTAATCTGGTTGTAAGTTTAAGTTGCCAAGTTGCTTTGGCCAGCTTTAAGATCCTAAGCACTAAAGACTGCAGTTTTCTCATTGATTCAGTGGCGTCTGTGTGTGCATGGGTGTGTGTGTGTGTGCGTGGATGTGTGTGTGTGTGTGCGTGAGTGTGTGTGTACATCTTATGGCTAATGACTGCGATGTGCGACGCACTGTGGCGCTGGCAAAATGTTTGTTTTTGAGGTAATGGTAACGGTAAAGGTAACGGTAACGGCAACAGTAACGGTAACTATAACGGCAAAATCAAAGCGGCAATATTCAAACCATCAAATTGCAAGCAACCAAATTCGTCACCAAATAATATTACTATTCGTATTAAGCATTTGCTTTATGCTAAACAAAAAAAAAAAAACAAAAAAAAACAGTCTGTTTAAGCTAATCGATTTACTGGCAGCAGCAACAACAACAACAACAGCAACAACAACATGTGCGTTTGTCTGTGTATTTACATGCCAGTCCGAAGCCACTAATACATACAAATTGGAAAAAACCACAAAGAATTATTAAGTAAATAAATAACGCATGTCAGCATCGACAACAGCAACAAGAACAGCAACAACAAACACCGTCAAATATCACGCATCAGCAGCAGCAGTCAAGTGTAAAACCACATCTACATCCACATCCACATCCATATTTCTCATCCAATCGGATTCTGTGGCATCGTGGTATGGTTATTCTGCTGACTCAATTTACTCAATGCCAAAGGTGTTGGTCTCCTCGACGGCAAGTAGGAGCTTCTCATAAAGCAGCTCCGGCGTGGGATACGGCGGCAGATCCAACCGGTTGAAGCAGGTGTGCGCACGGGGCAGCGAGTTTGGCTTGCCCCATTTCTCGATGCAGAAGCGTCTGGGGCCGGTGGAGCCGCGCAGCGCGGAGAAACCCTCGTAGGGTATGCTGGATGTGCCCGTGACGAACTGAAGCAGGCGCAGTCGCTGCTCATTGCTGAAGCGTTCGATAACCTGCCAGAACCAAATGATCACCTGATGGTTGTCATGATAGCCCGAACGGTATTCGGTATTTAGGCGCCAATCGTTGGTGTCTATCTCGGCGGTGCCGGCAATGACCAGCTCCAGTTCGCGGGCATCGAAGACGGAGACGAGCCGTGAGTCAACCACCTCGTAGAAGCCGCGAACCAGCGACTCCGTTTGCTCCTGGACGCCGCGTTCTAAACGCCATTTGATCATGCGCTCCAGATACTCCTTCTTGTTCTTCTCATGGACAATGACATTCCTGCCGCCCGGCTTGAGTTCGCGCTCGACAACACGACCGAGCAGCTCCTCGGTGACGCAGAAGGTGAGTCCCAGATCGATGCCAGTGCCAATATCGTTGTCGCGAATCCATTGCAGCGACTGATGGAACTCATTGTCCAGCGACTCGAGATCACTGAGTGCAACTGGCAGACGCAACAGCGCTTTGTAGAAGGGTCGCGTAAAGAACGCATCCAGCAGATACTGATGGACGAGGGCGAGCCCCAAAACACGCCCACTGAACCGAAACCAGTCGTGGCAGTTATCCACAAATGCCGACAACGGCGACACCTGCACCGTATACGTATCGTTTGCGGAGTACTCGAACAATCCGTAATAGGGATTGAACAGTTCGCGCGACAGCAGGAAAAAGAACTCCCGAGACGGGCCGCCATAGTCCAAGCCCTCCTCTGTGTCCCAGAGCACGGCGAGACGGCCACGCTGCAAGTCCTTCTTGTTGGCGGACATAATGCGACGGAATGCGTCCTCCAGCAGATGACTTCGTCGGATGTGCAATCTGTCAAAAATGTACAAGCAATTAGCAATCAACATTCTCTTTAATTTTTGGGACGTCATTTTGGGATGTCTTTACTAACTTGAGCTTGTGTGGTCCCTGACCATAGCCCTTGGACTCCAGCTTGCGATAGAAACTACGCAGTTTTGCCTCAAAGTCGCGACGGAATGGCGGCGGTGCACGTTGCGTCATCCGGGAACTAAGCACCGGCGATCCCTGCGGACTACGCTCCTCAATGGGCACATAGCTCATTATCTCCTGCTCGAACAGGCTGAAATCAAAAGTGAGAAAGAGAGAGAGAGAGAGAGAGAGTTGAAGATTAGCTCTGGCATTGTTAATCTCTGAAATGTATCTGAAATCGTAGCTGCAACTTATTCAGCGTATTCAGTTGCTGGCCATAACTAATTGTGCATATTATTCACAAACTCAATGCTTAATGCTCACAATTGATTAGTTATCTGTTTTTTTAATACCGGCTAAGCTGACAATTTACTAATGAGACATATTAACAAGCTACAAGCTACAAGCAACAAACAACAACAACAGATATTGCACAGGTAGTCGAAGTCGACCCAACATAGCCCTGATTGTACTGCACTAAGTATTATTAGTTTTGTAATCGATTATTATCGATTTTTCTGTAGTTCGCAAGATGTGCTGGCTTTTCTTTTGTTTCGATTAACAGCACTGTCAATATTACTATAATACCAGAGACCCCTAAAAATATGCCTGCAAACAACTAAACTAAGCAGAGTGGGTTGTCGATAACAATCGATTGTATTCCAGCCCAGCATTAGGTAAGTACAAATAAAATAAACACATATAGACAATAATTTAATACTATACGTCCGACAATATCTGTGATAATATGTGAAAATTCAAGCTTAACAAGCTTAACACTATATATGTAATGGGTTATCGATAGCAAGCGAGTAGCAGCCTGTTTTGGGCAAATAAAAATTTATTAAATAAAAGCCTTAATAAGTTATTTAATAAACTGTTAACAGAGGATGACAAATAAAGTTCATGACACTCTCAAATACCACAAAGATGATCTCAAAATTAAGTTAATTAATGCAATTGATTGAGTAACAAGCAACAGCAAGAAAAAGGGGACTAATTTATCGATGACTGTTTTCCAGCTCATAAAATCCATATGCCTTTCCGTTGTGTAGTGCGACCAAATAAATTGCATCAAACACAAAACTTGACCATGATTTTCCATTTGAAAAACAGCAGCTGTAATATGTAGATATGAACGCCTGCCGGAAGAATTCGAATAGACCACAGACCTTGGGGCGAGCACTCGCTGGGACTTTTCCCAATGGGTTCGATGCCGCTAAGCTCCAATAATATCTGTCCAATATTCCATAGTATTCTAATTGCCGATTTGTGTTGCGTTTTTTCTTTTTTTGTTCTCTCTCTTTTTTCGCGCTTACTTTTTGACCTTCAACTTGAATTTGAAAATTGATCAATTAATACACAAAAATGATGGCGATCGGTGACTGTCTGCGGTCGACAGGGTTAGAATTGGGGAGGGGGAGGCGGCGGGGAGGGCGTTGCCATGCCATGTCCATGCACTAGTGACAACAGTTTTAGTGCAATTAACGCCTCTTTTGCGCGGCACGGAAATGACTAATTTTCAAAAAATATATATATTGTGGAAACGAGACGATAAAAAATTTGTTTTTTTTTTTTTGTTGTTTTAGCTGAGAAACAAAAACAACTTATGTTGATTCGAAATGGTAACTGATCGCCAATATAATTTGGGCCGTGTCAAATTACTTTCAAATTGACTGAAGTTAACAAATTATTAGCGAAAACAACACAGGAAATTGCAATTAACGTAAATTTAAGAGCGGCGCAAAACGCGAGCGCGACTTTAAACGCGCGCATTTGGCAGCCACATGCGGGGCTGTCTTGTCGCCCACACTGGTGCGAGTGGTGCTGCTGGTAGTGGTGGTTGATGCGTCTGCCATCTACACTGTTCCAAGTGCAATGCGAGCACGAACCAATGCGATGGATGAGGGATCACCAAATGTTTTCGGGTGTGGTCAGTTTCAATTAAATGAGCTTCGAGTTCTTTCCGCATTTGTAGTATGTTTACAAATATATATATATATATATATATATATACACATATTTATTTACATCTGTTTTTATCTGGTAGTTTGCTAATTGAAGCGCTTCATGAATAGCCCAGGCGAAGAGTTTCACCACACAATTTGACTTCAGAGTTTCTTAATTTCAAAAATAGACCAGATGTTGGCGTGTGCCAATTAGATTTTAATCATCAGCCATATTTCATGATAAGAAGAACACAGCGAATAATTCCAAAGAACAAAATCTAAAGGCTTTTAATTAAATGTAACTAAAAGATAAGTCCTCAGTTTGATTGCTGCATGCAGCAGTTAACTGACAACTTTGTCGAACGACCTGCAAAACAAGTACAGGTATAGCATTGATCATACTTCGTAGATATCGGGCTAAGCGCAGATATATACATGTATACTAACATAAGTGTCATTTGATTTCTAAAGATCTACAAATGAAATGAAATAAACTCGACGCGAGCCCGACCGACAAATAACATTAATTTCAATCTTTCCTGACAAAAGTTTTACTGAAATTGAAATCGCAATCCAGCCACAATTTCTGTATATTTGTACATATCTTTGTATGCACAGGACAGAACACTGCAAGTTATCGACACATGTTCCCAAGCTGCTTTAATATCGACTGCATACTTATGCGATAGTAACAAGCTAACCAAAACCCATAAATGGGTATGGCATATCTACAAGTGTGTGTGCGTCTAGCCACCCACATCTGTGTAATTGTACTTGAAAAATGCTAGGCATGTTCACAAAGCTACACAGAGAGAAATAACCAAAAATAAATATTTCATAATTTGTACAAAATATTTGAGCCGTTTGTAAATGAAAATGCGAGGAGCCACTTACTTGGTCAACATGGTGTTATAGGTATAGCTGAACTTGGAAAAGAGACCCATTTGATTGGGCTATTTTTGGGCTGGTTGTAAGGCCCTGATGGATTCTCAATTAGCGCTCTATGTGTTAAAACTGAATCGAAAAAAAAACTAAACTAAACAAAAAACAACAGCAAAAACTTGTAAATGTAACGTAAGTTTTATTCTCGACGGTCCGAAATGAAAAGCCTTTCAACGAAAGCGATGCGACTGAATTGTGGTTACTGGGCTGCACATAGCAGTTGCAGTTACCCCAAACAAAGTGAAAAAGACAGGGACAGACAATGAGATAGGGATGGAGAGAGTAAGAGTGAGGGAGAGAGAGAGAGAGAGGGAGAGAGAGGGAGAGAGAGGGAGAGAGAGAGGGAGAGGGAGGGCATATTGAGAGCGAGGCCCGATAGCGTTGATAAGCGGGCACGATAAAACCATTGTGGGGTATTACGATTTTAATAACAAACCACTGTCGCAAGTACGCAATGCACATCTAAAGGGTCGAGTGGTGTTCGAGGGGGTTGGGTTGGTTAGATTGGTGGGGTAATCCGGCAACTTATGGGGGCCAGTGACAGTGTTTCAACAGTTGATCGATTGTAACCAATTCACAATCTGGCAACCCCAATTTGGTCAGAACACCGCGATAAGGGCTCAACAAATTTTGTATTGTTTCCGCTCGCTCAGAGCTGAATATTAATTGCACTTGTTGTTGTGTAATACGAATAAGAGATACTTTAGTAGGGCACAAGATATTTTTGTTGACTACCAGCAAACTGGCGTTTCACGTTTCGTGCCTCGATCCTTGAACCTGTCGCTTGGCAGCAATTAGTGCGAGTAATTGGATCTGAGATCACAAGAAAAACAACACAAGCCAAAAACATAGTAAGTCCAAGAACAACAACCACAATGTTGTTGCAAGATTTGAGAACTGAATGGGGTTTTTATCACAGCATTGGATTTACAAAGATGATTACGATAAAAGGCTTGCGATTCGTTTGCGTAGCATTCCTTCAACCAGATACCCTGAGATACTTTGCAAATGCATATAAACATATAAATATTTATATGTACATATATATATATAATTATATAAATATATATATATATATATATATATATATGTATATTATACTCCTTCTCTGGGTGGCAGTCGTGAGAACCGCATACATTTGGGATAACTGAATTGAAACTGAAGATTTATGAATGGCTCAGTGAGTAAAGCAGCAAGTAAAAATCGCTTTGTTGGCGCAATTCGGACCATGATTCACTATTGTAGAATACGAGCGACGTATTATAGTAAACAAATGGAATGCAAACGTGCAAGATGATAACCTAGGATGTTGAGATACAGATGGAGGGAAAGAGAGGGAGACAGACAGAGAGAGAAAGAGAGACAGATATAGATGGAAGATCTTAGCAATTTCCGCTGTTGATGAGAAAATAGCTTGCAAATTCTTTGACAACTCTTGAAAGGTTTAAGCAAATGATTTGAAAAGCCTTAAGATGCCTAAACTAAGTCAAACTCTTTAGTTACAATCTGCATGAGATCTCTGACAAGCTACCAATAATATTATGTTGTAATCAATCTGAAAATCACACACAATTATTTTGTAGAGCGTTTTTGATGATTGAGCAACACAATATTTTCCGGATTGTCAAAGTGATTTTTGTATTTTTCTGACAACTGTAGATGTCGCCAAATCGAACACTTTTATTCCTGATTTTCGCACTCAGTTCACACTCATAGCTAATCTAAACTTATTACTATAATATTAGGGTGGAAGATCCCCCACCAGATCACTTGGTCGTATTATATTTAGTTTCTAAAATAGGCTTCCCTAGAAACCTATATCTAAGTATTTCATACATGCATACAGTGCAAAACTCTTAAGTGCGTTGAGGATGTCTCCATAAGGTTCGATCGATCGATCTCCTCCCCATTGGTATTATTGGGTAAACTCTTGTCTGGCTATAGGTTCCCAGTTTTGGATCGCTCATAATAACATAACAAGTTTGATTTATCTTTCAACAGATCAGTACTAAGAAGATATTATGATGATCTATCTTATGATCTATGGCAATTGTAACATAATTAAAAGTCATTTCTTGAACTAGGTTCAACTAGGTTGGGCAGGAGGAAACCTCTGAAGTTGGTTCGAGCTTAGCTTTGAATATGTAAATAAGACAACTGCAATTGGCCATCAGATGGCAATATGTAAAATATATATTTTAGAGTGTATTTCGAACAACTGTAGGAAATGCCTTATGCATTCGCACTCTTCTCACTCGTATTTCACAAAGGCAAGTAATTCGCGCAACTTTAGTCATGATCGAAGCGCTGTTCTATAATATTATAGTATGTATTCATATGTATTTGTTTTTTATTTTTTTGCTGACTCTGAAACCGACAATGGCTTGCGTCGTGCCTTGGGTAGTACTAAATATTAGATGGGTTGATAACACTTACACGGCCCACACGATGTATGCAGCCTTCGATAGGAAGCCCATTTTGTAGCGCGGCCAAAGTCGTGTGCATGGAATGGTTAAACATGCCGTTGGATGCTCGAAACTCCTTCAAAACTGTTCACAATGCTGATTTTTATAATGACAGACACCAAAAAAATCAACAAAATTAACACTAGGAAAAAATGCGGAGCAAGTGGTCAGTTTTAGTTAATATTAAGAAGTTCACTTTTTTTTTATTAAATTTGTTTATACATTTTCTTACAGTTTACATGGTTGTTTTGACACTGTGCCAGCGACCTGAACACGCTGACAGTTCAAATGCTTCTGTTTTTTTTTTTTTTTTAATTTATTTTGGTTTTGTTTTTCAGTTTAAAGAGGCGCGCGAAATCGAAACTGAGTCGAAGTTAGAGTCGAAGTCGGAGTCGGAGTCGGAGACGGAGTCATAGAGTTGGATATATTTATGTGCTTAGGCAACAGTGTTAAATGCGAGTTGCCGCTGTATTTCTAATGTCGAATAGCAAACGCAGAATGGACGCGTTTGTCTAGCGCCCAACCGATAAATATGAAATTGGAAATGGAATTAAGCGAGCGCACGAAATATACAACAACAGCAAGAGCAGCAACAAGAACAACAACATCAACACCAACAACTCCAAACAGCAAAGAAAATTGTTTAATTGTAATTTTATTTATTTTTTTGTTCTTTTTACTTCTGTTTGACGAAGTGCAGCCGAAGCGCCAACGAACGAATTGCCGAACTTTAAATTCTATGTGCGACGACAGCTACGCCGACTGCGACGGCGACTGCGACTGCGATGGCGACTGCACTACTGCGTTTGCGCTATTAGCTCAAGAATGAATTGGACGGCTTTTTAGCTTTTGGCAGGGGCTCTCCGGCTGACTCACAACTCATTTGATGGTGGTGCACTTGGACTGCGAGTGATTGGCGAGTGGTGGAGGGCTGAGCGGGACATGTGCGCCGATGACAACTGTGGCGTTGGTCATGGTTATGAGCTGTCGCTGATCAGCCGACTGCCGGCTGTTCAATGCGCTTGGTGGAGTTCCAAGTGCTGCGAGGGTGCAGCAGAAGCGCAAAGGGCGCGCCAAGCGCCTAACAGGCCCAACAAAAAACAAAAAGCAAAAAAATAGTAGCTGTACTAGCAGTACTTGGTTGCATCAACAAACGCGTCCACTGTCAAGCACACCACGCATCCAAAGCCCAAACCCAAATCCAACCCATACGCAGGCCCAATGAACTGTAAACCAAGCGAGACGAGACGGCAGCAACCATTGAAGCCCTAATTCGCCTTCAATGGGTCAAATCACATAAACAAATAGCCCCTCCAAAGCCCAAGTGGTTGTCAACGCTTCAGTTGTGAAAAAAAAAACCGAAAGAACACGTATCTGAGGCAACATGAAGATTTAAATACCCTAGCCTAATGGAGTCCACCTGCTCTAATCTAAATTTCAAAAGACACTTCAAACGCTGGACGACAGCCCCTGTAGGGGATAGAGGACCACATAATTATTTACCAATGGATTTAATGGGAATATCTTAGTAAAAAGTTGTTTTCGCACAATAACTCAGCAGTCAATCGTTCCCATGTCAGATTTATACTACACTGGTCCAATTCAAACCTATTTGCTAACTGCTCTTGAAGCTGATCAAGACTATATACGCTTAGTATGGTCGTAGATGAATCTTTGAATTCGTTACACACTGCGCATCAAAATCATGGTACCCTCGGCAATGGGTACAAACACAAACACACTCAGTGCTACTAATGAAGATGACGTAGTTGCCACAACCCCGCCCTCAACCGAACCGAACCCAACCCAACCCAACCCAACGTAACTGAGGCTTAGAGCCCAAGTCTGAGCTGCAGCTGAAGCTGGAGCGCTCTGATACGCCGTCTAGCCAATAAATTATTGGTTTATTGGCAACGCTCATTTGTCGCTGGTCCCAGCTCAAAATAAAAAACCTAAAATTGGGTTAAACTGCGTCACGTTTCGTCTCGTCTCCTTTTCGAGGGATTAGCACGAGAATTTAGCGACTGCCAAGTAAACAATGGGTGTTTTTTTGTTATTGTTATTGTTGCTGCTGTTGTTGTTGTTGTAAAGGGGGCGCGTCTTTAAAATTAAATAAAATTTACTGATAATAAAATGAAACAGCCGCAAAATATGATCATTTATTCGGACAGGGTGATTCGTGCGTTATATCTTAATTATTCTTAACGCCTGAAACAAATACATGTGCAGTGTTTTAACTTAAAATTACAAAAGCTCATTGAAAACCCCGACCGATTGTTCCTAAGGGAGTTATCTGTATAGTAGCTGCCTATTGCTACAAGCAATACCAGTTACTTCAGCTTGGGCATCTTGAAAAAAAAAGTTTTCTGTAGCAACTATAGCAATTAGAGGCTATTTTGCATAAAGATCTATAGACATGGCTATAGCGACTATTTATATATGGTTTAAAGCTATCAAGATTGGTTAAGGGAGCAATATAATAGCTGCTCCTATTGCTCTTTCGACTAAAGAATTCCTACAATTAAATTCTTATTCTTATTCCTATACAGACATTCCGCTTGCTATATATAGATGCATATAAATACATTCCCACCGATTACAGGATTGTGCGAAATGCAGTGCAGAACGTAGAATGGAACACCCTATTCAAAATGCTGTCCACTTGCTTTGCTTTGGTCAAAACTAAACCAATTTTGTTGGGAAATTTCTTGGTTGATTTGGTTTGACTGAAGTGAATTTTGTGACGAGATGTGTTTGTTGCAGTGTACAGAGAAGAAGAGCGATGACATATGTATGTGTGATAAGTCAGCTTATCATACATTTTATTAATTATTCCACTGATTAGTAGATTTGTAGATTGGTAAGCTGTATTTACTTCCACTAGGCGCTTGGACTGCCCACTCCCACGGTAATGCCAACTTAGATTTGATCGCCTGGTTTTTGGGATGCAATGAAGCATGATAATTTATCTAATTGAATGCAATTAAATCGCTCAAAATCCAATCGGTGGGCAGCCGCTTTCAGGCGGACCGCCTGTCATGAGACGGAGCTCCATTAGATCACGTCGACTAATCTGTGGCTTAATCTTATAACAACAACAACTTGTTTAGATATTAAGGTCAGAAAATGCATGTGAATATTTCCTCAATATTTGTGGTTGAGTCAACAACATTTTGAAGAAATATTGGCAATTAAACAATAAATGTGTATAGAACAAATGGAATGAAGGCGGGGAGCTGGTGCTGCAGGAGGTTCGGGCAATTTGTTGTTTTCAAAATACATATTTTGTTAACCTTGCTGTTTGTTGCTATTCGAAGTGTTTTGGAAAATTAGTTGGCAACCTTCGCAGCGATTTTCAAATACAATTAACACACATGCAGTCTACGATGACTTCGTTGACGAGCTGAAGCACTGAAGCAGGACGACCAACTGGCAATTGCCACCACCAACCAACACCATCGAGACATCCATCGACCAACAAAGCCGCTGCTGATGACGCAGCAATGCAATTTGTGCCAAAGCCTTTGCCAAGTGCAACCGATGGCTATGGCTATAGCTAAGAGGCTATTGGATTGGCAATTGGCAATTGGATATGACGCTGACTCTGATAGTTCCACTATAAATTCATAAATACGTACATACATACAATACTTACACATGAATGAAAAATAACTCATAAATTATACTAAAGGTTAACGTTCGAAAGCGCATCTCTGCTGCTCATCTCGACGACACTGATTCGAAGCTGCAGCTTCATTGGTCTGTCTTCTTAGGCAACTCATCAACTGCCTTCATCGTTGAGTAGTTTGTCATTTACAACTCATTCACATTTACAACTCACTGTACTCAGTAGTATAATTTTTGTTCCTTTTTTCTTAACGAATCGTTTACTAAGATACATTTACAAATTACACGTTCTGAAAAGCTTAGCTTTTTCTCATAAGGACATGCTTCATAAAAATAATCCTAACTTGTACAGCACAGTCTACTCTCTTATACCCAATCGGTTATTAATATTTTGAGCATCACTTGCATGGAATATATTGTAACAATCACTTACCTAAGCAAAATGGTCAGTTGCAGATCATGGCCAAGACGCTCCAAGGCGGGCACGCCCTCAACTCGTAGTATGTTAATTTTTTCGCGCAACGAACGGGACACGGTATGTTGGCCCTGACGTTCTCGTAGAATCTCCAGAATGTTGGGTTGTCGGAGAAATGCAATGACCTGAAATATGCAAACATGGTGAGCACAACCGAAGAAAGAACGACTTACACTTGTAGACCGCCGCCAACTGGACATTATTGAAATTTGACTAGGAATTCCAAAAGACGACCGATTCTTAATGCATGGACATGTGCAAAGCTTCATCAAGAAGGATTTAAAACAGACGGACAGTTGTCTATATCAATTCGGCATATATACACATATATACTTTATGGGGTCGGAGACATCACAAAATTCACAAAAACTAGGGGCTCAAGTCTGTATGGGCCAGTCTTCAAATTCATCTGATTCACCTTAAACATGATGTACAAACTTTTGAAAATCCAGCCCCTGAAGAAAGTCTTTATGAATGCAGTCCCCATGGATTATACAGTCTGGTTCAATCTAAACCTAATTAAGCTCTATATGCGAAATCCAATTTAATTAATTTTGAGTCGTAAACACAGGGATTAAACCGAATCGTATTTTGGTTACGGTTACGGTACTGAGTCCAAATTTCGATTAACGGTTCCGGTTTCGAATCCAGTTTGATTCCTAGCTATTAACTCAGGTTGGTTCGAATTAGAGGAACTCTATCCACTCACCTTTTCGTTGTAGGCAATGGGGACATCCTCATAGCCAGACTGGGCATGGGCTCCGCTGGTGCTGGGACCGCCGGCGGCGCCACCGCTCAAACTCAAAGCGCAGGCAATGGCCGCCGTCGTGGTGCAATTATGTGCTGCAGCTGCTGCTGCTGATGCCGTTTGATTGGCACTGCCGCGACAGGGACGTGGCGGAGGCAGGGGCGGCACACCCGAAACCGAAGCCGTCGCATTGTTGCTGGAACTGAAGTTGGAGTTAATGTGACCACTGGTGGCCGACAGGCAGTTGCCATCAACCAGATCCGGTTGCGGTTGTGGCAAATACTGATGCGGATGCTGATGCTGATGGTGATGCTGCTGCTGTTGCCGATGCCGGACGACACGGGGACACTCGACGGGCAGGCGCGGATCCATGAAGGAGGTCTTGCGATGCTGATGATCGATGAAAAACTGTTTGCCGGACTGATCGATTTTCGTCTCCCAGCTGGAGGGCAACTCACGGCTCAGTTGCGCAAATGTGTTGACCAGCGCCACCAGATCTTTGTTGTACTGATAGCGCTGAAAGCACTGAGGATCGCGACGTATCCGCATCACCATGTGTTTCAGCGCCGCATTGCGATTGTAAATGGCCAGCGCCGCCTCATTGGTGTGCAGCAGCGAGTAAAAGTCTGGACGGCAGAGCAACAGCACTGCCGGATGTATGGCCAGATTGAGAGACGCGGATGATGACAATGGCGCCGGCGGAGGCGGTGGCGGCACAGTTGCACCACCAACACCCCCAACACCAGCACTACCATCAGCAGCAGCGACTGTGGTTGACTGTGATGCTGTTGTGGTCTGGGCAGCGCCACGTGGCAGATTATATAGCTGATTGTGGGCGTGGCCCGTGGACGGCTCGACGGTGTGCATGGACAGACGATTCTCATTGGTGATGGTGCGCCGTATGGACTGATAGCGTCTGTCTAGCTGCTGGCGATGGTGCTGCTCCCGTCCGCCGGGCCCAGTACTGGGACCACCCGGACGTTGCCACGATGTGGTGCGCGTTGTATGATCAATATAAAATATACGACCATGACTGTCCATGCGCGCCTCCCATGCCGGTGGCAATGGTGGCTCTCCCACACATGCACCATTCGCACCATTGCCACCATCCACAATGCCAGCACCGGCGGCAGCTGCGGCGGCGGCGGCTGCTGCTGCTGCAGTGCGTTCGGGTATGGAGGGCAGACGAGTGCTGCTAATATGCAGCATTTCGTTGTTGTCATCCAGAACAGCAGCAGCGGCGACTATCCCAGGAGCTGGCGAACCGGGCGGCGTCTGCAGTTGACTAGAGTTGCACTCCGGTACGGAGTTGGCAGTGACGGCCTGCAGACGCGCATGTCGCCGTGCATGATGTGTTGGCGTTGGCGGACAGATGAGTCCCGTAGTAGGTGCACCACAGCCTCCTCCTGCTCCTGCTCCAACTCCGCCACCACCACCGCCACCCACACGTTTCAATAGCCTCTGCTGTGGACGCTGAGCATGAAATGTGGGCGTGCCAGGTGGCGGTGGTGCCAATGGCAGTGGCAGCATTGAATCCAAGCCACCAACGCCACGTCCACGCGTTGGCGAATGCTGCTCTGGACTCAGACTGAGATCCAGCGGCGATACACTGCGTGTGGAACAACCCGAGGGTGGACTACGCTGGCGCTTCGGGGATAGCAACAGTCGTGGAGAATTGTTGCAGCTACTGCTGCTAACCAGATGATGCGGTTCATCCGTGGTGCCCTTGCCATTGGAGAGGGCGCGTGCCAGGGGACGATGCTGTCGCAGATAGGGGAAATGGTGTGCGACCAGGCCACTGTTGGAGTTGCCACTTCCACTAGCCATGCTGTTGTTGTTGTTGGTGTTGTTGCTGTTAGTGTTGCTGTTACTATGCTGCTCCTGCAGCGGAAATGTGGGAAACTCGTAGGTCAAATGGGCAGGCACCTTTTGTGTGCTAATCGTATTGATGTAACTATCCGGTCCAATCTTCTTCTGTATTAGCGGCTTAAAGCGCATCGGCGGCGGACTGGCTTCCGCCAGTCCAGATCCGGATCCGGGTCCGAGTCCAGGTCCGGGTCCTGATCCAGGCAGACGTAATGGCGAGCTGTTGGTGTTGGTGCAGGCGCCGCTGTAGCTGGGCGCCTCGTCCGCAGGGAGTCGCTCATCCGTGTCGAGTATGTCGAACTTAAACACGTCACCATGCAGCTTGAGTTCGCGTCCGATGGCACGTGGCGGCCAAGAGCGCTCCAACGGACGATGCTGTGCCGGCGGCTGTCGCAAATTATTATTATGCTTTTGACGACCTAGTGCTCCCGATCCCGAACCGGATGCGGTGTTGATATAAGCACTGGCTTGCAGAGCTGCTGCAGCGTCCAGTAGACTCTCAACGGCGGCAGCTTCTTCATCCACATCATCGTCATCAGCCTGCTCGCGATCGTGATGAGGCATCTCTTCCTCCTCGAGCTGCTCGTCCTCTTGTTGCTCCTGCAGCTCGGCAACGGTGAGCGTGTCGACCATTTCAGCGGGCACCGTCTCAAAGCATTCCCGTGCCACCCACAAATTAAAGCTATCGCCATTGGACGCAATTGATTTGGTTTTCCTCTTGGAGCTGGCGCTTTGCGGTGACAGTGTCCACGACTTGCGACGCGCACCGCCGCCAACGCTGCAACTGCCTTCGCTGCCAATGCTGCCGTTGCACGAACTGCTCGGCGATAGCGTTGCACCCGCTCCAGCTGCCACAGGCGTCTCGCATGATTTGGTCGTTAGCAGTGTCTGGTGTTTAGGTGCTGCTCCACCTGCTGTTGTTGCTATTGTTGTGGTTTTTATTTCGCTAATTTCGTTGTTTGTCTCATGTTGCAAGTCTCTTGGAGCTGTTTGATTGGTGTGCAACTTATTAGATCATATTCATAATAAAAACATTCGTAATTGTTAATCACTTACTTTGGTTACGTTTTCTGCGCATCACGATCGCATCCGATGCTGCATCTAGCTGCTGCTGCTGCTGCAGCTGCTGTGGTTCAGTGCCATTCTCAGCATCCACATCCACAATGACATCCGCATCTGCACCGCAAATATTCACTCTGACGTCACCGACCAAAGTTAAAGCACTTTGAAATGCCGTTTCCAGCTCATCGCTTTCATTGCCATTGCGCGCCTCGTAGTAAGCATCCTTGGCATCATCATCGTCATCATCATCATCATCGTTGTCTTCGTCATCATCATCAGCATCGTCCTCATCATCGCCATCATCATCATCGTCGTCATCATTATCCTCTTCTGCGTCATTGCTTTGCGCTGCTGCGACTTGATTATCGTGCTCAGCATCCGCTGAACTCTGGCCCAGGCAGCTAGTTGTGATGCCCGTTACAGCAACGTTCGCTGGAGCTTCCATGCTGCTGCTACAGATGCTGATGCTGGTCCTGCTCCTGCTTACCCCACCCCAACTGCGGCTGCTGCGGCTTCTGCTCTACTTTTTTATAGATTTCTTGTTTCGCATAATATTGGCTGTTTGCTGCTGCGTCGTTGTGTTCTTGCTATCGATAAGTTTTTGAATGTGTTTTTGGTGTGTACTCAAACAGCTGTTCATTGGACCTTCATCTTAACCACCACTGTACGCGCTATACAACAACATTGCCCTCATTTGTAACACCACTGTAAAAGCAAGAAGAAAAAGGCGACAACAAAACGTAAACAAAAGTATGACCAGCATTTTGTAAATAGCATGGTCACTTTTGTTTCAGTATTTTTTCTGATTACGACCAACTCGCAAATGGCTTGAATTATTTCGATTTGACAAATACCACACTTATTATTTATTGCCAATAATCTAGCTTCCATACATACATATATAAAAAATCGTATGTAGACAATATGAGATTAGTTCAATGCGAGTAAACTTACACAAAACAAAATAAATTAAACCATTAAAAACACGTCCGCTTTAAGGTTATGTGGGGTTGTTTTTTACCGTTGACGCCTGCGCTTTTGGCGGCTGTTCGTCGGCGCCAACGACTCTGGCCGTGCTGCTGTCTACCTTGAGAAATATGTTGCAAATTGCTTTCTGACTTATGTATAATGATTGACACATATGTACATAAATAAAAGCATATAAATTGAAAAAACGTCTTAATATTTGTTAAGATGAGTTAGTTTTCTTTCTATCTTATCTTTCTTTCTTTTCTTAAAATAAACAATGAATGAATAGAATATGTATTTAACGTGTAATTATTTCAGTAATTAAATCAAAATGGAATACAAACCAATTTTTAATAAAATTTATTTTCCTTTATTATAATTAGTATGTATGTTATACGTAAGTTATTTAAATGTTTGTAACGAAACGATATACAAATAATTTGTAATTTTTTCCTTTTTCATTGCTTTGCAAAAATGCATCATTCAAGCAATAAATAAAAGTACAATTTATTAGCATGCACTTAACTTTTTTGATGCACTGTTCCCTGCGCTGCTGCTTTACTGCTCCGCTGTGACGGCAAACAAATTACGGTAAAATAAAATAGTCATACATTTTACATGGTCTGAATTTTATTGGATCGACAAGAGCTGATGATTTTTTAGAAACATTTTGTTAATAGTTTTGTGTATTGCGTCTGGTTGTGATTGAATAATGTTTGTGCACCCCAAGAACTATGAAATGGATGCTACTTTCTCTGTCCCCGATTCGGACATGGACAGCAACAGCATGGGCATCGAATTGACATTTACTCAAAATAAAACTAAAAATAAAAGTGAAAATGCTCACCGGTCGGCCGTTGGCAAAACCATATGCAAGTGTTTTGTTAATACCTATCAGGACTATTGTCAGCACACATCCATACATGGTGTCCAGTATCTCGGGGAGGAGAATCGACCGATTAAGGAACGCATCTTCTGGCTGTGCGTTTTTGTGGTGTCCATTTACTGTTCGGCGACGCTGATATACAGCGCCTACACCAAGTGGAATGAGACGCCAGTAATTGTCAGCTTTGCGGAGAGATCGACGCCCGTATGGAATATACCCTTCCCAGCTGTGACCATCTGCTCGGAAACGAAACGTGTGCTGAAGACGCAAGGCAACCACAACAATTCATATGCGAATCTCTACCGTCAATTTACGGCCGATATGCGATCCGGTCGCATTTTCCGGCCACACAATGTCAGTGCGTGGGAAATGGAGGAGTTTCGTACGTTGCTGCACATCTGCAATAAGCAGATCGTTGAGCAGGATATGCCGCTGATACCGGGCGAAGATGTGGACTACACGGATGTGCTCGAACGGATGTTGCCACCATTTGAGAGATACTTCTTCTACTGCCGCTGGCTGAGTCGCTTCAACGAGTGCGACAAATACTTTAAGCAGACTCTGACAGAGGAGGGCATCTGTTATACGTTCAATGGCCTACAAGCCACGGAGATTTATCGCGAGGATACGTATCAATATCATTACAGCAGCAACATGGCTGCGAAGCAGAATGTCACCGCGGCAACATGGAGTTTGGAGACCGGCTATGATGCCAACAGCGATGTCGAAACTTATCCGGCACGTGTCCTAAGTGCCGGCGCTCGTTCGGGCATATTCATGGCTCTGCAGAGTTTCAAACAGGAGGTGGACTATGCATGCAGGGGCCCCGTGCAAGGATTCAAGGTGTCGCTGCATGCGCCGGACGATGTGCCGCAGGTGTCCAAGCAATTCGTACGCATACCCATGGGCAGGGAGGTGCTGATTGCCGTCAAACCAAATATGATAACCACATCGTCGGGCATTGCCGAATACCATCCGTTGCGACGGCAATGCTTCCTCAGTCATGAGCGCCAGCTGCGGTTCTTTAAGATCTACTCGGAGTCCAATTGCCAGCTGGAATGCCAGGCCAATTTTACGCTGATCCAATGCGGCTGTGTCAAGTTTTCGATGCCGCGCAGCCTGGACACGCCCGTCTGCGGCGAGGATAAAATACATTGCTATGAACGGGCCGAGACGCAGCTGCTCGTCCGCGAGTTCCATCGCGTGCGCAGCCTGAATGTGGTCAGCGAGGCGCCCCGCGGTGTGGAGACCGCATGCAATTGTATGCCTGCGTGCACATCACTGATTTACAACACGGAAATCTCGCAGGCCAACTTCGATTTGGATGAGATGCTGGTCGCCGAGGGAGATACGGAATTTCTGCGCGAATATCCCGGCTCACAGATGTCCCGCCTCTCGATATACTTCAAGCAGAGTCAGTTTATCACCTCGAAACGATCAGAGCTGTATGGCGTAACCGAGTTCTTGGCCAATTGTGGTGGCATCTTTGGTCTCTTCATGGGCTTCTCCATACTAAGCATGGTGGAGCTGCTCTATCACTTTACATTACGCTTCGGTGTGAATCTGAAACATTTGTTTAAAGTGAATTTCTAGCCGAGAATCTCGCTACGAGAGTCCCGTAACTTTTTGCATCTGTTCATCCGAAACTCATAAGTTGCGCATGCAATCAGATCAAAAGTACCATTTTTTATTTATCATTCCCAAGTTATATTTTATGTTTCCAACTTATTTTATATGTACATATTTGTAATTTTGTTTATCATCCCATACTGAATATAAGCTATTGTAATTGATTCCATGTGGTAACCAGAGACAGGAATCAGATCTTTAAACCAAAGCAGTCGTTGAAGAGATTCATTGCGTCCTGTGCGAATTTGCCATTAACAAGGCGTCGCTTTGATATCTAGAGTTATGGCTTAAGAGCAAGTAAATTGTAAAATGTGGATATCTTAAGATGTTTGTATGTTATTTGTTAAGTTTTCAATTCAAATATAGATTTGCGAAACGAACAGTATTCGGCGTTTTATATGCGGCAAAAGCTCGTTCAAAATGTTTGCCAAAGCGCGAATTCGCCTTGCTACCAATTCTATGCTTTTTGTTGTGGCTGGCAATACTGCGCACATTTTTGCGCGCCAACTAAAGTTATCGATACTTATCGAACTGTTATCGCATAGCCAAACTTGAATAGTGTCATTCCAGCTGAATGTCGTCACCGCGAGTAATAAAAAACGCTCGATTGGGATTAACTTTGGCATGCACATTTGTATATTAATATACAGCAGTTTATTAAGAATAAATTTCGAAAAGAATTAATTTAATTTTCCAGACTTATATTGCTCACAATGAATTTGAGACATAAAGAGCGTAAATTACCAAAATAAATCAATTTTATTTCGTTTAATCAGTAATAAGCATGTTTCACTTGAGAACAATTTTTGTTTTATACACAATTTCGACAAATTGATACTAAGCGATTTTTTTTAAATGGGTTACAGCACCGCATTAGGTTGTAAATATGTACGTATGTTTGCCTCGATTTTTGTTACATTTTTGTTTGTTTTTTAAAGCGTTCTGTGTACAGATTAAGTAGCTCAACATTCGCATGGATAACCGAATAGATTTATATATATGCATATGTAGATGTATATGTGTATGAATATTGATAAATATGTATTTACATTTTTGCATACTGCTAATAGAACTCGTGATTGAAACTCAACTCAATTGCAATTTGCGTCTTTAGTAACTAAACCGATGCTCCAGAAAACACAAATAAAAGTAATGATAAAATTATATTATAATTAAAATAATAATCTACAAAGCACGAGCCCAGAATATCAGAACTGAACAAAATTAAGCAAATTTTATATATATATACACATATATATATGTCATCGCACAATACAAATTAAAACACAATACAATACAAATACAGCACATCGTTACAATAATTTCACTTATCTGTATGTATAGCAAATTGATAATTGTCTGCTTTGCTTTTGTCATATAATGCAAAATGCACAATACAAAAATCCCTGAAAGAGTCAACGCGCTGAGACCCCATTGGATTTATGTTTGCTTATGCACATTGTATGTAGTATGTTTGTATATATAAATATATATGAATATATATTTAAGATATTAGTTGGTAATACGAGGCGTACAATAGTTTACTTAAAATCATCCGTTTCGAGTATCTCAAAGTCGCTTTCATCGGATGAATCCAACGCGGTCACCTGGCGTCGCTGGGATTTGGCCAGCGCTGCACTGTCTGTGCAATCTGTTTTAACGGCCAGCTCGTTGGCGCCCCACTTGACCAAGTTGGACATGAGGCTGGGAAGCAGGGATTGCGCCACTTGTGTATTAACAGCGATGGCCATTAGGGCGCTGGCGCTGCCGGTGGGGGCATCGCTGCTCACCGCTGTACCAGTTAGCTGAGGCAGCAACGGAGCACCAGCATCGACGCTGGTATGATCGGGAAACTGCAGACCCTTGGATAAGCTCTCCTCCGACGACGATGACGTGGTCGACAATGAGGAATCCCGCTTAAAGTGTCCCCTGCGAAAATCCATCGTTTTGTCTGCCTTTGACAAATTGGTATTGTTGATGGAATCGTTCGGCATCGTCTGTTCAGACTTGCCGTAGCCTGCAGCACATCGATCCTCTGCCGTCTGCTTGGACTGAGACACCAAGGGCACCAACTCATCATCTTCGTCCGTTGAGTGCTCATCGATTTCGGGTATGGAATCGGGTATTAACAGCTCAGAGGGTATATCATCGCTGCGATCGTCATCATCATCATTATCGCCGACCCCATCGGCATCGGTGGGTGAACTGATGGTGGCCACATCACTGGCGCGCTCCAGCACAAAAAGATTCGATTCATTCACATCGGGCATGAATTCATCATCCAGTTCCGCATCTGCATTGGTATAGTTGATCTTCTCTGACCACTGATAATCTGCAAGAGCAGTGAATCGAAGTCAAAGTCAAAATAATATTTAAAGTGTTAAAAATATAAAATTATTTACCGTTGCGTTCAATTTGCAGCAGCTTGAAATTGTATTTGGTGGATACGAGTGCGGAGAGTACCAATAGGGTGAGCACCAGCGTTGAGCCCGATATCAGATGCCCCAAAATGGCAAGGGTGGCCAGGCAGCCGCTGCTAACCAGACAGAACATGCTGGGTGAGTTGTGACGCCAATTCTCGGCACGATGCAACCACGACTCGAATTTGTTGCGCAGCTGTGGTGTAAGGACCACACGGTAACTACACCGTGTCCAATAGAGCCAGTAGCTGAATAGGCCCAGGAAGAGCACACCCAACGGACGAACACTGCAAAGATAGACAGGCAGGCAGGCAAACCAGGAAGCAATTAGCCAATTAGCACACGCAGAGAGCAACAAACTCGACGAGGGATCTTGAAGATGAACTGAAGATGTTGACGGGTCAAACACAAATGCGACTTGCTAACTTGGCTTAACTAACTAACCATTTACCAATCGCATATAGCGTTACTCTCTATATAAGGTTCTTAAGATGGCTAAAACAAAAAAAAAGAAAAAAACACAAACAAAAATTAAAACACGTTCTAACAGGAAGCAGCTGGTCCAGCATCATCATAACTTTATATAACTTGGCTTTTGATTTCGGTTTCGGTTTTGGTTTTGGTTTTCGTTTCGTTTTGATTGTACGAACTCAGCTGATCTGTGTTTGTTTCTATTCTCTTCCACTGTGTGCGTGCGTGTGTGTGATTCCCTGCCAGCTTGTATCTGGCTGAACCTGACTAATCTACAGGTTATGCAAAGAGCTTTGCTCTTTCGCACCTCTCTCTCTCTCACTCGCTCCCTGTCTATACGTCTCTCTTTCTCTCTCTCTCTCGTGTGCAGAGCTAGCTGCACGGAAATGCTCAACGCTAATAAGCATAACTGACTTAAATTGTTATGTTATTTCGCAGTTTTGACCTTTTAAACTGATTAACTGATTAACTTTCGTTCCTGTTTATTTTTATTTACTTATGTTTGAACTGTCGTTCATTCGGCGTTTGGTCTTTGAATACATATCAATCGAAAAAAGTGTCTAATACCAAAATAAATAAAGGCTTTCTTCTATTAACATAAACCTCTTCAGAATTCGTTCGTTGCAAGTTAGTTTATTGTCTGACAATCAAATTAACATATTACATTGCCTGCATTACATTAAAGTGCATTGCAAACAACAAAAGCATTTTAAGCAAATGCAGACAACGTAATGAGTGATCTGATTTATGTCTGTAAAACGTTCAGTTAATTTCACCAAGTCAGACATATCACATATAATGAATTATTTTAGTGAACACGTCTTCATTCTAAATGTGTAGATGTATTTATATAGACTTAAAGGCAGCAAATTCGCCGCACTTGAAAGATTAGATTGTGTAAAGTGGGGCAAATAGCGAAAGTTGTCATTTCCTCAATGTGCGTTGTATCTGAATTGGCAATAACAAAAGCAGCATACGCAAAACTGACTAATCACCTTCTTTGTTATTTTTATACCCATTGAAAATGGGGAAAAGACGGCTGCTATGATTATTGTGTGTTTGAATCAATTCAATACACTTAACAGCTGGATAAATCCCCCAGTCGATCCTTCTGTGTCAACTGGAGCAATCTGACTTGTTAAGCCTCAAAAGCAGTATTTAAGAATATACATTCATCTCTACATGTGAATTTATGCATGTGATTTTTCAGTTAATAGTTGCACATCAACTGTTTACACCGTGAATCCAATCAAAACTTGTTGAGTGCAAATATAAATATCTTTATATATTTATATGGAACAGACAAAAGGAAACATCGTCGTTTCGCCTTGATTGGCAAGCGAAACCAAATTTGGTGCGCACATCAGGATTATTTATCGATAACGTTCTATGATGGGGTTATCAGCTATGCACAGCTGCATTGCTGTCTCTCACTCACTCTGTGGAGTGGAGAATTCTAATTACCACAATGCTTATGCTTGACAGCTAATTAACACATTTGGTCAGTGGAAAACGTAACTAACAACACCCAATAATAATACAAGTCTATATAGAATCAGACCCGGTTAATGTAAAGCAAGTCTCTGATCAACTTATCTACGTACATCTACATGCTTAAATATATATATATTGTAATAATGTTATTTGATTTTGTTTTTTTTTTTGTCAATGTTATTGTTATTGGCAGTTGTTGGCGTCGTTGCCTGACAAACAACCTTTAACTGCATAACAATTGATGCTGTTATTGTTTTTTTCCACTGATAGTCAGTCGACTGATAAACAAACTAATGCAGCACAAAGTGATAAGTACACTTTGAGTGGACTCGTTTGACTTTGTAGATATAATTTGATCTAAGCACACATGTGTATCTATATATGTAAATTATCTGCCCTGATCTGCTTGAGACTTAGTGCGAGACATTGTTCTGTATTCTTCATTGGTTAATTGCACCACACAGCGAAATTGTGATTGCATATACACACACACACACGCACGTACGCACACACAAACACACGTGTGTGCATTTGGTACATGTGCTATGCAAGCCATTGCAGCAGCTGAGCTGTTGGGGGGAATGCATGGAAATGACATTTATATACATGTATATACATACACATATACACACATATATTTATATATATGAATATATATATATACATATATGTGTATCTATATATACTTATGCAAGTAAAAAGTCAGCACAAAGAACAACGCAACTGACCACCAACCAAATACATACATACGTCTGTACATACAGACATGCATATACATACATATGTAGAAGCGGGGGCCCAAAAGACAACGTTGAGCAGCCAGCCGAATCAAAGGTGTAAGCACGTACATACTTACACATATGCATGTACATATACGCAAACATATATACATATATATAAATATATATATTTATTTATATATATATATAAATATATACGTGTGTATATTCCTAAAATAAAACATTGCAACTTTGAACAAGAGAAAGTTATTTTTGTTGGGACGAATTTTGAATACCCTTGCACGAACATGTAAGTATGTGTATATAGAAATACTTGGGCATATAGCATAAATATATACCTATACGGAACATGTACATATTTTATGACATTTTGTCAGGTTGTGCGACAAAATGACAATATCCATTGCTAGGGTATACAATTTGGCCACGCGACGAATCGTCCACACTCTCCCTCCCTGTCGCTCTCTCTCTCTTCCAAACACTTTATTTGCCTCATTCTCTTTGCGCTGCTGTTCCTGTGTCGCCGGCTACAGAATTTATTTTAGTTCCCTTTAAAATGGGAATGCGTTCGGCTTTGGCTTGTGACCCAAATTTGGAAGGCGTGAGTGCACCTTAAGTATTTAAATTATGAACAACTTCATGCAACAGGAATATGGAAAGTGTATATGTACCCATGGATGTGTTTGTGTTTGGGTGTGTGAATGCTTTTACTTACCAGGACATTAGAAGCACAATGATTAGAGCGATGGCAGCCCCTTGCAGCGTTAGCCGCGAAGGTCGTGGTATTTGAAACATATTTTCTTTGTTGATAAATTGGCCTTACTCTTTCGGTTTTCGGCTTGATAATGAATATGCTTTTGGATAGACCGTTGCCCGTTAACTGGGTTGCTTTGCTTTGTGTTGCAATGCTTTGGGTTTGGATTCGGGTTTGCGGCTATGTTGGGTTAATGTTTGACAATCGGTTCCAATCGATCGATGAGCTGTTCGCGCATGGGCACCGTCACATCAATCTGCGCACTTGCACTTTTCCTCACTGAATGCGAATGCGAATGGGAATGCTCACAGCCAGAATCTCAATTCACTCTTGAGGGGCACTGAGCCAACTTGTTTTTCCGGCCGATGCTGATGCTGCTGTTGCTGGTTGTTGCTGCTGCGTAGAAATGAAATATTGCTGAAAACAACAGAATATGGCAATTTACCAAAAATAAATGCAAACGAATAATCCAAAAAAGAAAAACAATATAGTTGCTGTTCGTGTTAATATTATTAAAATGGGACAAAAACAGAAATGTCCATAATGATAGGGCACTTTCGAATCACTCTGCTCTCAATGTAGACAACACCGACCACGCCATACTCTCTCTCTATCTCTCTATAACTGTAAAAAATTATTCAAATGTATACTATGTAAATACATACATAGAAATTACATTTTGCTGAATTGTCGATGTGAGATTTGAGTTTTTAAATAAACTACTTTTGGATCGAAAGCGTTTTCAATTCTGCACGTATCCGCCGCTTTTCCATTGGAAACAGTTTGCAAACATAACAACAGCAACAACAAAAAAAAAGGAAATTAAACTGCGTTGCGATTGCCACCCATTATTTGAATGGGGTATGCACGAAAATTGTGACAATTTGCTTCCTCAAAGGACTGATCAAATTTATTGGAAGCTTTGTAGTAACTCAGCTCAGCACAGCGGAGGGCGCGTTGCTGTTTGGCATTGGCAGCGACTGAGACGCCGGCTGCGTGCTACAGCGAGAGGGAGAGAGAGCGATGGATTGCGCAAACGATCGGGCGCGTGAGCAGCAAGCAACAACAATATTGTGCGAATAGTGAGTGAAGTTGTGATAATAACAAAAACAAAGCCAACTAACACACAAACGTAAAAAGAAGGCGAAAACAAAAACAGCAAAGTTGTTTGGCCTTCGATGTCTTTTCAATTGCGTCGCAGAATATACATACATACATATGTACTTACATATTTACTGTATGCGTGTATAAATATATATATATATTATATATGCGTTAATGTGAGTGTGTATTTGTGTGTGCTGTGGCGTTGTCATTCTTGTTGTACTCTATTTTGCTCTAGTATGTACAAAGTAATTAAATACAAAGACGTTTTTGTATGTACATGCACACATAAATACATACATACATATGTAAGTAAGCAAATCAAATAAAAGTCAAGTGACTAAAGACTCGTCTATTTTACCCATTTCGCAAGTGCCATTGCAAAAAATAATAATAATTCTGGTTGAAACAAGCGCTTCTCTTGGAAGCAAACTAAAACGCAGTTACAATTGCAGCTCAATACTCCCCTCCCCCTCACCCTTCTCAAGCTAAAACGGCAGCTGCTACGGATAATAACACCCACACATATGCACACACACAACCGACGGCACAGATACAGAAACATTTACAAGGCTACTACACACATATGTACATATTTTCGCGCACATGTGATTTTTTGGAATTGAACAAATCTTGAACTCTCTACTCAATATGTGCCTTTATTTGTTCAAAAATGTCGGCAAATCTTAAAAGATTTATTTTTCTAATTCGCACACACTCACACACACACATTAAAAAAAACGCTCTTGGAATAGCGTGCAACAGCACACAAAAACAACAACAAATGTTGAGAGACGCGTCGTTGCCCGAGAAGGGATGGAGTGGCGTAGTGGGGTAGAGTTGAGGTTGATTGTCATTGTGGGGGGTACGTACGTCCTTATGCTACACGATCTTATGTTGTTTTCGGCACCAAAACGAAAGAATTTGATACACAATTTGGTAATATATTGATGCTTGCGCGTCACTTTTGTCACTGTCTGCTTGCTCCGTTCTTAGCCGCCAATAAACAAAAACAAAAAATTGATAATAACAACGAATTATGTCCGAAACGCGCAACGCGATATCAAATGCTAAGATACGCCTATGTTAACCTGCTGTTCAGCACTCGATGAATCGATATTTCGATATCCGCTCGGCATCGACTTCGTCATCGATTTCGTGTAAAGCGCATTTTATTCAACCCGCCAACAGAGCGCGCTGTGCGCAAGAGCTGCCCACTTGCAACAATCCAAATTGAATTCAAAAACATCAGCAGGCTGGCAGGCTCATGCAAACAAGTCGCACAGAAAAGCAAATGCCAAGCGATTTTTTATTAATTAATAATTCTTGTTACTTATCTTTAGTTTGAATTTATGTTAGTGTGGCAGCCAACCGACAGCCGTTCAAAGTGCGCAGTTGCCCTTGGAATCGTCATAGCAACGGACAAATAACAAATGTAGTGAGCGTTCAATTATAGCTGTTGGTAAAAGGCGAACTGGGCAAAAACAAAAGCATAAACGAAAAAAGAGCATCGCTTGGCATTTTTTCACACAGCATTCTTTCCAAAATTCAAAGTGCATAGAACAACAATTTCTTCAACATGGATATGGATAACGCAAGGCGAGTTTGCTAACCACCATTAATTAAACAAATTGTATAATTCTCCTTTGCTGTTGCTGTTTTGCTCTCTGTTTTTCTTTTCGATGGTTTCTCACAGATGGGCAATGGATGTGCTGCGTGCCGCCGCAGAACAAAATGAGGACAGATTAAGGTCGGATAGCAACACACCCAATGTCGCCAATCCCTACCAGCTGCCAGTGCCGCCCGAATACGTGTCGCAGTTCTGCATCGATGGTCAACCCATATTACCGCCACTGGTGAGTACATACATGCATATATGTGGGGAGTGCCATTACTGAAGCATGAAAATTACCATTTACAGATGACGGCGGAAAAGCGACGCCAAATGCAACAGCTGCGACAGCAGGCTATGGCGCTAGAGGCCAAATACAGGCAGCCACATGCCAACAGAGCAACATCAACGCTAGACGAGGAACAAGCAGACAGCAGCTGCAGTAGCAACACCAGCAAAAGCAGCAACAACAGCAGTAGCACGAATAGCACAATTAACAGCATGCAGCGACTGCCACAACTGCAGCAAACGGAAACGTTTATCTATGACAGCACACGGCAGCAGCAGCAGCAACAACAACAGCAGTTGCAGCAGAAGAATGTGCATCAGGAAGAGGAGCTTAGCAGCTCAGCGGGACACAATCGACCCCAGACTCTCAATATTGTTACGACACCTGCGATACCCACGATATGCGTAAATCCGCCAACACCACTGCAGCCATCTTGCATGTCAACACCAACTACGGCCACAAGTTCAACGACGTCGTCCATTGCGCTGAGCGCAATGCGACAACGCAAGTTGAACAACATAAGCGGTCGCATTCGGCAGTTTGAGCGCACTGGCCTGGGCAGACAGATGGAGCCACTGCAGCCGGAATCGACCCATTTGCTTTGGCAGAAGGAGACGCCGATTGGACAAGCCGACAAGCGAATGATGCGTTCCAGCACCAGTCCAGCACTAAGCGCTGCCCAAATGGACGTGAAGCAATTGCATCGATCGCGTTCTTTCACGCTGGAGCAGCCATCACAGGCGCTCATCGAGCACATGCAGCGCGAGGGAAAAAGGCCGCCAACACCTCCAGCACTGCCACCACCAGTGCCACCATTACCAGCTCAATTATCGACGCGTTGCCGCTTCGCACTGCCAGCAACGAGCAACAGCAACGGATCGGTTTGTTCATCAACTCTGGGTTTGGCGCATTTACGTCGCGATACCGTCGAGTCGCGGGCCAAGCAGGTGCAACGCAACACTCCCAGATCCCCCACTCCAACAGCTACAAAGGGGGCAAGGCGGCGTGGCGGCAGTAGCAACAGCACAACGGCTCGACTTCAGCATCAGCAGCAGCAACTGGAGGATCTGTTGCAGCGTGCGCTGCACGAGACAACCGATTGTTTGGCGGGACAGGAACAGGTCGAATGCAACAGGCTAGCGCTGGCCAAGCGTCAAATGTTCAAAGATATCAAGACGGCGCATCGGGATCGCTTCCAGCAACTGGTGCAGTATCAGCACGAGGAGCAGCGTCGCATGCAGGAGGAGTTCGATCGCCAGCAAAAGTTTCTCATCGAACAGATCTGCACCGAGATCAATGTGTCTGCCTATGCGCACGAGCCGCTCACTGCTGCGGCCAGTCCCAGCGCCATTTCCGAGTATACCAGCACCGATGATTTGCCAACGCCAACGGCAACATATCAGTCCTCGGCGAACAACACGATTGCGCTCGATTCGCTCGAGATAACGCCACTCAGCTCGGAGTTCCTTAGCCAGGAGCACTCGAAGCATATGGCACGCAAGCGTCTCTTCGACATGGACAATGACTCCGACAGCCAGGGAATGGAGTTGATGTCGCTGCCTCTGCCGCTGCCTCTGCCTCTGCAGAGTGCTTCCAGTTCACCCAAATCCAACTCACTGCGCAGCAACAACAGCAAAATCAAAAAGCCCGTACAGCACAGTCAATCGAAGAGGGTCAGCAGTCCACTGCTGTTGTCCAAGTCGCCGACGCCAGTGCAAAGAGCCAGCAAAACGCACAGCAAAAACGGCAACAACAACAACAAGACGACGACAACTTTGACATCACAGACAAAGGCGAACAGCAAAAACAATACACGCAGCAGCCCGCAACAACAGCAATCGTTGCAATTGGCCAAGACTCGACGCAGTGCATCCCCGGGCCGTCTAACTGTAAGTAGCCAGTGTGCTCCCAGCTACTGTTTGGGGCAAACAATGTGTTAACCAAAAAAAAAACAAAAAAACAAAAAAAACAAATCTCTTCCTTTTCTTCAAATCTGTCTGTGCGAATTGTGTGCGAATCTGGTGTGCTGCTCCAACAGCAGCGCTTTGTGGCCAAGAAGTAATAGTGATTAATGCAATGAATCCAAAAGTGCCTTAAGCCAAATCTATTGGCAAATCTCTGGGAACAAATATCATCTAGCAACCACTAACCAACTAACCATTTGACAAACATTCCCATTCAAATTCGAAAATGTTGAATAAGTACTGAGGAGGGAGATCATCGAACTAACTCGAACTAATTTACTAATAGCGAAATAGCGAAACCGTTAATGGCTCTAATTATTAATAAAATGCTATCTGATCTGATATCATTTGATCGCAGTCAGAGATGCAGCGACGCCACGAAGCTGCCACGCTACTAAATGCTGCCACACGCGGCTTCCTCGTGCGTCGACTCTTTCGTACGGAGCAAGTGCAGCGGATTGTCCAAACTATACGCGATACACTCATCTTTGTGCTCAATCTGCATCTGGAGACGTACGGCAGCAGTCTTGAGCAGGAGGAGCCGTCCAATATACGACTCAAGGCACGCCT
Organism: Drosophila picticornis; assembly: GCA_035043845.1. NCBI lineage: Eukaryota > Metazoa > Arthropoda > Insecta > Diptera > Drosophilidae > Drosophila > Drosophila picticornis. The sequence continues at coordinate 22,593,512 of JAWNMR010000492.1, read as the reverse complement.
GTTGCAACAGGTGCGTACTAAATGTTATCTGAGCACCGCCAACTCCTCTCATCGTGTGATTTATTGTTATTCTCCACTTTTAGTTGTGCTCAGCCAGCCGTACTCTGCACCTGATCTTCTTCCAAACGAGCATCAAGGAGCGCATGGAGATAATTGCGCGGGATCGCAAACGTATCAAAATAAAGCTTTTGGCCACGCATATCAAGCAGCGCTCATAGATAAATAATCCACGCAAATCAGCCACCTCGCAATCTATTCCAAGTTCACGCATCAACCGGGATCACGTCTGCTACTCGGTAGATGTTTTAATTCGAGTATAGAATAAAGACTTGATACAAACTAATTCAGATATATAGTTTTCGTTACCGAATCATTTAATTTTCCACACTAAAAACTTCAATTTTAAAATCCTTCTTGATTAATGAATCATACCGAATTATAAATTATATATTTATAGATTGAAATACTCGTAGGCAATGCAGATGTATTCTTTTCCAGTTTTTTTTTTTTGTGTGATATCGTTGAGAACCGTTTCAAACTTCGTTCAACAGTTTTCTGATACTTTATGAGCCTTATAATAAAACCGTATTCAAAATACGTTTAACATACGTTATAAGATGCAGTTAAGTAAAAAAATGAGATATATTTGCTGTATTTGTTTTTTTTATAAGAATTTGTCAACCAATATTTTCGGAAAAACGAATTGGATTCAACTTTCGAAAGTAACATTTTGAATGTAAATGTAAATAACAAATGTATTTGCTATTGAAGTCTTTACACCTTTGAATATTATAATTGAATTAGTTATAAAACAAAAGAAAATTTAAATAATAATCGACAACTGTTCAAATCACATTTAGCATAATACTTTTTATTTGTAGTTCCCCGAAGTCGCCTGTTGAGTATTTGGCAGTAAGAAGTCGCTTGCAACTTGTCTGAATCATACATATATACATATTGGATATATATAATAATAAATTGGCATCAGGTTAGAAGGCAAGAGCTATTAAAAAGAAATATAGATAGATCTCGAGCAAGAGTGAGAGAGAGAGAGAGAGAGACAACATAACCGAAGAAGATAGACACACAAAGCCTTAAGTTTGAAACATTCACACATGTATATATTATCATAATTATGTATATTGGTATAATTGCATATGAATAACATTATCTGTACCATTAGCCTAGACATGCAAACAACAAGATGCCAGGATAAACTTTAAAATACTTCCACACGCACACACGGAGAGAGACAGACACAGACACAGACGCAGACACATGAGTTGGGGCACATTCGCACATTAAATATAGGTACTAGTGTTTGTATGTATTTTGTATATACCCAGTCGAAAATTGTCAAGTCTCTCTTCAGTAGAATTAAGCATTGAAAACAATTACATTTGAGCAATTCGATGTAATATTCGCAAATCAAGAATTAGGAAGCTTCAAATTCGAAGAGTGGACAGTGTTGACTGAATCTCTATTCCAATTCGCTGTTCAAACATGTGTTAGCATCCTGGCAGAGGAATCAGGCTCTTAACTAAAGAATGGACTATTTGCAGTGACAATGAGTCGCTTTTTAATTTGTACAGCAATTTTATGCCTCTGCAGGTGGCATTATCATTTTGTCAGCAAGTGTGCAACGCATTGAAGGAGAATGGACAAATATAGTTATTTATATGTTACTCGTGACAGCAGTGCGAATGAGAGCTTTAACTCGATTCCTTTCCAACTAGGTATATATGTACAGCATAGTATAATATATTACATATAAAAATTAACTAATTATTTTATAAAAAAGCATACAAATTCTAAGCCTGTGCCATTAGCCATCAGTGCCTTATCGCCGTTTGTATCCTGACCGTGTTGATCTTGTTAGTTGCACGTTGGTGTTTTTTGTTGTTGTTTATTTTAGCGGTGTTTGGGTTCCTGTTTTGCGTTCCAGTGCCTCTGTTAAACTCGTTTAGGCGAAACTGCAACACGAATTAGTCTTTTTCGCTGTCTTATAAAATGCCTTGCTTTGCATGGATAGCTGCTCCGATTTGGTGACCATGTCCTCCAGCTTCTCGCCACGTTCCAGAACGGACGCAATTGTGTCCTTCAGTATGATTTTCGTTTCATCCAAATCGTTTTGCATTTTCGTTAGGGGATCGGCCTCTTTGGGATCTTGGTATTTGGCCAGAAATGCTGGCAATGAATCAAAGCTAATGGTCGCCTCGGTACCGTTGGCCCACTGCTCGGCGGCCACCTTGGCTGTGAAGTCATCCAGTATCTTTGTAATTAACGTGTGTGCCACACGATGTGGATACTCGTGATCAGCGATAAGAACGCCAGACAAATTATCGGCTCTCACATACACATGGCACATGTAGGCATCCTGTTTGACTGACTGCCTCAGCGCCGGCTGTGTGCGTTCCACAATTGTCTTCGAGGCGAAACTGTGAGGAGGGCGAGCCAAACAAACATATGTGTGTGTATTAAATTGGGGCACAAGTTGTTAACGGGGGTCGCTCGGTCTGTCGGTCGGTCGGTGGGTGCAATGGGCAAATTGCGCATACTCACGTCATGAACTCATTGACTGTGCCACGTTGAAAAAACGAGAAGGACTGCAAGTCGGATGCTGTCTTCAGTAGGCGCGCTTCGCTGGCGCCCTTGTAAAAGACACTCAATGTGAATAGCCGAACCATATTTGACGATTTCTTCAATGCGGGTTGCAAAACTTTCGAACTTGCTTTTTTAATATTGATGAGATTGACAGATTGGCAGATTGGCGTTGCTGTGCTGTTGATGTCGTTTTTGTTTGAAAGATGGGCTTTAGTTAAGTCACAGTCAGACACTTGTCACCATTATCATATCACACATATGTCTATCAATTGTGGAAATGCCTGAATTGTTTAATGCGCTGTTCGTTTTGTGTATGGGACTCAGTTAGAGTTGAGCAATTTCGGAGCGTACCTGGATCTAGTTCACCGAGGCTGACAAATATATCGTGTCACGCCGTGACTGAATATCGAGAGTAACAGGTCATACTCCGATATTAATCGCCGCTGATATCGATAGCTAATTCAAGTGTGGAAAATGTTGTATTTCGCATTAATAAAACGTTCGTTAAAAGTACAATTCTATTTAAATTATAAAAAGAGGTCACAAAACAGTTAACAAATAAAATGTTATTTCGCAATTCAAAATTAATTCTCTTTATATTTGCACAATAACACTTCATTCACACACCCAAGTTTTACCATGGATTTATTGTATTGTTTATTCTTGAATAAGTGCATTTCTGTAACAGTTTTGCCTTGTCTTAACTTTGTTTCTTAATAAAATTTTAATTTTACCTTAACTTATATTTTACGAAAAAAAAATCCCAGAAAACATATGTGGCAACCTAATGCTGTTGGTATTGGAATTGGCCATTGCGTCTCTGATTTGGTACTGGCAGTGGTGGCAAACTTTCCGTATATAGATTACAGCCGACACCCACTGGCACCGTCACCTGACCCTGTAAAGGCAACGGAGGTCCACACGGAAAAGGAATTGGAGGGGCACGCGTTGCTGATGATTCTGATTCAATTGTTGCTGACTTCGGCTCAAGAGACTTAAATAAATTAAAAAGGTTAAATAGTGCATTAAACTACATTGATCTCGTTTAGAAGCGAAATTTTGGGAAATTCGATGCACAAGCTTAGAAAATGGGAACCATGCAATATTGGAAAATACCTTCCCGTAGTACATTATGTTATTATGTCTTTGTGACAAGTGAGTGAGTGAGATTTATACGCTATAACCTAACCTAATGTTTTCAACATTTCGAAAGTGGAAATGTTGCTTAATTTACCTGCGGCTATGCTTACCTCGCAGTTATCAATCTGTGTTCGTATTGGCTTCGCTCCTGTTGCTGTTGAAGGTGAAGTACGTCTGTATCGTGTGGCCATTGGCATATAAATGAAGAGCTTACCATGTATTGCATACGTTTGAGCTGTATCCAGATCCTCCTGGCAGAGATTCAGAATGTATGGATATGTGTTAATGTTGCTGTTATTGCTATTGTTGTGGTTGTTGTTGATGTGATTGCTGTGGCGATCGTTGCTGCAGCATTGCTTGCAATACTTTCCCTTGTTGAAGCGACTGGTGTGGAACTGTGGGAGTGGCTTGGATAACGAATGCTGCTGCTGCAGTTGGCCCGATGGTTGTTGCTGTGCATTCTGATAGCGATAACGCATGTGCTGCTGCTGGTACTGCAAGCGACTGTTGTTGCTGCGCGCATTGTGACTGTCATGGCTTTTATAAAAGTAACGAGAAGTGTCATTGCTGTGTACGATGTACTTGTCGTTGCTGGTTGCTTCCGCCACTGCTGGTGTTACCATTTGTTGGCTTTGTTGCGGATACTCCGGCACTGCGGCTTTCATAGTGTGGACATTTAGGCTATGTTGCTGATGAGCCAATGCAGCCCGACTGCGCTGATTCCTGCTGAATTCTCTGTACTGTTGATTTTTCCGCTGGCAGTCCAATTGGATACTGCGTGTCCAAATGCATTTGATGCTGTCCACAATGCTATTGGGATTCGGATCGATTATGTTGCGGCTGTAATGCTGCAGCAACCACAAATCATCATTCATCATCGGTTGCAATTGTTTCTGCTGCTGTTGCGGTTGCATTTGGTCTTTGCACTTGGCCTCATAGCCAATGGGCTTCAGGGCGCTTTGAGGAATAATATCGGGAAACTGATGTGGCTGGTGTTTCGTCTCGTTGCTATTGAAGTCACTGATCTCAAAGGGATTGGACCAAAATTTCTCGCATGGTATAGTGCCCGCAGTGGGGCTGTCCGTGCACAGTGGTCCAAAGGCGGTGTTATTAAACATGGATAGCATCAGGCTCTCCAGCTCCTTGTATGGTGTAGTCAAGGCCAGGACCGTCAGCAGTTCGTGAACTGACACATCTCGGCTCCAAGACATTGTTCGCCTTTTTGGCAGCTGCGTAAGTTTAAAATGGTTGGTGGAAATGGTTTCTGAGTTTTGCGGTCTACTCATTGGCGATGACCCCAAGAAGCTGGCCAAAACGCTCAGGCTCCGTGAGGCTGCCTCGGGTCAGTGGCTTGAGATGGCTCCAGATCCCGATCAAAATACTAAGAGCAACTACTCGAGCCAAATCGAAATTGAAAGCGTCGCTGATCTAAGAAAAGCAAAAAATGTATTTATTTATTTTGAAACTATTTGTGTATATTGTTAAACAACTCTCAAATGAAAACCAAAATAAGCAACTAAATTCAATTTAATAAGAATTTACTCTTTCTTAGAATGTTTTGAATCTTCTGATTTTTCCTGGGAACACCTGAGCTCAGCTCTTTCCAGCTAATGCCAAAAACTGCAACGCACAAGGAAAGGCAAGAAGCGAGAGGGGAGGCATTAATTGATCAGGTGTTACAAATAGTTTCAATTGGCTTAACGGATCGAAGATCAGTTGCATAACATTCGAGCCATTTGATTTACATGCCTCTTTCTTTCTGCGTAGACCGTTTGTCAATTCAAAGCGTGGCTGCCAATGCGCTGCACATTTGTTTAAAAATCAGTGATTCTATTTGTTTATGTGTGGAGGCATTGGCAGCGCCATTTGACGCCGACGGCAACCGGCGTTGATTACTCACGGCATGTCGTCCCGTCGCTGCTGTGTGCTTCTGGAGCTGACGATGATGCTTGGACGACCTTGGGGATGGTCTTTGTCGTCAATGGCGACTGCTTGGATATGGAGCAATTTAAATTGAAATTAGAAGTGGAAGGTGCACGTGCTCGGCTTTACCGCTAGCCTTGAGACTTCTTTCTTCCTTCTTCCTTCTTATTGGAAGACGTCTCTAAATTGTCGGACTCGATTTCACTGCACAAGTCCAAATCGACGTTGACGTTTAATTTCTCTGTTCTGATCGGATAACAGATCTTTCCAAATCGATTGAATAGTTGCTCCCTTCTTGTGCGCTGTCTCTTGGTCAGATATATCATTTCGTGCCGGTTCAGCACAATTCCGACAGTCGTCGTTCGTATTTTCAAATATTTCAATGGCCGCTGACGACGCAGTGTGGCCGAATACTTGAAATATAAAATATATTCACCAAAAATACCATATGGTATTTTATATTCTTCTGCGTGAAAAGTGGAGTTCCGGATAATGTTTATTTTCAATAAGCTTTTAATTTTAAAAAGTCTTAAAATCGTTTTGTTTTGAAACTTTGTCCACTCGAAACATACTTGAAATTTCATTAATAAGATAAAAACTTATCGATATACATTTTTTAACTTCACCCTGCTAAGAGACGGCACAGGGCACAGGAACATGTACATATATCATTAAGCAAATTATTTTAAACAACTGAGCATTGAAATTCATGATTGATGATTAGTACGATGATAGCGTCGATGAAATGACGATGAAATACTGAAGATCTATTTGGGGAGGATACGCTGCTGCAGGAATTCAAGCTCGAAAACGATGTGGTTGCCTGCAGCTCAAGCTTTCAAGCTGTAAATTTACCAATCACCTGGAGGGCTGCAGCATCACCATTAAAGTGCCAGCGCCATCGTACAAGAGTTTTTAAAAATGGCCCGGCACCAGAAAGCAAAAATGGCATCAGGGACCCGAATCCAAATCGCAAGTCGTGGCCTCCTTACGTTCAGCGAGCTAAACAATTTGACTCCACGACAGTTGCACGAAGGGGGCGTTGCGAAGCGCACCAGTCGGTGTTCCGTAAGCGGAAATGCGCTCGTGTTCCATCAAATGGATCGCTTGAAATGCTATCGCAAAAATCTCTAAAGCTTACCTCATTTTCACTTGGAAAACAAATATTGATGCAGACTTAAGTTTTCAGAGTTATAAGTTAAGTTAATAAAGTGGGATAAAGTTGTTTATAAAATGAACCCAAGAAAAATTTGAAAAGGGAATAATTTTTATTATAATTTTGATTTTGCGCCATTTTGCTTTTCTTTTTTATTTCTATTAAGCTAGAAGAACTTGTTTCTTTGTTGCCCTTTAGTCAGTAAGCCATTTTAGTAAAGAATTGGAAATGCGTTCATGTTCCTTAATTCAGTTGTCAATTGGTATTGGCATCGGTTTCATTACAGTTGCTGTTGCAGATTATGGATATGGAGCATGCTTGTATCGTATTGCCATTGACATATCCAGATCTTCCTGGGAAAGATTTAGCATAAATGGATTCGGGTTGTTGATGTTGTTGTGGTTACTGTTCTTGATGTTCTTTTGGTTGCAATCTTTGCCCTTGTAGAAGCGACTGGTGTGGACCTGTCGCAGTGGCTTGGATAACGAATGCTGCTGCTGCAGTTGGCCCGATGGTTGTTGCTGTGCATTCTGATAGCGATAACGCACGTGCTGCTGCTGGTACTGCAAGTGACTGTTGTTGCTGCGCGCATTGTAATTGTCATGGCTTTTAAAAAAGTAACGAGAAGTGTCATTGCTGCGCACGATATACTTGTCGTTGCTGGTTGCTTCCGCCACTGCTGGTGTTACCATTTGTTGGCTATGTTGCGGATACTCCGGCACTGCGGCTTTCATAGTGTGGACATTTAGGCTATGTTGCTGATGAGCCAATGCAGCCCGACTGCGCTGATTCCTGCTGAATTCTCTGTACTGTTGATTTTTCCGCTGGCAGTCCAATTGGATACTGCGTGTCCAAATGCATTTGATGCTGTCCACAATGCTATTGGGATTCGGATCGATTATGTTGCGGCTGTAATGCTGCAGCAGCCACAAATCATCATTCATCATCGGTTGCAATTGTTTCTGCTGCTGTTGCGGTTGCATTTGGTTTTTGCACTTGGCCTCATAGCCAATGGGCTTCAGGGCACTTTGAGGCATAATCTCGACGAACGAATGTGGATAATGTTTTGACTCGCTGCCATTGAAAAAATAAATCTGAAAGGGACTGGGCCAGAATTTTATGAAAGGTATATTAGCGCCAGTGCTGGGGCTGCCAGTGCTCAGTGGTCCAAAGGCGGTGTCCTGAAGCATGGATAGCGTCACGCTGGGCAACTCCTCATCCGGTGAAGTCATGACCAGGCGGGACAGCAGCACATGAATTGGCACATCCTGCCCCCAGGACAGTGTTGGCCCTTTTGGCGGCTGCGAAGTCATGAAATGGTTCGTGGAACCGGCTGCTGAGTTTTGCGATCTGCTCTTTGGTGTCTTCAGGCGATGAGGCCGACGCTCACCAAGAAGCAGGTTCAAAATTTCAGGACTCATGAAGCTGCCTAGCGTTAGTGTCTTGCGCTGCTTTTGATAACGCTCCAGGTCCTGATCAAAATACTGAGAGAAACTACTCGAGCCAAATCTAAATCGAAAACGTCGCTGATCTAAGGAAAGCAAAAAATGAATATATTTATGTTTAAAATATTTGTGTATATTGTTAACAAACAACTCTCAAGTGCAAAACAAATGTAAACAATTCATTTCAATTTCGAATTTAGGAGGGGGGGCAGTGAACATCTGAGCTCAGCTTTTTCCAACTAAGGCAAAATGCGGGAGTGGAAGAGGAAAAACAGTCAATGCAACTGATCGGCTGTTACGCATAGTTTGAGTTGGCTTAACGGATCGAAGATCAGTTGTACAAAATCAGTGATTCTATTTGTTTATGTGTGGAGGCATTGGCGGCGCCATTTGACGCCGATGCCAGCCAACCGGTGTCGATTACTCACGGCAAATTGTCCCGTCGGGCGGCAGTTGTGGTTGCTGCTGCTGCTGGAGCTCGTGGTAATGCTTGTACTTGTAGACGACCTTGGGGATGGTCTTTGTTGACAATGGCGACTGCTTGGATATGGAGCAATTTAAATTGAAATTAGAAGTGTAAGGTGCACGTGCTCGGTTTAACCGCTAGCCTTGAGACTACCTTCTTATTGGAAGACGTCTCTAAATTGTCGGACTCGATTTCATTGCACAAGTCCAAATCGACGTTGACGTTTAATCCCTCTGTGCTGATCGGATAACAGATCTTTCCAAATCGATTGAATAGTTGCACCCTTCTTGTGCGCTGTCTCTTGGTCAAATATTTCATTTCGTGCCGGTTCAGCACAATTCCGACAGTCGTCGTTCGTATTTTCAAATATTTCAATGGCCGCTGACGACGCAGTGTGGCCGAATGCATGAAATATAAAATATATTCCCCAAAAATACCATATGGTATTTAATATTCTTCAACGTATATCCATGCGAAAATTAAGTCATTTTGCTTTGAGTACCAACACAAATATATGTAATTGCCAAGCTAAGCCTTATTTCGGTTTGGAAAGCTTTGTAACTCTAAACTTATTTATAGTCTAGTTAAACAGGTGTTGTCAGACCTCCACAGAAAACATCGATATATTTTTGATCATATTTTGATATTTTGGTCCGCAGAAAGAAGCAGCAGAGAAACAGCTGTGAGCGTCGGTTCCCATTTGGAACCGCCAAGCAGTCAAATATTTTGAAGACCTGATCGTTTGTCGCTGCGCATTAAAATACGTGATGTTCTAAGATGTCTGATGATCCAGACTACCTCTTTGCAAGGAAGCTTCAAAAGGAAATCGATGAGGATGCAATCAATATTGATTCGTACCCGCGCTATGTAAGTACTGAATAAAACAATCAACACAACACAAAAAAATAATAAATTTAATTCGCCTAATGCCAACTTTGGATAGGCAAAAACCAATCAAATGTCGGCCAAGGATGACGACTACCAAATTGCGATGCGGCTGCAAGCCCAATTTGATGCCGAGAATACCTCAAATGCAGATGAAAGTAGTGCTTCCTTTGCCGAAGCCACTCGGCCATCAGACATAAGCATTTTGGTGCGCGGTGTGAGCAACAAGAAACGAGCACACGTAATGATATACAGAAATATCAGTATGTTTTATATAAATAAACCATTGATCTTATGTTTATATTATCCAGGAGCCCGTTGGCAACGATGACAATTATCTGGATCAGACACAGAACCTCGTCCATCCAGAATGGGAGCTAGTCGATCCGACACCAGACATATTCGCCATGTTCGTGCGCTTTGATGAAAAGTTCTTTAATCGCCGTCTCAGCGCCGTCGCTGTCCAATGGAGCAAACGTATGTATTCCTGCGCCGGTATCTGCTATCAGCGCGGCAACCGTCTTGGCAAAGAGGTGATTATACGCCTCAGTGAACCGCTACTAAAGCTGCGTCCACGGAAGGATCTAGTGGAGACCCTGCTGGTAAGTGAATAAATCTATGTGGTAATAAATATATACGTAAGTATATTAGTAAATTATTTGGTCTGCAGCACGAGATGATACATGCATATTGCTTTGTGCTAAACATATTGGAGGGCAATGGCGGACATGGACCGAACTTTAAGCGCATTATGGGAACGATTAACAAAGTGGCGGGCACTAATATAACCGTTTATCACACATTCCACGATGAGGTGAACGCATATAAGACGCACATTTGGCGCTGCAATGGCATTTGCCAATATCATAATCCCTTTCAGGGCTGGGTGAAGCGCACATCGAATCGCGCTCCCGGTCCCAGTGACCAGTGGTGGGCAAAACATCAACGCGAGTGTGGCGGCACATTTGAGAAGAAGAGCGAGCCACCGAGAGCAGCTGCCAAATCAAGCAAACCTGTTGCAAAACCAGCGTCGAAGATATCAAGCACTGTCACATCAACTTCAACTTCAAGTGATGACATTCGCAAGTATTTTGGCAACAAGAGGCCAAATTTGCTGCCACAAGCGCAGCCGCATCTTGGACTACCGGGCGCATTTCCGCCCACCTCATATCCGGGTCTATCTAACGAACCATTTGCTGGCATTCACACCAATAACGCAAAGAAGCGTGGCAACATAGTTGGCTTCAAGGATCTGACCAGCGCTGGGAGCCCTAGCGACGAGAACAAGGCCAAGGCCAATTTCGAAGTCAGTGGCATGCAGGGTAAGGGCTATAGTCTAACAACGAGCATTCCCAGTCAACGCCAGCCGCCAGAAAATGAAATCCTCAACCACGTGCGCGAAATCTGGTCGAAGCGAAATAATCAAACTGAGCCCAAACAAGAGGCGCAAAACAAACAGAATCCGAGCAAACGTCGACGCAACTCTTCAGAGACCGAAGGCTGGGAGAAATACGATGAAGATATTTTCATTCACGCTGTAGAAGATCCAATTTTAACCATATTAGATAGCGAAGATGAGGTTGAGGCTTTAAATAATGTTGTGCTCACAAAACCACTAAAACCGGCTGCAATAAGTAGCCATGATCGCACTATTAACATCAAGCGTGAGGTTATGGAGGAAGAGGGGCTTTATAATGACGACGACATTGTCATGATCGATGATGAGTACGATGATAACGTCGATGAAATGACTGCAGCCATTGAGCTCTCCGATCTGTCGATTACTGAAGATCTATTTGGGGAGGATACGCTGCTGCAGGAATTCAAGCTCGAAAACGATGTGGTTGCCTGCAGCTCAAGCTTTCAGTTTAATGCTGCCAATGATATTACCAGCTGTCCCATCTGCTTTGAGAAGATGAAGCGCTGTGAATTTACCAATCACCTGGAGGGTTGCAGCATCACCATTAAAGTGCCAGCGCCATCGTACAAGGGCTTATCAAAATTGCCCGGCGACAGCAATACCATCAACAAGCCAAAATCGTCACAAAAACCGAAACGCAAATACTCAAGTCGTGGGCTTTTGAGAAGCGCCGGCTACTCAGAAAGCGAAATTGCCTCGCTCGATCTGAGTACGTCCAGCGAGTCAGACAATATGACACCACAACAGTGGCGCCAACGTTCCCTCAAGAAGCAGACCAATCAGTGCCCCAAGTGCGGCCAAGAAATGCTTGGCCATCAAATGGAGGCACACCGTATGATCTGCAAGCGCAAAAAACGCTGACATTCTAAATTCGTACTTACAAAAACATTTCATGTGTGATTGGAATTACTTATTAAACAAATAATTTGTCAGTTATCAATAATAATAACATTCGTTATTCCTATGAATAGTTTTTTATTTTATTTTTGTTTTGTTTTTTGGTATATTTTGCATTTGTGCTTTCTTCGTATTAAACTAATTTTTTTCGTATACGGTTTGATTTTTTTTTTTGTGAAATCAATATTTGAACTGGAAAGTATCATTAGATGTACTTCAAATCGATGTCATATATTTGAAAGATTATGCATATTAATCTTATAGGATTCGGCCAAAATATCGTATATTAGGCTTGTGGGAATAGCGTGCGGCCAGCGCTGGCCAATGGACGACAAACATATCGGCCAGGGGCAAGAGGAGGCGGCCACTCAGCGAGAGCGTTTCGACGCGACAATAACTCTCCACAAAGACTATCCGGCTGTGGGCGGGCAGGCGGCCAAGCAGTCGCCACATATAGGCTGCATAGCAGTAGGGCACACAGGTGCCAGGCCCGTTGCACAGTACCAGTTGTGGCCGGTCGCGCCAAACCAGCCAGCAGCTCCAGAGGAGTGACCACAGCGTTGTGAATATAGTGCTCACCCAACCCTGGCCGACGCTTCGACTGCGCGGCACTCGGATGAAATCACTGTCCTTCGTCACAGAAGGCATTGCGGAACGCAGGTGACACTCTGAGGTATCATCGCTATTGGCCACAATGAAACGTACCGGCTGGTATTTCTTTTGGTACGTGTTCTGGTCACGCAACAGTGCCTGATTCATTTTGCACATTTCAGCGGTGTGGCCACCCGATCCGAGTATCACAAAGGTGGGGTGTGTCGTCTCAGTTGTCGGTGATTTTCTCGTACTCATCATTGTTTCGATTAATTGCGGAGACAACTTGGAAATTGCTAACCAGCTTTTGTTTACCTTTTCAAAACAATCTTTGGCCACACTATGCAAACATAAGATTTGTTTAGTCTGGTTACACAGTAACAGTTTCGAGCAAATCCATGTCTTCAATAAAAACATCCGTGTGTAACAGTTATTGGCCTTAAATAAAATTTATTTATAAGCTGTTTGTAACTGAGCCTTAAATGTTATTTGCTTATAAGCCGTGTAATTTTGTCCATAGAACATGTTGCACTGTGGCATTAGCTCATCGACAATTTGGCATATGTTTGACATGTAATTTCACTTTATTTTATTTTAGATTTAACGCATATATGTTTAAAATTGTTCTGAAATTTATTTATTAATTATTTGTTTTATATGCGTCTGAATTCGGAAGACGAGCATTTATTTAAAACGCTCCAGTAATTTTGTGTCTTGGTTTTTTTTTTAATTTTACCATGTTTAAAACCGTTTATTTCATTTTAATCCATTTATTTTGTGTGCAAGTGTAAATAGTGTGAAGTCAGAATAAACATATTTAAATATATATTTTTTTTTTAAATTTAACATGCGAAATAAAAATAAAAAGTGTTAAATTTAAATGCTACAGTTAGGGAGGAGGGGCGGGTAAACAAAACATCGTTTAAATAATTTGTCTAACGATTAGGAGATGTTATGTATACTTCATGTTTCCCATGGCTTAACAACAACGCCACTAAGCTGTTCAGTTTTCGTTCAGTTATCGTTCAGGATGGGTTTTTACCCGTTATTGTAATCTTTTGAAATCAGCTGGTTAGTGATGTGCAGATTTGTGTGGTGTTGTGCGATTGTTTAAACGGGGGCATGGGTAGACTCACCCACCAACATTTGTTACTTTTAATTGTCTGGTCACACTATATTTATAAACAATTTAAAACCCTCAAAATAAGTGGCACATTTGTTGCAAATTTCGTTATTTCCGTTTAAATGAGTACATCATTTGCTATCTAGGGTGAAGGTAAAGATTTAGTTTGATGGAATTTAAAGAAAAGTGTAAAATAAAATGATGCAATGATGAACCAGAGCATTTTGGAATAATCATGCAGGTAGCAACTTAAGTTGCTATTTGCATTCAAAAAAACTAAAAAAAAAGTGACTTCACGCTCCTTATATATTCATCTTTACCTTCTTCAAGATAAACAGCCCATAAATTCGTTTCACAAATTTCCTTTTCTATTTTAACAAAAGTAGCTCTTGCCATCTAAATATGTCCAAGGATGCAAGCAGCGCGTTTGTTCAACAGAATGTGAGAAAGCTTGTCAAATGTTTAGTTTGCTGCGATGTAAGTAAAATCACTGCATAATTGTTTGTATATATTTTAACACTACTGATTTCGGATCTCTGATTTGTGCAGTCGACAAAATCTCAGAGACGAACCTTGGAGCAATATGGATTGCACAAGCTGCAAAACCATCGCTCCTTGGCTATCAACAGGCACGAAGTGCGTCGATCCGTTGATAATATGATCGAGAGATTTCGCTGCGAGGGCATGCCGCATCAGGCTAACGCGCTGCGTTATCTGAGCACGCTCATCATGGACCATGACTTGTGGAAGTCCCACTACGTGACGGACGTACAATATTCGGTCATCGATTTCCTGATGTGCTTGACCTATGCGCCCATCCAGACAGTGCGACGCAATAGAAGACTGATGGATCTACAGCTTCTGGTCCTAAAACATGATCTCGAAAGGGCGCCGACTAGCTATAAACTCGCGAATCAGTCCCTGTCTAATCCTGCAGATGCAGACGTCGATTGGGTGGCATTACTAAGAGAGGATTTCGCTAAAGAATCGCTAAGCTCGGATAGCAACAGCAGCTTGAGCGTAGGTTCCTCTTTATAAAAATTAACAATTTGCAGCATAAAGCTAAACCCGTTTCTTATGCTTTGCCCACTTCAAAGGACTGGTCCGATGACGAAGAAACTGTCAGTACAGAGGACACAAGTAAGGACCTGCAGCTGTTTGTCAGCAATTTTCCTGACAGGGATACCTCGGTATCCGTCCAATGCCACTCAACTGAATCGATGTCGTTCAGTGTCACCCCAAAACGTTCCAGCTGGTGCAAGTTGCCCACGCTGTCACCGCTGCAGGCCCCAAGTGCGCTGCCAACATACACCAAATTTATTGTCGAATCCACCGATCTGTCGACAAAGGTGCATTCTTATTGGTGGCATCAGGACGTCAAATGCTTTTCTTATACCATGAATTGCGGTGCATTAGCGAACTTTGCTACTGCTTATGTGCAGTATATGCATCCACAGACGCAACGCTTGCTGCCGAAAACCATGGACGAGCACAGCCTGATTCGTGAGATCATCTTCATGTTTTTTATGCCGGCTAATTGCTGCTTCTTTCGTGTGCACCCAGAATCGAAGGAGATCAGCGTTTGCAGTGATGTTTCCATCTGTAGCGTTAGCAGCGTATGTATATCATAAAATCAGAAATTTATAGCAAATATGATTCCCAATTGTATTGTAATGTTTATTAGGGCACTCTGAAGACAGTGCTGGAGGCGGAAGTGTTGCCAGCCATGCAGGCCATGCAAAAACTGCGACAGATTATCAAAGAGCATACGCTGCTCAACGACCACACGCCCACCTCAGGGACACTTCAATGCTTTGCTGTGGGGCTGCGGGATGTCATCCAGCCCATCGAGCAGCGTCTCATTGCCTTCGAACGGCAACTGCTTGAGTGTGGCGCCGGCATTTCGGAGTCGTCTCTAACGCTGATTGGCTTTGTGCGGCATATGGATGTGCAATTCAGGCAGCTCCAGGTTATCCAATCGCTTGCGGTCAACGGTATTGTTACGGCCCCGCCGCATCTGCGGAGCGCCTATCTGCTCTCTCATCTGTTTAAGCACACAAAAGTGCACGTACCGAACCAGAAGATGGCAATGGCACTCCTGCTGATCACGCTGAAGCGCTATTGCACCATCATTGACAACTGGTGGCGCAGTGGCAATCTTAAAGACAGTCGCCACGAGTATATAATGGAATGCAGTCGCGATGACAGTGTGGATGCTGTACAAAGCGTACGTGAACGTTGCCGAATGGGGGACACAAAGGATGTGCATCGAATTACGAAGGAACTACGCGACTGCAAATTCTATCACTTGCTCACGGAGCATGCACTCGAGTTCGGTGAGACGCAGAATCTGCTGGGCAGCCACAATTTGCTGGGTGAGTTGATTGAGAACAGTAAACAGGTTGGATCACTGCACTCGGATCTTATCAAAGAGCTCTTCGATGAGCTGAAGGGCGTCGCCTTCCCAGTTGGTCGCCGGCGTACTAGCGTTCTGGACGATGCTCGCCAGAAGTGGCAGCAGGACAATGCGCTGATACTGCAGAGATCCAGTGATCTGGGCGATCCGCAGCTAATGTCCTTTTTTACGCAGCACCTGAAGCAATCACAACGGGAGCAAGTGCAAATGAAACAGAGAACGCCACCGCTGCAGGTGCTCGATATATTGGAAGCTCTGGAACTATGCACGCCACTGCAGCTGCCCCAGGTGCTGCCACGTGCCCTGGCCAAGGTGTTGCGGAATCGCATCGAACGGGCCAATGTCTTTGTGATGCGATGGTATCGTGAGGAGTTGCTGCTGGGTGAACATGTGCGCTTTCTGCGCCATCTGCTTATGCTGGAGGCCGACTATCTCCTATATCCATTCTATTCATGGCTCTACCGCAAGATTGAGTCAGGCGAGCAGTGGGCGCGCACATCGGATCTCACCAAGCACCTGTACACGGTCCTGGATCCGCACTATCCGGGCATGGCCAGCGAGATATATGTGGAGATCATTTCGCGCATGCGCTCACAGTCAATCAAAGTGTTCGAAGCTCTGGAAGCCATCGAGGTGAAGTACACCATGCCGCAGGCGCTGTCGACCATTGTTACAGAGGAAAATATGAAGAGTTACAATGACATTTGGAGGCTACTGCTCAAGATCAAGTGGGCGTCATGGAAGCTGGAGAATATGCGTTTCATACGGCGTAACTCGAAAGATCTGTACGCACCGCTCGATCTGCTGGGCCTGACGGTGCGCCGGCTGGAAATGCTTCGCTTTTGGATGATCAATCTGATCAGCAGCCTGCATACGCATCTCTGCACCCACGTCATACACGCCATGGGCATGCTCTTCGAACTGGAACTGAAGAAGTCGCGCAACATCCGAGAGCTGGCCAAGCTGCACAAAGACTATCTGTTGCAGCTATCCAGGCACTGTCTGCTCACCTGCGAATTTGAGGACTTTCGCTCGGCTCTGGAGCAGATATTCCATTTGGTATTTGTGCTGGACATGGAATGGCATAGCTGCAGTAGCTATCTAAATGACTCGCATGCGCTTAGCATTGATGCGAGCTTTTGTGGTGCTGACTCCAGCTATGTGGGCCGCAATAGTTTGGATGCCTCTGAAGTTAATAATGGCTTGGAGTATCTGGCGCTTAGCCAGGTGGGCGAGATTGAAGGCACCTACAAACGTTGCCATCAATTGCTGGCCTCAACACTCACGACGCTTGTCTATAAGGACGATCACAAGATTTGTAAGTGGACATCGTATTTAAATTTATTATATACTTATTGTGTTCTGTTACACTATTAATCTGTCTCTTTTACACATTTTTATCTTTCTTAATTGCAGTCAGTTCTCTGGAACTGGCCCTCAGCTCGAGCGTGCCCTGCTAAATCTATGACATATCCCAAGCACCCACACGCACACGCACATACACACACGCACACGCACACGCACACACACACACACACACACACACACACACACACGTGTAATTATACAATTCATCAAAATTGTGCTTGTGGATCCAAGGAGAGAGTGGCGTTGTTTTCTCGAATAAAATATTGAAATTATAAGCATTAATAAATTGTTGGCATTATTACGTATTTAATTGTTAAATTGCAATTTGTGTGTGTTTTTATCTTTTTAAATGTTAGTTTTATTTATCTTGAGCTTGACCACATTTTAAATAGCAAGCAGCTAAGGGGATGATTTATATGCCTTGTTGTCCTGGCAACCACGACCGGCAAAGGCAGCAAAACGGCAAATCGAGAAAAGGTTGTCAGTGAAACAGTTATTAGGTTATGAGAATGGATACCGAGATTAGGAGCAGCAGCAACTACTACAACAATGGCCAATGTACGTAGACACACAAACATATATATTTTAACTGTATGCATATGCTTCTAGTGCTGCCGCATCGTTCCAATTTGTTGCTGCAAATGCTGCTACAGACGAATGCCTACGTCTCGATCATCTGGAGTTTCAGCTATTTGCTGCACATCATCATCCGGGTGAGTTAGATCAGCCGAACGGTTTACATGCATATACATCAGTCTTAGTTTTGCCGATCTGTTGCAGTCGTTTCGATTGTGGAACTACGCTGGCCTGGCCATGCTGCTGGCCTATGTGCTGGCAGTTGGCACTGAATCGCTGCGCCTCTATGCCAGCTACTCAATTAATCTGGGTACTGGTGCGACGACCATGTGGTTGCTGTTGACTCTAACGCCTTGCGTCCTGCTGCCCGCGCTGGTCTATCTGCGACTGGCTGCTGCTTTGGGTGACTGCTGGCTGCAGTTCATCTCCAATGTGCAGCTTGTACTGATTGCACTGGAGGCGCTCGTGGCGCTCATACATTATGCACTGTGCACTCCCAGCATTAGGGAGAAGGAGTCGCGGCAACTGCTGATGCTCAAGGCCAAACAACTGTAACTTCAATGTGCACGTTAATGTTTATGTGGCCTTTGACTTAAATAACATAATATTCTAAATAGTATATGTATCAGCGTATAGTATAGTATAGTACTATCAATAGAAGCTAAACTAGCAAGCTAAAGGAATTTCGATCATCATCACTTGGATCACACTTTGCGCGCATCGTCAAAGTTGTGCGCCTTGAGCAGTGCGTCAATCCGATCGAGTTGCGCCCGCATTGGGGGCAAGTAATTGGTCAGCACCTCGAAGTTCTCCTGCTGGGCAGCCCCCTGGCCCAGCAGCTGGCTGCGTGTGGGCACCCAACTATAGATGATCTGGAGAAAAACAAATTAGAAAACATTCAAAATGAAGCACTGCATTTTGGGCGCTTTCGATAATTGCAGTCTCACCTTGATGGTGCTTTGAACAATGAAGCCGTGATAGGGCTTTAGGGTGCGCTCGTAGGCATCCTGTAGATGAAGCTTCAGTGCCTCTGTCTTTTGTGCATCGTTGTAGATGTTCTCGAAGAATGTGCAAATTAATTGCAGACCGCGCTTTAGCCAGAGCAGCGCATTTGCCGCAAAATCATCCACATTCACATTTGCCACAATCATATCTTCCAGATATTGGTATTTCAGCACATCCGTGCCATAGACCTTGGCTAGTTTCTGTGCCGAAGATGTGATAAATACATTTATAACATATATGTGTGATTGCATTGGGTTGAAACTTACATTTATATTGTTATTCATATCGCTGATTACGGGCGTGAAGAGCTTGCCAAAGGTTTCTGTTTTAAAGAATGCGGGCATTTAGATAATATTATTTATTCATAGCGATCGATCAACTACTGATCGAAGAAGCTCACCGATTACATTTACAATTTCCTTTGCCGCATTCAAAAATGTCTGCGTTTCTATTTTATCCGTCGCATCCGGGAAGCCTTTCAAGACTTTAAATTGTATGCGCGCATCCACCATGTTTAATTGGGTTCCTGTACGATCTTACAGCTGCTGCTCCAGTTGAGCTCTGAAATGTAAATGACACACAAGCCGCACAATTAGTAATTAGCCTCTTGCCTTGCCTAAGGCACTAGTTCAATATGAATTCAACCATATCTATACATATATATATACTTTTTTTCAACGTGTTTACCTTATCAGGCAGACCTCTGCCAAAAATATTTTTTTTTTTAAGTTTGTTTTGTTGTTGCTGTTTTGCTTGTTTGCTGCTTCTATCACAGCCTATTCCCTATCGAACTGTTGGCTTAACAAAATCACGCCAAACCGACAACAAAGTGGAAGAAATGCGAGTTGTTTGTCGACGCTGCACAGTGTTTAAAAAACGAGCTTGCGTGTTCCAATTTCAAGTCGACTTTGATCTCAAATCAATTTGTTTGTAATATGTATTTTATTGACATACCTCTGAGAGTATTTTGAGTATTTCAATGTTGATTGGCTGAGTTTTCTGCGGGTTTTTTGAAGCAAGCTACAAAGAAAAATGTTGATTTCTCATTAGTAAATTGAAGTGAAAAGCAAAATTCATTATGAATATATGAATCACGTTTAAGAAATCTATTTTCGAACATTATTAATTTGCAGCGTTTACACCAATGTGCAGCAATGCTGACAACGCAGAAGCTTAACCCAATTGACATAAACAACGATCGATGAGTACTTCTCTGCGAGAGTCGTCTTGAGGCACCATCTCTCCCTTGTCTCTCTCAGCTGGTTTGCCAGCTCAGCTGGGAGAACAGCTAACAATCTCAGTGGAAAGGGGGCCTACTCTCAAAGCTACTTATCTCGTCTATTTCGAATTTAACTTCATATCTGCGTACGATCATCGAACTTTGATAGCAATTCGAGAGCCGGTTCCGTCAGTCAATTTAAGTTACCCACGGGCACTTGTTGATTCAACAGTTGCGCGCATGAATCATCAGTCGTGAGTAGTTTCAGATATACGTATCTGAACATGACTCATAATTTACAACATATGATTTACTATGTATTCCCCAGTCCATTGAGGCAGGACAGCACTCTGAATGGGTTCCACATGCCCCACTTGATTGTATTGATATCTTTGCAGTAGACGGTTTTCAGTGTTATTAACTTATTGAATCACGTCAGAGCTATTGATTTGAAGGGCTGTTTGTAATTCAAAAAATATATAATACTGTATTTTCGGGGTAGACATTGCACACGTAGCTTGACTTGTTTAAATTATTTCAATAGAGAATTTAAATTAGTTTTAAAGATACGCCTTATCTTTAATAGATAGCCAAGTTCCGTAATGATTATATATATATACCATATATATATATATACGAGTATACCATATATATTTATGTATATCAATATATGGCACTGCTTTGATTAGGCCAAGTGGGTTTATGGAAATGTTTCGCTTTAAAAGTGAGTTCAACGATTGGTTGAAAAACAATAATTTTGCATGAAAAAAATTTAGACAGTTTCGGATTTCGCAGTGGAAAAATAGTGAAAAGTGATCTACACCTATTAATTAAATAAATATATATAAAGATAAGTGTAGGTGAGAGTTGTAAATTACTTCTTGAATTGTGTGATATTCTGATTATTGAGCATACACTACGATTTCATTTGAAAGCAAATCGCGTCCGCATTTATTGTGCTCATTATCAGTTATCGCATTAACGACTATTGTAAATATCAATCAACATTTGTTTAATTTCGATCCCACAAATATTCGTGAGTCACTGAATTTGCACCCACTTGGGATACATTCGGGTGTCAGAAACTGAGAATGCGCAAATGGAGATTTTAAATTAATATAATTCCAAGTTGGAGGATCGGTTGACAATTCGATTTAAAGCTGGTTTGCCATTTGAGTTGATCAAGATTTTGAGGATTTTTATGATTTACAGAGTTATGCGACTCAAAGCTCACCGGGGCGATAGCTAGTTGGAAGCGTTGTCACAGGTCAAGCGTTTGGTGTCGCCGTCCATGGTCAGTATAAAGACGTAGTGGGTGCGCTGGGTGGCCAAAAGATGCCAGAGCGCAGCGGGCAGCTGGAAGCGATGCGTCTGCTGCTGCTCCTCGAACACCTCGTAGTGGGCAACCAGGCTATTTAGATTGCAGCGCAACTCGATGAGACGCAGTGGCATACTTGACACAATTTCAGCGCTCGCTGCCAGCAACTCAATGCGTGGCTGCTGCTTCTGAGCCTGGAGCTCAAAGTCGGGTCGCATCCAGCGATGCTGGGCGAGAATGACGGCACAGTTGTTTGTAAAGTAGAAACTATCGTTGCGTCGCTGCTCGTGATAGGTATCCAGATACTCGCTGCCCGCCGGCTTCTTTAGCTTCAGCTGGGTGAAACGTGGACGAACCAGTGATGTGGATGCGTCTGCGGCCGGCACTGCCGCAGCCGCCACAATTCGCTGCGGCAGATGCTCCGTGGGCTGATCAGTGGTTAGCACACGATTTAGAAAATCAAATCCATGGCCCATCACACCATTGATGGTGTGGCCGAGGTCGAAGCAGTGGCCGAGTTCGTGACAGACAGCGCCCAAGGTGCTGGCATAAACGCCGCCGTAGGTGCGTCGATAGTTGCTCTCGTCTGGCAGTCGTGTCACATCCACACGTCTCGTGCTCCGTATGCACTCGCCAATCTCCGCAAAGCGTCGTGGCCATGCATAAAAATGCCCGCTACCAAACAGAGCCAATCCACCACCACCCAAGGCAGCGTGCGCCTTCAGATGACGACGGATATTCGCGTAACTGTAATCACCGCTGGCCGCCACTCCAGCGCCGTCGTAGCGCGTACAGCCAATGAATGCGACAAACTTAAGATGCAGCTGCTGGCCCCAGTGGGGACAGGCGAGTATCTCGCTGGCGAATCGCTGCCAGAGCTCGTCCTCGCCGCAGCCACGCGCCGTCGCAGCACTCAGCTGGCTGTGGAAGATTTGACAGGTGCCGTTTAAGCTGAACGTGCGATTCGCATAGCCGGCAGCGCTCAGCTTATGCGCATAGATGCATTGCACCAGGCGCAGATTCAAGTCAATTAAAGTGCACCGTTCGCGCAACAACTGCTCTGATTCTGCCGGCTCGTCGTCGTGGTCGCTGGGACGACACAATAGATACAATGGTTGCACACGATAAGCGCTGAGACGTCGCTGATAGCTAAATTGCAGCAAACGTTTGCTGCTGCAGCAGTTTAATTGCAGTTCACACGGCTCCTCCTCCTGCACCTCCTGTGACTCCTGCTCCGACTCTGATTCCAAGTCAAACAGTAGCTTAAACTCACCAACAGCAGACAGCTGGGTGAGTTGCTCCCGTTTTGTCCGGCGCAAAGCTAGTGTAGCCGTCAGCTGATTGCCACTGGAGCAGCTGGGCAGCAGTCGGCCCTTTATCAGCAGGAGGCTGTGACGCACTTTGTCCGACTCCCGCAGGGAATCGACTTCAATCTGATGGGTGCGCTTGCAGACGTTGACACTGCTGGTCATTGCTTCCCGACCGGCGCAACACAAGTCGGCTTATAAAACAGCTGAACGCTGCATTCGTCACAGCTGTAGCAACTAGAGATGGACGCGTGCTCAGACATAACGTGACACGGTATGCACGAAGCCCAGCAAAAAAAATAGAAGGGAAACAGCAGCAAACAAATAATCCCAATGTGTTTCACATAGCTTAAAGAATTGCTTTAGAGTTAAATAAAGATAGCATTAAATAGCAGCACATCTGGCACAAGGGAAACCTACTGTAAGCATCAAGTGAATTGTCATATTAACAATCATTCTACGAATAATACAGTTAAAAAGTTCAATGCACGCAAATAGTTAAACAGATGTTGAATGCTTAAACAATTGTACAATTGGCAAGGAGATCATAATGCATATTGATGAGCCTGTACTCTATGTATGTGTGCGTGTGTGTGTATGATAGATGGTAACACGATATCACACGAATATATATCACACTCTTATTATTATCTATAATCATCAATAATGGCTGAATGAACTCGTCATTTAAATCATCCTTAATTTATTCATAGCATTGCAACCAGTTAAGACTGACTATATATAAGGTAATCACAAGCAAACGAATATTGCTAAGTAGCATATTTACGCACTCTGCACCTCTCTCAAAGTTAAAATATAATTGAAAGCATCGAAAAGCATCCTATTAAAAAGCATGAACACTAAAATTTTGTGACGGTTCGCTTATTTATTTACTTATTAATTTTATATAACTGAGCACATTTTCAAAGTATTTTCCATTATTTATAAGTCGATCTGCCGTCGAGCAGGGGTTCATGACCCACCGCGAACACGCTTACACAAATCGATCGGTTCGCAAAAGAACCGGTTTGCTTCTTTTTAAGTTTGAACTTAAGCCTAAGCTGACGACGACGCGTTGCACGCGTGCAACAGCTGCCGGGGTAGAGATTCCAGAGAGAGTTTGGGATTCAGTTGCAGTTAATTAAATAGTCTACTAGTTACTAGCTGAGTTTTCCATTGTGCGAGGTGCGATATTTTGAAATTCGTTCCATGTACTCCTCGTGCTTGCCCAGACTCGCCAAGAGGCCACCTGTGTTCACTGACGAATCGTGGGGTCCATATTGGATTTGCTCGCCTTCGAGCGTTGTCATGGCGCCACCGAGGGCGCGCAGTATGGCTTCGCCGGCACAAATGTCCCACTTCTTGATGATGGAGGTATGCAGATAGGCAGTCGCATTATTGGCCACCACTTGTAGCACCTTATAGCCAGCGCCAGCAGCCGTCAGCAAACTGACATTCGCGCCAAAAACATTGCGCGCCACATTCTTGACAGCGGCAGCATGGGAACGTGAAACGGTTATGATGGGATGGTCGGAGTTGAGGCGCGGCATTTCGTGCAGCTCTTGCAGGTATTCGGACCTGCTTTGGCCAACCCACGCCCAGGCGGTTTGACCACTGAAGGGACAGTGTATAACACCAATCACTGGGCGACCTGCAACAGCCACACACACCATTGTCGTCACATACTCGTACAGTTCCTCTGGGATAGGAGCATTACGATTAGATAAGATTGGCTTTTTTGAGTGACAGTGATTTACCTGTAAACTCCTTGGTGGCATCCAACGGATCCACCCAGACGGTCACATCTTGAGCAGTGACCGACATGTCGGGTACCTTGGCCGTCTCGTGCAACACAGTTGGATCCAGATCAAAGCTGTACGCATCCTTGCACTGCTCCTTATCCTCCTCCGAGAAGATGCGCACACGTGGAAAAATGCGTTGCAGGCCCTGCTTCATCACACAATGCGATCGCCCGTCTGCATCCGTAAATGGATCGTTGACACCCTCAGCCGTTTTGCCCTTACTGCGCTCCTTCAATTGACGCGAGTGCATCACATCGACCACCTCCAAACCGCCGCGCTGTGCCGCCTGTATGGCGGCAATGAGCATCTTGCGTAGATTCACATTATTGTCGCTGCGCAGCATGCCGTAAATTGCCGGCCGCTCATCTGTCTGGAAGTTGAGAAAGTACACAAGCGCAATGGTCAGCAGAATGGCAGTGATGGTCGCTGGCACCCGGTTGATGCGTATGGTGCGCCCGTTCATATTGTCTGTCAGTTTATTGCTCATTAGGAGCCAAGACGTCTTAATTTCTTCACAGTTCAGCTAAGCAGAAGTCGCCCGTAATTCTTTCTTCATATGCGAAGTGCGTCGGTCGACGTGCCACTGGCCGCGGGTAATGCCAGATCAGCACAGGTTCTGACGATACCGATGCCGCTGCCAATGCCCCGCTGCGGCTCTACCCTCTGCTGCCAGAACACAGCACAGAAACAACAGAATTAATACAAACTAACAACAACAGCAACAGTAACAACGTATGGCGAAATACGAAACGTCTGTGTCAATAAACAAATACAGCTCGCCGACGCGGTCTTATTTTGAGAGAGTGTTTGCAGAGTTGGTAGAACAGAGAGCCGCGCCAAGTCCACGTTGCCTTATTTCACCCACTTGTTTCTTGTTCAAAACAAAACAATTGGACCAAAAAAAAAAAAACAAAAAACAGAGTTGCCACAATAGACGTGGTGGCTGGTCGATAAAACTATCGCTGAATTTACCAAAGTAAATTAAAAGTTTGTATGCATATACATCCTATATAAATATATTCCTTTCAACGTATAAATGCATTTTTTTTTTTAACAATTTATACTGCTATATTTACGTATATTAAAATAAGTTTATGTCATTGATTATCGGCTGCTTGGCAAATAATTGTAATATATTTTTCAACCTCAACTAACTCAAAATACATTTTTTTGAAACTTAATTTTTCGTTTAGGTTGCTCACATCTAATTGTACATGTTGCTCATATGCAATGGCATCCGTAAATTTTTAATCAGAGTTTTATTGACAACCAATTATCGAAGAACTTGCAGCTCTGCCCCGCGATTTTAAAATCAGGGTGGCAGCCTAGCGTTCTAACTGTTTCTAACACGCAACGCGTATAAGCTCGGCGGGAAACATCATGTTAAAACGTAATTTGCAAAGAATTCATCTGACTCTGGCTGATTTGGAGGAGTACCAGGCGTTGCGTAGGCGCAACAAGCTAAAAGCAGCTATCGATGCGAGCAGATCATCATCATCATCGGTCACCGTCACGGCAACCGAAACGGCTCAGTCCACAGATAGCAACTCGACATCGGAGACGCCAGTAACGCAGAGGCATCTGGAGGATCTGCCGGCCGCTACTGGCTGGGCCACAGCTGTTGTGACCAACAGCAATACCAATTCTGGTTCAACCGAAGACGATACCAGTGTGGCTGCTGTGGTCGATGACAACGACACCATCGCTGAGCTCAGTGACGACGGCTGGGTGGATATTGATGAGGAGGATGGCGCCCGAGGTGGAGAGCCATAATCTACAACTGCCAATAGCGGCAACTATCACACACATCATTTCATTTGTTTCTTCATATATCATGTAATCATCCCAAAATCGTGAAGAAACTAAACTCATGTCAAAGCTCATACAAAAAACGGAGGTGCCTGTTTTTTGTTTATTTTAGTTTCAGGCAATGGTCAGGATCCTCTTACAGCATTCGCCTGACAGTTTGAGAGCTTTTGGTCGAATTGCGCGAGCTTTTATTGCGCATTTCAGCACGCAGGCAAAGCTCAGAAGCTCCGCTGGCGGCGCTGGTGGCGCTGGTTTTAAATGGAAAAAGCTGTCTCACATTCGGCCGAAGGAGCAAACAGGAAAGCTAACCAAGACTGCTCTAGTCTAGATAGTATTCGACTAGCTTATACCCAGCACCTACTTTAATTGCACAGTCCTAGCAACGAACATACATTCAAATTTAAATGCGTACGCAGTGGCTTTGTATTTTGTCCTCCGAAGGAAAACATTCAAGTTTCTAAATACCGGTTTTGTTGCTCCTAATTTAATGGTAGAATCTGAGATCACCAATCGTTCTAACCAAATATGTTCACTACGTTCATTTGCAAAAATGTATTACTTTACAGGGTATAAGAAATGGCAGTCGTTGAATCCTCAGGTGTCTGTTGCGCAAATGCCACGGTCACTGCGGCACTGTCAGTCGCCGTGTGCGCCTGTCTGTCCGCATAGACATCCGCATCCGTGTTTTGGCAGACAAGCGACGCAATCGAGTCTCGGCGCAGTGCTTTCAATTGCCGGTCGGCCGTCGCACCGGATCCGACCGGCTTACGTTTTTGTTTATTTTTTTGTTTCCTGTGTGTGCGTAAGAAAATACGTTTAAATGCTTGTCGTTATCCAAAATTAGTGCGCGCCATCAAATAAATTACGTGAGCAAATTGGATTTTGCGCTGTGCCTTTTAAGTTTGCCTTTACCTTAACCCCGTCATCGTCAATGCTGGTGTCCGTGACCTGCAGTCGAAAAGATCGACCCACGTGCAAGTGTTTAGTCACGTGGTAGCATAACCGCCCTTCCCCCCTCTCCCACCTTACGTTATTCCCATACCATATCCTTTGTCAACAAACTATGCAAATGTGAGTAAGGAGAAGAGAGTGAGAGAAAGAGAAAGAGAGTGTAACTGGCAAGCAAATTACGGGCGGCGTTGCATTGATGTAACCACCTGTCACACATACACAACAACAACAAAAACACACACACACACACCCACACACACACACAAATAGTGACTGGCACGAGACGCGACACGTGTGGCACAATTCGAAAGCGAAAACGAAAGCAATAACGGCAAAGTACAGTAACACTTTCTTTTGAGACAAATGGGTACAAATACAAAACTAAAGTTTGCTTCTGTTATTACTGAGTAAATCTTCGGCTGTTCCTTCAGAAGAAATATGTACAAATAAGTATTTTAATCGAAATAAAAGTGGAACAAAAAACATCCCTTATCAATCGATGAGAAATATTGATGAATTTTCTTTATACAGTATAAAACATTATTCGTCAAAAGACTTTTTTTGCGAACAACTTATTTTAGTATACAAACAAAAAATTGTCAAAAATACACATTCACTGAGACAAACGTCTTTGTTTTTGGTTTTTTTTTTTAAATATGAATATCAGAATGATTCTATGATCCAGATAACCTAATCTTTTGTACAAGTTTCTTTTGTTGGTCAGTGTATGAAATGCACTTTTGAGCCAACAATTTTTATATGCAAAATACTATATCTATGGTCAAGGTTCTTAAGTAAAAGGCAAGGCTTCTGTGTGTGTGTGTGTGTGTGTGTGAGTAGCTGGCCACTGCAGCTTTTTATAAGTTTTACATAATTAGCAACTGCGTAGGCATTTTGGACATTAGTGCCAAGTGAAGATTTTGTTTTTGCTAGAAAGCAGCATTTGGGCAAAAATCAAAGTTCTACGAATTCATATGATAATGAAAATATTTAAGTTGTAAAATGAAGCAATGATAAAAACGTGAAATTCTGCATTACTCATGATTAAGAGTAAATGCTTATTTAAAATTAAATCTTACAGGAAGCAACTTAGGATATTGTTCGTTTTGAGATCGAATCTTAGCTTTTTGAACAACAATCCGATTAAGAAAATTTAGATTTTCTTTCACTTATTATAAGTTCTGGCATTTTGTATTTAAAATAACGAAAATTTAAAACAAACATTTCGCACGACTGCATTTAAGGTTAAGGGCCATCGAGTGAAATTAAAGCTCAATTAAAAATTTTGGTTCGCTCAACCACAATGTACAAACATAGCTGTGTGTGTGTATGTAAATACGTGTGCAATCTGATGCTTAGCCGTGTTTATGTTACAGCTGCTGCTGCGCTGCTGTTGATGTCGCTTGAGGGAAGCCCTCAACAGGTGAGAGAAAGTCCCCATTGCTCTCAAATTGCACACACAACCACACATGCAGTGACTTGCATTATTAATACGGCACAATGGGCAAGTGCATGTTAAATAGAAAGCGGCAACAATGCAAACGACCCCTCCCCCCCCCACACACACACACTGCGCTCCTGGTTATCTTCATCGTGTCTCATTTCTCTGTCAGGCTAACAAGCTCTCCAGTTTCTTGTTGCCTACTTTTAGGCTGGCATTGTATTGTGTACGGTATTGAGTATGCAATACAAAATGGCTGAATAATGTACAGTTCATTTGTGAATGCCAAACACACACACTAACACACTAACCCACTCACACACACACACACACACACACACTGAAACACAAATTGATGTGTATCTTTGCATTGCATGTTTTGTCAGCTAATTTGCATGAATCTATGTTGTGCCACTTTCGTCACTTGGCGTTGTTGGGGGTTGGGAAGAGTTATTTTCATATTCGATGCACACAGGCCAATGCCTATATTTTCCGATGAACAACAGTGAACGGCAATGACAACTGATTGACAAATCAACAACAACAACAACAACAGATATGCATTACAACAATATAAAACAAAGCAAAAACAAAAGCAAAAGCAAAAGCGCAGTAATCGAATCAATATTAATGATTGAAATTATTGAAATTCAATTTGAATTTGGTGTGAAATGTGTATGCACATGAAGTAAATTACAAACGAAATGGTTATGCCACGTTTTCTTCTGGTTGTATAAAGAGCGCATCATAATCCTGTCACGAAGCGGCATGCAATATAAATATATATATCCTTGATCGGGAGGATGAACTCAGTTTTTATGGTCTCAAATTCACATTGGTTCATCACACTGAACAAAATAGTCCAGATCAGTTTTCTATTACGATATAAACCTTTCTAAACCTATCTAAACTTGCAATATGTCCTAATTTGTTCGACTTAAAGCAAAATGATATCCATTTATATATACATATATATAGTGTCAAAATGTGACAATTTGAAAAAAATTACACAATTTGAAGTTATGCTGAGAGCAGACGAAGTACGTGGACAGTTGGATGCCCTTGCAAAGGCTTGGTCGTGATTCTTGTTATTACCCTTTACCTTGACACTAAACTGGGTACGACACCCTCTGAGATGGGGTGACTGTGCAACTGTCGCAGTGTCATTGCGCCATTGTCATATATATATATATATATATATATATTTATATATACAAATGTGCAGTGTTGAAGTGTGTGTCGCTTATCACAATTCGCTTGAGGCCATTGCCCATTAAGTGCATCTCGAATGGAATTTCACCCTCAGGTCTTGTTTTTATTTTGTGTATATATATATACATATAGATGCATGCATGGGCTAATTATTGACAGCTAATTTTGGGTTGGATTGGGTGTCAATGTCGCTATCGCCATCTCTCGGGCACACAACGAATTTTTGCTATCTATTTCCATTTTTTCATATGATTTTTGATTTTTGATTTGTGGTAATCCAAGTCTCTCTTAACAGGAACCAAATACCAAACATAAAACATTGAAAATTCGCAGTACGTGGAATGAGAAACATCAGCAACGGGCGCTATCTGTAGTCGTTACGAGAGCGGAGCAAGGCTTAAAATAGCAATGCTCGTTTTAAAAATAACTAACTATTAAAGTAAACGGCCGGCTAAGCGTCCAATATTGTGCCACGAGCGGAGTGCGGTTGGATAGTGTCTACTTTAACTAGTGTATATGACAGTAGAATGAACGCCACTAGGAATGTTATGATTAGCCACAGGCAGGTGATGTAGGTATACATTTTGATCGTGATCTGTGCACCTCTTGTGTTGGTCTGGGTGCCAATGCTGTGGTCATCCATCCCGGTATTCAGAACTTCCATATCCAGTTTATTAAAGGACACCCACGGCGGCATCTCGTCCTCCAGTTGCTGCAGATTCTGTTCGCATATGGAATTGAATACATTAGCGCGAACAATTTCCTCGTTGTAGGAAGTGGTGTTGTGCCAACTGGCGTCTTCAACCTCGATCACTTCCATTCTGATTGCTCGGCTGCACAAAAGTACTAATAAATGTGAATATGTTTACTTAAAATTACCTTACTCAAAGGAATAGAAAAATATAAATGTATATTTCCGTCTAGTCGACAATTTTTCATATTGCTCAACACTGACACAAATCTCACAAGGGCGACCCGATTTCTCAAACTCCGCACCTGTGCCCCAAAGGGAGCACACAATTAAATTTCGTTCCACTCTATTTGCAGTTGCAGCTTGCAATCGTAATCGAAGCCGTTATCGCTGTAAAGTCTGCTTATCGAACACTTTACTGCAACTAGAAACTGAAAATATGTAGTTCGAAGGGGTGTGGCAAACGCCTATATTGCTTGCAAGCCCCACTAGAGCATATTAGCGCTGTGAAAATGTTTGAAATGGTAGCAATATTTTATTTAAAAATAATAAATACATTTTGGAAAATATTAAATAATATAAGTTCTACATAAAATGTACAATTCCTATATAGAAGAAATATATTGAAAAATGCATCACGTACACGTGGCATCAGGGATGGGGATGGGGATAGGGCATTCGGACATGGCTGCTGTAAGGAATGCGTTACACTGCTGATTTTATGTTGTTGCGTATTCGTTGCGAACAACAATCAATTCGCTTATAAATAACGCTCAAATGTACATATGTAGACAGGGTAGCAAGGCTGCTTATCAGTTCGCTTTACGTTGATCGTAAATCGTGTGTCGGTGTACGGGGGATCTATGCGGGGAGAGCCGCGCCAGCTAGGGAGGGGGGAGGGGCGCATTGAGCATTGCGGAACGATCACGAGTTGCCCATTGCCCCCCACACATTGCCCCCACACATTGCCCCACATTGAGAAGTGGGCATTAGATTAACCATCCAAACTAATGTGGATGTTGGCTTGAGAACCATCGATTGGCAATACTGAAAAACTACTTCCCCATTTATCCCCCCATACCCACAACAACCGCATCCTCGCACGTCATTCAATCAGGCCACAAAGCAGATGGACTCGCGCTATTGAAAGTTAATAAGGCACAAGTCAATTTCACCCACACCTTGCCCCTTTTAAATTTGTTTACTCAGATAATTAGGTGGCGAGTGCGAACATTCCAACAGTCGTTCAAAACTAACGGTTTTCACTGCACAGTGGAATGACGTACACAATTGGAAATAATAGTTGAATAATTGTTTAATTTCAAGCTGAACTATTGTTCCAGTTCACGGTTCGGCTTATGGTCGGAAGAAACTAGCATTCCAGGCGCGTTTCAAATCGGTTTGCGGTCTTTGTTCAGCATACATTGTGCTAGCATTATAAACTTAGTGGTAATTACAATTTGCTCTGTGTATGCTCAAATGGTCCCACTGTACCACACACTTCTCCAGCAAATACATTTTAAAAGTTCCTCTTAGACAGTAAAGCGCGTTACGATTGAACATAAATTGTTGCAAAAGGCTTGTTATCTGTGCCACACCGGCGCCCCATATACTCTAAGCCAGTGCCATAAAGATAATGCCTTTTGCCAACGCCTTTACGTATTTCTTAAGCCCTAAATCTAATAAATGGTAGCTGCAAATGTTTGACCCTGGAATGGAATATGAATATTTATGAAAGAAAGTGAATATTTTGTAATCAGAAGCATTGTTTCGCGTGAAAGGAAAGTTTAAATGAAGTAAAAGTTCTACTTATGAGAATGTCAGTATATTGTTGAGGCTTTTCGCTGTGTATGGCATCGAATGTGTATTTAATTATTTTTTAAATATTGTTTTCTTGTTTTTTTTTGAGAGAGACAACAATCAGCAACAATAATCAGAACAGGATTGATGCCACTCCAGAGCAATAAACTGCTCTGATTCCTCTAAAAAGAAATGTATGCACACACATATATTTATTTAATTAAATATTAATACATATTTATTTAGCTTTGTGGGTATGTGTGTGAACGTATGTATATATGCATGCACGTGTGTATGTATGTATGTGTGTATGTATGTAAGTATGTTGTATTTCGCATGTTATTGTAAACTGCTCTATATTCTGTGTGCACTGCTCTCTGACTAATTTTGATGAGATTTTTAGGCAGCTAATAGCTATGTATGTACTTATGTATATATTAGCTTTTGTCATGTTGCCAACTGCTGCATAAAGTTGTGGAGCTTACTCAGCAAAGTGCAAAAGGGAGGGAGCACAAGTCTGCATGGATGTATGAGTGTATTTGTGTAGCTGTGTAACTGTGCACGTGTTTTGTGTGGATTGTTAGTCGAGTGTGCTTGTTCTATACACAAAATTATTCAATAAAATGTTTAATAATTTTAATATAACACTACACCCCCTACGATAAGGCTCTGTGCGGCAGCAGCTGTACCTCATCGCCCCTTCACTCCGCCTTGCTATTCAAGAAAAGAGCCATGTTGCGAGGCGCCAAGTTGACGATTAAAAATCAATCTCTGATAAGAGTTCATAATTCGAATCAGATTATGTCCAATGTGTGCCCTCTTTCTCTCTCGCTCTCTCCTGCTCTCTCTCTCTCGCTCTCTCTCTCGCTCGTTCTCTTGGCAGTCACACAACTGATAAGAAAGAAACAGAGCGCTCGCCTGGGGAGCAATGAAAGCGACTGAGCAAGTGAGTGTGAGACAGCAGTAGAGCGTGCGTGAGAGCGAGAGCGAGAGCGAGGGAGAGCGACAGAGAGAGAGAGAGAGAGAGAGAGAGAGAGGAAGCGAGAGAGTTGCTAGTCATTTGTAGATTTGGTTTGGTCGCGATCAGAGCGCGGCATCGCCATAATTTGTTCTTCTTTTGGTTTTATTTGGTCGCGCACCGACAACGGCAACGGCTGTTCCCCACTCCAGAGCCAGTTGCAACCAGAAGCCTTCCAAACTGACTTTCGATTCCCGTGTCACTCCGACAGGCACTCCGACTTCACATATACTCAAAGTCTACGTTTTTCGCAATTGTTTTTCTTATTTTTTTTTTTGTATTTTTTTTTAAGTTTTATTATTTTGGACAGTTTTATTGATGTTCGATTTTAATAAACGCACTGTTTACAGTTGACGCGGTTTTATTTTCAATTTTCAAACGGCAACTCAGCGACGCGCATCTAGTGCAAAGTGAAGTGCCCCAAGGGGATGCAGTCAAAGAGCACTTTAAACTTGGTAAAAAAAAATAAAATAAAAACAAAACAGAATTAAAGTGCAAAATAAATTAAACAATAAAAACAACTCAAAGAAAATCAGAGGCAACCAATAATTTGAGAGCAATCAGCAAACGGAAGACAAGGTAAGATAAGTATCTACATACATGCGACATATGTCCATAAAAATGATACTGGCCAAATGCAAAGCATGCATGGGCCAAGTTAAGATACATCGGATCAACCGAAACGTGCAACTATTTATAAAATTCTTTTGGTTTCAAACACATAAAAAAAGAACTAAAAATATACAAAATATATTGTATGCGAGCGGGAAGACTGTGCGAGTGTGTGTGTAGATTTGTGTGTGGGTGGGTGTGCGAGGTGCTCGTGCATTGAGGCAGTTAATTCCGTTTTCTTAATGAGCGCTCGACAAGTGGCTGCCACACCAGCGAGTGCACTGTCAACAAGAAACACATGCGATATCATCGATGGGCAACATTAGGCGTAGCGTCCCCCAGAAAGCGTAAATCCTCTCTGGCAATGAACTCGCCAATCAGCCAACCAGCCAACCAGCCGACCAGCCGACCAGTCAACCAGCCAGTCAACAACAAAGCACAGATAGAGCTAATGCCAGACCGTATATAGTTATGCCTGTGTACAGTGGCTCTTTTTATCTGAATTATGTATCTTATCTTGAAGTAATCGTATTCAATATAACAGATGATTTAAATATTATCTTCTTGTGTACATATAAGATTATATTTTGCTGAAATTTAAACAATATTTATTCATTACTATTCGTTTCTCTTTTGCGTAATAAAAGTATTTGTATTTTGCTGTCAATATTTTTTAGCAAGTCAATTATTTAAACTCATGCGAATTAAAAAGTAATATATAAATTTTGCCTAAACTGCAATAGTTGTAATTCTCAGATTTGTTCATATTCAGGTAGTGTAAATAATTATATTCGGTGTCCAAATGAACAAACGAATCAAGGGATCCTTTTGGGTGCAGCTGCATTGATGTCACAAGGTCGACTGCCATGCCCAAAGGATGCCCTGCCAGTTAAAGGGAAAATAGGGACGAGGCTGTTTGTTACAAGGTGGCTCGGTTAAGTTGTAGTGATGTGGCGTGAATCAAAGCCAAGGGTAAAGCAATTAAATTGTCTGAATACACAATTCGACTGCATTATCATGCCAGACATGTAAATACACAAAATGCTATCTGTAATGAGCAAGTATGAATCCAGCTGATAAAGAGGGCAACAGAGTAAGAGAAACATGTGAGAGGCAGAGAGATCAAGACAAGGAAGGAATCAAAATGCTACTGCGACAGTTTTTTCCAGAAGGCCTACAGCCTCATAAATGTCATTCATTCACTTCATCATTTCACATAAGCACACACTCACACTCACATTCAAATTCGCATTCGCATTCACATTTCGATTCATGCGTCCAAGATGAAAACGCGTCTGCTTCACAGCAGCATTCACCAAGGTGGGAGATCTCTTTCCGATTCGAATCATTCTATTGATCTTTGTATTGTTCTATTTAAAAGTGAATTGAACTCTGAACTGCACTGAACTGAACTGAACTGATGCAAAAGCACAGTCTCTGAAGGCGCATCTTTCTCTCACACGTTCTCTCTCTCTCTCTCTCTCTCTCTCTCTCACTCACTCTCTATCTCCGTGTTTAGCTTTTTTGCACTCACGACATTGGCATTTTGTTTATTTGTTTGTTTGAGTTCAACGACTTGCCGCAGAATAGCAGCAATAACAACTACAACGCAAAAGCTGCCAAAAACAGCCCTCCTCCCCCCGTTAACCAGATCACCAATCCACACCATCCCTATTGCCAATTTACAAGTCAATTTGACATTTAATTGACCTGAATTCTGGGCCAGGGCTAGGGATAGGTCAGTATGCCACTAACACAAACCACAAACAAATAGCCACCAACCACAGCGTGAAGCATTCACGCGGTGTCTGGTCGAGCAACAAAGTGACGCCCCACTCGATAAACCCGAGCGTATTTATGCCGTTATCGATCGCTGACCGATACACAACTCGACTTTACACCCAAACCAATTCGCCCAACAATATAATTGAGTGCAATCCCAAGATTGCATTGAACCCGTGCCAGAGCTGGCAAGCAAACGAGCAAGTGCTGTGTATTTCCAATCACAGTTAATTCCACATAGAGAATGCCCTTAATCTTATTCTGACAAATATATATATATATATATATATATATATATATATGTATATATATACTGATGCTCACTTAATGAGCTTTATTGTAAATAATTAATTTAAAATCAAAATCAACTAAGACTGTTATAATTCTGCTCTGTCCACAAATACAGTTTTAATTCAGATTTTAGCAAGTTTGATAGTTTCTAATCCAATATTCAAGTGAGTTCTAGCGTCAGATCCGAATTGCTTCAGTTAAAGAATTATTTGTTTGAAGTTTGCCGCGCTTGTTAACGCAGTTAATTAATAAAATCGACCATAATAGTTGTCAGCACTTAAGTTTTGACTACTTGAAACAAAAACTTTATCTTTGAAGAAATGCGATTTGAGTCGTTTTTAGTTTTTTTCTTGCCTTTTTCCTGTCTCTTCTTTTGTTTCTCTACTAACTATAATGAGTGGGTGGCAGACAAGCAAACAAGCTTTCAATTAGTTTGCCGTTTCACGCTGCGTATGCGCAATATTCGATTCATGTAGCTGTTATTGTTTTTGTTGTCGTTGCTATAATCACTTTTTTTGTAAGTAACTTAACGTCACGAGATTAGGACCAACATCTAGCTATCTACGACCGACTGAAAGTCATGGTCAAGACTTCTGATTTCCTTTAAAAATACATACTTTAAATACATAAATGTATTTGTATATGCATATATGGAATTTTCTGGTTCTGGTAGTGATGGATTTTTATTTTTTGTTTTGAGTTGTGGTTCAGATACCTCACGACATTTTAATTGCCGCTGATTGCACAAAGCTCAGCGCCGCCGTACAACGAATTTTGGCGGTGATTGTGAGACGTAACTCGTGACTGCGATTGCGACTGCGACTGCGACTGCAATTGACCAGTGAAACTTTGGCGCAGGCGCCCTTTTCTAATTGATAATCCACCAGTTGTTCTTATTTGTGGAGACGCCCCTTGGCTGCCCCAATCGGTATTCTAATGAAGTTGCTTTGTTTCGATCGAGTGTGACACATTTTGTTGTTGTTGCTATCGTCATATAACACATGAATGCACATACATAATACATTCAGCTATGAATATACTTTTGTACATATATATTTATATGCATATACATATATATATGTAGAAATATTCGTATACTTGCTGATAGTCAGCGGGCAGGAAACTATACCATTTTTGTTCTCATTTTCTCCTTTCATTGGGCTTTATATACATTTGTGTGAATTTTGCAACACATTAATCGAAATACATCTTTTGTCTGCTGAGTGCTCACTGAGTCTGTCTGTCTAAATGTTCCAAAAACCACACTAATTCTGCCTGCATTTTGCAGATCTTAGTGCACCAATATTTCACCTACAATGGCAAATCGTAAATTGAGATTCTTAACCCAAATTAAAAGCTAACAACTCAAATTAAGAATCTGTTCTTAATATAAGAACAATTGTCGTATTTTAAGCTGGTAAGAATCTTGGTTTAAGATAATCTCTTTCCGTTCATATTTAATTTGTCAAATTTTAAATTATAATTTTAAGTATTTAATTTTCGACATGAGAAATATTTGTTCAGTCTTCAAAATGCATTGTTTTCAATAAATTTCAAAGAAAATTATTCAAAATTACAATGAATCTCTCTAAAAGAAGTATCACTCAAGTTTTTTAATATCTTATATAGGTTATTGCATTTTAGGCATCTCACAAAGTCGATTACTAAATTAAAATTCTATATACAAAGTGAGGTATGCCACTATTTGACTAGATAATTATGTGGGATCATGGCCTAAATAATAAGTGTGTGTTGCTGGAAGGGTACTTTTTCGTCGTCATTAACATAAATCTTCCTCGTCATGCTTTGTTGTGGTTTTCTTTCTTATTCTATATACATATGTACGTACAAACAAAGATACGTTTACATATGTACATATTGTGCTCGCAGTGCATTATTGTGGCATTATTATCTTCGTGTGGCATTGTTGCAACTCTTGCGCATTGTTCTTACTGGACGGCAACAACAATATTGATTGAGCATACATTGAGCATTGGGAACGTTTTGAATATGTATGGATGTAAACATGTAAATATGATTAAGTGTGCAATCGTTGTCTCTGCATAAGGCGATTAACCAACGACGTCAGCGATTGTCCAGAAAAACACAAAAATAAAATAATTAACACATTTTTACAGGCGTTTCAAATATGCCAGCCACAATGTTTTTTAATGAGCGACAGCCGCGTGATTCAAAAATCTTATCAACTTTAATATATTGAAAGAAGAAACCGCATTTTACAGCCCAGACTACAATCAAATATTCCGAATAATGTAAAGCCCAAATATACATGTGTTTATTGCAAAAATGCTTAATTGACTCAAATTGTCTCAGTTTTCACTTACTAATTGACATGAGTGCGTTTCTTTATGATTATCACGAATCTCGCGTGCCTATATACCTTTGGATTTTTACGACGGCCTATCATTATTATAAGTATAAATTGTTTATTGCCTGCCAGCAAAACAACCGCTGGGGGTCTGAGACCTGATAACCAAGGCCACTCAATAAGTGATTTTTACAGAAAAACAGTTCTTACTTTGCCATTTGTTAGATTGATCGCATCATGGCACAGCCATTGCCCCCCTGAGCTCCCTTCTCGGGTCGGTTCGCAGATAAAGCTTGGTTTTAGTTATACCCTTGCAGAGGGTATTATGATTATGTCGTGTAAGGCAGGAAACCTCTCCGACAGCCATAGAAGGTATCTGTCCACAGATAGGATCTTCTATAAAACACATCTCAGACACAGTGCACAGGCCCAAAGCACAATCTGTCATATTAAAAAAAAATCCAATAAATTTTGATGCAAACAAGTGCTGTGAAAGGGTATTTCAAATTCAGAGCTTACCCGTATTGTATTATAATTATGTTATTTTTTGTGCGATTATGGGACAGTTCAGAAGGTGGAGCTTCCATCTGATAACCGATTCGATTAAGTTTTCCTCACATCAGCGAGCTGCAGCGCTTCGTCTCTATTTGTCGGATTGCAAAGTCGTCTATATATTGATTTAATTATGATATTTGTTACGGTTAAGCTAAACTTACTAAATTATTAAAAGTCCATGCGAGTTCGATGAAGCATTTTTGATTATCGATGCTATGCCCATTTCAAATCTTTCTGATAACAATTTTCAATTTCTTTTTAAGTTTGACAAAAAAAATCTAAATCAAGTTGCAAAAGAGATTTGAGTACGTCTATTCGGCCACCTAACCCGTAACTTCTTGAATACAAAATAAATGAGCAAACTTTAGACCAGAAAGTTTGAGTAGCGGATACATAAAACCTATTCAAAAAAAAAACAGGTTACAAATTTATTGTGAAATTTCTCCATAACAGCTCGAACTGAAATCAGCTGCTTGGCATAAAAACATAAAGACTGTAGTCAAAAAAGGAGATATCTATCAAATTAACTAAACTTGAAAATATAGGGTTAAACTTATGGTCTCAAAAGTGCCATATCGGATATTTGATGTATCGAGTTTTTTTTTAAGTTATTTTAGATTACGTATAGTTTATATAGTATCCTATATATAATACGGTAATTCGAACTAATCTTATTTAGTGTTAAAAGCAATTTGTAACTTCTCAAACTGTGAATGACAATTTTTAATTGCCTGTAAATCTTATTTCAGTCAAGCCGCTTGGACCCGGCACAACATGCCGCAGCAGCTGCAGCACACATAGGGTACACCTGCAAGTGAAACACACACACACACACACACAGACACGCACAGCGAGAAGCAAGACAGAAACAGACAGACACAGAAAGAGAGGGAAAGTCGCAGGAGTCGAAAGCTATAGGAGCAGCTGCGAGTACCGCCACAGGTCAGAGAGAGAGGGCCAAGAGAGGAGTAGGAGTTGGATTACAAGGAGCACGATTCATCGCACATTCCACAGGACGCCAAAATGGTACACGGACCACCAGCACGTAGAAAATCTCAACAGCTGCAACAACAAGCGCAGCAGCAACAGCAGCAGCAGCATTGTGACATGGAAATGGATCTGGATGAAATGCCGGCGCCGCCAGATGGCGGCTGGGGCTGGGTTGTTGTTTTTGGCTCCTTCATGATACACATAGTCAGTAAGTGGTCATCGCGAATTCATCAGATAATTACTAAAAAAAAACTATTCAATATAAAATATTTATGCAGCTAGAGCCATTCGAAATTATATAATAACTTAAATATGTTGGTATAGTCAATTAGTTCTAAAGTAGTCTAATTGTAAAAGCGTTTTGATAAGAACTGAGAAGTCGTAGGATTCGAATGTTGTCAAGCCCATATGCATTGTATTTGTTTTAAACTAACAGAGCAGCAATAGAACAATAGAGCAGATTATACGAATTAATTTTTTGAAGTAAGTAGTTCCTATCACGGACATATCTAAGCCTACATCAATAGATAGAGTCGTTATCAAACACTTCTAATGTATATGGGGACAAACTGATGACAATTGAAGGAAACATGGTAAAAAAGCTTAAAAAACACAGACGTCTAATCTGTAATCCAATAA
The DNA here is from genome assembly GCA_035043845.1 of Drosophila picticornis. NCBI lineage: Eukaryota > Metazoa > Arthropoda > Insecta > Diptera > Drosophilidae > Drosophila > Drosophila picticornis. The sequence goes on along the minus strand of JAWNMR010000492.1, from coordinate 22,552,731 downwards.
ATGGCGTTGATATCAAAGTATTTGGGCATTGATAAGGAACAGTCTTAGATTAAGTGGTTAATCATCAATACCCGTATTTGACGATTGCTTACAATTTAGCCGTGAAATCATAGACTGGCATTTGTGGATTGTGATTTTCTTGCTTATGCTACTTCAGTGAAGCTTGTGTTTCGGGCCAATAGATTGGCATGACCCAGTCACATGGCAACAGCTTGAAGCTGCATTCATAAATTAATAAAAACCAACTACAATATAAAATAAAATAAAATAAAACCTTGGCAGGCATATGATATGCCGAGGGACATCAGCGATGGATCATAAAAACTCGCACTAATCGTACAAATCAAATTTGTTGCCCAGACTTGATTAGCACTAAGCCATAAATGTGTGTTACCAGCAGATTTATTTTGCATTTAGTGGGGCATTTTGGTATTGAGAATGGGATCTGTCACAGAGAGGCAGCTAGACTGATGAAGGGTTCATAGTACAGCCACTTGTGCAATGGCAAATAAATGCATAACTAATAATTGGGTAATTGGTTGAATAATCTTATCGCGGGGTAGCTGCCATTTCTAAAGAAATTCCACATTTGGCTATCGCACATAGTTTCTGACCGTCTTATCTAATCAACTCAGATGAAGTTTAGGAGGAGCAGAAGGGAAAATCTCTGAAAAGCGAAGCGAATACTGAATGTAGATAAACTTTAATAGAAGACAGAATAGGTCATTAGCAAAATACAAATGAATTGAATATAATAAAACGTCAACTAACTCAATAAACAATCCTTTTGCAACCCTACACTTAGCCGATGGCATGACATACTCCTTTGGACTGTTCTACAATGAGTTTCTCAGGTACTTCAATGAGGGCAATGGCTACACGGCCCTGATCGCATCTATAATGGTGGGCGTTACCTATTCGTCGGGTGAGTTTCGCATTCATCTCAGTTTGTCTCCTCACAATTGTTACACGGTTTAATTGTGTAATATAGGTCCTATCAGCTCATCCTTTGTCAATCGCTATGGCTGTCGAGCGGTGACCATTGCTGGCGCCATTCTGGCAGCCGTCTGCATTGTTCTTAGCATGTTCGCCCAGAATGTGGCCACGCTGATTGTCACCATTGGGTTGGGCACCGGCCTTGGGTTTGGCCTCATCTATTTGCCGGCCATTGTGAGCGTCACGCAGTATTTTGAGGCACGTCGATCTTTGGCCACCGGCATTGCTGTTTGTGGCTCAGGCTTTGGCACCTTTGTGTTTGCGCCGGTGACGGAGGGGCTCATTGGCACCTATGGCTGGCGTGGTGCGATGCTAATCATGGGCGGCATCGTGCTCAATTGTGTCATATTCGGTGCAATGTTCCGTCCACTGGAGGCGCCGCGGCCCAAGGCCCACAAGCTAGCCAAAAAGTCGGCGATTATTGATCAAAATGTCACGCCCGCCGAACTGGAGCCGCTCAAGGCAGTGACGGCACTCAAGCCAGCAACCGATCAATATCTGCAGCTGCCACAGCGCACAGATGCGCCACCTACCGCCGGCGGCGTCGGTGGGGGCAATGGGCTCTGTCGCTCCAACAGCGTTGGCCACAATCTCAGACCCGGCATGGTAAGTGCAACCCCTTATCCTGGCCAGCTGCCCGCTATTGCCCGCTAAACGTAGATCTTCGCAGAACAATAACTCGAATGGGCTGCTGAATGACGAGACCCGTAATGCGCCAACGGTGGTGAAGAGCACCAGCAACAATGACCTCGGCCGCCAATTTGCTAGCCAGCCGCAACTGATGCCCCTGTGGGAGGTGCATCGTGAGCGTAGTGCCAGCGGCACCATGTACCGCCCGGATGCACTTTACCAGGTAAGCGCTATCCCACACTCTACTTTGCCTTTATGTGTATTATTTCTTGTGTAATTTGCCTATGTCAAATAGTTGAAAACAAAAACTACAATTTCAATAAATATTTGGTTGCATTGGCATCGAAAGTAAAAGAGTCTATTTTGTCCTTTGTTTTGTAAAGACTTTAATCTTGGAAACAAATTATCGTTATTTTAAGTGAAGGAAACAGTAAGATAGACAAGAAGGATTACAAGTCGATATTCCCTTACGGATACATCAAATAATCCTAGACTAATACATTTTCAAAGATTGATAGGTAGACGGACAACCTTTTTGAAAGGTCGGGCGAATTAATAATTTAAATTAAAAACTTTACAGACCTAAGTATGTAATATGTATTACACTTATCTACTTTTAGGGCTCTCTGCACAATATACCAGAGTACGCCAGCTCCCGCAATGAACTATCCCGCTCTCGGTCTGGCTCGAACATCATCAAGCGCTATGGTTCCCTAAGACAGAGTCATCCTTTGGCCCAGAGTCAGGTAAGCTTTGTTATATGCAAACATTTGTTGTTGTTTTTTTCGCATGCCAAATGTTTTATTTGGATAATCTTTGTAATTGGGTACTTAGGGCTAACAAAAAAAAACCATTCCTTCGGTCCGCCGAAGTTGAAATATCCTTGGAAGCAGAGTTCTTAAAAGAAGTAACAATTTTCCTGCAGACACATTGAAGCTAAGGTGATTTAACAAAAATTTAACAAAATGTATATTCCAAAACTACAGAGTCATTTTAAAAGTTAAATGCAAGCAGACAAGTATTTGCCTAAAAAGATCATTAATCGCTGAATTTGCTTTCAGGAATCTAGAAAAGATATTCAATATTTGTAAATGGTCACAGACATTTAAAAGTCGCTGAATCTTTGTAAAGTATTTTTAGTGCTTCTCTAAAATTCCAAGGATAAAAACAATTCGAAATTGAATATCGTCTCGGCAACTAGACCAGAAAGTGATACCATAGCCAGCTCAGCATCTTGTAGAGCAGATATATGAGTATGGCTTTGTGGACGACTGTCTTGCTGCAGTCAGAAATAGATGACAATCAGTATCTATTAGATTACATTTGTATCGCGACTACTCACATGCGCATTATAAGCTGGGCACGGGGAAGCGTGCTCGGATGCTCTTTGAGCAGATCATGGCGTATGCTCAATATCATATTCCTACAGGCGGAGGTCAGGCGCTCGGGGTTATAATTCAAACTGTATTCATCGCATAGATCAAACTCGGTGCTGCATATGAATATGATGTACAAAATTAGTATATTCATTTAAATAAAAGAAAACATACCCCTTGGTTTCCTGCAGCAAGTGCTGAATGCGTGTGGTGCCGGGACTATCGTAGTTGTTGAGCATGAAGGGTTTCATCACCTCGAGCGTGTGGTAGAGTTTACGCATAATTGGCATTAGCACCGGTGGGCGTCGGAAGAGCACCATCAGCAGATCAACCAGCAGTGCGGGTATTAACTGCTTGGTAAAAAACAGGAATTTGTAGACAAATCGATTATCCGTATAGTGGCAGCCCGGCACCATTAGATTCTTGAGAAAGGCGCCAGTGTACCACAGATCGTAGTCATCCATGTGATTAGCCATTTCCTTAAAGGTGTATGGTATGTGTGTTCGAGATGAGGTCTGAAACACCAACAGCTCCTTTGGTGTGCTAAACGATACAATACAAACCGATCAAAGTTCAGACACTGCTTGAGGTATTGGGTATTGCCGTACTTACCCCTGCTGGTAGGCGTCGTAACCGCACTTGGTGTAGTATATCATGCCCTTAATGCCCATATCCTGCGGCGTTATGTCCAGATGCACCTTATTTCCTATATATACGGTCTTGAGCAGTCCGGCGCCAACGAGCGAAAATAAACCCATAGCGCCCATCAGAGAGGGGGCATAGCCAGGCATCGGATCACGTACCGCAAATAAAACTACTCAAGCAAACGGAATAAATGAAATTAGTAGAAAAGTGAGGAGCCTAACTCGGAAGTACATGCCTATTGAAGGCCGATAAACGATAACTGGCAGCCGTGTACGATAATCGTTAATCAAGGATTCGGCCAGATTTTTTGTAAACGTGTACGTATTAGGAAATCCCACAATCAGTCTAAAAAACGGGGATTAATGTAAAGAAAGTTCAATTGCATACCCCCGTTTCTTCAATCTCGATATCAATGCCTATTACCGGTTCCAAAAGCGCTCACTTTGCTCTGTGAACGGAAGTTTGGGCGGTTGGTCGATTCCTTTTCTACTTACTTGCGGGTGAGCGCATCCAGCTCGTCGTCGTCCTTGATCTCATTCAACAGACGCAAGCACAGGCGCCAATCCATGGGCGAGGAATAGTACTGGAAATAGATGGCAGGGTGAAGAGCTCAGTTATCGAGACAATGAACTAATTTGGATTTGATAACAACCTTGGGCTCCACACGCTGCAAATACGGATTGCTGAAGAAGGTGGAGACGTGAACAAAGATCCGCAGATGACGCAGCTGCTCGGCAAATTTGAGTGCTTCCAGAGTGCCGCCCACATTGAGCTGAAGGGCGACGCGTAATGGTTCATCAAAGCGTACCGTTGCTGCACAGTGAAACACCAGCGAGACCTGGCTGAGCAGCTTTAGATGGTTGGCATCGATGCCCAGTGCCTTCTGTGAAACATCGCCTGGTATGGCAATCAGTTTATCCAGCTCGTTTGGCTTTTGAACACGCAGCACTTGAAAGATCTTGGCCTGTCGAAGCTTGGCCAGCCGCTGCTCGACGCTCAGCTCTCGGCGCGGACGCAGCAGCACAAAGATGCGTCGCACATTGCAGGATCGGAGCAGCTTCTCGATCAGTGCCTTGCCAACAACACCAGAGCCACCTGTCACAAAGATCTCGGTGCCCTTAAAGAACTCGGCTAGTGGTTGCGTCATTGCCGTGCGAATCTTTATCAGTATATATGGATATATATAATATGTAAATGGGCATTCGCAAGAGAAACCAGCCAGTTGTTGTCAGCGTTACGAACACAGACGCACTAACTGCAAGTAGTGCCACATTTTGTCACTGCTACCCGGTTCTCTGTCTCTTTTCACGACCTGCTGCAGTTCATTACATTATTCATTAGATCGGCAGGAATTAAACTTACATGAGCTGCTTACTTATGTATGGCTCATTACAAAGTGCGTGTATGTTAATTGGCATGCGTAGCCGTCCAACTCATTATCGTGCCCATCCCCCTTTTCCCCCTCGAATGTGCAGCGGGCTGCCGAAGCAGTCAGCTCGGCCCTTGTTTCAATTGCTTTTAGTGAAAATCCAGAAATTCACTGTTAAGTCACTGTTAAACGGAAAATGTTATAATTTGAATCTAGGCCTCAAATCCATCACAGGTTTAGATCATTAACGCTGATATCTCTGTTGGCTGATAGTTGGTGGGAAGGCAAAAAGTGGGATCAGGTGGGCTGGATGAACTGTTTTCCAGATTGTGCAGATAATTGAAGAATGGTTTTCCGTGAAATCGGCTCAGTTTGTTTTCTCTCTCTCTCTCTCTCTCTCTCTCTCTTTCAACACTACTGATGACTACTGTCGTCAACTTAGTACTATATTTCACAAAAATACTTGAAAATAATTTCAAAAATGCAGAAGAAAGTCGTTCTTAAATTAAATTCGTCCACCTGTCCACTTTGGCCTGTATCTTGAGTTTGGGTCCCATTGATGGTTATTGATGTAAGCCAAACGAAAAGTTCCTGAAGGGATCTCTCACGACGTGAAGCTTTTGCTAAAGATTGAAGTATATTTGTAATTAGTTCGAAATTCAAAGTAATTTATCTAAGCTTTTACAGGAGGTGACCAAATGCTGCGGCTGCATCAGTTGCTCCAAGGAGACGCGCGACACGTTCGCCGAAATGATGAACTTCTCCCTGCTGAAGGATGTGATCTTTGTGATCTTTGCCATATCGAATTTCTGCACAAGCATCGGTTTCAATATGCCCTATCTGTATGTGGTTTCCCTGGCGAAAAATCTCAAGATCAGCCCAACGGATGCCAGCTATCTGATCTCAGCAATCGGCGTTGCCAATACAATTGGACGCATCATTCTCGGCTATATAGCGGATAAGCCTTGGGTGAATCGCTTGCTCGTCTATAACGTCTGCCTCACTGTTAGCGGCATCGGTGAGTGGTGACATCCAAATTCGAAAATCAAGATTCAATCTAATCGCTTGAGTGATTTTATTTTTGCCATTACAGCCACGGCAATGGTGCCGCTGTGCCACGATTACAACTCACTGCTCATTTACTGCTCTGTGTTTGGGTTCACCATTGGCGCCTATGTTGGTCTGACCTCTGTCATATTGGTGGATCTGTTGGGCTTGGACAAGCTGACCAATGCATTCGGGCTGCTCTTACTCTTCCAAGGCGTTGCCACGTTAATTGGCCCGCCCATAGGCGGTAAGATTTGTGGCAATCGATATGTCTTTCTACCTAACTACAATTTTGGAATATCCAATTTAATTGCAGGTTGTTTGTACGACATAACGAAATCGTATTCGCCGGCCTTCCTCTTGGCGGGCGTGATGATTGCCGTCAGTGGACTGGTCATGTTCGTCATTCCCCCGCTGCAGCGTTATCTGGCCAACAAGGCTAAGCAGAAACCCAATTGCGAGCAGATGGCGCTCAGCTAGCTCTGTTCTCATTGGGCGCTAGGGCGGGACAATGTTTGAACATGTAAATTGTAATTTTTTTACTCTTTTTTCGTGTAGTTTGTAAGAAAAATATATAATGAACAATTGGGGGAAAAAGAAGCAAATGCAACTGCGTGCAGTACGCGGCGATAGACAATATATGCACACACACACACACACACACATACATACATATATACATAGTGTGTATGTACTAAGTAGGCCTACATACATAGATGCAAGCACGTGTATTCATAGCTATAGCCATCAATTATTTATAAAGAACTTATCCAATAGGAAAATTGGGGGGATAACAACAATAACACAACTCAGCGTCAATTTCTGTTTACAGTCTTATTTTCAACTTTTGCGTACTTGGGTGTACTTATTAATTGCGTTTATACTCGGCCCGCGTGCATGATCAGACAAACACACACATCTATATATATATATATATATATATATAAATATATGTTTACACGCAAGCGTATATTTTGTTTAGTTTTAATAGATCGACAATTATATTTACAGTTATGATATTTGCTGTACCATTAAAGAAAAGAAACAACAATTTTTAATATACAATTTGATTGCAATTTTTCAATCGGTCATCAAATGTTTATTCATCGATACGAGCAATCCACTGTATACATACATATGTAAATATATATGTACACATATGTATGTGCATGTCATTAACACAACGTCATGCTAAATGTACCGCATATCGAATACGTATCATGTAAGTACAGTTGCAATTGTGCTGTCTTTCTCTCTGTCTCTCTCTCGCTGTCTCTGTCTCTGTCTCCGGCTCTTTTGCTTTGGCAAAGCTCATCTCTCAAGTGTGTGTGAGCAATGCGACAGAAAAGAACAGCTATTGTAATGCTGGTTATGCTCCGCTCCTCGTCATATGGTATTTTTGACATACCTGTGCAAATCGGAGTGTGAAGTAAAATCCAAGAAAAGAGCTCAAGTTACGGACCAAAAACCAAATAAAATAAGCCTACTAACTTGTTAGCTTGATCGACTTGACTGTTGACGCTGGCCAATAACATGTACATTTGTGGCACATATTCTCTGACAAACTAATAATACCCCTTGCAAAAGCATAAAAATGAAACAAATCTCAAGCTATTCATTGGATTTTCACTATTTCAAAACTAACTTCACAAGCTTTTCGATACCAATATGATATACACTCCGCGAAATTCGATTAAAGGCACTTGAGTTTTTCCTTCTAAAATCAAAAATAAATTTTAAAAAAATTTTTTCTTCCAGAAAAGTTAGCTATTTTAAATACACATCGAATTGAAAAGGAATTTAATTTTTAACATCAGCAAATTATTTCTTATAATTTTTTAAGTGAGGTTAAGGTACGAAATTCAATTAGAGGCATTGCTATCAAAATTAATACAATATGTAGAAAATACATGAAAATAACAAATTAATAAAGCGTTCAGGCTCCAAAATTGCTTATAACTAAAAAATATGATTTGACATCGATTCAACAACTTTTTAGAATTCAAATATTGGCATTTTAGCACATTCCTTAACGATACCTTTCAAACTGTGGATTACCCACTTAAACTTGACGGATCTGGTGTCCCCAAATGTTCTGCATGGGATTCTGGTCGGGTGATCTTCCTGGCCACTCTAAAATATTAATATTCTTATCCCGAAACCACCCACGACAGGCCCGGCACATATGTTGCAGCATTATCCTGCTGGAATAAGGCATTTGGGTCCGATTCATGCTCCATAAAGTTCAAGAAAACCTTATCCAACAATTTTATATAACCCTCCGAGCTAATATGGCCTGAAATTTTACAAGTCAGGGTACTATTGTGACGACTGAATGCTGCCACGGCTTCGAGTAGGGAAACATTTCTCAGACTTCATTAAATCTTGCCAGTATTAATTTAAACCGTTTGGACCATCGAAATCAATTTTTTTCTTATCAGAAAATACTACATTTTGCCACTCCTGAGCCCAAAACATGTGTTCTCTTACAACATTTTATCTGGCTATTTGGTGTGACTTCGTTAATACTGGCTTTGACCACATGTTCTTCCACATGTGGTCTTCCAAACCAATCGATCACTACCTGATAAAATTTGTTGAATATGATGTTTCGATATTTGTAACCTTAAATCAAATAGAATTTTAGATGACGTATAATTTGATAATTTTTTCAGTTGTTTTTTTTTAGCATTACTTGTTGTAGTTTTCTTTTCATTTTAACACGTCATTTTAACATGATATTTGTCTGTTGCTCATTCCAGTATCCTTATAAGCAAGGAGCTCAGATGTACCTTAACGTTCGAGTGTTTTTTCCTCTGCCATTCCAAATTTTTGCATGCAAATAATATATTTTTACCTGTAAAATATTAAATAAATATGTATCCCATTCAAGGAAATTCCATAAACTTTATACTGTGCTTGCTTTTAATCCCAAATGTATAGTCCATAAAGCCCTGAGACTTGCTACAGTCTTTAGCACCATAAACACGGGTGCCTTTAATTGAATTTCGAGGAGTGTAAATCGAAGCAGATCTCCACGGTTCATTTGGATTAGTCCAAAGCTCCTAGTCATTGTCGTAATTACTTTCACATTGCTCTGTCCAGATTGAGCCGTTCTATAAAATATATGCATATATCTACATATGCACTGCTTCAATATTGTTAGACTTTAGATTTGGATTTGGGTTTGTTGCCTGCCAAATCCAAATTGGAATTATTCGACAAATTTGAATGAAGTACTTACATAACCATAACTATTTGTGTGCTCGTTGTGAGAATTCTATTTAAATCGAAATGACAAATGACAAAATTTCTAAATCGAAAACATTTCGACTTTCACACAAGCGAGAATCCCATTTGAATCCCATTTTCTGCCATTCGATTTTTTGGTTGAGCTCATGACAGCTGCCACAAATATGTCTTGAACATTGACAAAGGAGGGAAGTATTGCGCTGTTGTTGATGATTTTGGTAGAGCAGCGAAGAGAGTCTCCTGTGAAGCACTGTTGGCAGTGATGTTTTTGTTAAGAGCTCGATTTTTATTGTGTTCCTTAAGTGATTACAAAATAGAGGAAAAAAAAAAACACTTTTCACTAGATACCACAACTGAATTGCCAGCAGCTGACCCAACTAACACACATACACAAACAGATACACACACAATCAGACACACACATAGTAGGATGAGGGGTTGGTCAACTGTCGGCTTCCACTGCATTAGGTCACTTGATCTCCTCATTGATGAGCTTCTTCAGTGTACACTCGCCAGCGCCAAGCTTGTGTAATATGGCAAGAATCTCCTCGCGATATCTATCCTTGTGGGACAGCTCCTCCGGCGTATACTCCTCGGCGCCCAGTCGCGTCATCCGCCAGATGACGTTGAGCTTGGCCTCGATGAGCACATAGTTGGAGGGCGGACAAAACCGTGGACACAGATCATTGATGAAATGTATCATGTCGCGAACACTGCACGTGTTAATCCGATTGTTGATCGTGTTGAGGGCAAAGTCCTGATAGCGGGCCATCTTTGAGTGTGGGAACACATTCTCACAGCTGAGGCAGCGCCAGTCCGGCTGCAGTGTCTTCGTCTGCACGGGTATCACCAGCCCCTTGCAGCCCTGCTCCCGACAGAACAGCGCCGCCAAATAGGTTCCATTCTCCTGTAAACGAGACGAGTGCAATGCAAATTAGTCTGAGTTTCAAGTTAGTTTCTAAAAGAGCCACCCATTTTTTTTATTGGGAAAGAAAAAATAATCGGCATCGATGACTGGAGAGGAACACTGTTTTTGTTGCTGCACTGGAACTGGTTGTTCTTCGAATATAAGTTCTTGGCAATGATCATTTTCAACGCTGTCCCCGCACATTAATAATTTTTCTCCCGTTTAATTCAACAAATTTTCCACATTATATCGCTTTAAATATTTGATGTTGACCTTATTGTTGCTTGTTGTAAACAGCTATTTCAGTCATAAAGTAGATTTACCTAAGCTGGCAACGCCTGGCATATAAAGTGGCTTGTAACTTTGATAGGAACATGAAAAATCAGTCTTTTCCTAATAATAACATTTTAATTTTTAACAGAAACTCAGCTAACTTAAGACTAATAAGCATTAAGTAGTCGCACATGTCCACCTGTTCTGACCACTCATATATGCATTTAGCTATTTCGCTGCTTTTATGCCTTTGTATTCGGCGCCGTCATTTGCATAACCCGACATAGAGACTCCGATGGATGCACTATAGTATCGATATAGTGGGGCGGGGGCGGTGGCGTGAACGGACATGTCATTCATGTCCGAAAATGCCCAACACAATCCAACCCAACAACCATCCCCAATCCCCATCCCTCCATCCCCGCGCACCAGCAGCAGCAGCTGTCTTAGCTGTCTGTGCCGCTTAGTTGTCAGTGTTGAGGTTCTGGGTCTGGGTCTGGTCATGTTGCACTAATGAGCTCACGCTCATGTTCCCGCTCACGGCCTCAAACTACTTGCAGGCTAGTTGTGTACACTATGAGGTATTTGAGGAATAAGTGAGTGAGTGGGCCTGCGGGGTCTGCGGGCCAGTTCTGCATCATCAGAGCAAGTTCATGCAAAAGTCATACAACTAATCTAATTAAGCGCATTTTTGTCATGTCGCTGCCAAATGCTATTATTCATCTAATCCAAAAGATATGTATATAGATATAAGGTAGAGAGCGCGATATAATTTTGATGAGCATATTTGCTCCACATACATAATACACACACACACATACACTCAGACACAGACACATACATGTATCCAAGCACTCACACGCTGCTGCAGATTCTATTCAAAGATATTTCTTGAGAGACACAGGCACATTTCACATTTCAGAAATTCCAATAATTGTTTTATGTCTGTCTAGAGATGACCATTCCCAGGGTCTCAATCTCAACAAACCTTCGCATCGATCCCACAACTTGAATACTAGTTGAGAGCCAATTTTTCCAGGAAACAATTTTACCCAAAAGCGAACCGGAAACGAGTCTTTACAATTTAAATAGTGAAATTTATGATCTCTGACATACATCGAGCGTATACAAAAAATAAACTTAATTTTTTATTAGTGAGAAAAGAATTTGAGCCCTAATTAAAAATCGTTAATTTTTACTCAATAATGTGTTTGGTAAGATTCAATCACAAGTCATAAGATTTTGGCATGGTAAAAATTAGTTAACTCGTAATTCGGCTGGAAAACTGATTTAATTAAATTAAAAAGAAAATTTTGCTATTTATTTAAAGTCAACTAAAGTCAGTCGACGGAAAAAATACAAAAACTAACAATATGAATTGAATTATTTTAAAGATACAATTTTAATTAAAAAATGATTGGAAAACCCATCAGACCAAAAAAAAAAATTACTATAAACGTTTAAAATAGAGTTTTTAATTATAGAAGTGGAGGACTCTGAATGGATTATATGGTGGAGTCTATTACAATGTACTCAAAACGATTCATGCAAGGAATAATTAGTAGAACAACGATTAAGAGCAAATGCGAAGAAGTAACGAGACGATCGATAGGGAACAGAAAAATCAATTTGGCTTTTCAACACAGCTGAATCGAGTTCACCATTCAGTAATTTAGCTATAAACATCACACCTAGCACAACGCGACGATTAGTTAAGGAGGTAAGCTTAAAAGAAGCGGTCTATCGGTGTATGGAGGCAGTGCATCCCTTTCGTAGCGACGAAGAGCAAAAAGTAAGAAACTAATCTGCTCCAACTAATCGACTCCAATCTTGTTTGACTAATCGGATATTGAGAAGACCACATACAAGTTGCGTATTCCAGAATCATCAAATTCCTTCGACCAACGCTGAATAAAACCAAGAGAGAGGCTTTGTTGACAGTGCATTTACTATGACTATCGAATTTTAACGTAGGATCGTGAAGTAAACCTAAATCATTTACTTCAAGTGGCATCCCATCGAGCATACGATAAAGTCGCATGACCTTTCACTTACAACAGTTATATTATTATCGGGCAATACATTTAATTTAAGCAGTTAGAAGTTATTTTTTTAAATATAGAACTAAATTCTTTGACATTTAAATAACAATTAGTTTCTTTGTCTAAATAGAGTTTCCCTTTGCTCTCTGTTAATAGTGCTTATAAACTGGCTATTGGTAAGATCCAATGAATAAAGAAATAAGTTTTACAATTTTCAGCATGCTTTCAAAAACTTAAAAAAGTGATTTGTAATCTGATTCCCAAAGCTAGTTATTGAGAAATAGCTTTAAAACTTATGATAAGAGCCTCAGCTTATCATCGGATTGAATCAGATTGTAGGTTTGTCATTCTCATAGCTTATAAGTATTAATGTAACTAAGGTGATTTATTTATATTCAAATTTTCAGCACTATTCTGATTCTATTCTAATAATCTGCTTACTGAACTTGATCAAATCTTTGCTTGCCTTTAATTTTTAACAACTTAATATGAAACATGGAATTTTTCCGGAAAATAGAATCTCAGTAAATAGCAGATGCAATCGTTTTGGCTTAGGGATCTCGGAAGGTGGATGGCTGAGAGTAGGCTGAGAGTGACCATGTTGACAGAGGTGAAATCTACTCACAGAGTTGTCGTTGCATCTGTCGCAGTTACACACAAAGTACTTGGTCATCTTAAGGAAGATGCCGCGCGTGAGATTGCTCCAGAGGATCTTGGTGTAGGTGGTGGTTATCTCGCCACCCTTGGGTATCGCCCGTGCCGCCCGCACCACCGCCAGACGTCCGTTCTCAAAGTAGTGGCTGGCATTGGGCGTGCACTCGTGATTCATGATCGCCGTCAGCGGGAACAGGCCGCGCAGCAGCGTCTCGTGGGTGCCGACGCGACATGGTGCCTCGAAAGCGTTCGTATTGAGGACGCCGACTACGCGGAACAACTGATCCATGAACGGTTTGTCTGTGGTTGGGAATTTGCGGAAACATTGCGCCGCCTTGATGATCTCCTGCCGATAGCCACGCTCGGCATTCGCCTGCATGGCATCCACCAGAGCCCGCTGCTCCTTGCTCAAATAGAAGACGCGTACTGCCGTCAAAATGCGCAGGGAGAGCGGATTGACCACATCCACTTTATCAGCATCCGCTGGCGCACCGTTCACATCCGGCTGCACCTGCTCGTCGAGCTCCTTGGGATGCCAGCGCTGAAAGTGAGCGCACTCATTGCGATGCGCCTCCGAATCGGCGCACTCAGCGCACACGGGCAGCGTACACAGATGCGGGCAGAGGAACCGCTTGGCGGACAACAGCTGGTGGCAGCAGACGCACGTATTCAGTTGGGAACCCTTCCGCGCAGTCGGACCCACAACCAAGGCGTGCTCGCGAAATATCAGCTCGCCGGCGGCAATGTCACGTGTCGCAAACACACCGCGTCCGGCAACTGGCGAAGGCGCCAGCATCCAGTTGGGCTGCTCCTCGCGCAGCTCACCCAAATGCACATCGATGAGCCGGGCCAGCTGCTCGGGCGTTGTATGCCGACTGGGCGCCATATGGGCCACCATTGTTGCCGTCGTATTCGTGCGTGCCGTCATTATAGCACACACACACACACACACACATACACACACACACACTATCTCCCTCTCTCCCTCTCGCTATCTCGCTCTGGGCAGGATCGGCAAGACGACGACGACAAACGTAACAAAAACGAGACGAAACGCAAAACGAGAAGCGACGCGACGATTTTTTTCTTGTTTCGGTTTGGTGTGTGTGTTCAGCGTGTGATGAAGGCGACGCTGGCGACTCACAACTGCCAACTCGCAAACTGGCAAACTGGCGACTAGGCGACAAAGACCAGACCAGGCGAGCGCTGGGCAGCGACGTCGACGGCGACTGCGACTGCGACGCCCTCAGAGAGCATTAAACGCAACTAGTAAAAAAAAACAAAAACACACACACACACACACACACACAAATTAGAGGCAACAGTAGCAGCGACAAGAAATATGATTTTCCAAGGCGCGCACACACACACGCACACACACGCACGCACACACACATATATATATATATACACACATAGTAAAGCCGCTTACGCTTTTGCTGTTGACTCTTATTCAATTTTCTGTTGCATTCAATTGGATTCGATACAACAACAACAACAACAAGCAACAACGCATGACAACCACATGCCGTGTTGACGAACATGCCACACACACACACACCAACACCACCCCCCCCCCTTCCCCTTTTTAATCCAGCACCTCCCCTCCACGTACCCCTATACCTTTAACAAGAGTCTTTTGCTTTTTCACTCATTTCGATTTGTCATTTCAATTTGTATTTAGTACGAGGCCCCTTCCCTCCCAGAAACCCAAGCTCCTCTTGCCTTGGCTTGGCGCTGCGGTTATGAGCCGCCTATAAATACAAAATGTCGACGTGTACAACTACAATAGACGCCACAACTCACAGCCTTCAGCGCTGGCCAAGAATCAGGCGGCACGTGGTGATATCGTCGTCGTCGTCGTCGTCGTCGTCGCTTTTGCGGCTTCCGCTGAAAGGCAGTACCCCAAGACCGCTGTTGCAGTCGCAGCAATTCCCACCACACAACGACTTGGATTCTCGCAGTGCTTTGTGGGCGTGGCACGCGTTAGGGATTTCACTTACCTTGCTTCCCTCTTCCTTCCTTTTCAGCTTGCTACTTCTTCTTTTCTCCGCCGCTGCGTGTTGACGCCACATAAATTAGGACATCCCCAAGCTGATTGCGTGCCGCGGCCCTGACAATGGCCAACAGCCAAATGGCATCATCAGGCCGAACAACATCACATGACACGTGACCAGGTTTGCTGCAGGTGACTGGCACACATTGTCACCAAAAAAAAAAAAAAAGAAACCAAAAAAAATCAGACACACACAAACATTGCGTATACGCGCAACACACAAAAAAGTGTAAGAAAAATGTTCGCCCTAAATCAGCTGTTATTTATTTCACATTTTTTGGCTCTGTCCGTGAACCAGCAAAAAAATATTATACGCTTAACCCTCACCCTCGACCCGCGACCCCTGACCCTCGCCCTCAAAACCACGTCCACTTTCAGCTGGCCCACGTTTATCAATACAAGGTTCGGCAGCTGAGAACACTCTGGGAAGTGTTCCGTACTTGATGTATGTTCAAGCAAACATATTAAAAAGCAATACCAACAACAGAACATAAAAAATATAAAGAAAAAAAAACAAAAACCAAATTTAAACCACAAACAAACAAAAATTTGTTTTTCAGTTTTCATTCTGAGCAGAATATTTCTGCACAAAATTTATATTTAACATACCAATGAAATCCAACAAGAAAAATATGAAACGTTATAAGCAACAAGTAAGAATGCTTCACTAGCAGATACCCTGTAGCCAGGCCTGAATTGGTTTAATACCTCGACATATCAAAATAAATGCAAATTGTTATTTTTTGTGACTTACTTTTTCGAATCAAAACTCCATTCTGAATGATGTAAATTAAGCCGTAAAACGTATGGGTTTTTTTTTGTGCGAATCTTGTAAAACGGAGCATTTATCGGAATCAGCCTAATTTCATCATTAATTTCTAATGGGAAAATGTTACTTAAAAGTTTTAGAGATGCAAGAGGAAATTCATAAGCAATACATGAAATCATTAGTAAGACGATTTAAGAATAACCAATAAAATACAATTTTTAAATGCAAATCTTAATCTATTTTTAGAAGATATCGGATATCTTTTCCTTTCAGCTCAAACTTACACTGGGGTTGTCTGAATATACCCGTTTTACCCATTTCATTTGAATCGGGAAGCGCGTCAGTTGAGTTTTGATACATATGTCTAACTGTCTGTCTGTCTGTGTGTCTGTCTGTCTGTGTGCCTGTATGTATGTATGCATGTGTGTATGTGTGTGCATATGTGTTCTCGCATGTGTCGCGTTTTCTGACCAAAAGCCAAAGATTTACAACAGCGCCCCCTGGCGTGCCGAATGTGCGTGCATGAGCACACCAAACTGTGTGCGTGTGTGTCTGTGCGCGTGTGTGTGTGTGTCACTCTCTGGTTGTGTGCGTGTGTATTTGTACTTGAACTAGTTTGGGCCTCCATTAGCTCTTAACCTGGCAATTTGCCCAGACCCATGGGAATATGCATTATGACATGCCATGTGACACAAGCGGTGAAGAGTTGGGAGGGGGGTGCACTGATTTGGAGAGGGTTGATGTCAGCTGCGGGGCATATTCGTTCATTCAAAATATTTAACAAGAGCAAAAGCAAAGAGAAAGCGGACAAAAGCAAGAGCAAACCCGAAAAAATGTCGACGCTGATGTTGATGTTGATGTTGGCACATGCAACAAGTTGCCATTCAGAGGCACTCGCTTTATCATTTTCTTGAATGAAAGAGAATGGGAGCATTGCTTTACGAGTACCCGAGTCTGTCATGGCTCTCGTTGCCAAAACATATCACCACAGGCAGTTCCATATGTTTGTGATCGTTTCGCATTCATTCACTTGCCAAAGTGGCTTTCTTTTGACTTCACTTTTCGGGTTAATGGTTTGCTTATTATCCAAGCAGAAATCACAAAACAGAAATTGCATTTAAAAAACAGAATGACCAAAAAGTTTATCTCTTTTTCTTACTTTCTATTAACTCCTTCCTTACTGGCGCTCTTTCCCCGTCGTGTTTTCCAAGTTAATAATCACTTTAAGTTGCTGATTGGAAGCTGCCAGTACAATTTGAATTTGAATTTAGCCACCGCAGACAGCACTTGGCTCAAATGGGCCATTAATCAATTCATTTCGCAGTGTTGATGGACACACAGGTGAATGAACCTGGAAACCAAGTGAGTACCGAGTACAGAGATATATACAATATAAATGTGTATAAAAAAAAAAAAAGGAAAGGAAACGATTCATTGATCTCGAAATGCATAATTACGTGCATCGCATGTATCTATTGCCCCACTTGCAGTTGCAGCTATAGATACAGACGCAGACACAGATGCAGATGCAGATGCTGATACAGATACAGATTCTGATACAGATACAGATACAGATACAGATATAGATCTGTTGCTATTTTGGTGTGTGAGGAGCACGTTGATTTCGACACACTGAAATGCGCTGCTCGAATGAGAGGAGAAGGAGAAGGAGGGGCAGGAGGAGGAGGAGGAGGAAGAATAGGAATCTATCTACACACGGCGTAGAGCTCTAGAATATTGGTTGATATGGTTAGTTAGCTCACCGTTGGATCCTGGCAACGCGGACACCGGCACATGAAGTGCTTCGTCATGCCGAGAAACATTTTGCGCGCCAGCGTTGACCAGAGGAGCTTCGCATAGGACATGGTAATTTCGGCGCCCATTGGTATCCGCTCCGTTGCCGTCACCACAATCGTTTCCCCATCCTCAAAGTGATGCGCCGCATTCGGTGTGCACTGGTGATTGAGCAGGCCGGCAAGAGGGAAGAGAGCACGTGTCACCACCTCTTGGCCATCGATGTGGAATCGGCTCTCGAAGGCGTTCGTATTGAAGGCGCAGACGGTGCGATAGAAGTACTCGAGCACTTCCGGGTCGCGTGGGAAGTGCTCAAAGCACTCCGCGGCACGCTCCACCTCGCGAATGTAATATCGATCGGCATTCGCCTGCATTGCGTAGAGGAGCTTCCGCTGCGGCTCGCTGAGGAAGAAGCAGCGCACCACGCTGAGGATGCGCAGTGCCTGCGGCGCAATGCTGGCCTTTGTTGCCTCCTTTGGCTGCCACTTGCGGAACAGCTGGCATTCGAGCGTGTGCCGCGTCGAGGACGCACAGTTGCCGCAGACGGGCAGGCCACAGCCGGCGGGACAGAGGGCGGAAGCATCGCTGTCGCCGGGTGGCTGGCAGTAGCATTGGGTGCAAGTGCGCAGGTTGCGTCCACGATGCGCCGTTGGGCCCACGAGGAGTGTGTGCTCCCGAAAGATTAGCTCCCCTTTATCGATGTCGCGCACAGCAAAGATGCCACGCCCCGAAATAGGAGAGTCGGCAACGCGATACGATGGCGACTCCGCACGCAATGCACCCAAATGCTCATCGATTAGAGTGGCCAGCTCCTGCGTGGAGGCGCTTATCGCCATCTGTGGCACTGCCTGCGTCAGCTGCTGCGACATTTCGGCACTTATTCAATTTGGTTCTGTTTCTTTGTTTGTCTTATTGTGCTGGGGATTTCACAACCGAATCGCATTAAATCGAACCAACTCAAAGCGAATCGAATCCAATCGAATCGAACCGAACCGAACCGAATCAAAGCAACCTTTCTCACTCTCTCGATAATCGAATCGCAACTGACGCGTTCCCAATTCTGCCGATGTGGCTGATCTTGGCGATGTTGACGTCGATGCGGTTGATACCACGGCTCGCTCTGATTACATCACAGCATCTGAGTATCTCAATTTCTAGTTATCTCACCACAGTGCTGCCTCGACAATTGGATTGCTTCCGCTCCAGCGCTGTATAATTTTTGAATCGATTTGCGGCTCTTGCCTCTCCAACAGTGCATACAACAGGTGACGGACTATGCATATACTAATTTATACTAAAATGTAATTCAAAATACTTTTCAACAATGCTTGAGAATAGCAGAAAAAATGAGTAGCAAATTTAGTTTTTCTTTATTTTGCATTTGCAATGCATTCAATGTAATTATTTTCATATCTGACCAATTCAGATTACTTTTATTATTTTTCCATATCAAACTGAAAAACCAATGATTAAAAAAAATTGAATGAATGGAAATTGAAAATTTCTTGTCAAATTCTACTATAAACTATTTACAAGTGTAAGAAAAAACAGGGGCAAATAATAAATGTTAGCGTAGAAGTAATATGGAAGTTAAGGCTTGGCCATTCAGTTATGTAGCAGCTTTTATAAAATCTGATCTGACAACGACACTTAACGTTCGATGATGGGAGAGCTGTCGAGTAGAAACAGCTATATAATTTTGACACATATAAATAAAACTTTAAGCAATTGAAGCCGTCTCCTTCAATGCACAAATTATTTAATCTCTGCTCTTGAAGTGAAGTTGTAAGGAAAATAATGCAACTTATGCATTGAAATTACGATTCTATGGCGAGCGAGTACTGTACTTCAATATCCGCTGCGCTCTGCACGATGTTCAACTCGAGGCATGGAGGCAGCAGGCAGTTGTCTATTATTAGTTTGCCTCACGCGAAGCGAGCGAGCAGCTAGCTGAACTGGCCTCTCCAATTTCCACATTTTCCAGTTGCCTTTGACTGCAGGCGGGTGGTAGGCTTGTGGATGTGGATGGGGGTTGGCGATAAGCAAATTGGATGCCGCACAGTCAGCCGCCTAATAACAGGCAACACTTTTGTTGCAACACTCTTGTGCTGCGCTATCGGATTACGTTGCGTATACGCAAGGCAACAAGGCAACTGTGTCACCAGCAAATTATGTATACGCCGTGTAAAGTGCTTCACTTCACTGTGCAATGTAATTACATTTTCCCTTTCAGCAGTGTTTCTGGAAAATATAACATGCAAAATCGCAGAAAAGAAAAAGCTTTTTAATGCTGTCGGCTTGTAGAAGCGTGAAATTTGATACTTGACCAATTTTGAAAGTATACTTGATGGATGCACCTTATGGATCTCCAAAGGGCACACACTAATGAGCTCAGTAGAAATATGATTAACAATTACGTTATTTCAGAAAAAAAAGCTTGTCAACAATTGTTGCCTATCTTAGTCGCTTATATAACTATATAAGTATCCTGCCAAATCGATTCACATTCATGTTGAAAAAAATGTTCTAGTGTCCTTTGGACTAAAGGTAGGGCAACTGGAAAGGTAAAATTGCCAAAGTTTTCCAGATCATGGCAAGTTCTATGTCAAACAATTGATTTTCACCAGAGCTACTAACTGGTCGAAGCACATCAGCAATGATTTTCTAGTTTCCGAGATGATTTCAATCGCTTTGCGAGTACAATTTTTACAAGAGTCAGGTTCACAGATTGCGCCATTAATCCTCCAATGCAGTTCCTTAGTTCCTTGCGCAACTACTGCACCAAGTCCTTTCTTGTAGACTACAAGGATATGGGTGTTTATAGCCAATTTTGTAGCCAATTTGTAAATTGCCGTCATGCCCCTAAAAGTATGCCACATCTTTTATGTTGCGTAAATTAGTCAATGCAGCAACCGAATTTATGTCACCGCTGCTTCAAATGCATCCTGGACAAGAACCGTCATGTTTTCTGACTTGTATTTTTCTACATGCTCCGTTCAGTTGATAATTAGCCACATATGTACGACAATATACGAAATAGTGTCCAGATTGAATTGTAACACTCGATATATATTTTATTTCAGTTATTTTTCTTGAACATGACACATAACGCGTTGATCATTTTAGGCTTAGTTTGTTAAGGGCTACTACTTCTAGTTATAACTATGCAAGTACAATGTGAATTAGGCACTCGATATACACATACATGTAGTTATAGTGTATATATATATATATTGATATATATATACACTTGTATATTCGCACATTTTCAAGTTAGTCAAAGATAAATTAACAATTTTGAGGGATTTGTGGGGGCTCTGTAAATGCAGCTACAAGAACCAACTGACGATTAATTGTGGTAAGGTTTTTTGTTTTTGTTTTTTTTTTGTGGATGCTCAACATATTCAATTGGATTGCTTTATATACATTGCACCTGAATGTGTGTGTGTGTGTGTGTGTATTACGTTTGAGAGTGTGTGTGTGTGTGTGTATGTACATATATTTATTGCACGTCTTAAACATTAAATTTATAAATACAGAAGTGGAGAAAGAAAGGAAACTAAACAAAACAAAACAGAAACATAAACATATTGTTTCGAGTGGAAGTAAAAAGGGTTTCGCAGTTGGGTATTTCTTTTAAGCAGAGCACATAAATAAATGTAGCTGGAGGAATTAGAGGGAGGATTGCGGGCATTAATATTAAAATAGCATCAAATGTTTTAAGATTAGTATAGTTTATGTTACACAAGGCACGAACGTTGGATAACACTATCAAAAGCCTAATTGCCTAGTACTGATACCAGGGCTGGCGACGGACCCATTGCAGTCGATTGCTGGTGTGATCGGATCGTATCTTGATGCTGGCACCTTCAGCAGCACGAACCGTTTCCTTCACCTATAGAGAGAGAGAGAGAGAGAGAGAGTGAGGTTAAAGGGGGAGAAAGAGAGATGTGATTAGCTTAGGTAGACGCGTTTGTTTTGAGTTCTACTCACGCTCTGCATTAGATTCTGGGCATTGCCAACGAGCATTTCGGTTGCCTCGCGATCCTCATCGGATCCTTGGGCGCCTAGCATGGTCGCCTTCACCGTGGACAGAATCTTGAGCTGGGTGCCAATGGTTGGAATGCGCTCGCACACCTGTAACAGATTGGTGCGAATGCGACGATCCGTGCACTGGCGCGCCAGCTCCTTGGCTAGTCGCGTCACATCCTCCGATGCCTCGGCGATCTTCTTCGCTGTCGAAATGAGCTCACGCTTGCTGCCGCTCGAATCGGACAGCACCAGTTCGCTGAGGCGTGCCATTAGCTTGGCCATGCGCCTGGCCGCCGCAATGATCTCATTGTCCTTGGACGACCACTGGCGCACTTCCTGGTGCAGGCCACGTGCCGCAATCTGACGAAAAAAAATCAAAGATTAACAACAGCCAAAGGCACGCGAAGTGCAGCTAACTTACAAGTATGGGCTGATTGGCATGAGGCATGGCGCGGAAGACGCCCTCATCCTCATCATCCGTATCCGGGGGTGGTGGGCGCACGGGTGCCAAGCCCTCTCGTGGCAGTGGTGGACGTGGTGGAGCACGCTCCGCTGCCATGCAAAAACAAACAGAAAGAGAGAGAGAGAGGGAGAGAGAGGGAGAGAGAGGAAGAGAGAGAGAGAGAGAGCGAGAGAGAGGAAGAGTCAAATTAGATTGAGTGCATGTGAGAAAGTATTGAGACGCACCATTCTGATTGGATAGATGCAGGGCACTCAGTTCCGGTATGGGCGGTGGCAGCGATGTGGGCAATGGTGGCGGCTGCGGTGGTGCGATGGCGTCACGCACCTCGCGCACATCGCCGAGCAGACGCCGGAATGATATTTTCCAGGCAGCAGCCGCAGCGGGATCAGCGATATTGGTGGCCACCAATTTGGCGTCGCCAACCATGGCGGGCAGCGATCGTTCCAGATTTCTGGCAGCGGCATTCAGTCGCTCGGTGAAGATGGGATCCTCGGAATTATCCGCCTCCTGTTTGGCCACGAGAAGCACACGATTAATGAGCCGTGCTATGTTCGACGTGTTGTCCACCATCTTCTGTGGCTGGCGTGCATGGATGGCATCCTCGCAGAGTTTGGCATACACCTGCATTTGCTCCTCGGACGTCTTGATAAAGTCTGCCGGATCGGTGGCCTGGTCGCAGAGTGTCCGCATTCGCAGTACCGTATCCGCATACTGTTGCTTCAAATTCTGGAGATGCTCATCGGCCGCCTTGCTCGCCGGATAATTCATGCGAATGCGTCCGGCATTGATCAATTGCGGCGTTAACGAATCCACCTGTGCCGCCGATGACAACAGAATTTCTGCAATCTTCTTATTACCACATGCCCCACCAGCCGCCACCATGCGCGACGTTTTCGAGGCGCGATCGCTGAAGGCCTGCAGATTGTTGGACTTCTGATTGAAGTTCTGCTCGCGTCCGGGCGTTCCCTCCGGCATCATAACCGCCTCGGTGAACTGCTTGAGGGGCGTGCTCACATCCATAAAGTCCTGCACGATGCGATTGACCAGCGCATTCTGGACGGCCGCCTTCAGCTCGTAGAGCTTCTGGGTAAGCTGCTTGGCCGCCTGCTTGGCAGCCGGTCCAGTGCCGGCTGCCTGTCGCTTCAGTCGTTCCACTTCGTCGCACAGCTGCATTATCTCCGCCTTCTGATGGCCCGGACAGCCCTCGGCTACCTTGCGTCCCTCCTCCACAATCAGGTTGATGGCACGCTCGCCGAGGCCGCCATCATTAATCTCCGGATGCTGCAGCCATTTGACTGCCTGCTCCAATCGACCCTGAATCGTGTGCGCGGTCTGCTGCACACCGGCCTTATCCACGCCGAGCACAGCCTGTCGCACCAGACCCTGCAGCTCCCCGAGACGGCCGCGAATGGCATTGGCCAGGCCCACCGCCTGGGGTGAGTTGCCCTTGCCATCGTGACGCAGTTCGCACAAATTGTTGGCCATGACGCTGATCTCGTCGGCCAGCTTGCGTATGGGATACGAGTCCTGGGGCAGGCAACGCTCGGAGATCTCGTTGGCATTGTCGATCACCTGACGCAGTGCCTTCTCGCCAACGCCGCCGCGCAGGGCATAGGGATTCGATAGCCACTCGTTGGCCAGCTCCATTTTGTTGCTAATCGCATTGCTGAGCTTCTTGAGCACGGTCAGATTGTCCAGTTCGCTGGTGTCCTCGTCGTAGGTGGTCAGCTGGAGTACGCGTATAATCTCCTGCAGTTCATCGCTCATGCGGCCAGAGAGATAATTGCGATTCTCGGCCGCCTCGTCGACGCCCTTGCCCTGCTGCTCGACAATGTGTATGTAGACCTTCATGCTGCAGATGAGTATGGGCGCTAGGGTTTTGACCTGATCGAGACAGCGCACCAGAATCTCGCTGTGCACTTGGTGGGTGAGCTCCTTTTCGCGGGCGCCGACCTCACGCGACACCTTGCTGAGGCAGGGTGAGAGATCCTTGAGGAACTGCACCAGCTCCTCCATGGTGCCGATGACCTCGGCAACGGCCAGATAGTCAAGCACCCGCTTGCATTCCTGTATGATCTTGCGCACCTCGCTCTCGTCGAAGCAGAGCAGCAGCGCGGAGGTGCCCTGCAGTATGCCGCGGCTTCCCTCAATCAGCTCCTTGCGCGCCGGCCCCGAATAGGGATCCGTGCGCAACATTTCAGAAGCCTCCTCGAGAAACTGCGAGGCAGTCTCCACGCGATGCAATGCTAACGGCATATCCTGCCTCAGTATCTTATCATCGGAGCTGTTGATCGTCTCGCGGCCCACCTTCACCAGATTCGCCACCGCAGCCGACACCACCTGGACCGGCCGGCTAAGATCCGGCATCGCGTTGCCATCCTCAGCCTCCTCGTGTAAGATAACCAAGCGAGATACCTAAGCCAACATACCAACAAAAATTAGATCGATTAGTTCGACTTCAAGCTGCAGTTGAGTTCAATCCACAATTGGACAACTACAGATTTGTGAAATCTGCTGTGAGGATTGCATGGGATAACTGGTCAACTGAACAAAACCAGATCAAACTCGCTAAGATCGATTGCAGTTGATGAAGCTTTAAGCTTGGTCTAGCATTCAAATTAAAAATTTAAAATAATTTATGGATTTTCATGTGCAAATTGAAAAACAAACAAAAAAGTTTAGACAAATTTCCAATGAAATCTTGATTCAATTACTAAATACATTTGCAATGAAGCGCTTCTACACGATTAAATGATAAATGAAATTTATTTTTATAAACTTTATTTTTATAAAGAAAAATAACCTTTTTATAATTTTAAAAATTTTTAGAGAAACTGCATTTGACACCGCGAACCCATCAAAACAGGCAGAAGAAAGCATATCCGACACCATAAAGTATATCTATATATATTCTTAATCAGGAACAACAGGCGATTTAGGATGGCCATTATTTAATTGTATCGATAATCGATATCGATATTTGAGTGTGTAAAACTTTTTGAAGCGAAATTTGATAATAAAACTAGATTAATATTTTTAGCAGCTGGTTTCTGGTATTTATTTTGTATTCTTTTATGGGTTTCTATATAAACAAAACCAAATAGACTTAAAAAAAACGAAGTCGAAAGAAGGCCCTCTCTCTCTTGCTCCCTCTCTCTCTCCCACTCTCTCTCTCCCCCTCTCTCTCTCCCCCTCTCTCTCTCTCTCTCTTTCTGGGATTAATCCAAGCTAGAAGTATGGCAAGCAATTGTCATTAAGTCATTACCAAAAACACGCTCTTCACTCTCGTTCTCTTTTCCAACGAGTCGCTTGATTTGCTCGCATGACCATAACGAGATTAACAGACAGACAGACAGATACCCAGATCGCATCTCGCATTGCGAATTGGCCGCCAAATGAAGCGTGGGTATTGCAATTTGGTCGAAGAATTCGACTCGAACTTGGACTTGACATCAGCAGCCGATTCCAATATTCTCGGCCACATTCAACTTGTCATTGCGGTTTCTACTCTTATAATCAACCCTCATTGATAAGATCATTTTGAAGATTTAGTATATATACTTTTTCACTACATCTTTTCTTGGTATTCTCACTCATTAGTCCTGCCAACAGATCAGTAAGTATTTTGTTTTTAGCCACCTAGCAGACATTTGGCCTGGGGGAGACCTGGTGCCTCGATCCGAATATTTAATAAATTAAAACAAACAATCGACTTGTGCATTGACTCTGTTCAAAAATATATACATAAATAGCCATATAGCAAGCAAAGCATTATGAACACTGTAAGAAAAAAAACATAAAGGAACTGGATTTGTTCCCATTGCCATTCTGATTCGAATTCCGATTGCCATTAGCATTGTTCTAGTTCAAATATGCAGCACAATTGCCTAATTAATCTCTGGGCTTTTCGAGTCATTTTCTTGATGAATTAATTATGTAATTAAACTGATAAGCCCCCCACACTACTGGCCCTGCCCCTGGCCCTGGAGCAACGGCAACGTGGGTGCGTTTGTTCCATCATCATCACCGGTGTTTTCGCTTGGGACACATTTGCTGACCAATTTGTCAGCGTATCTAAATTTAAACCAAACCAGTTCATTATAGTAGTAGTCTAATAGTATATATATATATATATATATATATATATATGTATAGTGTGTGTGTGTCTGTGTGTGTGTGTGGGTGGGTGTGTGTATCAATGTGTTGATTGATGTGTTGAATGATCATTTTTAATTCGTTTTGTTTGCTTTCTGCCAGCCATTCATCCACGGCAAGATCTGTTTCTAAACCCAGCCAGCTACCCCCACGTCTCCCCCCGCCGCCCACCGTTCGTTTTGCTCAGCAACCCCACCATTCTTTCCCCAAAATGAACGATGACTCAGACAACACAGTTGGGTTTGCTTTTGGCACACATTTCCCTTTAGCTATAGTCGTCAGTCAGCCGCATCAGCGCCTAAATACACCTACACCTTGTGTTTCTTGCCACACACACACACACACACACACCTCATAGTCTCCTAGTGTTCGGTACGTTCTATCAGCTGAAAACGGCTTCCACATGTTCGCCCCAAAAGAGCAGTTTTCTTCTCACTTCTCGCTTCTCAATGATTTCATTTTCTTAGCATTCATTTTTTCCTCATTTTGCTCGTAGTTGTTTTTCTTACTTTTTATTATATTTGTATTTTATGCTGCTATTTTTGGCATCTCACAAATCTCTTTCCTTCTCTCGCTCTCTCTACATCTAGACATATATATATAAAAATATATATGTAGATTTATATATATATATTTCTCTATCGACGCTTTGGCTTTTGTTTTGTTGCAAACAAATTTCCATTTGTTGTTTTAGTCAAAGTTCCAATTTGTTCGCTTGTCCTTAAGGATCAGGTCGATACAATATCAGCCTTCTTCTGTTCATATTACTTTTATTATTATTTATATTATTACTATTTTTATTTTTTTATTATATTTTTATTATGATTATCTGCCACCCTATTTATATTTAGCTGGGAAAAATTTGTTAAGTAAGAATAACAACATCAAGAAAAAGACGCTTCTTCAAGTTTGTTGACGTTTTTGTTTTTTTTTTAGTGTTCATAAATAGAGATTTGGGTATCATGAATTCTATGTATTATTCAGTCTAAATTGATATACATATATATATATATATATATATATATATATGTGTTTACACAAAGTTTCACAGCTGTGTTGATTATGTTTTTTGACAGGTGTATTTCAGACGATGTCGTATTTTACTAACAATTTTCAAGTTAATTTCCTGCTAAATTCGAGCGCAGCCAACTTAACTACTTATTTAGCATTTTTACATATGTATCAATTACGGATCTGCATAGCATAATCATGACAACTTTTCTACTAGAATCCAAAAAAAATGTATGGCAACAATTCCAATTTACTTTCGATTTCTATCGATATATATTTCTTAGGGTCTATTTACCTTTTTGGGCGCCAATTTGCACACTTGTTATAGCTATGCATGTTTATTAAAATATATATACATATATATACTTTACATGTTTGAAACTCTTTTAGTATTTCTTATGTTAAGTTTAAGTCAACCTTTTTTGGTAGATTTTCCAAGCGCTTACCTGCTGAGCAACAGGATCTAAAATGCTCTCGATTGTTTTTGTGTGGAAGACGGGCATTTTTGTTCAGTGACTGCTTAAGCTCCCCTCGAATGACGCAATGTGTGTGTGTGTGTGTGTGTGCCTGTGTGTGTGTGTATGTGTGTATGTGATTGGGTGTAGGAATGGGTATCTATCAAATATCCGTTTCTTCAAAGCCAATTCAATGAGTGCTGAAAAGAAGATTCAAGTATTTATTCAAAATTTTAAATTCTTATTTTTTGTATTGAATTTATTGATATTTTAATGGTAATTTTTATGTCACTGACGATACAAAATGAAGGTGGTATTTTCTTATATACAGCTTGACTTTGCAACAGAAACAAGTTTTTTATGTAAGAGCAGCAATTGTGCATATAAATATCTTTATACCAATGTATATATTTTGAGTGCTATCTTGACATGTTGAAGATTCAGGTCGCAGATAATGCGAGGCTGCCACCTGTTGAAACATGGTCACATGAACCCCCCCCATACATACACACAGGTACACATACAAATGTGTGTGTGTGTGTGTGTGTGTGTGTGTTATCTTCCACATAGCTGAGCAGCAACGAGAAATTCTAATGAAGCTGTACAATTTCGGACAATTTTCAATTCTCATAAATTGGAAAGGCGTCTTCTATATATATGTACATACATCTGTATGTAAATATATAAACATTTGCTTATTTATGTATGTACAATAATCGCTCACAAATCAGATCTTTTCACAAGTATAATTTTCCAATATGTCAAATTTGTTGTGATTCAATTTAATTTTCTCTTCGATTTTTTTTTTTGGATTTTGTCATTAACAACCACTGTAAACATTTTGTGGATTTGGTGTGTTTGTGTTTGTGCTTCTTCTTTTTCTTATTCTCTTTCTTATTTGTATTCTGCTTCTTCTTCGTCTTTGGTGCTGACTGTTCGTTCATTCCTTTCATGCGTCTGTTTCATTAATGATGACGCACACTGTGAGCTCATTGCGAGACATTTTCTGCCATGGCCGAGGGGGGGTTTAGGGGCTGGGCGCAACCAAACACAACAACACTGATGACGCACTGTTTACAAACGTGAGGGGTATTTTTGCGATAATATTATTGGTAGATCGATATCTGCACCCTTCTCTGCTAATACTCCTAATTGGCAATTGCCAATTTCCAATTGGCATTTGCAGTGAAAGGGAAAGTCTGGAGAAGCCAAAAGACATTGAAAATACGACTTCCGCATTAACTAAAAACAAAACACATACACAGGTGGGTGGGCAGGTGTGTGTGTGTGGGTGTGTTGTCTAAATCAAAGCATATTGGCGCCAAGGCGTTTCGAGCACCTTGCTAAAATAGAATAAATTAACGCAATACACAACACAAAAATGTGTTCGCAAGCCTCTCTGATCGCGTTCACTTGAAGAAAAGGTGTGTGTAAATCAAATAGAGATATAAAAAAGATCAAAGCATAGGAAAATACAACAAATTTAGACTAATGACAGATAATGACAAAAGCTAAGACAATTCAATGGTGCATTTTTGTGCATGTGCTGTAGCATTGTTTCGCTCAGTGTATGAGCGATATATATATATACGTATACGTATATACGTATGCATGCCACTTGTGGCTTTTAGCTTAGTTTGCGATTGATTTTTGTAGCAACAAAATTGATCAATATTAAAAAAGAAAAACCCACAAAACTAAACTAAAAATTAATAAGAGCAAAAATTTTTGAATGAGTTAGTGTGTCTCTGTGTGTGTGTGTGTGTGTGTGTGGGACTGACTGTTGCCATTTATGGTCAGCAAATTGTTGCACAAATATGCCAATAAGCACGCACTCACACACACAAACGACATCGGAACAGATGCCTTAAAAACTATTTAAAACGCGGCTCATCTTTTTAAGCAGTCAATCGATAAACATATTCTTATCGAAGTTTGAGCTTGTATGTTCGTGTGTGTGTTGTGTATGTGTGCACAGCTGCGACAGCTGCGAAGCCCCAGCAATGCAACAATAACAGCCAAGCGGCAACTTAATGTGGGGCAGAGGGAATATTGTAATTGTGGTTGCGACTTTTCTATTAAGAGTACACATTGCGTTTTGATTGCTCTCAATGTGCCGAACAATGAAATCATAAATTGAAAACAGCAGCGGCAGCGGAAGCAGTTGCTGCCACATTCCCCATGGGGCAACTAGTTTACTGTTCCCAGTGTGGTCAATTTACAGCAACTGAAATTGAGACAACGATCGCAGCATCGACAGAGCGCGCCAGCGCACAATGATGCGCGCGCGCGTGCTGCGCTAAAGCAAACTAAGCACATGCACAAGTGTCTGTGTGTGTGTGCTGTGTGAATGTGTAGACATAACAAGATGTTCATTTGTACACATATTAATTTATTTAGGGCAGCCAACATTTGTAGTTGATGTAAGCACACATACACTCACAAGCATATAAATATACACATGTGCATATACATTTAAGATGATTGTTTTTTTTTGTATTGTATTTATTTCACGCATATTTCGCTTTTATCATGTTTATACTTTGGCATTTCTTCGTTCGTAGCAACAAACACCTAACAGATACGTATGTATAACACTGTCAACAATTTGCTCACAGAACACAAAAAAAAAAGAAGTAAAAATCAAAAGCACAAAACAAAACTGCCGAAGCCTGATGACAAATGCAATTCAGTTGCTGGTTTAATGCGAATTTTGAAAATTGAACGATTTATAACACATACACACATAACTGTTAACGTACATATATATTATTTAAATATATATATATAGTGTATATATATGTAAGAATATGTGGTGCTTGTTATTTACTTTAAACTTTTGCCTTATTCACTGTGGCTGTCGCCTCTCGCAGCGGCTCTCACTTGCTTGCCCGAGTGTTCTTTAAATACTAAAAAAATGATTGGAGGCCACAATCTACCTTGCGCCGATGGCGACGACGACGACGCTTTTGTTGTGCGCTACGTGCCTATCTTCTTCTACTGCTCTCCATATCGCCATCACTTCTCTTTTGGCGCTCAATTTCAACATTCTCTCGCATGGCTTTTTCGTGTGTGTGAGTGTGAGTGAATAAGGTACATTCTCCCCAACACGTTATTGGTATTGTTGTTTTTGTTATTGCATTTATTGCCTGGTTTTGCTTCGGTTTTCATTAAAAATGCCTTCATTTATCACATATTTAGTTAGATGTGTACATTAGTTCAGGCAGATCAACATATTTAGCTCCGGTTTTGTTTTTCACGCAATTAGTGCTGTGAAAAGGCAAATATTCTTCGCAGAAACATGATCGATTTTTTGGCATTTTTGATACAAAAAGAACAAATAAAATTCGAATTATAACATAGACCAACTGCTAATCGTAACAGCTGTAAGTACCAGATGTTATCTTGACACTTCTGCTAATAACATACTTGGTATTTTTACAATATTTTTGAGTATTGCGGGCTGCCAACTTGTTGCAAAAAAATGCTGACAAATCGGAATTGTCCAACACTGGCACAAATTATATATATACATATACATATGTATATACGTAACTCATACAAATTAATTGAAGGAAAAATTGGAAAACTAAATGATATGTGCAAAGCAAATTTAATTGAACATATTGCATTCGTGCTTTAATCGGAATGCATTGCGAGTGCAAATATGTAAAACGACGGAACGCGTGTGCAGTGCAAGGCGAAACATAGCAAAGCAAACAATACCAGCAGGCAGGCAGCAGCAGTAAAAGCAGCGCAGCAGAAGCAGCGCAGCAGCAGAGTCAGTTCTGACGTGAAAGAAAAACGACGCATGCAGAACAGAAAATGCCTCTGCCGTGTTAAATAATTAGCAAAAAGAGTTCCATTGCAAAAGTAAGCCGCAATAATGTAAGGAAAACACAACTTTCCATACTTTTATCATATTTTCTACATGCATTTTGCGCTGACAGGCGACACAAGTAAGTGTGTATGTGTGTTTGAGTGCCTTTTGTGCGGGTGTGAAAGAGCACGCACCATAGCTGTCTGCCTATGTAACTGCTGTCGTCGGTGTACGTCTAAATATACATATATATATATATATATGCATATGTATACGTATATATGTGTGTGTGAGTGTTTTTCTGTGCAATGTGCAAGCAAAACAATTTACAATTTTAGAGAACGAAGATTACTCAAGTGTGGTAAACGTTATAGATTATGTAAAAAAGAGAATTTGCTGTTTCAAATTGCAAGCAACATCGCTGTCAAAAACAGCAAGAACAACAAGCACAACAACAACAGCAGCAGCAGCAACAACAAAAACATTGGCTGTTAACGGCGACGTCGCAGTCGATGACGACGCGTCGTGCGATTTGCTTTTTGTATGTGTTTGTCCGCACCCAAAAAAAAAAATAAAAAAAATATATCCAAGCAAATAAACAAAATTTTAATCAAATAATTCATCGGGAAATTGAGACAAATGCACCAAAGAACAAAAAGCCATCAAATTAAAATAAAAAGAACGGCAAACAAAGCTGCTTTTAAGCTTTAAACGGAAAAGTGAAGAGACAAAAAGACGGGTCGAATGCAAAACAACCGACACCGCACACACACACACACATGCATATGCTTATTTATACATACACACATGTGTGTATGACCGAGACATGGCTGACTCTATAAATGTGTGTATATGAAAAAATAGGCGTGTTGCCGATTCGCTATTAAACAAAAAAAAAGTCCAAACAAATCAAACACATAGTTTAAACAATTAGCACGATTCTAAAAACCTTAACAAATCGTTTCATTCAAACAAATCGCATGATTTTTGCCGCAACAGTGACAAGAAAAAAATTCAAAGTGCTGCAACCCTTTTTTTTTTTTTTTTGTTGGTTTGCATACGGCGCTGGGCAGTAAATAAGTACCGCTCTTACATCCACATCCATGTCCATTATGAATTAAAGCTAAAGCCACACTGCCATATATATGTAGATATATATATATATATATATATGTATGGCAGATATGCACGTGTATTGCTCTCTCTCGGCCTGTTCACCTTGCACCTAATCTAGAACATATGTGCAATTTGAATTAGGAAGAATGTCGGATTATGTTATTATTATGTTAAGTGCAAAAACTATCTTCGGCATTTCGA
This sequence comes from Drosophila picticornis, assembly GCA_035043845.1. Classification (NCBI taxonomy): domain Eukaryota; kingdom Metazoa; phylum Arthropoda; class Insecta; order Diptera; family Drosophilidae; genus Drosophila; species Drosophila picticornis. The sequence continues at coordinate 22,519,668 of JAWNMR010000492.1, read as the reverse complement.
TTAAAAAGCGCCTAGCTGAATAAAACACCGTTATTTGCGCAAATCTGAGTGCAAAAAATATAGCAATATATAAAAAAAACATACTTTTGATAAGCGGCTTCTTGTCGCATAACAAACCAAATGAGATATGAGTGTGCGGATATGCGTGTGTGAGTGTGAGTGAGTGCTTGCGTCTATATATGTGAAGCAGGCGCTAAATGAACGAAGAACAAGTGTGTGAATCATTTGATCGATTTGATTGCCGCAAAAGAATTCAGACTCCTTTTATCACGCACACACTCACATATATACATACATTATATACAAATATAGTTTTGTGCTCTCCCACACACGCACACACATGCATATGTATATGTAACTTTCAATTAATTTCGTTTGCAGAAGAGTGCGCAGCAAGCAGAAGGAAGCAGAGATTACAACTAAAAACATCAACAACAAATCCAGGGCAAGAAAAGAAAAAACAAACGAGTTGTCAGCTCTACTCAGGAAGAGAGAGGGAGCGAGAGAGAGAGTTGTTGTTGGTGTGTGTGTGTTGGCATAACATGAATAACAGAGATGCCTTCGGCACGTCCTGGTAGTCTCAAAGATCCGGAAATAGCCGATCTATTTAACAAGCATGATCCAGAGAAGATCTTTGAGGATTTGCGTGAAATTGGCCATGGGTCGTTCGGTGCCGTCTACTATGCCCGCTGCAATCTCAACAAGGAGATTGTCGCAATCAAGAAGATGTCCTTCACGGGCAAGCAGAGTCAAGACAAATGGCAGGACATTCTCAAGGAGATACGGTAGTTATATTTATCAGATATTATTATATTATTCTTATGGCTATTGTTATTGTTATTCACTTATTCAATTATTCAATTCACTTGCAGCTTTCTATGTGAATTGAATAACCCGAACACAATTGAGTACAAGGGCTGCTATCTGCGAGAGTCGACGGCGTGGCTGGTGATGGAGTATTGCGTGGGGTCCGCCTCGGACATAATTGAGGTGCACAAGAAGCCGCTGCACGAGGACGAGATCGCTGCCATCTGTTTGGGCGTACTGAGCGGATTGAGTTATCTGCACTCGCTGGGTCGCATCCATCGGGACATTAAGGCCGGCAATATACTGCTCACCGATATGGGCGTGGTGAAATTGGCCGACTTTGGTAGTGCAGCGATCAAGTGCCCGGCGAATAGCTTTGTGGGCACACCGTATTGGATGGCGCCCGAAGTCATCTTGGCCATGGACGAGGGCCAGTACGATGGCAAAGTGGATGTCTGGTCTCTGGGCATCACATGCATTGAGCTCGCCGAGCGTAAGCCCCCATACTTCAATATGAATGCCATGTCCGCACTGTATCACATTGCCCAGAACGAGTCGCCCACGTTGCCGGTAAGTATCGATGATTACCGATTGACCCTTTGGTTTATTGAGATATACATAGTGTAATAATTACTTTGACAGAAAAATGACTGGTCGGACACGTTTTGCAATTTCGTGGAGCTTTGCCTGAAGAAGATGCCCGCGGAGCGACCCTCATCGGCCAAACTGCTGCAGCACTCGTATGTGACGCGTCCGCGCTCCGAGACGGTGCTGCTGGAGCTAATCGCGCGCACAAAGTCGGCGGTGCGTGAACTGGACAACCTCAACTATCGCAAAATGAAGAAGATACTCATGGTTGACACGTGCGAAACAGAGAGCGCCATCGGCGACACCGATGACCAGCAGGACGATCATGCCGGCGGCGATAGCAGCAAGAGCAATAGTATTACTTCCGAACACTCCATACACTCCGTGGGTGTATCGGCGGCCAGTAGTCAGGTGAATTTGCAGATTGGAGATGACTAGTGATGAAATCACCTCAACATTTCTGATTCGTTTCTGATTCGCAGAGCTCCTCGTCGAATTCAATACCTGCGGCTGCGGCGCAGAATCACCACCATATCGGGGCGCATTATCATCAGCAGGTGGCCGCTGTTGCAGCCGCCATGCACCATCAGCTGGAGCTGCAGAAGCAGCATCTCAGCAACTGGTCAACTGTACCCCAGCAGCAGCAACAACAGCAACAACAACTGCAGCAACAACAACAGCAGCAGAACTCATCATCCGGCGCTGGATGTGGCGCTGTATCGCGCAATTCGTCGCGTCATCGCAATCTGCCACCGTTGCCAAACATAATGCACTCCATGAATAACAATGTGACGCCCACGAATTCGGCATCGGTGGTGCCGGCGCCAGCGCCACCGCTATCGGTGATGCCGCACCTGGGTGTCTCTCTGGGAGCAGGAGGCGGAGGCGGTGCTGCTGGTGGTGTTGGAGGTGGAGGTGGTGGTGGCAGCACCGGTGGCTCACCGGCTGGCGGTGATCACCGTATGCCCGGAATTCAGCCACGTTATCTAGCGACACCAGCCGCCCAGCAGGCCGTCTATGCGGCCACCTCGGCATCCTCGCAACAGGCCATCTCCAATGCGGTCAACGATCATGGGCCCAACAATTTCGCCACCATCCGAACGACAAGCATTGTCACCAAGCAGCAGAAGGAGCATATGCAGGTGTGTGCAATACACATATATATATATATATATATGCAATTACATGTACATAGATATATATATATGCATACATGACACCAACAACAAAAACTCATTATGATGAGCGCGCGCGCGTGTGTGTTTGTGTGTGTGTGTATGTGTATAGTTGTAGTTGCACTAGTTGGAAAGGGTAGGGTTGCTGCGTGTCATTCACATCAAACGATTGGCTGAACTATCAAAGCCTTATCGATAAACGATGGCTTTTTGTAACTCTCACCTCGCCTCTTAGTCATTATGCTCATATCGCTGTGTGCTTTACCGTATGTGTGTGTGTGTGTGTGTGTGGTGAATTATTTCACCATGTTTTCGTCCTTTCAGCAATACTCCCCATTGCGTCATAGTTCTCCCCCCCACCACTCACACAGTCACAGCTGTCATTTCCTGCCTGTCGCTCTCTCGTTCTCCAATTCGATCGTTTTCGTTCTAACTTTTGCTCTCTCTCTCTCTTTCTCCCTTTTTGTATACAACATTTGTTTGTTGCTGTTGTTGTTTATTGTTTGTATTTCTACTCTCCAACAAATAACAAATAGGCGCGCTATAACTTCTGTTCCCAACTGTGCGGCGGCTGTTGCACTTGCTTCTGCTGCGGCAGAGGCGGCGAGCCGGATGCGGATGACTTCTTCGCTGGCCACGATGACGGCTTCTTCCACAAGGCTAAAAATAGTAGCAGTCCAAAAAAATGCCAAACTTTAAATCATTGTCCCTGTGTGATCTCTTAAAAAAACTTAATACGAAAACAAAAAAAACCAAAAAAACAAAAAATAGTACATTACAAACATATGTATGTATACATATACGTGTTTGTATTTATTAATGTATGTGCGTATCCTGTGCGTGGGGGTCGAGTCCATGACAATAAATATATATATACATATATATATATATATATATATATATATATCAATAAATATATAAGATACTTGATGCCACAGACGAAAGACTTATTTGCAAATTGAGTGCATCCAAAATAAACAGTAAAATAGCACACATACATATACACACACACACACAAAAACATACAAATTCTCACTAGAGAAGTGAGCGCACCTGCCCAATCACAAGCCACTCACACTTTCTCACACACACACGAGCACCCTTTTGCTCAAATAGTTTTCTATGCCGCTATTTTCCTTCTTTCTTATTTGCTTGCTTTCTTTGCTACACTTCACTCCTCTCTCAACTCTTCTCTACTACCACATTCCGCACCTGTCCTGCACTCGCCCTGTCACTCTCTCTCTCGCTCTATCTCTCTCTCTGTACCTCTGTCTCTCTTGGCTTGCTTGACATTTGACATCTGTGACAGAAGCGGGAATGCAGAACAGAAGCCGGCATTTTATCTTTACCTTTTGTTTTATGACGTTGGCTTTTTTTCTTCCTTGTTTTCATTGTTAAAGTTTTAGTATTAGCTTTGTATATTTGATTTGTTTTTATTTCATTGTGTTGCATCGTATGCATTTGCCTAGCAGCGCAGCCTGTTGTGAATAAGTATGATTTTTCGCTGCTTCGATTTTGCTCATTTTGAGGTTAAGAACGAATGGGAGCTTAACGGAACTGTTGTAAGTTATAATTATTGATCTTGTTGTTGTTGCTCTTATTGCTGGTTCTACTGTAGCACCTCATACACATACATAACCACAGACACGTAGCTAAAATGCGCTTTTGTTTTCCATGTACAATATTTGTGTGTTTTGCCTGCTAATTTGTGAAAATGCAGGAGGAGATGCACGAACAAATGTCCGGCTACAAGCGGATGCGACGGGAGCACCAGGCGACGCTGCTGAAGCTCGAGGAGAAGTGCAAAGTGGAAATGGAGACGCACAAGTCAGCGCTGGACAAGGAGTACGATAATCTGCTGCATAACTTTACCAGAGAACTGGAGCGCCTCGAGGTAAGACCTTAGACTGGAAACGAGAAGATTAACACAGATACTCATTTTCCTTATTGCAGGCCAAGCATCAGCAGGATGTGGAGCGGCGCTCGAAGCAGACAACAACGGCCGAGAAGAAACTACAGAAAGAGATTACGCTGAAGCAGGAAGGCGATCGTAAGGTGTTCGATTTGAATCGCAAAAAGGAATACAAAGCGAACAAGGAGCGCTGGAAACGCGAACTGTCAATGGATGAGTCAACGCCAAAGCGACAGCGTGATTTAACCTTGCAATCGCAAAAGGATAATCTGAAACAGCACGAGGCACAGGAGGAGCAACGCATGCTGCAGGCTCAGAAGCAATACATTGAGCTCGAGATGCGTAAATTCAAGCGAAGACGCATGACGCATCAGCACGATCTGGAGGATCATCTGTTGCGTGATGTGAGTTGCCCCCCAAAATGATCCAACATAATTGTAACTAATTGAATTAAAAACTCGATTTGCCGCCAATACAGGAGCTGAGCAAGAAGCAACAGCAGCTGGAACAGGCCCATGCCATGCTGTTAAAACACCACGAAAAGACACAGGAGCTGGAGTATCGCCAGCAGAAGAGCGTGCATCAATTGCGCGAGGAACAGGTGGGTGGCGGCGCCATCAACTGCTATACAATTTGTGCTTCACTCAGTTAATTAACCTCTCACCACCCACCATAGATTAACAAGCAGCACGACACGGAGTTCCACAATCAAGAAGACTACATGGATCGCATCAAGAAGGACCTGCAGCGCAAGCATGCCCTCGAGCTAAGACAACAGCCCAAGAGCCTGAAGGTAAAAGAACGATCGGTTTTGATTGAGAACCCATCATCCACTTTGAATGAAATTAGAATTGTAATTGAAATTTGAATATTGGCATTTACAGCAAAAGGAGCTGCTGATACGCAAACAGTTTCGCGAGACATGCAAAACGCAAACGAAACAATATAAACGCTACAAGGCGCAAGTGCTGCAAACGACGCCCAAAGAGCAACAGAAGGAGGTCATCAAGCAGCTCAAAGAGGAGAAGCATCGCAAGCTCACGCTGCTGGGTGAACAGGTGAGTGTGAATCGAGATAGATATGGGTATACTATTCATAACCATATCCATATCCATAATTATATCCAAATCGATTTTGAATTTGATTTGCAGTATGAGCAAAGCATTGCCGACATGTTCCAAAGTCAAAGTTATAAACTGGACGAGAGTCAAGTGATCGAGTGCCAACGTACCAATGAGCAATTGGAATACGAACTGGATATGCTCAAAGCCTATCAGAACAAGAACAAGAAGCAGGCGCAAGAGCAGCGTGATCGGGAGCGTCGCGAGCTCGAGAGTCGCGTCAGCGTACGGCGCAATTTATTGGAGAATAAGGTTAATATTCTATCACAATTACTATTATTATTATTATTAATGTAATAATATATTTTATTATATGGGCAATATCTTACAATATATCGTATATCTTCACATTTAGATGGATGCCGAATTGCAGCAATTCAATTTGGAACGTGCCGAACGGTTGCGCATGAAACACGAGAAACATGCTAAAGAATTGGAAGCTTTTGATAATGAATCGATAGCCTTAGGTTTCAGGTATGACTCAACACAAACACATACTTAGAATTATATATGTAGAAATATACATATGTATTTGAACATTACAGCACTTTATCACTAACGGAGGTATCACGCGAAACCTACCCGGATGAGGAGGCCAGTTTGTCTGGATCCATGATTAGTTTAGCGCATAGCAATAGTTCAACAAGTTTTCCGGCTGGTTCCCTATAGCATAGGCAACAACAACAACAACAACACCAAGAGCAACAGCAACCATATAGTAATATGAACTATTATAATTTTAATGGAAATTTTAAAACAAACACTACAACACCAACAACAACAGTGGCAAACAGATCCCGACACAACCAACTATAACAACAATTACAATTAATAATAAAATACAAAGGCATTCGTTGTTTTTGTAGCAGCATTCATAACTTAAAAAGCAATCAAATGAATTAACGAATGGCAAAACTTAAAAAAACAAAGACAAAATAAACACGCATAAACATTTTTAATCGTTTCAAACAATAACAACAATCAACATGAAGCTGCAATCATTTTGCATTAAAACGTAATCAATTCAAGCAAACGACAACAACAACACCGACTTATAAATTAATTGAACGCTATTGAATACAAAAACAAACAAGATGAAAAGAAACATAAACGTAATACATAATACAATTATATGATGCAAACAAAAAACGAAAAAGGCAGCATAATTACATAATTTGAATGTAAGCATAAAACAATATCACTAATAACAAAAACAAAAACAAAACCAACAATAACAACCAACAACAACAAACAGAGAACCGCAAGCAACAAAATTATCGATATATATCGACAACTATACATATACATATGTGTGTATGTATGCAAATGTTTAAGTTTTATTTTGAAATTTTGATATTATTACATAATAATTTAAATAATTCCTTTGTTATCGAAAGCGAATTGCAAAATTGTTTAAATGTGTAAATGCTCGCAATTCGATCAAGAAACGACAAACAAAGAAAACAAAACCCTCGAGAAGAGACATCAGAGTATAAAAGGACCTCTTTATAAGGATGTGGACAACTCCAGAGCCTGCGGAGAGGTGGTACACGAGCTCGTGTATCAGAGATAGAGAGAGAGAGAAAGAGAGATCGAGATCGAAGCTCACCACTGAGGATGACTTCCCACTGCTAAATCAGTCAATAAAGTAAGGAAAAGAAAGAGAGAGAGAGACAGAGGGAGCGAGAGAGAGGGAGAGAGCAAGAAGCAAGCAACTCTCTCCTGCCATGCCCAGGAGAAACAAGCAGCTGGCAGATTTCAACTCACTTTTGATTGAGCAATCGCTTGGCGCCATTTTTGCATGTTGTTGAATTCGAAATTTTAAATTTTTTCGTTACGTTTTCCTTTGGACTTGCTATATAAAACAAATATAAAAACACACAATATAAATAATAAAATAGTAAACAAAAACAAAACAAAAAGAAAAAAACATCTAAAAGTAAGCCTATTATAGACTTAATTAATGCAAATTGCAAAATGCTTAGTCAAAAACAATAAAAATTGTATAGAAAATTAAATGCATATGAATGTTTAATTAATTACAATTTATGTTTATGTGAGAAGTTCTTTTTTTTTGTTGTATACATACAAATAAATATACACCCAACACACACAGACACACCTATGATCACCGATCACACGCCCCAATCTTAAGATATAACATTTAACATTTGTAGAAATGCAATTTTTATTAAACAATGATAACAAAAAAAAAAAAACAAAGATAAAACAAGAAAAGCTGAACAAAAACAATACAAATACAAAGCAAAAAACATTTTTCCGCTAGCAATTAATTAATAAAGACAAGAGCGAATGGGATAAGTGCATAGATACGGAAAACAGAAAACAAAACATAATATAATATGATATGCGATTTGCGATATGAGTATATGAGTATATGATAATGATCATGAATGTGTATTAGTATTATTCTAGTGCATAACTAGTTACTTTTGCATAAACTTAGTAAGGTAATAACAGCATAAAACCGAAATTAACAAATGCAAATAAATAACTTTATAAACATATTTAGGCAGAGAAAGAGAGAGAGAGCGAGAGAGCGAGCGAGGGAGATAGATAACAATAGAGCAGCGCTTTGGGAAGTGGGAAACAGATAACACAGAACATACATATGTAATATTTTTTATGTTTATAAAATTGTTTTTTTTATTATTATTATTAAATTGTATTTTTGAAGTGGAAAAACGAATAACAATTAAATTGATACACGTCAATAAAATAAAACATAAAATAAAAAAAAAAAACAAAAAATAATATATACAGATATATGCATTTTTATTACACTACTGAGAACATGAAGGGAACTGACCAACAATAACAAAATGAAAACGAGTCTTTTACTTTGGTAAAATACGAAAAAAACCTTTTGTCGCTTGGAAATTAAGAGAATCTTTCTCTTGCTTGTAAACACTAGAAGAATCCTCTGAAATTGGCTATGCAATTAGATAAACATTTATGAATACAGCAAAAACTATATTCAACTTTTTAATAAAAAGTTTGCATAAACACTTCATTTGAAAGCTTTACTTACGTTGTCCTCCTCAGCGGGCTGACCAAAGATTGAGACCGGAGTTTGTTTATTGAACTCAATAATGCTGTATTAGGTTATTTATACACACAGACGGATGAACTATATAATTGATCCAAAGCTGTAGACTAATATGTGCTTTGTGATGTGGCAACAATGGGCGCAGCATTCCACAACCACTTAAAATGAATTGCATGCATGGCAATCCACCTTTGGTGTGTGCGGCACGTTGCATCGATTGTTGCCCCTTACAAGATTTGAACTACGCATAGCTCATTATATGTTATACATATATAGGTCAAATAGTGTTCTTTTATAGTATCTTGTTGACTTGCAATCTGTGTATTGAGCTAGTCTTACATGTACACAGGTACAAAGTATATATATATAATGATATACATACACATATATATATATATATATTGCCTACACACATAAGGAATTTCAAAAGCCTTTGCACTTACAAACTGTATTTATATATACACATATGAAGCATGTGTGGGTATACATAATATAGTTATATGCCGGCACATATATACAGATACTTAATGGTTTACGGAACACACACACACACAGACAGGCACACACACGTGTGTGTATTTGCTTCTTGTGCGTGTGTGGTACAGAAATGTAGAATTTGCACACTCTGAATTCGCATTGTTTTATATAGTTGTTTGTTTGTAATTATATATAATTCTTCATTTGCTTAATCTGGTTGCTGATACGATCTATAGCCAGTGCTGCGCTTCTGCTCCATGCGGAACAGTAGGGGTCAGGGCCTCGGGAGAGAGGCGGCGTTGCGTCCGCGCGTCAAGCCGCATGCCTTGCATAAATAGTGTGCCTCCCAGCGGCTTAGGCGATGGCTTCACAAGCTCAGCAGGCTGTCGAGGAATGTATGCTTGTTGATCACCTTCGTCGTCGCAATTAAGAACTCCACATTGTTGTCCTCCTGGGCGGCGAGGAAGCGCAACGCTGCGATCTCGGCGAACGTGCATCCGCCCACAAACATGACGAGCACAACGCGTCGTGCGTGCATCAGCGATGCCTCGCTGGGCGTAGCACCGACCACCGGCCGCCCACCGATCCCAATCAACTGCACCTGAAAGTCCTCGAATGTTGGGCCGGGTAAATTGTTGATTTGGCTCTTGAGCGTCTGCCAGCCAAGTGGCTTCAGTGAATGCTCGACGAGCCGTGCGGTCAGCGGTGCATAGAAGCTATGCACATAGCTAATGTCTTGCGGATTCACCTCAACGATATCATCGACCGTCAGATGCAGTGTCTGCGAAAGGAAGGCAATCAACATTTACTTATTGTATAATTTGCACTCGTTACTCGCTACTCGCTAGTTTGCACTTGTTAGCCGTTGGAGTCATTGTTCGGTTCTTACCTTTCGGAGCACAGCGTAAGCACGCGACTCGGTCTGTGTGCGCAGAAGTCCAGCCTTCTCTAGATTGCTGATCCTTAGGAGCACCTCCACTCCGTAGACCTGGGCCAGTTCACGCTTGTAATAGTTGAGGACACGCTCCTTCAGGCCAGAGCCGGCCGCACACTGCAAACAAATGAGACGCAGCACATTCCGCAGCTCGGCCCGGCATGCAATCTGGTCCTCAATGTAGGCGCTCGCCCTGTCAATGTCGGCACAGATCATAAACTCTTGCTCGGCAGCCAGGTCATCGTTGAACGAGTGAACGTTCAGGTGTTCATCAATTAGACTTGCAATAGCCGTGTGCTCGGACGTTGCCTTCTTCTGCTCCATTAGCTGCGGCAGGCGATCTACAAAGCTCTTAATCTCTTGCACCGACTGCTCCTGCCGATTCACATTCATCTGTAACTGGATGTCCTTCACTTTAAGCGCCAACAGCATTCGCACCTCATTGAAGTTCTTGTTGCGCAGCTCGGCGTACAGCTGCTCGCCGGAATGCAGCATGATCGTCTTGCGATCTGTGTCGCCCAGCAGGCTCCGCTCCGAATCGACGCCACCACCTGCCGCATCTCTGGTGCCGTCGCCGCCGCTGGCAAAATACGATGGAAAATGCTCCGCTGGGAGGGTCAATTGATTTTGGCGAATACCAAAGAACTCATCGATCAGGCCCTCGTAGGTGAGCTGAGTGGCCAGCGGTGTCAGTAGATCGATGCTTCGATCCAGCAGAATGAGCTGATCGATGGCGCCCTTGTCACCATTGTACAGCGCCTTCTCATCGATGGCCAAGTGCTTGGCATGATCCCAAACCAGTTGTGCCTGCACACCTTTACCATAGATCTTGGGTATGCGGCCGTAGAGTCGTTGCAGCTGCACCAGCCCAATGGCGGCTTGGTAAAGCGATGTGGTGTCGCCATCGACACATACATCGCGATAACCAGTCGCTGTCTCCATGCTGACAAGGTCGGAATCTAGCGGCAGAAAGTTCCAGGCAAGCTCCTCGATGCACCCAAATGCACCGATCACCTCTTTGTTCTCCAGCTTCTTGATGCACATGCACGAGCGGCGCGGCACGAAAAAGATGTGAAAGAGGCGACCCGCCTGTGTGTTTGCCTTCACATGGTTCGCCAGGTGATCCATCAGCGATGGCTGTGGCCGAATTATGTAGATTATGTTCTGCGACTCCTTGGGAAAGTGCTGTTCCGGCTTCAGGGATAGCAGCTTAATACCCCGTTCTGCGAATATTTTCGGTTTCGCTACCAACCCCAACGGACCGATCATGCTGTCGTCCAGCACAATCAGCTTGGTGCCCTCGATGGACTCAAGCAGCTGCACCAGATCTCGACAGGACTTCTCCTGCAGCAGCTGCAAATTAACGCGATGACTACGCAAATATGGAAACATGACTAATCCTGGCCCGGCTCTCTTGCTGTAGTCTTTGTGTTTGGTTTTAGGTTTGTAGTCAGTCGAGCGACCGTGCAGCCGCTGATGGCGTTGTCAGACCTTCAAACTCCTTTCGTCTTCTAATAGCTAGCTAACTGTAGGTGGTAGCCGCAACGCCCACAAGTCGCATTGCAGTTTGACAAAACAGCTGTTCTGAAACTGCGCAGTGAACAGTGGTTGCACACCATAACTAAATCAAAAAATTTTATGCATACAAATGAATTTAAGAAAAATAAAACAAATGCATCAAGTCGTTTATGCTAAGTAAAATCTAAGAAATTATCTACTGAGTTTTCCATGTTTATATGGTTCAATTGTGCTATTTTTGTGTCCCGATTAATATGTTCAAATTGAAACCATTTGAAAAGTGTGTACACACTTGCCAAAAGCAATCGATAATACATGTCAACTGATTTAAAATGACAACTTCGTTCAGTTCAGGTGTCAAGAGCTTATTTTGCAATCACAATCAAAAAAGAAAGAGCAGTTGTGTTTGGCACGCCGTTGCATGCTCTTGTAGAAAAGAGTTATTCGTTTTGAAGAAATGTTCGTATTAAACTAATTGTAATTAGATGTTTTGTAATTTTCTACTACTATTACTACTACTATATATAGTGTTAGAGAGGGCATATGCTCGTACCTACCCCGATCCCCCAATATACAACAAAACTAGCATTAAATGAGTACTAAGTTTACTTATGTTTACTTTTTTTATGTATCCTAACATTTTAAAAGCGCATGCCACTAGCATAAAAATTATTTTCAAACTAGCTCTTAAAATTCGATAAGTCTTGCAAGCATCTCAATTTATCGATAAATGCTTGATAGTTTTGACAGTCACAGGTACGTAAATTTGTTGATCATCTCTACGAAATATACAACGACAATATAGTAGCAATATTTAAGCGTGTGATAGAATTTGGTTCTGTTGTTCGCGACTCTGGCAATTGGTCGGAGCAGAGAGTGAGCCAATCAAAACCTTTTCATTTGCCACACAAATGGCATCCAAGAGTAATCATAATTTCCAACAGAACCGGGCAATGCAACAGCCGCAACGCTCAAATTTACGTGCCGCAATCGCACCGTACCGAAAGCCTTTCCGGCCCCAGGCACAGGCGCAGGCAGCGAATCAAATGATGTACTCATCCAGCCAGATGCCCAGCGATCCGCTCTACATAGACTTCAATAACCCGACGCCAGCACCACCGACCAAATCCGCGACGCCAACCGGCAACTCTGGCTCTGCGCCGGGCCAGGCAGATGGGGGCAAAAAGAAGCCACTTAAAGGTAAGCAGATCAAAGGCAACAAAAACCACCAACAACACCAGCACCAGCAGCAGCATCCACACAGCATGCAGTATGCGCCACAGATGCAGATGCAAATGCATGGTAACAATGGCTGGATACCGCGGTTTCATCCGCCCAATAGTAAACGCTTTGATGAACCGATGCCGCTGCCGAACCGAGGCCGAATGGGAGGTGGTGGTGGAGGAGGACCATCGATGCGCGGTGGCGGTCGTCACATGATGGGTCCAATGGGTCCAGGACCCTGCCCGATGGGTCCACGTGGTGTCCTGGGTCCAAATGGTGGCGGCCCAATGCCGCCATATCTACCAATGCGTTTCCCAGCACCAATGCCGCCCATGCGTTGCCCAATGCCACCAATGGGTGGCCCACCGCCTCCGCCATTTATGCGTCGCAACGGCCGCGGCGGTCCAAATCATCCGCCACTGCCGCCGCCGCCACTGATGGGACCGCACAGGATGGGACCACGTATGCCACCACGGAGCATGCCACCCGGCTGTCCCGGCCCCGGACCCTACAGCATGGGCCACATGAACGGCAATATGAACGGCGGCAAAATCAAGAAGCCAAATCCCAAGCTGATCAAGCAGGCGGTCAAAGGCAAGAGCACGATCAAAACGCTCAAGAATTTGGTGAATCAGTATCCCATTGATAAGCCCTGGGTCAATGATGAAATCCGCGCCGTTCACGACGCCAAGCTCGACATTGAGAATCGCCTAAAGGGCAACAAGGATGACGACCTCTTCGCCCAGTACAGAGTGCAGCGGGACAAATTCGTTTCCATGTATGAGGCGGCGCGCGAAACGTATCTAAAACAGGAGGCCGCCACGGTGATGGCCAAGGTAACGTTCAATATATTGTCCAGCAGACATTATAAAAATATATATTTTTTCTTTCACTCTCCCGACGGACACAAGGGAAACAAAGCTCAAATTCCATTCAAAACGCATCTCGAATCTCTCCATTATAGCCAAACAGCGAACACGCACAGACAAAACAATACACACACACACACACACACGCACACACACATACATACATCAGGCACAAGAGATTTGCTTAGGCTTTAGTTTTGAGTTCCAAGCTCTTGCAATTGAGTTAGGGAAGTGCTTTATTAGTTGGTTTGTAGCAGTTGTGCTACATTTGTTTGTTTGTTGTTTTTTGTTGATTTTTGGTTTCTACTATATCGTTGGCATACATCAATACATTATTCTTTTGCAGGATGCCAAAGACAAAGACAATGAGAAAAATGCAAATTCAAATCCGAACGCTGCCGGAAACACAAATGATGCAACTATTCCACAAGTCCAAGCAAAAACCAAAATCAAACCGAATTAAGTGCAAATAATGCAGACAGAGCAACAGCCACAGCCGGCGATTAAAAAAAAAAAAATAATAATAATAAACAAAAAAAAAAAAAAAAGGCTAACAATTAAAAGAGAAACTCTTTTTTCAATTTAAATTTAGATTAATTTATTTTTGTTCGCCTGGAATATTTATGAATTCAACTCCCCTCCAAACGAAACATAGAAACAATGAAACAAGCAAGCTTAAACACAAAAATAACACTAGGAACTATGAAATTTAGGAATTATTATACAATTTTTGGTTGTGTAAACAATCAACAACAAAGCAAATAATAAAAATTATAATAATAATAATAATAATAACGATATAAAGAAACAAGCAACAAGACTTCTCTATGAGCAAATGCAGCCAAAAAAATTAAACAACCAAACTTTTTGCGACTGAGAACTGAGCTTAATTCAATAAACGACACAAATAATAAAGACGCAAATCTACAGAAGAAACAGAAGAAATACATAAATAGCTGTAAATCGCATTAAGTTGTGCTTGAGTGTCTGTCAGTATAAAAAAAGAAAGAAAGGAAGAAAAAATCTTGAAAGGAATATTGGACTTCATTGTTTTTTCTCCATTCACCAACTGTATGTATGTATTATTACTGTTAATTCTAACGTAATGTAATGTCAAATGTAACGTAAAAATGGAATGTGAAGAAAACAGAGACAGAAAACAAACAAAAATGAAGCGAAAACTTGCAATTTTGAGCGCCAGTTTGTAAACCCGTTAATATTTGCACTTATCTTTGAAGACTTTCCTTATTGCTTTTGTTTATTTTTGTTTTAAATTGAGTTTGGCAACACCAGCATCGACAGCAACAACAAAAAGAAACGGGAAACAACAAGGAAAAACTTCTAAAGAAATTATAACTAAAGTTTAGCAACTCAATGTTTCTTGTCTTGTAAACAACTAATTATTATGATAAACACAGTATTTGCTTAATTGTATTTTTAAATTAATTCTTAAAAATTACAAAATTAAGATTTGAGTTAAACAACCTCAAAGAGATTTAGTTAATTATTATGTATCATCCATTGTGTGCATCGACGATTTGTTTTTGTGTTTTTTTCTCCGTTAACAAAAAAAAAAAAATAAAAAATTGAAATCGCAACCGCATCCAACGAGCACATCCCACGCAGCATAGCTTTATACTGTCCAAGTTTCTTAAGGCCATCCTATCACTAACTAACTAGCCAACTAATCTAACTACACATCTACAATTACATACTATATTTATTGCTCATAGATCAAATCAGTTTTGCAATTCTTGTGTACATACTTACATATACATACATACTACTATTTATCTACATACGAACAAATATGTATACCTACTGCTCTTGAGATTATGTAAATGCTACGAAACCACACCAACCAACCAATATACATAACTATCTGCAAAATATACAAAACAAAACACATTTACACATACATACATACAAACTTTACATTTTTCTTAATAGATATCCAGATATCAAGATGGGTGCAAAGCTCTCGATATGTATATACATATATATCTTTTAGAGTTTCGACATTTTCACTGCTGTTCTGATTCCCAGTTCCATGAAATACTTTATGATTATTGCGATTTTTGCATTTATCCAAATGATCAAAATACCGCATTGCAATTCCGTATCCGTGCATGGGCATTAGTATTGTGTCCCAAATGTATATCAACAGTCGAGTGTCGAAAAAAAAAAGGAAAAAAATAAACGATTTTGTTCATTTGGATGTCTAAGTCGGATCGGATCGGATCAGGTCACATTATCATACTGCTGCCACCGGATTAGTCTGTGGATTTTATTTCATGGAAGATACATTATCTTGACCAAACTCACCACAAATTTGCTCGAGATCCGACTATCAAATCATATAATAAAATAGAGTTACAATCGGAAATTCAGGAGTTGCATAAGTGGCTCACATAGAATTAGTTGGTCTTTGCCATAGTATTCAATAGATTGCCCAAAGATAGCTTAGCTTTAGTCGATGAAAATGAAGATTTTCTGCCTATTATGAAACTATAACTAGTGCCACCCAATTAAATCCATCCTACTGTCAAGGACATATTTTTTACAAGTCAACGATTATTGTTGTTGGTAATTATTGTTGCTTGTTGTTGTTGTTTATTGTATATTATCTATTCGAATTGTCTTTAAGGTTTCAAGTCATGTCGTCTGTTGGGACCATTTCTAACTATCCCTTGACAATTGATTCAAAAACAAAGATGATGCCAGACACAATTGTGGTGTCAGTCCTTAAAAATATCTATCCATGTGAACGATTCGATGACATTTGATAATTATTCTCATTTTATTCATTTTCGTGCACAAAAAAATAAATAAAAAAACCTGTCTTTTCATTAGAAGGTGCAATGATTGAATGAATCCCCCATATCATTCCCTCCCCAACACATCCAAGCAACCAAGATGTCCACCCTGCTCCAATGCTCGACCCTCGAACCAATATAAAAAAAGAAGAAAATAATTAACAAAATACGACAAATAAAAACCGAACTTGAATGCAATTCTTTTTGGTTGATCTCTTTTATTACTTGTGTGTGTGCGTGGGACAATTTGCCAGCTTTTGCAACTATCCAGATAGGTAGGCCTTAATGGTGAGAAGGTCTGGACTCAATTAGTTTGACACAATGCAATAAGGTAGACAAAGAGTCTGATTCGGATGCGAAGACAGAAACCAATCAATTTGGAATGATGTTATCTGGGATTGGAGAGTGTGACTGATGATCAATGTGCTGCCTGCTACTCCAGCTGGACAGGCTTATCCAGCTCTGGGCGAATTATTCGAATCCAACGGTGTTGCTCTGCACTATTACCGGAGACATGCGGCCACTGGAGCTGCGTGTACGGGGCACTGGATATCCGAAATCTCCGCTCTGCACGATCGTCAATCGGCGACGCAGGTGCGACTCTGTCTGTGCAATTCCATTGATGACAATGTCGACATTCTTCACCTACTCGCCTTCACACTGCTGATCCTAATTCAATCAATTGAAAGGGTAAACTAAAATATATAATTTGTAGCAGTTCCCAGTTGGACCTATCAAACTATCTTACATTCCAAGCATTTATTTGTAGTCCTTTGCGAGTAGTAACTCCCTTTCTCATTTTCTTCTAATTTAAATTTTTCTTCGCTTGTCCTCTACTTGTTTTTTTTTTTTTAATAAATTACTAACTTTAAAGACCCTAGTATAGTCAAAACCACATTTAATACTAAACATAAATATATATATATATATAAAAGTATGGGAAACAGAGTGCCTTATATGTACTTTAGTTCCACATTCTCCACGCTCTTCCGGCTAAAAATACTAAAACCACGGAGAAGTCTTATAAAAAGTCTCCTTAGAACTTATAATGATTATGTGGTAATTCGTTATTCTCTGCAGATTTGATACTTAGAAAGTCATTTAAAAGGAAATTAGTCAAAAACATTGTCATAAATATTCCAGCTTGGCTAAAAACCCAGCAAACCTTAGTAAAAATCACCCAAAATCTAGAAAGGGAAAGAAACTAAAATAAAAAAATGGTACACAAATTCTATGTTATTTTGATATTTTAATTTTAAAGAAAGGGGGAGGAGGTAGGTGGATGGGAACAGTGGCCTTGGTTATGCATCAGCGGCTCCTGAAGTTGCTGCAGCTAAAGGAGGAGATGTTGTCGCATCAGCTGGATCCGATGCAGCAGGTAGCGCTTCCACATCGTTGTCCTTTTGCTTCTTCCACATTTTGGCGGCGGCGAGCAGTTTGAGATTGGGTCGCGCCATCTCATCCTCGGGGAATATATAGTCGAAGATCTCCTCCCAGCCCTCATCGACGCCATCCTCGGAGACGATCTTCTGTCGCCGCTTAATGCGCCGTGGCATCTTGTCCAGCACCTTTTGCAGCGAGTGTGCATCGTTGACATCGCGCTCGAAGTCACGCCACGCCTCCAGGAGCAGCACACGCGACTCCTTGTCATTCAGCTGGCGCAGCATCTCGTTGGCCCGCTCGTAGATGCGGCGAGCGAGGCGCGCATTCAAATCGGCATCGGCATCCCCCCCATCGCCGTGGCTGTTGCTCATCTCGAACTTGGCAAACGACATCCAGACCTTCACATGTTGCGTGCGCTCCAGCAGGCGCTCGTAGAGCTGGCGGGCCAGCTCGGTTTCGCCAAGGGCGACCTCAAAGTCAATATACGCCTTCCAGAGCAGCTCGGGCATGTCCAGGCGAGGCTGCTGCACGGCCAGCTCGAAAATGGCACGGGCACGCTCCGAATCGCCGAGCAGATTCTCCAATTCGGCAAACTTCATCCATGTGACACAATTCTCGGGCCCGAACTCCAGGAACTTCTCGTAGAGCAGACGACAGCGATCGAATTCACGCATCTGTATCTCCAGATCGATGTAGCCCCGAAAGAGTTTATCCCGCGGACACATGCCAATGGCCATGCCGAGCGTCTTCCGCGCCACCTGCAGCTCCTTGCAGCGCAACTCGAACTGGGCGTACAGCAGCCAGAGTTTGCTGAACGTGAACTGCTTGTGGGGTATCAGCTCGAGGCAGGTCTTGTAGATTTGCCTGGTGCGCTCCGTGTCCCCTGCCTCGAGCTCCTCGTAGAGGGCATAGTTGATCCACATGTAGATGTAGCGGCGCCAATAGTTCTTCTCGTTCGCCGGCGGCACATTGGCAATGGCGCGCTCGTAGGTCTCCCGAATGAGATCCTTGTCGCCCTCGGCCTCGATGAGGCGCAGGTAGTCGAACCATGCATCATAGTTGGTCGGATTGGCGGCCACCTCCTGCTCGTACTGATGCTTGCGCTTTGACACAATCACATCCTCAATGCCTGCCCGATCGCCATATTTCTTCTCGTGTATCGTATATGCCTTAAAGAGCTCGGGGGTGCGCTCCTTGGGGAGATGATCTAGCGCATATTTGTAGATGATGCGCGCACGATCGTGCTCCTTCTGGCCCTCCTCGAACCGTGCGAACGCAATGAACAGACGCTCCTCAATGTAGTCATCGCCAAAGAACTCCACTGCACGCTCAAAAACACGACGCGAGCCGTGTATGAATCCGTGCGTCTCTTCGAAACGGGCAAATTTAATCCAATTCTTCACATCGGGATGGACATACACGAAACGCTCGTAGACCTCGCGCGCCCGATCGATCTCCTTGTAGCGCAGCTCGAAGTTGACATACGTCTGCCAGGCCTGCTCCTCCGGCTGCCATTCCATCCAGCGCTCAAAGACCTGCCGAGCTCCAGCGACATTCTCAAGCATCTCCTCCATATAGGTGTACTTGTACCAGAACTGATTGACGCGCGGCATTATGGTGACGGCCCGATCCCACAGATTGCGGGCGTGATTCACCTGTTTGTTCTTCATCTCCATTTCGGCATATTTGAGCCAGATGGTAACGTTGCGGTGTTGGTTCCAACGCCCGCTCCCCATATGGAGCGCGCACGCTGTATCTCCTGCTGCTGTTCCTCCCATTGGGCGTACTTGATCCAGTGGCTGACCACCATGCGATTCTTGCGTAAATTATCCTCAAATGTTTTGCGCTTTCTTTGCTGATAGTCGGCCAATTCGGCGGGGTCTGAGATTTTCTGCTTCGGCGGCGGCGGCAGTATCTCCAAGTCACGCTCCTTGGCCTCGCGTAGCAGCTGTTCCGCGGTGATTTGCACCTCGGCCGGCGCTTTGTTTTTCACCTGAAACCAAAACGTTTATGTTGCGACAATGCCGAAGAATTACTTGGCTCGCTTGTTCTACATACCTTTGCCACCTTGGGCATTTTCTGTGGACGATCCATGCTCTGTTTTGAGTCCAACCCTTTTGCTGGTTTTGAAATTCAGATTAACAACAAAGTGTAATCAACTCGCTTGTTTTCATACTACGCGTTGTGGCTGACTCCAGCATAAACACACCATTAGCGATGTGCCAATTGCAAATGCTGCTTCTTTCCATCAGCTTGCCACTCACAGCACGTCTGCGTTGTTATCGAGTACATTTCGATAACAAACGGCTATGCTGCGATAACGCGTTATCAACGTATTTTAAAGAAAAGTAATTATTTCATTTTGTAACACATTGTTGTACATTTATTATTACTAATTTAATTACATTTGCGCTAAAAAATTACATAATTAACTTTTACAAGTGACTCAAATGTAATTTATTCCATAAGAATTAGTAGCTTAATGTGTCCACATTAGTGAAGTAATAAAATTTACACCCCTTTAAACAGTTTCAGTTAAAAAGCCCTTTAAGGGACAATCCCAGATTTTAATTATTAGATACAAATAAACATATATATATATATATATATATATAGTATAGTCAATAAAAAAGCTACACAATTAGAAGCAAATTACACAGTACAAAAAAAAAAAAAATAAAAATAAATGTTTCAGGTGATTCCTGCTCAGGTCACTTAATTAAATAGTTTCCACGATTTTCCGCTACGCTTTTCGGGCTTCTCAACGAGCCAATGATTGGGATTCATTAAGTATTCTCTGAAAAATTTAAGCATTATTCAGTGGTATACTTTAGATAATGAGATTCTCATGTGCCTACCGCTTCTCGAGCAGCACCTTTTGTGTCTGCTCCCGCAAAGTGGCCAGCGGCCCGGCAAAGCCGCCATACTCCTCGGGCAACATTTCGCACGGCACAAACGTGTACAGTGTGTCAATGCTGGTTGTGTGAAAGCGTATCTAAAATAACAATTTAAGTTTAATTATATTCGACGACAAGAGTACGCGATGGTGGGGTAAAGAAACGCACCAGTTTGAAGACTTCATCGCTGATGAACGGTTTCACCACGCTCACGATGCGATCGATATACGTGGGACAGTTGACCATATGAATGGCCTTAAGTCGCACTGGGAACGCCAATTGCAGGAACTTTATGTAGGCTCGCAGTGTGCTAATCGTCAGACGCGATATGTGACGCATGGTGGTGCCCTTCATGTCAAATATCTGCACCTCCCCCTCCGACAGCACCTCGGGACGAGCCGGATCATCGACCGTTATAAAGCGACAGTCTGTGACCATGAAAAATGCTCGCGTGTCTTCCGTGTGATGCATCTGAAAGTAATACAAAATTATGTTATCTTCGGGACATCGAAAATTAAATATACGTTGTAAAGTTATGCGATCATTGAATTAGTTAACTTGATCAACATATTTTTTAAAACAAACATATACTGCTGGATTAAGGCCAAGTTTGATCAAGAAAGCTTAAAAACTAATGGATTAACAGTTTAAATGGAAGCAGATTGACAAAACTTTCGAAAACAAGTTTTAGAAGTAATCTTTTTGTGTGCAAAATAAATATTAGGAAAAAAAATGTAATATTTATAATTTCATTTAGACGGGAACGGAATTTAATTAGAGAAGATTTTGTTCAACACGACATTAGAATTTGCGTTTCAGACTGCTATATCTGAAAAATGCTTTCAAAATTTCGAGACTTAATGAAAGTTCTCTCTGCATGAGCATAAATTATTTAAAGTGAACATTTTAAATTGGAAAGATTACCTTCGAAGGTTCAAAGTCTCTGAAGCAATAGAGGGAGACCTTATAATTTTCTGGTGTGAGACCGGGCAACGGTAGAATATCCCTGAAATCGAAGTTGAACCAAATAATCTAGAATATGCGATGGGATGCGAAATCAGCTTACGCATAGTCAAAGGTGCGGCGACTGTCATCGTCAAGGGGGTCGCGCTTGATAAACAGATGTGGATGCTTGTTGCGCAGCGCGTAGTTCACCTCGATGAGCTTCTTGGTGTCCTCCACATCGCCGTACATGCACTGATAGAAGCGTCGCAGCAGTAAAGGCTCTGAAAAATTAAATAAATCACGATTTATTCACGCAAATAATTTATATATGTATATTCAAGTGGCTGCCTTATGACGTAACAGGCGCCCACAAGCTGACTACCAAAACGGGCGAAATGCTTCTTTGCCTGCTAACGACCTCATTAAATATTATTGCATATACGTATTAGGTCAGTGGCAAGAGCAGTGGAGACGAGTGGAACTGGCCGGCTGGGAATATTTCAACAAGCCCCCATGCTGTGTTTATTGCAGGCGGCCCCAGCAACCCCCTTCAGTTGCGTCCTTTTTGGCATTACATCAGCCGTTGTCAAGGGCATCATCCTACACACATCCCAATTGATATTTACCAATTTCCTGTGGCAAACTCTCATTGTCGCGAAACCACACACAAAGCTCGGCCAAATTTCGATCGCGTCTCAGCTGATTCTCACTTTCACTATCGCTGCTCATGCTTGAGTTATCGTATCGTTATCGAAGCGAAAAATACTCGTATTCGAATTTGTTCTCTTGTAATCGGTTTTCAAATGTGTGCGCCGCAGCAAATATTGTGAGTACTGTTGCGCTTGAAGCCTGCTGCCAAACTGACTGGGCAAGTGTCGCCTTTAATATTGGATAACATTATTGTTCGTGTACATATTTAAATGCGAATACTGATTGATATGGCGAATACGTACTAATGCGCGTATCCAAGCTCTAATATTTACGGACTCTCGACTCTCGAGCCGGCAATTAAACACGTACATATTTTTAATTACTTTCCGCTGCCATTTGGCATATTGTTGCCGCTTAATAGTGCCTAAATTTGTATCTTCCCCATCAGTTACAGCTTCTGCGCATCCATCTAATCACCTGCTCGTGCATAGAATTCACATACAGCCCTGGAAATTTTGGTCAACTCAAACTGAAAACGAAAACGAAACCGTTTGCCACAATTATTATCAATTGATAACTGATCAAAAAGCAATACCATTCGATAGGGTTACTAATGAGTTATACAATGAGCAGTCAACATTATCCCAAGTCTCCGCTCTGATATATTAAATTGACATACATATAAATATACGTACATTTAATGAGCCATTAAAACTTTACTTGCAGTAAAACTGCTGCTGAAATGCAGCATGGACGAAGCATACGAACTCAGCGTAGCGAGTGAGTGCAGTATTTGTGGAACGGACAACTGATGATGAACAGGAGTGCCGTAGCAATAGAAGAATCCCAGTATTTACATGTGGAGCACCATGCTGCGCGAATGGATCCACATCACAGTTGGGCTAGGCGTATACCACATGGATTATGCCGCATGGAATAGAGCATTCAGGAGAAGCTCTCTGGAAACACTTCATGCAAAATCTCCACACAGCTTAGGGCCACCTACAGATTCTGTAGCTGGCGGCTGAGAGACTGAATTATCGGCTTATTACGTGCATTTGCCAAATTAACTTCTAAGAACTTAACACATTACAGTAATTTTGCACTATGAAGCAATAAATGCTTATGCAACAATACCCTTTAAAATAAATTAAGGTTGAGCCAACACATTTTCTTGATCTTATGCCTTACAGGGTGTATTTTAATTTGTAGCTTTGTCAAAACAAAGCAATTTCTGAGTTCGAGACTATTTTTGTCAGTGTTGGTTGTCTCAATTAATTTTGGGTAAATACCATATACCCATCTTTGAAAAATATTTTATTGACATTTAGGATTCTTGAAAGTCAGATTTTAATTAAACTTAAAATTCATTGGAAAAATACGCTGTTCTTTAAAAATAATAACACTAATTATAACAATTCTAATAACACCAATAAATTCTAATAACAGCAATAAATGGAGTTTTCGAAATGATTTGTACGAATTTTTACACGCATCAGTCAATCAGTCAATTAATATATAGATATGTACGTATATGTATAAAAATTCCACATTTTAAAATTCCAAAAACAAAAGTTAACAGTAATTATTACGAATTACTCAAACTAATAAATTCGGTCAGCATATTCCACTTAAAGACACTCGTGGGACCCAAAGCGGACAACTGACACCACCAGCGACAAAGTCGCAGCGATCACAGCGACAACGACAAGGACGCAGCAGAATCAGCAGTCCGAGGTTTAGTTATGATTGGCCAGAGTTTAAGAACTCAGTCCAAACAAAGCACTTGAACAGAACAAACTGGTTGTTTTTTTTTTTACTAAAAACCACAAGGCCTCGATTAATTGGCGCCCAAGCAGGGACCGGTACGGAAATATAAGTTATCGCGAGTTGGTGAAAGTGAATCAACTACTTCTCGAATCAACCTAAAGCAGCCACTTATACAAACATAACTTCGTGAAAAAAGCCAGCGTCAAAAAGTACAAAATTCTATCAAAAGCGCCTCAAGTAGCCGCAGACACAAACTCGAACAAAAACAAAATTTAAGTGCAAAATATATCCGTATCGGTGCCACAACAATACCTCCGACAACCCTGTAGTGTCCGTCCGCAGGGTACCGCAAGTGACGGTATCCAAAGGAACCTGAGTCACACATTTCGACTCGTAATCGTCTTGGGACAAAAGGGACAAATTCTAAAGATCGTCGCGGAACATTCGCCGGAATGCTGATTATTTTATAAGCATAGTGATTAAGAAAAAAAAACTAAGATTCAAAAATATAAAAATTAAGAAAACCAAAAACGAAAAAAATAAATTAATTAATTAAGATTCAGAAATATTCAAACTAAGAAAATCAAAAAGTTAAAAAATAATTTTTAAGAAACCAATTTTAAGTTAAGTAACAAAACTTCTGTTAAATTCAAATCAACAAAAAAAGACAAGAAAACTATAAATTCTTAATAATCACTTTTTTTCTTTTTTATCAATTTAATCAATCAAAAATTTGAAACTCCTAGAAAGTGGTCCAAATATAAATTTAATCCATAAAATATAACATTACAAAATGCAGTCAAGCGAATTGTCCAAATCCCTAGCGAATATGAAGCTGGGGGCAGCCAGCACTAGCTTCCGAAGAAATACCCAATCAGCCTATGCAAGCCAAAGTCTGAAGGATACTATTGTGTCTTTGATTAAAGACACCCTTCAGGGAGGCGATATAATAAGACAAGCAATAAATACTAAAGGTAGTGATTATTTTAACGATATCCCATTAGGGGAAGAGCATGAAAAGGTTCCCGAAATAACACGGTTGATCAGAGACTTTTCCGGGGACCGAACCACATTCGGTTCTTGAAAAAGGAGGGGAGAAAGAATAGTGACTATTTATAATGGCCAAGAAGAAACCTACAAATATTATTTAATAACCTTATCAATTCGAAACAAAATAATAGGAGAAGCCGATGCAGTGCTCGAATCCAATAACACGCCCATAAGCTGGAAAGCAATTTCCAAGTGCCTTACAGAACACTACGCTGACAAGAGAGACTTAAAAACTCTCGAGTACCAAATGTTTTACTTAACTCGGGGACGCCTGTCCGTTCAGGAATTCTACCAGATGGTATATCCTTAACTAAATTAGTAAGACGCACCAGAGGTAATTAGAGCTTTGACGAATAATTATCGAGGTCAAGCCTTAGAAACGTTCGTGAGAGGTTTAAATGGACCTACCTAGACTCTTAGCAATCAAAGGGTCAAGAGACCTAAGCCATGCCTTCCATCTGTGTAATTTGGTGGAAGACCAAGAACATAGAAATGCTTTCCTACCCAAGTTAAGACAACTAGAAACACAGGCAGTAAATATCATAAAGGCATGGACAGAGCACATGACGAACAAACAAAAAAGTTTCATAGATCACGTTACGAAGACTCGTTCAACGCTGTTCGCAGAACCAGACAAAAAACTGACCTACACCACCAGAGTGTTAGGGGAAATAAGAACCACATCAGATTCTCCAGTATATAGCAAGCACTACCAATACCCTACTTCGTTAAGAGGAGAGGTCGTAAAGCAAATAGCTCAGTTGTTGCGAGACGGCATAATAAGACCTTCACGGTCACCATTCAACGCCCCCGTGTGGGTAGTACCAAAACAGAGCGACGCAACAGGCGAAACAATTTCGGATCGATACCCGATCCCTGAGATTGGAGAAATCATCGCACATTGGGAGAGAATAAGTATTTTTCCGTATTAGATCTGAAAAGTGGATTTCGTCAAATCCCTCTCATCACAAAAGACGTAGAAAAAACTACATTCGTTGTTAATGGCGGAAAATACAAATTTACCAGACTTCCGTTTGGACTAAAAAATTCAACATCAATAATCCAACGAGCATTAGACGATATCCTAAGGGATCACGTCGGAAAAAAAATTTGTTATGCTTACATCGATATTATTGTCCTTAGCAAGTCGGAAGACGAACACATCAATCATCTAAATACGGTCTTCGCGACCTTGGATAAAGCAAATATGAAAATTCAAATCGACAAATGCGAGTTTTTCAAGTCTGATGTCGATTTCCTTGGTTTCGCTATTTCAGCGGACGGAATTAAAACCAATAGCGAAAAGTGAGAGCTATTAACAGTTTTCCAACACCCAAAAGCCTTAAAGACCTACGTTCTTTCCTGGGTTTATCAAGCTATTACAGAAGATTCATTCGTGATTATGCCAAACTGGCCAAACCCCTCACAACTCTCATAAGAGGAGAAAACGGTAGACTCTCAAAGAATCTCTCCCACAAAACAGAAGTAACACTTGACAGTAATGCAATTAAAGCATTCGACAAAATTAGGAGCACGCTCAGCTCAAACGACGTGTTACTATCTATTCCCAATTTCCATAAAGACTTTCATTTGACAACCGATGCTTCAAATTTCGCCATCGGAGCAGTCCTGGAGCAAGAGGGTAGACCCATTACTTACATATTGCGTACACTTTCGAAAACAGAAGAAAATTACGCAACTAACGAAAAAGAGATGCTAGCTATTGTTTGGGCCCTTCAGAATCTGCGCATGTACCTTTATGGTACATCAAAAGTGATGATCTTTACAGACCATCAACCTCTAACCTTTGCTCTGAGTAGCAAAAATCACAGCGCAAAATTAAAAAGATGGAAATGCTTCCTCGAAGAGTACAACCACGAATTAAGATATAAGCCAGGAACTTCTAACGTTGTTGCAGAAATATCCCAAAGCCCAATATAAACAACACAGTTCGTCACACAATCTTATTCCAGTAATGGAAGTCCCAAATAACGTCTTTAAAAACAACACGAGCAAGTGGAACATAATAATGAACAATTAATAATAAGAATGAATGAATTAACCGAAAGAGCAAATTAAAGAGTAAAAGAAACAATGGACAAGAAGAATTTTCAAGATGAAATAGCTACAATATTGAAATATAAAATAGAAATTTTCAAAGAAGAACTAAATAATTTAAAATACGCCATTCAATGGGCAAAAACTAATACAATCAGTCAAAAGTCGAAACAGAAAAAAATCGCAAACCTATCAGAAGAAAAGAATTCATTTTTTTTATTAATCCCGAAGAGTTGTTAGAATGTGCTAAAATCAAAATTGCCACAAACGGCAAACAAATTGCATATCTTTAATATTCCAATTTTATCAAAAGAAATTTGTAGAACCTTTCTGTTAGTACAATAAAAAAAGACAATGATATCAATAAGTTAAAATTCAATAACGAAATTAATTGTAACCAAAAATTTTTTGGAACCAAAGAAATTTGTGAAACTCGTAACGATAAAAGCATAAGTAGACCAAACTAAGTTAATAGATCTAAGTAACGACACTTTTATAAAACGAATCGTCAAAAACAAAGTAGCCTATTATAAATTCATAAATAGCCAACATGGACTCTCAACCACACTCTTAATCATACTAATGATCTTGGTCACCTGTTGGATAAAACAAAAATCTGGCACAAGAGGAACTAATAGACAGGAAGACAATTCTCCGGAGCAGAAGTAAGCCATCAAAACGTCCGAGAACCTCCACGTTTAAAGGGGGAGGAACGGGACTCAGACAGAAATATGCTGAGTCTACGATCACAGTTAAGGCGCATGGGGAAATACGATACGCGCCCCGTCAGCTCATTCCACTTGAAGACACTCGTGGGACCCAAAGCGGAAAACTGATACCATTAGCGACAAAGACGAGGCGATCACAGCGACAACGACAAAGACGCAGCCGAATCAGCAGTCTGAGGTTTAGTTATGATAGGCCAGAGTTTATGAATTCATTCCAAACAAAGCACTTGAACAGAACAAACTGGTTGATTTTGTTACTAAAAACCACAAGGCCTCGATTAATCTACAAGTTTCTATTTTTGGCAGAAATAAAGTCAGGTGGACTCTGGTTGAAAAAAATATGTATTTCTGAACGCTAAAGATAGTGC
Source organism: Drosophila picticornis (assembly GCA_035043845.1). Taxonomy (NCBI): domain Eukaryota; kingdom Metazoa; phylum Arthropoda; class Insecta; order Diptera; family Drosophilidae; genus Drosophila; species Drosophila picticornis. The sequence continues at coordinate 22,491,307 of JAWNMR010000492.1, read as the reverse complement.
TAGCATACTCCATTATAATATGCATATTTAACATGTAAATAATTGTTTGTTTTGTAAACACTTAAGCTATTAATAATCACATTTGCGGCATTAACTCTGTAATAACTGTAATAATCCACTAGAGCGAATTATAGGTATTCATTAGAACCAGGACCAGCGACTTTTACTCTCCGATGTTACCTTCCAGTATTTATCATCGCTGAGATAGGCTCTAGAATATGCAGATAAGAAGTGGGTGGTGATGAAGTAGATATTTTATGGTCCAGTTGACTTACGTCTTGTCCTTAAGGATTCGCAACCAGCGTTGCTTAATTTCAGCAACTGTGCCAGCCTTGCCGCCGTACTCCATGGGCAGCATGTCCCGGGGGATCAGCTCATAGAGACTGTCCATGCCTTCGGTGTGGTAATTGATCTACATGAATGAATGGAAATTTAAAACAGCTTAGTACGGATGGATGAGCAAGCGCTATTATAATTGCATTCACCATTTGGTAGACCTCCTCTCTGATAAATGGCTTCATCATGGCCATCATTCGGTCCAGGAACGATGGACAATTTATAACATGTATGGCGCGCAGACGGGATGGATATGCCTCGTGTAGAAACTTCATATAGACGCGCAGCACAAAGATAGAGACATAAGCCAGATGCCTCATCGTATAGCCGCTGATATCAACTATCTGAATGTCGCCATCGGCAATATCATCATCAAAAATGTGGGCGGAACGAATTTCTGCACCATGAGCAGACTGCTCATCTGGCGATCTTTCAATATCGGGTTCGGTGAAACGTGCATCGGCCATCATAAAGAAAATTTTGCTTTCCTCCACAGAGTTGCGCTAGGGATTCAAGCGTGGAAATTAATGAATTGTCTATTTAACTACAATTTTCACAGTAGTTTCCTTACAAGACTTAAGTGAGCATAAGAAAGAGATTTTGAGTATGAGAATGCAGCAATATGAATGGAAAATGTTTGGGTCAAAAGTATATAAGTATAAAGGAGCGAGTGGCAAAGCCTATTTGCAAAGCGGCATCTAAAAAATATTGAACACGTAATTTTCAGAACATTACTTTTTTATTTAGAATTGTCGGAAAATGGGCGAAAATTAGTCTGCATAAAACTATATTATTTTTCAATTATAAAATTTGACTTAAAAAATTAAAATAAAAATGCATTATTTTCAATGTACAAAAAAGTATTGGGAGAAATTGACTTTCAACTAAGTTCTTAAAGCGGTACATGTTTTTCTAATATCAAGAAATTTACCTGACGGACACAAAAACATTGGTTCTGTCTAACACCGGAAGATATATTGTAATGTATCTGTATTCTAGTACACTCTATTGGAATATTTTCCACATTTGTCGCTTTAACATTTATGTGGATCAGAACCAGGATTTTGAAGTTCACATGCATTAAAAAGGAATCGAGTGAGTATAGCGGATGATCAATATTTCAAAAGTTAGTTTAAACAGTGATATACATAAAAGCAGCTTACCGTTCTGGGATCAAGGTCTGCCAAGCGAAATAATAGCAGCTTATGCCGATCGGGTGTAATGCCCGGCAGAATGATTAGATCCCTGCAAGGAAAACGGAGGGTTTTTTATTTAGAGATGATGATGACGATCCAAATTGAATAAGGTTTTGACATACGATACGCGTAGACCCTTGGCGGTCATTTCATGGTCCATATTGCGATCGATGAATATATTTGGATTTTTATTGCGCAGACAATAGTTCAACTGGATGAGGGCTTTAGTCTTATCTGTGTCATATTCCATGCACTTGAGAAATCGTAGCAATGAAATTGGCGCTGCAATTGGTGATTAGAAATTCAATTCAATACATATAATAAGGAAGTAAAAATTATCGACTCCAAAGAGCTCGACTAGGAGATAACCTGAACCCATGAGTTAATCTAACAATCTTAATAAAATTGTTACGGATTATCCATATTATTTGAACGTGTATACATTTTCGATTAGAAACCTATATCTTTAAAATTCTGGCTTTTGCTATCGGCAATCGACTTGTATCGATATCGCGGAAACGGAGGAGGTTATCGACCAAATGAAATAACGTGTGGCGCTCTAAGAAGCACATAGCGGACTCTTGTGGCATTCTCCATGGTAGGTACTTGAGGCTGGCCTGCATGGGGTCACGCTATTTGTAGTGATAACAGAGGGGATACATTGCAGTCACCGTACAAGCGACCGCATTAGACAAGTAACAAATGTATTTAGGTTTAAGAATTTTGAAGCAAATAAAGACCAGCTCGTCAGAGCAGACAGAGCGATTCTAATTGTTGTCTTATCGTGTCGACTACCCACTGTACACACTTTACGGGTTTCGCGCAATAAACGAGAATTTCCATTGTATTTGAAGTCTCTAGCCCATATAGTATCTGAGACCGGCTTAATCATACAGACGGACGGACATGGGTAGATCAACTCGGCTGTTCATGTCAACCAAGAGTGTATAGCCCTCATCTAAAGACCTCGCAGTTGCTTTCTTCAGCCGGTTACATACTTGCACAGCTTTATTATACCTTGCTTACTCGTTTTTGAAATTGAGTTCTGACTATTAAAACAATAATTAAAACCAGAAACCCCTTCTCACTCCCCTCCCCAACCACCTCTTGCGAAAAGCTGTGTGCGCTCTTGAATACGCTTGAGTGTGTAAAACAGATGCTGTGATTCGCATGCGGAATTTAATAATTATTTATACGCTATTAAAATCAACAATACTCGCTACTTACACACATGCATACAAATATGCGTGCAGCGATTTATCTTTACCAGTGCCAATGCAAGGGCTTATTTGTCTTGATAACACTATCAGCTGCGATTGGCAAACCGGGTTACAGCGTATTTCGCTTATTCGGATGCATTTTTAATTTCCCATTACATTTGTAGTATTTATGTGTATGTTAAGTACACACATATTATCTATGTATGCATGCATGTAATCGTTATATATTCCTATTGATATAGACCGATAAGATAGGACTTACCTATTTTTTCCGGTAAATTTGGCTCGTTTTCGAACCAATTCTGCAGTTCGCCCAACTTGGTCTCCACATCTTGGGCATTGGCTGCTGCTGCTGCTGTTGTTGTTGTTGTTGTTGTTGCTGTCATCATCTTGTTATTGTTGTTTTTTGTTATGGGCCTTCAGTCGTTTGATGTCGCCGGCTATCAATGCAATGCGAGCCACGTAGATTTCACCGAGCAGCTGAGCGGCGACTGTGTCAAAAATCGCGCCGTTCAATTGATAAAGCCCCCAAAAGCTTGCTTACCCCATGCAAACACACACTAATGTAAACAATCACACAGCTTTATACGCCTGTATTTAATGTTTAATTCAACTAGTGGTACCTGCTCGCTTCCAGCTTTGATTGTGGGGTGCTAATGGGCGGACGGGATGAGGGAGGGTGCTTAATAAGCTTCGCTTTGAATCATTTTTAAGACGAGTGCCTAACAAGCCGAAACGAACAAGCAGAAGTTTTCTCTCGTCAGCGCCTCTCTCTCTCTTTCTCTTTCTCTCTCTCTCGCTTTGGCTATGTATACATAAATATGTATTCAGAAGCTTATGTATACACATATATATATGTAGTGACTAGTTTGAGCTTTGGCGAAGGCATCGACGTCATCAATGGCGCTGTAAGTAAATAAGCTAAACTCTCTTGCTGACCACAAGCGCCTACACTGACAGCCACAAATAGAGGCATTTGTCGACTTTTTGCTTGCACAGAGAGGGAATGTAATATACAAAAAGAAGTATTCGAATTAAGCAAATGCAAGTATAGCTTGAGCCTTTTGAGTGCTTAGGAATTACACCGAATGGACACCGAAGGTCTCATAGAATATTGGTTTTGTGCAGTGTCCCTCATGCTGTCTGTCTGTCTAAGATGAAGAGACTTGAAACTGGGAACATATACTGGTCTGTGCGCGGGACAGACAAGTTGTGAAAACTTGAGTGCTACGTGTACTTAGCCCCATAGAAATCGATTAAATCGAGAATTGCAAATCGATAAGACCGCATGTCTACCGCAATTGTATGCCCCCAGGCCCGCTGCCCCTACAAATTTCAAATGGATATACAGTGTCTCACAGCTTATTTGGCCCAGTGTCTAGCAAAAAATTTAAAGTGCTATAAGGTTTAAACAAAAAACAAACGCAAAATGTTTAAATGCCCATTTGTTTCTATAACATGAACACGTTTGAAAAAGAAACACGAGTTCTTATTAAAATATTAATTTATTAATTAAAATTAGTCAAAAACTTAAAGCACATCCAAAATGCATGTCAAAGCTTATTTGGGCCAGTCTTCAAAAAGTAACATATTGGGCGTATAAAAACTTAAATAATACCAGCTTCCGGGTAGTTTCTGGGCTGATTATGCTTTACTCATCTAGCAGGGCATTTTCGGGATCCGATCTGTGATTCCCGATGTTATTTTCCAGCAGAGCCCACAAACTTTAAATAACATTTAAATCTGACTGGGACGGTGGAATTATTATGTGGGGGCAATTTCAGATAAGCCAGGACTGTACTAATCCGGACTTATGCTTGGTTGTTGTCCTGGTCGTTGTCCTGGTAGAACCGGAAAGTACGTCGGATTCCTAGCTTCTCGGCACTTTGGAGTACATTTTCCTTTAAAATATTGAGGTACACGCTCTTGTCTATTGTTGTTTCAGTGAACACTAAATTTTCGACGCCGGCTGCCTAGATAGATGCCACTACCATGACACTTCCTCCGTCGTGCTTGACGGTTGGCTTTAGGTTTTTGGGTTTCACGTCAGCATTGGACTGTCGCCACACATAATTCCGTCCGTCCGAGCCAAAAATTTTGAATTTGGAATCATCTTCAAAAATATGACTATGTTCCGGAACTCCACATCCTTGTCCAAGTGGGTTTTGGCGAACGTCATCCAAATCCCTTTATTTTTTGTGCTCATAAAGGGCTTCTTCCGTGGTACTCGGGCATTGAAGTCATGGTTGCGCAGAACACAGTTTCCACACTGCACTTTTTCCCCATTTCATCCTCCACTTGTGGAGTCAGTTTTGGAGCAGATAGCTTGGGATTTTCCCTTATTTTCCTGATGAACTTCCGCTCTTCCAGTTCGGTGAAAATCTTATTTGGTGCCATTCTGCCATTGTTTTCTATCCGCTTATGGTCGACGAAGCCCCGAATGATGTTGTATACAGTTGGCTTGCTTAGATTGACCATTTCAGCTATTTGGCGATGTGAATTTTCGAAGTGTTCCAGGTTGAGATTCCGTTGTTCAATGGTAGTTCGTTTGCGCATACTCCTTGTTGGCTGGTTGCACCCGAGATGCAGGATATTACTAAACTTCGAAGGATGGGTCTATTTATACCGAAAATAATCAACCTGGTAAATAAATACGGGTTTTATGGCATCTAGGTGTCCATAATGCAACTGTCCCAAACAAGCTTTGGCAAAAAATTCAGGTACTTTTTAACATAACCCGATCTAGCAGATGTGGAAACCCCGGTTTATTGGGATCATATATTCATTTTGGTGGTTAATATATGTGCCATCAATCTTTGGAAATTTAAAAAATAATTGCATAATTATTTTATTGCAGGCATTTAACATTTTTGCTAGACACTGGTCCAAATAAACTGTGGGCCACTTCTTGACTACCATTATTAGCTGGTTTTACTTATGGTATTAAAGTATTTCGCGGTTACCCGATTATTAAACTCTCCCTTTTTTTTGCATGAGATATGCAAGTACTTTCAGAGTTCTTAGTATTATTGCATATTTGGGAGCTATTATTCGTGGACTACAAATGTACATACAGATGTGTATATCATATATATTTTCCTCCCTGATATTCACCTGATAGGCACCACACGCAAAAGGATTCGTCGGATAAATCTATTCCATGAGTAATATGTATGTATAATTTTTATTTGTAAACGCCATTTATCTCACAGAGCATGTCAGCATGTTGTGTAAAACAGATAAAATTAACCTGATTTTCAATCACTTTTGAAAGCCGGTTTTGTGCTTAATGAACTACAAAATTCCAAAGCAGAGAAGTTGAAATTCCGACTTGCTTCACTCCTCGGAAAGAGAGTGCATACTGCAACTAAATTAAAAAATGTGGATAGCTATATATATATATATTAATGATCTATGATGCACATGAAGCTGAAAAGAAGCTCAACGAAAACAAAACTAAAATTAGAGTGTAATAAGTGGAAAACTTTTGACGACCACTGCTTAATGAGAGGAGGAAATCAGGCATATGGTTAACCATGTGGTTAAACTCTTTATTGGTTTTGTACACATATAAATAAGTTGTCATATTCATATTCATATTCATAAATTGTTTACATAATATATGTAAATGTTGTTCATGTGTGTGTGGCATGTGTTTAAGATTTTGCTGTATTTCAGAAGTTTATGACTATTTAATTCATTTGGGTTTATTTAAGTTGTTTAAAGGTATTTTTTTGGTATGTTTTTGATTAACTCGGTAAGGTTTAATTACTTGTTTTATTTTAAATTTACTTCAACATTGATTTAAATCTTCTGAAATTGATCTCTTGTACATGCATACATACATATGTATATATATAAAAAAAAAAACACTTTATAACTCTCTGGAGTGCAAGAGCATCCATAATGTGCTCCATTTTCGCCTACTCGAAATACTTCCACAGCTTTTGCTGATCCAATAATTGTCCATGTAAAGTCTCAATTAGAAAATGTGGATTTTTAAAAATTTGTCTTTCATTTCTGCATAAAATGTTAACATTGTTCCTAGACTTTAGGATTTCACCTTGGCTAACCTAGCGATTATACATTTATTATATAACTGCCAAATATAATTTTCTTGTTGCCCAATTGAATTGTAAAATGTACATTTATAATGAAGGGGAAGTGGAGAGAAAGAGAGAGATAAGGAAGCATAGGGAAAACGTTTCGCTTGCAACAATCAACAATTACGTACAACATATACATGTGTCCATTTATATATATATATATATATATATATATATATAAAAGATATAACATAACAAGATAAACTATACGAATACATTCCAGGAGCTAACAAGTTGCATCTCTCAAGTTCATACTTCAGTCATGTTCACAATTCAATTTCCCACAATTACAATTCCTTTTGATTCACATCTGCGATTGATTTTAAGCGAATTTTAAAATTCGAACAGGATCTATTCATGTGAGTGGATCTGGGACCTTGAGATATATATATATATATATATATATATATATATGAGCTGGTTTACGATTAGAAAGTTTGACCTTTACATTTACAATGAGGAATACTTTTATATGGCACAGAGTTATCGCTTAATCATAGTATTTTTATAATCCCTTAAGCCCTAGGGCCAACAAGGTTAATAAGTCTTAAGGTTAATACTTTTCCACTATTTACATTCATTACATTCAACTATAGCTTGCGGGACTTTTCTCGGTCTGTTCAAATTTCATATAGCAGTTAATTCAAAGACTTCGAACAACTTTGCTGGCGCTGGCTGAATATTTGGTTACATTACAGACATATAAATACATATGTAAATATTGGGTCTACATAGATATATATATTTATATATATACAGAGTACGTGCTAAGTACAGTTATGTGTATGGACTTGGGTTTGGCATATGTTCCTTGGACTTAGGGCATGCCTCAACAAAATGTGGGTTTGGGTGGAAATCTTTGACATAAATACTGCATTCGTTTCTTTACTTCTTCATCTCCATTCTTTGTCTCTATTTGAATACTGAATGAGTTGCTCGGGACGGTGTCCGAAATCGTGGCTATTCCTTGGGATCAGTCGAACACTTGAATGCTGAGCCTGTGGCGCCATACGCATCTACATGGTGTGCGTGCGTGCCACAGCGCCCCGTCTCCGGGACTAGCTGAAATAGCTGCGTCATAAGCTGATGAGCGTCGCCTTGCGCTGCGCCTCCAGTCGCATCTCCAGCATCGCATACGGCGGCACGCAGATCACCAGCAGCACAACGAGCGCAATTATCTTCAACGACTCACAGAGGAAGCCGTGCGCCGCAAATGTTATGGCAAGGCCAAGGAAACGAAGTCCATGCAGTGGAGCCGTCACCTCCGTCACGTGCTCGTGCTGCACGTGATTCAGCGTGACCAGCGAGAGCAGCAGCGTCTCCCACATCCCATTGCAGGCGCCCCACGAGGCGGCTATCACGTAGAACAGAGCACTGTCATCGCTCGACGGCTTCCAGCTGGAAAGCGCCAGCAGCAAACACGAATGGAAGAAGAAACCAGCCACTGCAAAGCCAAAAATAATAGCAGAAGCAGCAAAGCAAACACAAACAAAAAGCATAATTAGCAAACGGGAAGAAAAATCAAGAACGAAATCTATAGTCGAGTGAGCTCGACTACGGGATACCCTAAACCCATCTGCTAAATACATTTGTTATTCATTCCACACCTAAATGTGAGCAGGTGTGCAAGTGGCACAGGTACTAAAAAATATTTATGCAATGCATGTTTTATTTTTATTAAATATCAATTGGAAGCCTGCGTCTTTAAAGTTACGGCTTCGATTGATATCGGAAATTATGTATCGGAAACCGATAAATTAAGATAGGCTTCATATGGGCGCGATATACAAGAACTTACATTCAAAATTTGATATATCTAGCTCATATAGTCTCTGAGATCCGTTTGTCACACAGACGGACGGTTCGACTGCTGATGCTGATAAAGAATATACACATGTATATAGTTAATGGGGACGGAGATTATTACAGACTTTTGCTAACCTTTATTGTACCATTTTTACCCATATTCAAAATGGATTGATCATGATACAATAATATATAAATATATGCATATGTTCGGATCCGGATAATTCTAAGACAACTTCAAGACTGAGAGAAGCTTAGGCGACAGACAGACAGTCGGAACTATATCAGAAGTTGGGTTGAGGGTGGATGTGGGAGTGGGCTACTCACGGATAACGACAATGCGCTTGGTGTGCCGCAACAGCATGCTGAGCGTGCAGGAGACGATAAGCTGCATGAGGCCCATGCCGATGAGGGCGCCCGGCACCAGGCTGATGCCCAGGGAGCAGGAGAAGAAGGCGCGCAGAAAATCACCGAGCATGTATCCCTGTTCGGTGCCTACAAAATATGAGAGTGGTCCGGCGAAGAGAAGCGTATCGCTGACATCCTTGGCGGCACGCTCATACCTCACATGCCCGCTGACCAGCACCTGCACCTGGCGACCCGGGACCAGCGAGAGCAGCAGCGTCACCACTGACAGCAGCACATAGACCCAAAGCAGCGATTGCCCTCCGGCACGGGCGCCGCTCTCTATGAAATCGGCGTAGATGGATCGAGAACCGTTGTCCATCTGATACTGTGACTCCAGCAACGGGCACATATCAGCGCCGCAGATGCGGTCGCCATGCTCGTTCCGGTTGTAAAAGTTCTCCGGCTGTGGCCAGTGGTTTTCGGCCGTTCCATTTGCGGTCAGGCAGCTCGAATCGTTAACGTTGCAGTGGAGCAGCAGGGAGGCAAGCAGGGCGCCCATTATCAGGCCCATGTCGTGGGCGGCGCGAAACCAGCGGGCCAAGCGACGCACCTTCTGATCACGATTGCAGAACATCTTGTGCTCCTCATGCAACGCATCCGACGCCGTCAGCGTCTGCGTCTGTGCCGTGCACTCCTGCTGCGAGCAGCTCAACCGTCCGCCATAGTGGACAATAAGAGCAGCCTTGCAGCTGGTGGCGGCGCTGACGGTGAGGCCCAGCAACAGATATGCCGGCAGCAGCGTATAGATGCTGGCATACAGATGCGAGAGCAGAAACAATGACACCGCCACAGAGTTGAGCCCCAGGAGCGGGGTATAGCCAAAGCGTCGGATGAGCCGCGTGCTGGGCAGACTTGTGCCGGCTGCGAGCAGGAATAGGGCGCTCAGCAGCAGCGAACCAATGTTTGGACCGAGCGGCAGCCACTGCTCGCGATGATGCCACACCGAATTGGAGCCCTGGAGCGCCATCACTGGCAGCAGGACGGCGCTCATCAGGCCGTGGGCAATGCTCAGGCAGGTGAACTGCCGCCAAACTCTCTGGCGCACATGGACGGGCACCTTATGCCGGCAATTGCGATTATTCAGTGTTATCAGACGACGGATCGATGTTGCCCCAATCGAACTGTTTATCGATTCGCGACGTCGCGATGCCGCCAAGGCGGCCTGCACCTGGTACGAGGATACCGGATTGATCCGATGCGAACGCGTCGAGATCGGTGACGGTGAGTATGCGGCCAAATGCTGTGAAACAAAGTAAGCAAAAATACATGTGTAAGTAAAACAGGGCAACACATGATTTCATCGATGGAATCCTTAAAAACGGCTGACTCAATTCACTGTGTGCAAATAACTGGTGATGACACCAATACCTTGGTCAACATGTCCTCACGTTTGGAAAGCAAAAATACATGAGGAGCATTAAACGGCGTTTTCTTTAATTGGTTTTGGAGGAATCCGTGTGCACAAAAAAAAAATAAAAATATTATTTTAAATGAACTTTAAGACAAGTTGCACAGCAAAAAAGAGGGTCTTGTAAGACGAGGGTCTACGAATAAATATTGGACTGACTTTGCATACATAGATATAACAACATGGATAATGTGCACTCTTAAAACCATTGATTGTTTCAATGAATTTTATTTTATTTTTATTTGGAGTATATTAAAAATCTTGCAAGGATGAATAAATTCTTAAGTGTAATCACCACTTTTCGGTATTTCATTTTTGGTTTTTACTTTGTTTGCCTGTAAATTTACCAATTGGTTTAAGGTAATCGGTTACGGATGGGTTTCTTGACTTCTACGGTGCGATACCGGGAAAAATCACGTATATGTATAACGGGATCGACTATTATGATGACCCGATTTCAGTTTTGGTATTTCGGTCTTAAGCAAACTTAAAATTAAGCTTCCGATCCCGATTCTGAATTTCAATTGGTGAAACCCACAAATCTATTCATCGACCCTTTTAGATGGCACTGCTGAACTTTAAATATTTATTTGCATCAAAAAATTTATGCATTTTCCCATTTTTTGATTAAATCTTGGGAAAATAAAACTTTAAGCGTTGCCTTCATTTGGAAATTTAATTTAAAAAAGATTATGCATTAGCATGGGACTCGAATCGATATCTTCCTCGACTAATTTCAATTTTAAATTTGATTTAAAATACAAATATTGCAGCGCTGCACAATAAAAGGATTGCTTGCCACACTTTTCTCTTTGGGTGTCTTTGCCACAGCCAACCTGCTGAGTGGAATCTATTTTTGCTTACGCGTCTACAACTAGAACACTATAAAAAAGAAAAATCAGTCCTTTGACAATTTTTATATGACTTTTGCATTTCAGAAAGTATATTTTTTAAGCAAGTGTTTTGCATTTTTTACTTTTTATAAATATTTTTTATAATTTAAAAATGAATTGCTGAAAAATACAGCAATTTTTGAATTTTTTGTATTAGTTAGAAATGATTAATTGGTTTTCTGAGTGCATCTTTGTTTACACTTCAATTATGTATTGTGGAAGTGCAAGCTTTAATCCCGTTAATGTTGTGATTGCTGCTCTGACGTTTGTGTCTCCCCGCAGCCACCCAGCAATCCGCGAATCGTGCAGTAGCAACTGAGTCGAGAGCAAAAGCTATAAATAAATGTGGCGAGGGATTTCCGACAAATGCACTCAGAAAAAAATGACTATAAAAAGTTAATTTTCCTCAAACCTAGAAAGTTTTCCGTGCTTTCAATAATAAAAAAATTGAAAAAATTATGGAAAAAATATCTTTGAAATTAAAGATTTTTGTTTCTTAAAATATTTCGGAAATAAGAAATATATCTGCTAACAAGTACTCAACGTAGGATGTAAATTGAATACCCTAGGAAGTCATTCTACGAAAAGTTTCAAGTGCGCTGCATGCTTATGTTTTATGGAGAGGCGTGGCAAATTTGAGTCGAGAACGCCTCAATGAAGGGCAGCTTTCTACTCAAGTTCAGTTTGCTTACAAATAAATTGAGCCATTCGCATGCATGCTACGATTATTTGTTGCAGTGTTGCATTTGCACTTTGCAGCATTTATTGTCAATATACCCCATCCACAATCCACCTCGGAAAAGCCCCAGCCATCCTTGCACTCACCTCCATCATCTGCTCGTCCCACAGATTCTGTGCCCCGCCTGAGCTGCGTGTTCGAGTCCGCAGCACGCGATGCCTTGTGGTAAGCGAATGCCGATGCTGATGATGCTGCGGATGCTGCTGATGCTGCTGATGATGATGCTGATGCTGGTGCTGCTGATGCGGATGGTGTGGATGCGGATACTTCTTGGTGGACAGTCCCAGCATTGCAAAGCTGCTCAGCATTTTAGTTGCTGCCAAGGACGACGATGATGTTGCGGTTGCTGTTGTCGTTGTCGTTGTTGGTGCCACAGCTGCGACTGCTTGAGACTTTGCACTATTGCCACTGGCCAGATCTCCGTTGCCACTGCCATGTCCGTTAGGTGCCACCGTACTGCTCGCCGTCGCCGTTGCTGTCAGGCTCAGTGAGCCACCGCCGATGCCCAGGCCAGCCATAATATAAGCATTGTAGGACGATTGCTGTAGAAAAGCAATAATCAATCATTTAAACGATTGACCAACCACAAGATACCCAGTCTTCGTCTATGGAAATCTGATTCATGAATCATTATGTCAACTGGCTTAACGGGCTCCTCTGTCATAAACTGAAATGTTTTCCCAAAAAATCACGAAACCCAAACCAAATCAATAAAAAAATGCAAATATTAAATTAACCTTTTATTCCAGGAGCATACTTTATGGGAGGTTTATAATATGTAGGAATCCAGTAGACGGATTTATACTGAGAGAGACAACAAAATTTTAACAGACGAAAGGACGGACAGACAGACAGATAGACATGACTATATCGACCTAGCTAGTGATATGATGATGATGAGGTGTTTCCCTAATGCGTTACACATTTCACGACAAAATTATAATACCATCCATATGGGTACGAAAGCCTCCCCAATTGGGTTAGTTGGATCTCCAAAACAGACGAACTTAGTGGATATATACTATATAATGGAAACTTACCTTCCGCTGCTGGGCGAAAATTGACAAACGCTCCCGCTCCCGACTGGTGTCCCTGGCACGCTGCTCCAAGAGCAGTTCGTACTCCCTGCGCTTCTCGCGTTTGCGTTCCGCTGCCTCCAGCTCGTGCAAGTTCGGCAGACTGCCCATTTTGAATAGGCCTTTTGCTTGTGCCACAAGTTTATATAATTATATATTTATATAATATATATGCTGATGCGGTTGTGTTTGTTTTTGGATTATGTTTTCAGCACTAATTGTCTGTAGCTACAACGAGCTGTTCTTATTGTTATTGCCGATCTTGAGATTGTTGTTTGTTGATGTCAGTGCATGCCGGAAACGGAAACCGAAGTGTGGACATGACTCGAAATGTTGCTATGTTGACGATTGGCGAATTTAACAGCTAACACATTCGAATTTCGGTTGTCATCTGCTTCGCTTGCGCTCTCGTCGTGCTCAGCGCCAACGTTCTTCTGCTCATTGCAGCCGCCGCCGTCGTCGACGTTCTCTGCCTGCTGATATGCATGTCAAGCCCTGTGCAGGGAGGATGTGTCTCTCTCTGTGTCTCTCTCTCCCTCTCTTTCTCTCGGTGTGTGTGCGTGTGTGTGTGTGTGTGTGTGTGTGTGTATGTTAGTTGACGTTATTGGGCGCACTGCATTTGCGGGTTCATTGTCCGCTGCCGGCTGCGCGCAGCGGCAGCAGCAGCGCAGTCAATGCAAAGAAAATGTAAAAGTCGTTGACAATGTTGCTGTTGCTGTTGCTGTTGTGGCTGTTGTTGTTGTTGTTGCTGTTGTTGCTGCTGTTGTTGTTGTTGTTGTTGATGTTAAAAGGATATGCACCAGTTGCTGTCTTCGATTTTTCGATATGTTGCGCTCTTTCTGGCCTGTTAAGTTGCTGGTGGCGGTGGTGTTTGCGTGGATGAGCGAGGAAGGAGGAAGCAGGAAGGAGACATGATAACTTGTTATGCAGTAAATGGCTGGTAAAACATACACAACACACCAACTACGAATACACAAATACATACACATATGCAATGTTGGAAGGGTGTGTGTATACCTACATACATACATACATACGTGCATACATACACATGTAGGCCAATGCCAAATGTTGTCGCACAAAAAAGTGCACAAAAAATCATCAGGTGTGTCGATTGCACATTTTATGTGCAACAGCAGCAATCGCGTTTTATATCCAGCGAATAATATTCACTATTTAAAACCATGTTGGGATTGAGCTCAATGGATTGTCGCACGAATTAGTTTTAAGTTCAACTTAAGGCATTATGATTATTACCAAAATGTATTCGGTTTAAACAGCACAACTTACTCTGGTACTCTGATTGATGCCCTGATTAACCCGGACTCATCACAAAAGGACAAACAAATTAAAGACTACATTGAAAACTAACCCAGCGGAACAAGAAAAACTTAGCGCACATACAATGTGTGTGTGTGTGTGTGTGTGTCTGTGCGTGTGTGCAGTATTACACATATTTATATATATAGAAAAGAGGAAGGTCATGTCCATGTCAGAGCAGCGCATGATCGGACTACGAGAACTGATATGCTACGAAAGAAGTACCCCTGCTGCTGCAACTAACCAAGAGTGTGACAATAATTGTGTGCAGCGTTGAGGAGCCGGAAGAGTCGCTTGGCTAACTCACTTCGCATGTGGAGGATATTCACAAGCTGCTGCACAAGGGTCACATGACCAGGGATCTGTTATGTAGACGTTTACACACACGCATGGAGGAGGAGTCGCCACGATGCCGAGGAGCAGTCTTTCCCAACCCCAACTTTGGCGAATGGGTTTTCAACAAACACAACACCAATGGCTTAAGCCTCACAGATCGATGGAGCGATGCATCCATGCCATGATGGTGGATTCACTAGTGAATGCGAAGCACATTTTCTATTTCAATCCGATTCTGTCGCAGGGACAGGGACAGGGCCAGAGCCAGGGGCAGGATGTGTCCATATGGTCAGGTTGTGGTGCTCTGCTGTTGCACATTGCACACGGAGAACAGATCCCTTGGCATCTTTGAATGTTCGTTTGGCTTGTTGCGTGATCCGCATGCGTGCAACAATTGGAAGCCCATTCATGTTCAAGTGTCTGCTGCGCAGTGAGTCGAGTCCACCGACTCTGCATACCCTAACACAATGCGATACCCTGCAGGAGCCACTGGCGCTGCCAGCACCCTTACACTGAAACAGCTGTGAAAAAGTCACTTTGCTATTCTGAAGAGTTCTCGTTAAAGTGCGAACACATGTGGCATGCACAACTAGGCTGTTTAAAGGGAACTGCTCATAATACCCGACAATAAGAAATAAATATAAGGAAAACAGTCAACTGTCAACTGTCAAAGCAGCCTCCTCAAGAATTCAACAGCACTATTAAAGTCTACTTACATACATATGTATGTAAGAGTGTGAGTGTGTGTGTGTCTGTGTGTCTGTGTGTGTGTGAGTGCATATTTAATCTTCAGCCTCGGAGCTGCTGTCAACTGGTTTAAAAAGTAACGACCTTCGGGTAGGGGGTGGTTGGGCGGTAACTACATAGATGGCTGACTTTGTAACTAAAGCAGCAACTGAAGCGTAGTTAAAGGATTGAAAAAGTAAACAATAAAAATATTCAAAAGTGCCAGAGAATGAATATTTAACAGGCAAAGCCCAGTTATAAGCACTCACGCACACACACACACACACACACACACACTTACACACACACATATATACCTATCTATACACATACACAGTAACACGTACATACACCGACATATATTCGTATGCATATACATCAACACATACACACACACACATACCTATACACACACATATACATATACCTATACATATACCTATACATATACCTATACATATACATATATGTGTGTACATATATAAATGGTGTTCTGGTGTTGAATGTGATTTGCTCTTTAGTTGTGCACCAGTTGATCAATTTGATTTGCTTGCTCACCTTGTTTATTTACTTAACAAAAATAATAAGAAACAATTTTGGCACAAGCACTGCGCTCAGCTAAAAGCGACCAAGTTGAGGACCGTTCCCGTTTCGAGTGTGTCTGTCTCTGTTTTTACTGCTGCTGCTGTTACTTGTCTCGTTGGGTCTCTCGTCCTCGTCCTCGTCCTCGTCCGCGTCCTTGTACTCCTCTCCCTTTTTCCACTTGTCTCTCTCTGACTCTCTGGCACGCGATGCTTTCGCAACACTCAAGGCTCGGCCGCCACACGCAAACTCCTCCAATAGCACACTAAACCAAAAATCCAAAACCCATGGCTGCTGCTCCTTCAACTGCTGCTGCTGCTGCTGCTTCAACGGCTGCTGCTGCTTCAACGGCTGCTGCTGCTGTTGTTGTTGCTGTTGTTGTGGTGAGTATGGTCCTTGCTAGCAGCTGACATGCGCACTGATTGATGCTGCTGCCTGTGTACGCCAATGCGATGCGTTCCTTTCCCTTGCCGCCTCCCCCACCAGCACCCGCCCCTTTTGGCATCCTCTTTGCGGCTTCCACGAACAAAACAAGAACAACCAAGTTTTTTTTTTCATTTGTTTGGAAAATGAAACATTCAACGAATCTAGCGAACAATGTCCGCTATTTGAAACCATATTAGGATTGTCCACAATGGATTGTTATACGAATAAGTTTTAAGTCCAACTTAAAGCATTATAATGATTACCAAAATCGATTTGGAAGTGTGTTTTTGAAAGTGAAAGTGTTTATTTCACGTTGGTTCAATTATTGCCAAATTCAGATACCGAATTTCATAAGGATTAACAAAAGTCGTAATATACCAAATTTTTGCAATTTTATTTTGGTTCTCTTTTTCTAGGAAACAAAGAGCAGAAATTTGGTTTTAATTTTGGAGTTTCTGCCGTAATTCCTGATGTAAAACTTTTGATCTACAACCCATTCGGCAAAATATGTGCTCCGGAATGAGACTTGAGTGACGCCCCGATTAACCCGGATTTATCACAAAACGACAATCAAATTAAAGACGCCAATGTATGAAAATCTTTGCTATTGTTGTATTTATTTAAAACTAACTGCAAATTGGCTAACAAGAGAGCGTTTACTGGCGCTTAAAGTGCGCCTATCCATATCATATCATTTTACAATTATACGTACATATAACTAACAGAGTATTTAAAATAGGTTTATATATAAATAAATATGTATATATATATATATATATACAATTATACATATATATATATATATACAAACATATATATATAGATTGAACACGAGATATAATAACTGAACTTAACGATTGATCTCGATTGAAATGCATGAAAATTGTCGTTGCATGCACAAAGGCCCCAGTTGACGGGGCAACTGAATGTGTTTATATATACTCATATATACTGATTGTTGCTGAATCAGATTCAGTTAAACACCAGCCCGATGTGCACACATAACAGATGTAGTATACAGTGTTCGCTCAAAATTGAAAACGCTTGGTGATTTTAATTCGGGAAGACTTCCGAATTATGGAAACAGCTACAACTTAATGATTGTTTTCAATTGATTTAAATGATCAGAAAATAAAAATGGTTTTATCTAAACATCGAGCGAGCACCGTACAAGATAATTATCAAGTTGAAACTGACTGAACTACACTTGTTGCTTAAACTTGGAGTACAGAATAAATAAACGATTTGCTTTGAGCTTAGCCTTAAAAATTAGACAAGGTTCTTTTTGAGTGGTCCACCATTGTAGACTCTACATAACGAGCACTACTTGTACATATAAAAATACTTATACATATATATATGTATGCATATATATATATAATATAATTATATGTATTTAGGTTTGTATATATTGTATATTGCATATGTATGTATGACTTCGACTCTGCTCGAGAACGAAACAGCCTCAATGAGTGCGTTGCGTTGCGCGTACGGCACATTTGACCAACAAGTGGATTGGGTTGATTTGAATTTAGTTGCTGGCCTGCTCCTGTTGGCCAAAATTGAGATGCATGTTACACCAACGCCTGTGCTTGTCGCCCAACTCAAACTCGACGCGTCGCACCGCGACGAGAAACGGATGCGACTCACAATCGAATTTGCGCAACTCGCTCACCTGTGCACCGCTGGCCGGTGGCAGATAGCGACCCGAACCGCTGGCCAGACCGGTTAGCAGGCGCACGCACTGCTCCACGATGAACTTGAGCGAGGCGCGCCGATGCAACTCGAAGCAGTCGCGTCCACCGTACAACGCCCGCTGTTCCACACATAGACGCATGTCGCTGGCGGCCACGTTGCAGCAGTAGAGAAAGGAGCGCAAACGTTGCTCACTAATCCCGCTCCGATTCAGATTGGGCAACAGCAGTTGCAGCAGCGATTCACCCGGCTCATTCACTGTCTCATCGGTCGCGTCACACTTGAACTCGTACTGGGCGAGCAGATCCCGTAAACTGGCCAACTGTTGCTGCGACTCATCGGCCCCATAGAAGCACAGCTCGTAGGCTCGATTGAGCAGCACCTGGCGATAATGATAGCTGCTATAGTCGCTAATATGCTTGCGCATAAACTTCTCCGTGCGCATCATCTCCGATTGGAGCAGGCAGGGCGCATTCTGCAGCACCCACTGGCGATGGGACCAGGCGTGATAGTTGCTGGCGCAACGATCGGCGGCACGCTCGCAAATGCTTATCTCGTGCGGCCAGTCAATGGCATCGGCGCCTGGTAGGGAGATGATATAGAACACACACATGTATTATATGTTGGTATTGGTATTAGTATATGATGTTGATGTGACCTACTCTGAAAGGAGTAGAGCCAACGACGATAGGCGAACGCCTCGTTTGATTTTGGCTTAATGGACAGCACTAGGGCGGAGAATTGCAACTCCTTGTTGATGCTGAGGCGATTCTTTTGCACCAGCTGACGGCGTATGTGCCAGAACGTCGTCACATCCGGATTGATCAGCAGGGCCACATTCAGGTATTTGGCCAGAGAGTCGCTCTGCTGCTGCTGCTGCAGGGTGCGCAGCTGCTGCTGCGTCGTCTGGCGGCGATGCGAGATGAGCGTGCGGTGGGCATGATCGTAGACATGTTGGGCACACCATGATTCCAGGCCCAGATTGTGTTCCACATGCACCACCGGCGACTTATTGCAATTCGTCTCCTTTGGTATAATCTCAAATGAGGTTCTGCAAATTCGGATTGATCTCATTAAATTGCAACTTTTAAGTAGGGTGGAGCAACGAATAAAACTCACAAGTCGGCATCCTTGAGAAATACAGCGTTTATGTCGCGTATGATCTTCTCGCAGAGCACTTTCTTCTCATTGTTCGCGTCCATTTCGTTCACTTCGCCTTCCATTTTCTCAGATGCTCCGTTTCGATCCGTTCTTCTCCAGCTGCTGACAACTATTGATCGTTTGCGTTCGATTCAATTGTGTTAGGCGCATTTATTGTCATCAATTAATATTTGCTATCAATTTTTACCACATCTTGTGTGCGTTTTATTATTTGAATTTGTTCTTAAATTTTTTTGCTCCTCGCTTTTTCCATCAACCCAAACGCGGGCCCATCTTCGGTTAATTAAGAGATTCACCAGCCACCAAAGCATATGGCGGGGGAAGGGTGTGTGTGGGGGGATATGGGTAGTATGGGGGGAGACTGCCGGCGAAGGCGGATGGGGGAGCGTCACTGTGACATTTGCGCTTGCTGGCAGTGCCTAAAATATGTATATATGCATGCACACATATACGAAACGAAACAAGACGATACGCGAAACGAGATGCGAAACGAAGCGACTGCGACTGTGACCGCGTTGATAAATAAATTTCAATTAGAATTGAATTTATATGGTGCTTGTTGTTGTAGTTATTTTTTAACGAGCCAGCGGTGGGGCATGCGCCACTTATGGTCAATCACGCATTGCCGCTGCACTGTGTGTTGTTCTTCAATTCACATAAGGCGCTAACGAAACACGTTAAACAAATTAGTTTGTAAATAAATGTGCCTTTTTGTTTTTGTTGCAGGTATCGATACTTAGTAGCTAGCATCGAGTGCCTAGTAAAAAAGCAATGCACAGCTGTCAAGTTAACATCAGGTAATTTTTAACATGTTCATGTTATACTGCACACTTGAGGCAAATAAAAACCTGTTTACAGACTGACGAATTTAAGAAGCTAAATAATTATCAAAAAATATAGCAAGAGATCGCAGGTAGCGTATTTAAATGAAGAAAATACTCCCAAACTCTCTTGTGGCTTATTTACAAAATATTGTACAAAATATGTGGCGGAATTAGATTTGTTTACTCAAAAAGCCTTTGCAATACATTAAATATTCTTAAGAGTATTAAATGCCCACAACTATCGATGTTCTCAATTTAGAAACGGTTTAATAATCAGAGAGATTGCTCAGAAGTCAATCGCACAGCCGCCACAATCTATCGATAGACCACAATCGGCAGTCGGCGGAGCACCCGCCACACTCGCGCAAACACACACACAAACGCATTGGTATCGTCGACTACATCGTCATTCCGTTGAAATTTCGCAGAATTCCGTATTTATTATTTTTTGTTGCTGAATTGGCGCGTGCTGTCCTCGCGACAGCAACATAAATCGCCAAATTAGCGAAACTGCGAACAACCCAGACGAACAAACAAAAACAGGTGAGTAACGCGCAACAACAAACAACAAACAAAAAGAAAGAACTCTTCGCCGTGTTTGCTTCGTGTTCGTCATGCATTTTTTGTTTTTGTCAAAGCGACAGCAGCCTGCTTAGTCATACACAAATTTGGAATTGAATTTTCCTTGTGTGAGTGAAGAACTGCTTTTCGGTTTTCCAATTGTTTTCTTGTTTTCTCGTCTTCCTTTTTTGCTTGTGTTTTGCTTTGCTTCGCTGTTTGCGTTTTATAAGTCAATACGTGACGTCATTTGCAACTTATTGTGCCTTTTCCATTTGAAAATTTGCAGCAGCCGCAAACAGACGGTAATCTTCATACAACAGCAGCGACTGCAGCAAAAAGAGCAAAAACAACACATCCATGGCTGCCGGCACCACTCTGCAGAAGGCCATCGATCTGGTCACAAAGGCCACCGAGGAGGATCGGAACAAGAATTATGCCGAGGCGTTGCGTCTCTACGAGCACGGCGTCGAGTATTTTTTGCACACCATCAAATGTGAGTATAGTGCTCGATAATTGTCACAGAGTCCAGCTAGGCGACAAATTGCTGCACATTAAAGATGCACTTTCGGTTCGGCCAATATATATTATATATCAAGTAACGCCCCCACATAAAGCTGATAAGTTTTTCAAAAAACACCCTTGTAGATGAGGCGCAGGGCGAGAAGGCCAAGGACTCGATTCGGGCCAAGTGCTTACAGTATTTGGATCGGGCCGAGAAGCTGAAGGAGTATTTGAAGAAGGGCAAAAAGAAACCGATTAAGGAGGGTGGCGAGAGCACCTCCAAGGATGACAAGGATAAAAAGAGCGACAGCGATGACGAGGACGACGATGATCCAGAGAAGAAGAAGCTGCAAAGCAAACTGGAGGGTGCCATTGTGATTGAGAAGCCGCATGTGCAATGGTCCGATGTCGCTGGCCTCGATGCCGCCAAGGAGGCACTTAAGGAGGCTGTCATCCTGCCGATCAAGTTTCCGCAGCTGTTCACCGGCAAACGCATACCGTGGAAGGGCATTTTGCTGTTTGGGCCACCCGGCACGGGCAAATCGTATTTGGCCAAAGCTGTCGCGACCGAGGCAAATCGTTCCACATTCTTTTCAGTATCCAGTTCCGATCTAATGTCCAAATGGCTGGGCGAGTCCGAGAAGCTGGTAAAGAATCTCTTCGAGCTGGCGCGCCAGCACAAGCCATCGATTATATTCATCGATGAAATCGATTCGATGTGCTCGGCCCGTTCCGACAATGAGAACGACAGCGTGCGTCGCATCAAGACCGAGTTTCTTGTCCAGATGCAGGGCGTTGGCAATGATACCGACGGCATTCTCGTGCTGGGCGCCACCAATATACCCTGGGTCCTCGACTCGGCCATTCGTCGACGTTTCGAGAAGCGCATCTACATTCCGTTGCCGGAAGCGCACGCTCGCCTCGTCATGTTCAAGATACATTTAGGCAACACTACGCACCTGCTGACCGAGCAGGATCTCAAGGAGCTGGCCGGCAAGACCGATGGGTAAGGCTTAACTATTCAGCTATCTGCTATATTCAACTGCTGTATATTTGTATATACAGCATATACTGATTCCAATCGCAATCTCTGTCTGCAGCTACTCTGGCGCCGATATATCGATTGTGGTGCGCGATGCCCTAATGGAACCGGTGCGCAAAGTGCAGACGGCCACCCACTTTAAGCGCGTCACTGGCCCAAGTCCAGTGAACAAGGAGGAGACTGTCGATGATCTGTTGGTGCCCTGCTCGCCGGGTGATCCTGGCGCCATCGAAATGAACTGGATGGATGTGCCCAGCGATAAGCTGTTCGAACCGCCCGTCACCATGGTGAGTATTTGCCGTGTTTAATTGGAATCAAAATCTGCTATCCTTAAGTATGACCATGTCATCGATTCTCCCTCTGTCTCTCTCTCTCTCCCTCTCCCTCTATCTCTGTCTATCTCTCTGTGTGCAGCGAGACATGCTGAAATCGTTGTCACGCACGAAACCGACCGTCAACGAGGAAGATTTGATAAAGCTGCGCAAATTCACAGAGGACTTTGGCCAGGAGGGCTAAGCCCGGTCAGGATGCCGGCATCAGATGCTAAAGACACCGCCGCCGCCATCAGCTAATTCTAATTGTTGCCTATTGCATAAATCGATGAAAACTAAAAAGAAAACAAAACCAAACAACACAACACCAGCTGGCTTGTCGACAAACACACACCACTCACACACCACACACGCACCACACACACACACCACACACACACCAACACACACACCACACACACACCACACACACACCACACACACACACCACACACACATTTATGCACATATGCAATTAATTTTCTTCGTCTTGCTGTTTTTTTTCTTTGTTGGTAACACACGGTATATGTTTGTGCTGCTGATGATTGATATTAATTATATACATATTTATGATTAAAATTTTAATTTCAAGTCTTGTCATATGTTACACCACTCACACACACACACACACACACACACACCAATGGCCACCAGTCTGCATCCATCTCCCCCTGCTACTGCTGCTGCTGGCAGCAAGACGAAGAGAACAAATTGTCAATGTATTTTTATACTCTTAATGTTAAGCAAGAAAAAAAACAAAAACGACAAAATAGAAAACCCGAAACGATTATAATCTATTTGTGTGTGTGTCATGCAGATCGGTTGTGAGTGTGTGTGTGAGTGAATGTTTGTAAATTGCAAGGGGTGTCAGATTGTGCGCCGATGCCTTCACTCCGCCAGATAACCAGCCAGCCAGCCAGCCAGCCAGTTAGCCAGCTTGACAAACAGACAGCCAACCGGACAATTGGTCAATTGGCAAGTTAAGCAGCAGACAATAGCCTATTTTAAATGTAACCCATAAAAAAGATATATACTTATATATATATGTATATATAATGTATGACATACAAAATAATGAATTTATTGAGCTCTTTGTACGAAACTAAAAGAAATCAATGTAAAATGCCTTGTAAAATGTGAGCATACAAATTCAAAATTTCCTTCGAAATCCATTTGCAATTATTTTCGAAAAATATATATGTCTATCGCTGGGCACTGCTTTCACTTTTTTTTCGATTTTGCATAGTTTTTAAAATTGTTAAATAAACTATTACGAATCTATGAAAATACTTATTTTGCAATTGATTTAAGGGAAAACAAGTAACAAGGGAAGACAAGTATTTCATTCTGCAATTTTCTAAACTTATTATCTTAAATTTTTACAGCTTTTATAAGGTCTGGTAAAAATGGTTTGGAGCTTTCCTGTAGATAATAGAGTCGATAGAGTTAGAGTAAAAACAAGGAAGCTGTCGTAAGATTCTTAAAAATGAACTAAAAATCTTGTTTATTGCTGTGATATTTTTAATTTTTGGATGGATTGAATTTAATGTTTTCAAGCCAATCAACTTTTACATAGTAAACTATTTTTCCAGTCGAAATCAAGTTTTGAAATGAAAAGAATAGCAATGTAGGCCCGGTAACTACCAAAGTCTGTATACTGGTCTTAACCATGGTAAATTTGTGAACAATGGTTAAATATTATTATGCGCAGCAATGGCTATTATCAAAAACAACAGCTTGAATATGTGAGTGTTGACCCATAATATGGAAAGGTCTTGTTAATTGACCAAGTCAAGTAAAAAATATTATATGATATCTGCCAAAATTGTCAAGATATATTTATATTTTAAATGGAAAAAACAAAAAGGAAAACTTGCATAACTGCTTGGCTAATTAAAAAATAACTAAGCTTAAATCTGGTTAAGAGACGGACAGTAATATTTATGCCAGCAGATGTATTTCCTATGCAGATAGATAAATCACGTATGGAATTATAGATTTCAATATATGCCCCATGCATACTTAACTAACGAGGTAGAAACCAATACGTTTTTATTGAGCTTGTTCACATTTGCCAGGCCAGGCAGCCCGGCAGCCAGGCAGCCAGGCAGCCAAGTGGGTCAAATTAGAACTTTCTGTGGGTAATAGAGCGGCGCGTGGTTTTCAGATGGTTTCTGTGGAGCCAATTGCAATCATAGGCAAAAGTAGCCAGTCCGGCCAGTGGGCCCTACATGCATGCACACAAGCCGCACGAAACAAACACCCTCACCCCCACCCCACCCCCCTCTTAACGAACGTGGCTTTGGCAATTTGTTTTTGTGATTTTTACTTTTTGCTTGTTGTGTGTTTCTGTGGTTTTGGCTTTTTGCAATCGGACGTGATTCGAATGGTGACGAGTACGCCAATTGAGAGTAGAGTGTAGACTGTAGAGTATGCAGCCGGTCTGCTTCGGTCTGCTTCGGTCTGCACGAGCGCTTTTGCCGAAGCAGTAAAGCTGCTTCGAATTTTGTGCGTTTCGCGGGGTCGTGTTTCGTTTGCGGTTTCAGTTGATCTTCAGTCGCGACGCGCTGAGGTTCGTGACGGCATTTTGTGTTTTTCGTTTACGTTTCGGAGCGGCTAATTTGCAGCGTTGACGTCTTTCGCACTGCATTTTAAGACCGTTTTGTTTTTTGTGTGGCGGTTTTTTTTTAACGTTTTTTTTCTTTTGACAAGTTTTGACAAACTATTAAACAATCAAATGCGAAAAGAAAGAAGTGTGTAATTGCAGTTTGTGCTTTGGTTTCTTTTGTGTGTGTGTTTGTGAGTGTTTTTTTTTTTTTTACTTATTTTGCTGTGCTTTGCTTTGCGCTTGCATTTTAATGGTTACTTTAAGCTTAGCCTTTGCCTTTGACTCAACTGCGGCTTTGGCCTGCCCTTTTTTGTACTTTTGTCTTTCAATTATATGTGTGTGTGTGAGTGTGAGAGTGTGTGTGTGCTTGTATGTGGGTTGTTGTTTATTTTCTGTGTTTTTTGTTTTTTGTTTTGATGTTTCTGTTGTGAAGAGCAACTTTCACGCGCCTCAAGTGAAACTGTAAACTGGGACTGGGCTCCAAAGCAGAAGCAGCTGTTGTTGTTATTGCCGTTGTGGTTGTTGTTGATGGCATATTTTGCTTATCACAAACCGCCACAAATATGAATACATTCACAAATGTTTGTCACACATACTCATACACATTATGTGCACGTATCTTTATCAAGCTTAATTTTTGTTTTTGCTATTAATTTTCATCAATTTTCTGCACTTGCTGCAAGCAAGCTCGCAAGTTTGTCGCTTAAGTCTTTTGGTATTTGCTTGCCGCTTGCACTTGTTGTTGCTGTAGTGATTATGCATCTTGTTGTTGTTGTGGCTGCTGTTGTTGAAACCCGTTTGTGGAGAGCATTACTTGTCATGTCCCCCTCCCCAGTGCAGCATGCATTCAAGAAAAGAGATTAATAAAGTCGAAATAAATAATAAGAAAAAAATAATAATAATAATAATATCATGCTGACATTGACACGAATTGCAGAGAGACCAAAAGAGACAAAAGGCAGCCAATTTATATAGCAGCAACGCACAACAAATTCATGGTGTTGAGTCTAAATCAACAATAGTGCAAGCCGAAATACAATAGCAAATGGCAGTCATTATTCGATCAATGAATACCCTGCAACGCATTCTTTACGAATACTTTTCAAGTTGGGAACAGAGGGAGTTGGGTATACGGGAAGCTCCTCACTCAGTGTTCTAGCTTAGCTCTAATAGATTATTAGATCGAATTGACTCCAGCATAATTGTTGACAGCTTTTCAAATACCCATTAAATGATATGTTGTATGACAGGGTATTTTGGAGCCTGCTACCACGAAAATTGTTTTCAATTAAAGTGCATAAATTCCTTCAATGCCATACTACAACAAAAACTAAAAAGAAAAACAATTTTGAGTTTAGTTAAACACTTTATTGCCATCATTGTTGTTGTTTTAGTTGGTGTCGCTTTTGAATAACACGACTTAATATAATTTGCGTGCTTTAAACTGCCAATAACTGCGTCTATATGTTGTTGCTGTTGTTGCAGTTGTTGCTCTTGTTGTTGTTGTCGTTGTCGTTATTGCTGCTGTGCTTGTTGACAGAGGCAAGGTCGACCGTCAATTGGGCGCCACAAGTCGGGACAAAAATCACGGGGCTTTACTTTCAAATTGCCCATTTTCATATGGAAATTGGCTCGCAAATCGTTCAGTTATATATTTAACCACTGGAACCAGACAAATTTGCAAATGGTATTTATTCTTTTTAAGTGCAGGCCATTAAAACGTTGTTTGACTTGGCCCCAGCTTATGTTCAAATCTTAGATGTGCACAATTATATTTGAAAATATTGAATTTCAATCCCTCGAAATTCATGTTCAAGTCAAATACAAACGGATAAATATCTTGCACTGCACTCAGTTATCAAAATCGCACTACAAAAGACGAAAATTACGTAAAAAATAGTTCGGGAGATGCTTAGCTAGATCAACTCAATATGTTTGTCCTTAGAAGAATTCTTGGTCATAGGGATTTGGGAGCAATATGAAACGGAACCGTATTGTGGAGCGAAGAAAGACATACGCGGCAATTGGGCTGGGTAGAGGCACCTGGTCCAATGTCTTTTAGGCAGCTAAATCCCGTCTCTTGACGGGACACTGTAGACAAGGAGGTCACTAAGCTAAGGTAGATATGATCAATAACGGAGTCTGGCGATCTTTTGACAACCAGAATGAATCTCAGATTGTGTTGCCCTGGCCTGAAGCAGGTGCAATATTTCAGGGAAACCTGTCTTAAGCTATGAAGTCAAGGAATTCCTTAACCTTAAAAATTTTTGAATTTGTGCCAGAAACAGGGTTGATGGAACATCTAACTTGGTCGCAGTTAATGAAGCCCCACAATAATAAAAAAACAAATGGTCAACACTAAACAGATTTTGACAAGTAATACATTTTTGACATGTGGTAGTAAAATAATGCATTTAAATTTGTGAACACAATTTTCGCTCGCATTTAATCGCCTAACCTCTTTGAGAGCTGGAAACTAAGCTTCTTAGTAATTAACTTTAGCCTTGTTAACAACTTCCGGAGTACTAGATGGAAAATAAGTAACAAGCACAATTCACGTGAAAATTGCTTTGGACACTTTGCAACACTTTACTTGCGCTGCATCCGGTTACACATCTTTAATTTCTTTCAGCTTTCCACAGCGCAGACGACTTCTTGCTAGATGTTGCTTAACAGATACAATTATATGTGATTATGATTATGATAATGGCTTGGAAACCCGAGATCCAGATCGAGAGTGCACTTGACAATTGGGGTCAGTGGCTCATTATTAGCCGTACATTATCTTTCTCGGCTTGGGCAACCCGAGATATTGCGGTCAAATAACAAGCCCAAAGACAGAGACAAAGCCAATTAATTGTCTCCAGGCAAGAATTTGTGTAATTGTAATTGGAGTTGGCTCTTTGGGCACTTCAGTACCAGTTAAACTGGGCCAGGGGGTCATGGATTGAAAAAACTAGAATGAAAAAAATTGTGTGCTCCACTTACCGAAGCGCAAATACCCTCGACAACGGCTTTGAACTCGAATTATAAATAAAAGCATTCCTTGGCAGTTATAAGATAAAGTAAAAATTGTTAATTTTTATCATATTTGAATGTATTTATATATAGCCATATGTCAATTTTCTAACGATTTTTGCCCTTTTTATAATATGTATTTGGGGTTGTTCAAGAAGATATAAATAATAATAATAATAATAATAATAATAATAATAATAATAATAATAATAAAATTAATAATCATAATAATAATAATAATATTAATAATAATAATAATAATAATAATAATAATAATAAAAATAATAATAATAATAATAATAATAATAATAATGAAAATAATAATAATAATTTTCATCATTAACACCAGAATAATTATAATAATAATGATATTATAAAGTAATCCGGTTTGATTGACTTGTTTTCGACCCATTCTCTTTCGGAAACAAGTTTTGATAATGTAACTTATCTGGTAAACTACTTACAAAAAGTAGGCTGTTTTTGTTGAAATACAAATTACTTAATTGACAACCGATATTCTGTACTATAAATATAAAATATGCGATGTTATAGTAAATCAATTGGTTTCTATATACTATAAAATGGTGGTCAGTGTCACAGAAGCAGCTGTATTTGGTATTGGCAAAACAAACCCTGGTTCAGATAGTTGTTTTGCTTATTTGTTGCAATTTACACAAGTGAATCAATGTACCCCAAAACACCCTAGAGAAACACGTTCGTCGCACATCCCACGCTTTCATGATGGATGCCCACTTGACCTCTTCTCGGTTGTTTTATCTCCCTGTTCGGCGAGTTGGCTCTTTCCCCAACTTTACTCTAAAGTGAGAAAGGGCGGAGATTGGGGGCGGGGGTGGGGGTGGTCGCGTGTAATATATATAGCCATAAAGTGTGTCATATACGTTTGCCATTGTATATAATTGTTATCGCTCTTTTTGCCTATTCTCGTCTCATTGCATTTTACCGTTGGTTAGGCTTGAGACACACAGACACACGCAGACAGCCATCGTCTTGTTGACTTATGGCGCATTGTCTTTTCGGCTCGGGCTTCTGCTTCTGCTTGGTTGCATGCAATGCATGAACAATGAGTGTGCCACTGTGGAAATTCTTGTGAAAATCCAACAAACAATAAAAAAGACGACAACATGTAACAATTATTAGAAGAAACTAATCTTGTACAGCTCAACGTCAAAAACAACAGCAGCAGAGCAGCAATAACAACAACAACAATAACAATTACAACAACAACAACAACAGCAGCAGCACCAAAGTCTAAAATAACGGCGGAAACTTCATGCGCGGCTGGCTTTTAAATCATAGTTTCTGTTGTTGTTGTTGTTGTTATTGCTGCCGAGCGCCTCCCTTTTTGCTACTCTTTGGTTGTTGTTGTTGTTGTTGAGTCCGTCGTAACAAACAGGAAACTATTTATATGACTTGCTACGGCTACTGCTGCGGCTGTCATGCGAAAATTGGCTAAGGAAATTCAAACATTTTTCGTATTTTTCGTATTTCTTATTTTGATTTATATTTTTGGCTGCGCGCCAGCGACTGCAAGTTCGTTGCCTAAGTCTTTTGTATTGTATTGCAAGCAAACCAATAAAGTCGACGGCGACTGCTGGCATCAAAATGGCACACCAGATACACTGATACACATACACACACAGCCATTCGCTCTGTGTCAAATCGATGGAAACCGATTGCCCAAAAGTTGGCACAATGCTAAGCCATTGTTGGCCCACACGCCTCTTACGATTAGTTCCTATTTCGCTGTAGCCTGTCTACGACCCATAAAAATTGACTAACAATTGGGTATCACAATGCCTACAATGCTTAAGCCTCTGTTCATCTATTTGAAAGATGTGGCATGTGGTTCTCCTCTTGTTGTCAGTCAGTTAGGAAGTATGGATTATATGAGGCGAATTCAAGTCAAGCTCACTCAGCGGATTCATTACCTCTTTGGCATATCTCTCGGATTTTCTCTCGCATAGAGAATTTATACCTGAATGAATTAGAATAGAATTTTGTGTTCCCTACATTGAACAGTAAATGGGGTTAGGAGTATTATAGATAGGTATGCAAGAGTATCTAGTAATACATTAGCTCTGTGTACAGGGTATCGTCTCGCTTAGCAAGCTCAACATACTCAATTCTTGTCAGCTAAAGAGCCGCGTTGCGCTTTTCGCTTTTTGGCATGGTTCGATTTGGTCTGCAATTTCGATTTCTCGCCTACTCTCGGTGGCTTTCCCAACTGGATGAGCTGTCGGTTCACCGGAATAGTCGATCAGGTCGCGTCGATGTTTCTATTTAATGAGCAGAATTAGCAGCAACTGCGAAAACAAGAAGTGGCAAGTGGTGAATGGCAAGTAGCAGAAGCAGCAGCAGCATCATCAGCAGCAGTTGAAAGCGGCCCAGCTATTAAATTGGGTTAATCTATTTGAAAGTGAGTTATGGACTGATGGACTGATGAACTGACTAACTGACTGATTGACAAGCAGGACGGACAGCCTGAATAGAAGTCGTGCGAAAGCCGCTTAGAAGCATTATCGCCAGATACTTACACTTTCCATTACAGCCTACAGCCTATTTCATCTGGCACCTTTATCTCTCCATCTCTATCTCCCTCTCTCTCTCTCTCGCTCTCTCTCTCTCTCTATTTATATTTACTGGTGTGCTCTTTACGCTTCGTTTGTTCGGCACATTTCAACAGCGTGTTGCGGGTGGTCGCAACTTTTGCCATTGATTGATAGATCCGTGCAACAATGCGATTGTCTTTTACCGCTTTGTCATTTTCTGTGAATGAACTCAAAGCAACAGCGACAGGTGCTCCCAATTGAGTAGAAACTGTTATTAAGAGCAGAAATACAGATTAATTGTAATTGGTTAAATCAAGTCATAGGCAATTAGTAGCTCTTATTAAACCGTGACTTGAGATTGTTAGGGCCACAAGTTTTGATCATTAAAAATGAATACCAAATTAAAATTAATATGCTGACTTTCTTGGTATTTGAAAGACTCATAAACTAGAATGTGTTTTTTTTTTTGCATATATTTGCATGCAAATGATTCACTATCTTTTGATGGAATGAGGTGTTGAAAAAAGCGAAACTTGAGAGTGAAAAAATGATTAGAAGAAAACAAGGGCAAAATATTTATGAAACCAAATTAAGCCTAGCTCGAGTTGATTAACAGCTCCTTGACGGTCTATCTTTAAGCAAACATTTTGTAATGCTTCTGGTGTTAAAATTGTTGGCGGTGACAACGTGTGCAAAGCTTGCTTAATGTTTAACTTGATGCTAATTGAAAAGTCTCAGCTTCAACGAAAGTGAAGGTGCGATATGTGGTCAATAGATCAATCAATCAATCAACTTACAGTTTCCAGCGCTGCTCTGAATATTTCGCTTCGGCTTCGGTTTATCATTTTAATCACTTATCAGGTTTTTTTTTTTAATGACTCTGAAAGTTTTCACTTTCATTAGATGGCACCTAGAGGCACCCTCGGTCTTCAGATCCCGCCAGTCTCCCGCACAATTGACTCATGGAATTTCATCTTTGGAAATTTGCCAAAAGAAAAAACTCGACAACAAACTTGATGGCAAGAGCTGTTTTTTTTTTTTTTTTGGTTGCATGGTGTTGTGGTGTTTTTATGCCTTTTGACTGCCGTCTGTTGTTGACCCAAATGTCCACATTCAACTTCAAATGTTCAGCGTTTAACGTTTAACGGCTGTACAACTACACTGCGCACCAAACTGAGAGTTTTTGTCATTTGTAATTTTGTGAAAAACGTTTTCCACAGTGTCAAATTCGCCAAGCGATACTTGATGTGAAGATATCTGAGTGCTGATTGAAGGATTTAAATATATGTTTATTTCTGGCTGCAGGTCATGTTTTTTTTATATATGTATATAAATATATATATATAAATATATTAGATTATATAGGTTTGCCTCTCGAAATATTAAAAGTGCGGTGTTGCCACCTTGGCATACATAGCTCATCTGGCAGCGCCACGCATTTGACTTTGAACATTGCAAAATTACGCTAGTTGCGCTGCCAATTTGTCGTTTGGATGTCGCCAACTTATTGACAGGGCGTTGCCACATTTTGCAGCACACAGTTTGCGCATTTACTTGACCGCAAAACTTGTAGTTCGCTGATGTGCACCTTAAGTCAGGTTTGGGTTCTGAATTTCAATCGGTAGAGTCGCGGTTCCGGTTCCGGTACGGGTTGCTCACATTTACAATACTGAATTTTATATTCGATCATTTTATATACGAACTATGTATGAATTTCGAAAACATTAAATGCCAAAATTAAAGCAATTAGTTGCAATGGGAACGTTAATTGACAGTTATTGGTCTTTCAACATTGAAATAAAAATATTAATTATTTCATAATTAGCTAAACTTAAACTAAACAATAATATAAACTTTTTTGTTTTGTACAGTGTAATGTGTGTGTGTGCGCTGGTTAGCAATGCTTGTCTTTCAACGATAGTTGTTCTGTTGCTTGCTTAGATGGGGAATCAGAGACAGAGACAGAGACAGAGACAGAGACAGAGATAGGGGCAGTGACAGCGACAAAGGTCAATGGCCCAGCGCCAATTATCGCCGCTTAGCGCACATCCTGTCAGCGAACCGGCTTATTATACAATATGCAGACGAAACGAAACGATTACAATTACAGTTTAAATTACAGCAACAGCAAGAGCAACAACAACAACAACAACAGCAACACCAATTGCTACACTTGAGGTCTCCTTTTATTTGGTAGCATTTAGCTAAACATGCAATTGAATATTGTTGTTGTTTCTTGTAATTGCAGGCCCCACAAAGTAAAGCTCATAAACAATCAATCAGCAGCAATCAACATCAATCACAACTCAAGCAACTGTCCCAAATTGGAGCTGAAACTACTACTGCTGCTGCTGCTGCTGTTGGTCAAGTGAAAGCGTCGACAAGAGCAATTGTTGCTGCAGATGCTGTCGTGCGTCTGCCACATAATTCAATCAAGCAGGCTAAGTCAACGACAACGCCAACGCCCCAGACGCGGTTTACTGAGAGCAGCAACACCAAAAACCACAACAACAATACAACAATAGCAATAACAACTCCATCTGCAAGCTGGGCTCAGTCAGTCAGTCAGTGAGTCAGAGACGCAGACGCCGGCACAGACGCCATTGGCCGTGGCCAGGAACCAGTCACCAAACAGCAACCACTGCCAACTGGCAACCAGTCACGACCGCAGCAACTATTGCTGTTGCTGCTGCTGCTGCTGCTGCTGTGACTGCGACTGCGACGGCTTCTGGCAGGTTCACAAATAAGTGAAAGTGAATTTGTTTATGGTATATTGCTATTACCAAAGCGAAAGAGACATAACACCGAACAAAAAACACCACAAAACACACACAAGAAGAAGCGGCGGCAGCCAAAAATCATACGTCAAATAGCAGCAACAACAACGTGAGCAATGCAATTGCTATAAAGAGAAAGAGAGAGAGTGCGAGTGAGAGAGAGAGAGAGAGAGAGAGAGAGACAGAGAGAGGTCATCTTAAGCGTCAATGCAGTTGACAACTGCATACGTTATTGAATAATATCTAACAACTACAATTGCAACAACAACATCAACGGTGACAACAACAGCCACAGCAACAACATGCAACACATTTGCCTCACGCTGCTGCTGCTGCTGCTACTGCTCGGCACTCGGACTAGCGGTAAGTGTAGACGATCCATTAACTAATTGAGCTACATACACACACACACTCACACACACTCACACACACAACTGTTCCCACTTCCATTTAGCCCCTACTTGAACTAATTGAATTATTATGTGTTAAATTGTACAGCTTACTTGAACTGAGGATGGTTTGCGTAGACAGCACTTAATATGTCCCAACACACTCCCACTCAAGCTACACAGCCACCCCATCACCCACTCTTCCCCCTCCCCAATTCAAGGCTAGCGGGTGAGCTGGCTGATTGTGAGCGTCTTTCAATTTGTTTGGCCCCCGGTCGAGTTTCACTTGACAATTGTTGCCATTGAGTTGGCGATGAGCGAAACACTTCACCGGTTGCACAATCGCCATAAAAACCACAACAACACCCACCCAGACAAAACACTCACTCACATATATATCTATATATATATATATATATATATATATATATGTATATATTTATATATATTATTGTATATAGCGTGTACACAAATGTGATCGAAAACAGTCAACTAAATCGAAGAAGCAAATGCAGTGCCAAAAACTGACAAAACCTTAAACGGAATAATGAAAACAACGAAAGTCGCAACTCAAACAGCCAGCAACAATATCAAACACATTCAACCAACTATTAACAACACTTTTTAGGTAGAGTCTTATATTACATATTGGCAGAACTGCCCTCGGGAATACATGTTGATTTCATTCGCTCCACAATTTCGTTCGTTTGTTTATCTATTCAACTAACACAGTTAGCAGATTTTAAAACAAAGTTTTTAGCAAACAAAAATTGAGATTCAATTTAAGCGTCACGAATTAAAAGCCATAAAATGAAATGAAATTAAAAAGTAAAGTAAAGTAAAGTAAAGTATATAATAAAGTGATAAATACATCTAAATCTGTGAAACAAGCAATCGTATTTCAACTCCATAACTTCCCATATATTCTTATAGTATTTTCATGTCATTTCTTGAGCGTCACTTTAGTTGTTGAAAAGTTAGAAGCTCCTTCGTAAATGTCTTTGGCGTTAAGTCGCAAGTTACGCAAATATATAAATGACGTGCGTCACACTAGGAAACTTGAAGCGTAAATTACTTCAAATTGTCTTTGAAAACTTGGATGCATTCGGTTGCATAAGCGCCACAAGTCGCGTTACGACGTGCTGCTCGATGGAGGGCCTCTGGCAACTTTAACGTGAGTGGGGGAGTCAGCACATTAGTTTTGCGAGAGAACATCGCTGAAGCCCTGTAGGGCCTAGCTGCCTATGAATACCAACTTATTCACATTTACGCTGGGACAGACGCAGTTCTATTCAAGCACTTCCTGGTTCCCCATGAGCAGCAGATGATAATTATATGTATGATTATTGGCACTTGGCGACATGTGTGGCGAAGCGTGGACAGTTTGATGTGAATGTATAATTACCCCACTCCCTCTCTCTCCCTCCCTCTCTCCCTCTCTCTCTCTCTGTATTTCTTCCTCTTGGTTTCTCAGCGCTTTGGAAACGCACTCACGCCTCGGTAATATTTAATATATATATACATATATATATATATATACACATGTATATACAATTATATGTGGGGTTGTCTTATGTCATCCACACGTTTCAAATTATGGCGCAGTGCCCAATAAAATAAACATTTTACACGCCTGCCATTAAAGTAATTCAGAGTTTTTTACTTAAAATATTCAAATTACTTTTTTATCGCTTCACAGAGTGGTAGGCAATTTTCCAAGCAGAGCTTTTAATGTGTAGAAATAAAAATCGCTCGTGTGTTTTAAACAAAAAATAGTTTGAGTTTTGAATACGTTTTGGAAGGAAATTTCGACTGCCTTTCATTTCACATGTAGAAATATTCTTGAGTTCAGTCTGTGTTTTTTCGATGATTTTGGATTTTTCTTATATTCTTATATTCCTAGTGGTATCTTGTCAAACTTTTAACATCCATAATATCATCACTAAGAAACAAGTTCATTTCGTTAGACTTGGCTAATTATCTAGTTTGATTTGTTAACACTTATTTATTGTTGTTTTTCTGAGTGTAGTTATCCATTCCGCTGGAATGATCAGGTGCACATAAATATATATTTGTATACATAATTTTAGTGGGTGCCACCCATTTCGAATGTACTGTTTTCATCGTTATAGGAATTCATAAAGACTCACCCATCCAAACAAATGGATAAATGTTTATTCAAATAAATTTGGAATAGCTTGTTATTTTATGGGCACGTGCCTGGATTGCAAAGTGTCGCATTTTAAATAAACCATAAACCGAATCATATCCAATTCAATTATATCCAAATTGAAATCGTTTTGTTTACTCATCCGATTGCAGCGTTTGGCGGACCGGAAGAGCGATCGAGCAGTGCGGAAGGCTTTGCGAATTTCACGCAACTGTCGGAGGCGGTGCATGCCTCGCTGCTGGCGCACGAACACCAACAGCGGCAGCAGCAGCAGCGTCAGCGACGCTCTAAGCGGGCGGTGAAGCGTGTCTGCTACGGTGAGCTGGGCTGCTTTGAGGACTCCGGGCCGTTTGCTTATCTGGAGATGCTGCCCTCGTCGCCCGAGGAGATCAATACCAAGTTTTACTTTTATTCCACGCGCCAGCGCTCTGACCGCCCGCTCATGGAGCTCTCCTTTCTCAACATGACTGCCGCATTTGCCAAGGCAAAGGCCAAACGGCAGTCGGAGACGCCAGCAACTGCAGCAGATGCGCTACCAGCAACCAGCGTCCCCGGCGTCGGCTTAAATGCGACCACAGAGAAGCCCAATGGCAGCCCAAAGAAACCGCCGCCGCCTTCCATCGATGACCTCGAGGGATTCGATGAGCTCTCAGTGCGTGTCATTGTGCACGGCTTTGGCTCCGCCTGTCCGCACGTTTGGATCTACGAGATGAAAACAGCGCTAATGGCAGTGGTGAGTAGTCAGATCATAGCTACAATGCAGCCGGAAAGCAGCCAGACCAATGAAATTTCCCTTTAAAACTGGGTGTCTCCAGCTAAACAATTATTGCATCTTATCAATTTTTTCTTGGCGTGGTTACCAATCTCCTTTTTTTAAATCGATCTTTAAAGGGAATTGTATACAGAATAGAGAATAATTCCGCAACAAATCCTTTCTATTGTTTCTTTTTTAGGAGGATTGCATTGTGATCTGCGTGGACTGGGAGAACGGTGCCACATTCCCGAATTATGTGCGTGCAGCGGCGAATACGCGACTGGTTGGCAAACAGTTGGCTATGCTGCTGCGCCATCTGCAGAAGCACAAGGGGCTCAATCTGATGCGCACCCATGTCATTGGCTTCAGCTTGGGGGCGCACGTCTCTGGCTTTGCGGGGGCCGAGCTGCCCGGCCTGTCGCGCATAACGGGTTTGGATCCGGCGGGACCTCTGTTTGAGGCACAGCATCCAAAGGTGCGACTAGACAGCAGCGATGCGGAGTTTGTTGATGTCATCCATTCGAATGGCGAGAATCTCATCTTGGGTGGTTTGGGCTCCTGGCAGCCCATGGGCCATGTTGACTATTATCCGAATGGAGGCCGTGTGCAGACCGGCTGCTCAAATCTTTTTGTGGGCGCAGTCACGGATTTTATTTGGTGTAAGATCTTCATATATTATTTGTATGTAAGCAAGACTTTTTCTTTAACTGTGTTGGTGACCAATCTGCAGCTGCCCAGGCTGCGGAGGACGAGGAGGGACGCTCGCTGTGCAATCATCGGCGCGCCTACAAGTTTTTTATCGACTCGGTGGCGCCACGCTGCATGTTTCCCGCGTTCCCGTGCGCTAGCTACGATGACTTCCTCAAGGGCAAATGCTTTCCCTGTGCCCAGGATGACGAGGACCTGGCCGAAGGCGTGCCCCGTTGCGGCAACATGGGGTACTATGCGGATAGATCAACAGGTCGCGGCCAGCTCTACCTGCTCACCCGCGAGGAGGAGCCCTTCTGTGCCCACCAGTTCCAACTGCAGATATTCAACTCCTTCAACGATCTGCCGCTGCGCACCATTGGCCGCCTAGAAGCCATACTCGAAGGCGAAGGCGGTCTCAACGAGACCTTCGAAATATCCGAGTGAGTTAAGCCAACTTTGTGCCGAGCATTGAAGGCTAGTTTTAAGTGGAAAACAAAAGGAACGTTTGTGAATAGATTGTCGATATGTGGAAGAAAACGAATTCATTCCACAACTTTTTTCAATTGAAGCTGGCGTGAAGGAGGGACTTGCATTCCCATTTAAGCTGAACTTTACCTATAACTTCATTAAACTTAATTTTTTACTCTTACAGAAAGGACGATGCTGAGTTCTTCGCTGGCGACATTGTGTCGAAGATTATCGTGCCGCACCCGGCGCTGGGTTTCCCCACTACGTTGAGCCTACACTACAAGTCGTACAGTGGGTGGCTGTCAAAGGGCCTGCCCCACTGGGACATCGACAAAGTGGTGCTCACAGATAGCTTTGGGCGCAGCCATTCGCTGTGCCGCCCCAGCACGAAGCTGAGCAGCGGCAGTCCCGTCCGCATGCGCCTGCAGGCGGGCAACTGTGAGCTGGACAATCAGGATGATTATGGCGCGTACACCACCCAAGCGCCGGCTTCGCTACCGCCTAGCACAGATACCCCGTTGGCGGACTCGAGCGTGCAGGAGTCGGCCCTGAGCACCAACGTTGATGGCGTCGAGAGCGTCAAGCAGCGCAAGAACATCTTCAATTTGGGCACCAGCTTCAAGCTGTCACAGAATCAAACCTATCCGCTGACCCAAACAGACGAGCTGCCATGGCAGCCTATACTCGTCGGCAACTCCCTCGACAAGGAGGAGGCAGCCGAGTCCAGTCGCAGCCTGTCCGACGCGCTCAGTGCACCCACCGATGAGATATTTGAGCCGGTGCTCAAGGACCGCCGCCTGGCTCTAAATCGTGGACGCAATCTACACGAATATGCCACTACCACGGAGGAGATTGTTGAGCCGGTGCTGAAGGCGACCACGCCGAGAGCAAAGCACGGCAAGGACCTTCAACTGCCCGAGCCAGATAACAGCAATTCCACGACAACGAGCTCAACTGATGCTCCGGTTGCAGCTCCAGTTCCCGCTGCTGCTGCCGCCGGTGTTGCACATCCACCCAAAATGATGGCACAGTTGGCTGGCGGTGCAGAGGAGCCGCAAACAGTGCAATTGCTGCCATTTCGTCTGGGTGAGCTGCTGCAGCGGGCCGAGCGCTATGCACGGGAAACGCTGCTGCCACTAATTTCGGTGCAGGCGCCGCGTTTCTTTGGCTTCAATGTGACCCCCCACGAGCGGGGTGAGTCCCGCAAGCCACGCTACATACCGCGCTACGAGGAGGCGGCTTTCCTTAATGGCAGCAGCCAGCAGCGTCGCAACTCTCAGGAAGTGCAGGACACGCAGGACACAACGGATCAGGCCGCACGTCGCAATCTCTTTCGGCTACTGCGCTCGGATGCGGCCCGTGGTCGTTCTGCCTCCCAGCGTACGTTGTCAAGCAGCGAGCCGCAGTCGCAACAGCAACATCCGCAGCAGCAGGGCGACTTCAACTACTACACAAATGTACTGCTGACGGAATCGCGCTCGATGCGCCCCGAGTCGCCCGAGTATCGTCCGGTCTTTATTGATCTGCCCACGTTTCGTCCACCCATCTCCCCCACTTCCGCCTCCTCCTCCTCGTCCGCCGCGTCCAAAGCGAAAGGCAACAGGGCGACAAAGTCCTTGCGACGCGCTCGGATGCAGCCTAATCCCTGAGCTCTGGGGCTGTGGGTTGCGCGCGAGGGGAAGTAGGGGGAGGGTAGCCAGCTACATATAAGTAAACACTATGTGATATCGACTATCTGAGAGACGCCGCACAGTGGAACTGATCAGCGTTTTCGAACGGCGAGCGTCGCCTGCCTCCAACCAAAAGAATGAACAATTAAATGTCCTTGTCGGCAGGTTGAACTCGTCGTACCAAAAAAAAAAAAAAGAAGAAAAACAATATTTCAACTTCTCCTTGCACTGTAAATAACCGTTTAATGGAATTTGAAATTCATGCAACAGCATTGTGCTGCTGACACGAGTCTTATTCACCTTTAGCTTAGCTGCTAAGTTTATAATGTGAGCATTAAAATAAATTATTAGCTTATTAAGAAAATCGTAAACACAGTCTTAAGTTCATTGACGGGCCCATGACTGAGGAATTTTTTTTTAGGCTTACATGAAGCATCTATGGACTTAAAAGATGTTGTGGGTTAGTGGGTTATATGGACTTTCTTTGAACGGGATAATAAAGAATACGTATTTATATAATAAATTTCACAAAGAAACAGATAAGAATAGATTAGTTGCATACACAAATTTTGAATGGGAAGGGGAAAAACACTCTCACCTGAGGAAATAGCTAAGAAACTGGCTTGCAAGGATACTGGAATGGCAAGCGACAAATATAATATCGATCGGCATCAGCATTCGATGTGTTAAAATTTAAAAGGTCCAAAATTAGCAATCTTACGTGCTGGGCTGCATAAAATGCTGCGGAACTTAAATTTTTGATTGATTTAAGGCTACAAGTATCTCAACGTCGAGTTCAACAAATTTTATCAGGAAGTCATCGATTGGTTTGGAAGAAAATGAAGTCGTAGCCAGCATTAACAAAGGCGCACCAAGTAGCCAGATGAATTTTTGCAAAATAACATTTGTCCTGCACCCAGGAGTGGAATAATGTGGTTTTCTCAGATTAGAATAAATGTAATCTAGATGGTCCACATTATTACTGGCATGATTTAAAGAGGCCTGAGAGATTTTGCCTTACTCGAAGCTGTGGAGGTGCTTTACACATCATTTGGGCTGCATTCAGTCATCACAACAGGACCGCATCTGTAAAATTTAAGGCCAAATCAGCTCAGAGGGATATACAAACTTGTTGTACAAAGTTTTGGTGATCTTTAAGGAGCATCAACCAGACACAAATGCCTTATTCCAACAAGATAAAACTTTTAAGCTTTTAGAGTGGCCAGCAAGATTTTCCGACCTGAATCCCATAGAAAACTTGTGGTGAAACCTGTGGCGGCGAGTTTATGTAGGTAATCAACAGTTTGAGACAGTTGAGCAGCTACAAAGGCTGTCGTTAAGGAACGGTCGAAAATCTAAAGAGTAGTTGAATCGAAGTAACAAATCTGGAGGCTGAACACATTATTACGTTGTTATTTTCATGTTATTTCTAATCATTATATTAATTTTATTGGCACTGCTTTTAATCGAATTTTGCACCTTAAATTCATGAGAAAATCAATAAGAAATGTTATGTTAATGTTACAAACTTTTTTCTTTTTTATTTGACGTGAATTTAAAACAGCTAACTTTTGTGGAACAAACAAGATGACCCAATTTTCGTTGAATTTAGTTCGATAGAGTTTGTCCTTGGGATTCTAAAGCACTGCGTTAGAATTCGGCCAAGTTACAGCTAATTTTGTGAAAAGAACATATTTCTTAAGCCATCAACAAGATTCTGGAAATTTTGGTAAAAATTACACAGGGAATATGAGAAGAATCGAAGAAGCCGACGCAATTAGACAATTTGAAAGACTATGCGGATGTCCGTTGGACCGCGAACAATGCCGTTCCGTCTAAAGTTCATTGAATGCACTAAATTCCTTCAAATGGCCGAAATAAAGACTTTTGTTAGAACAGAAAATTGCTTAGTTTTCAAATTCTCATGGATATTGGTGTCAAGCAGTTCATCTTTGCGATTCTAACGCACCATAACTTTCAAAAAAGGATATTGCTAAGCTTAAGTATTTTTGGTAAAAAATTTTACCATTCCTTGCTTTTCAACCTAAAAGCTTGCCTTAAAACTGAATTCTTAAAATAATAATCACATTTGACTTTATTGCTCAGCCTAAAAGTATGTTACAGTATTATTAAATTGAGTTGGCGATCAGAGTGTATTGGTTTTGGGCAATGTCCCTCTTGCTGCCGGTCCGTCTGTCCGCCGGAATGAATTTTTTTGGACACCCTTACACATCGATAGAAATCTATAAGATCGATAAAGCCACATACCTTCCGCAATTTTAAGACTACAGTCCCCAAATTTGGTAATTGGTTATGTCCTTCAAAGATCGACACACGCCCAACTCCGCCGACCCCAGGTTCCCCGCACTTAAAAATTTGAAATTACTACATCCCGCTGTTTTTGAGTTGGAACCGTGAAATTTTACAGGTATTTTAATGGTGCCCGCCGTTAAGAATCGAAAAAAAATGTTTATGGCCACATCCACATCCACATCAAAGTGGATATTTCGGAAAGTGTAAAACGATAAGACCGCATATATCCCACAATTTTAAGAATGGAGTCCCCAAACGTGGAAGATAACTCCTTCAAAGATCGGCACCACAATCTGCATCATTCATTTGTAAGCTAAAGTCACTAAATTTTGAAAGTGTATTACTGGCCATGTCCACATCGCGTCTCCATACTGATACACCTGTTGGTGTAAAATCGATAAAACCCATATACCCCACAATTTTAAAGCAAAGTCAAATTAAAAATCCAGAAATAAAATGTTGGACCACACCCACTCCTGTCAACAAAAAAAATATAAAAGATCGTCAACGATTTTCTTACACCTAAAAAATCCTTTATCTACCGCAATTTTAGAGCTACAGTTACCAGACTTAGAAGAAATATTACTAGAAAAGTCCTTCAACAATTTTTATCGGCCACACTCACTCCCTCCCCAATTCCTGAAAGCCAATATCTACCGCAATTTTATTGGCAAACTTGAAGTATGGATTACTAGGAACTTCCTTCAAAGATCGGTATTTCTTGGCTACAACCACCCTGTTTAATGTCGCCTGTAATCAGATGCTATCAGAGTATTTCACAGTCGGCTACGACCGACGGCAACGTTCTCTCTAGTTTTGAATATGAATGCTTAGGCATAACTTAAAATTGGCTTAATTCCCAAAGTAACCGCAATAGAAGACAGTTTGTATTTATTGGTTTCCATTTATTAAAGTATGTTTTTCCACCTGTTTTTTTATATTATCTGCAAAGAAAAGTTCTTAAAAAATAGTTATAATATACATATGTGTGCCCAAAACATTTCTAAGTTAATAAAAATGTATAAAATGCAACAAGCTGCGAAACTGCGTTGTCCTTCTTCTCCTAAGTAAAGCCCATCATTCTTGATTCAGATTTTTCGATTTTCCGAGGTGGCCAGTTGAGGAATTGATGCAGATGGGCAGATGGGCAGATGTTATCATTGCTTAACACTACGTATCAGAGACTTACGGATAAACGGTTGCAAAATGAAAGTCTTTCTTTGCAATTTGAGTTGTATTTTTGTAAGTTGTTCTTTTTAGCATAATTTATTTTTATATACTTTTCATTTAATTTGCTTTTATGTTCATAAAGTAACGTGTGTCTGCCACTGTCTGTGTCGGTGTATGTGTGTGTGTGAGTGTGTGTGTGTGTGTGTGCGCGTGTGTGTGTATGTTGTCTGTATATGTGAGAGAGTGTTGTACTAAGATTTGATCTGCTTTTATTTCACTTCTATTCTGCTAAATTTTGGATCCGATTCGCTTACAATTTAATATGGCTTGTAAAAATTTATTGAGATTTGTTGAAAGTCAAACGGTAAATTTTGTGCTTGCTCATGTTGTATTTAGACTTTTTTTTGTATTCTATGTTGTGTTGTTGGTTATTGTTTTTAGGGGACTTGTTGTTGTGGCTGTGTCTTTTTGTTGTTTCTGTTGTTTTTATATTTAATATATAATATTTTTTTTGTTTCGCTTTTCTGTTTTGGTTTAACTATTTATAAAACATTTCACTTTTAGAATCTTAACAACTTTTTGTTTTTTATTTCTGCTTTTTTCTTTTTATATGTTAATTGCTGCGGCGTATTTACTTTTATATATGTATGTAATATATACATATATATGTATATATATCTTTGTTATGCTTTATTTAATAATTAGTTTTTCTCTTCCTTTGTTTATCTTTTATTGTTGTACGCATAATTTACATGGATTTTCTTTAACCCCATTGCGATATTATCGCAGCTTTCCCTTTGCGCTTTTCATAGATTTCATGACATGTTTTTGTTTTTGTTTCATTTTGTGTTCTGTTATTTTATAACTAGTCAAAAAATTGTTTGTTGCTGACGCTTGAAAAATTAAATTGCACGTGTCCTAATACTTTTCTGTAGGTGTGTGTGTGTGTGTGTGTGTGTATGCTTTTGTGTATTTAGATCATAATATAACTATTCGTAATTGAAATTGTTTTCTCTTCTAAATGCCCCTGCAGACATTTGACTTCACTCTCTGGAAATATATGGCTTCAAACAAAGGAGCCTAGAATATTATTGATCGGAAGTTCACAAATGTGTCGAGCAAACGTAATAAAAATAAAGAAAAAAATTGATTATCTTTTTTGGAGACTTATCCAAAAATTTAATTACATTAAATCGGATTATAATGATTGTTTGCCAGAGGTACAACTGATTTCAAA
Organism: Drosophila picticornis; assembly: GCA_035043845.1. Lineage (NCBI taxonomy): Eukaryota > Metazoa > Arthropoda > Insecta > Diptera > Drosophilidae > Drosophila > Drosophila picticornis. Next base: position 22,446,800 of record JAWNMR010000492.1, on the reverse strand, counting down.
TATATCTGCAAGAGAATTTTATGCTCGGCATGCCGAACAAAAGCGCTACCTTCATTCTGCTTTCACTTTCGTATATTGAGCTAATTATTGGTTTGGTTTCTGTTATTACTTTGGTGTGGAGAGTGAAAAATGATGAGAATTAATTAAATGAATAAAATGCTTATCAAAATTAACTGGGTTAACTGGCTTGGACTTATATAACATATGGATGCCTTCACATACACACATACGCAGGTATGTATGTGTGTTTGTGTATGTATATACACTAATATATATTGTATATATGTATCTAGTAAGTAGTTTTTATCCTTGCTTATAATTCGAATGCATTTCGAACGCTACGCATATGTATTTGTATTGACCTTGTTATCTTTATATGTATGTGTATACATATTGCATATACACAAGTTGAATGTATATATATATATATATACATATATACATATACATATATATATATATATACATAAATAAATACATGTATGTATGTATATATTTATGTGTTGTTGTTTTTTCTTTTGCATTTATTCCAGTCTTCTTTATTAATGAATTTCTAAACCAAATTTGAAAATAGGCAACGCAAATTGACAACTTTATTGGTAAGATTATAAGATAATTATCTCATTATAAGTTAGTATTTGTTGTTGTTGGTGTTTTTTTTTGTTAGCATTATGTATTTTGCTGGTAGTTCGGTTTCGGAAATTGTTACTTGATAGCAAAGCTCAGCTTGAAGGTTGCAGTATTAGTATTAGATTTTATAGTGATTATTAGTATTTTGTTTAGTATTTGCTGTTTAGTATTATTAGTAGTATTATAATAAGGATTGCCTATATTAAAATGCCTATTAAACTAGATATATAATTATGCTGCTGGCTGAACTTTTACTTTAGGCCATAGACTAAATGCTTTCTCAGTTATTGAGAGAGCAGAGTTTTTGTTTTAAATTTTTGGTTTGTTTGTGTTTTTGTGTGTTATTGTATTAAACTTAATTATTTTGGCAAGTTAAGTTTTGTTTTTAATTTGTTTTTTTTGTTTGTTTTTTTGTTTTTTTTTTCTTTTTTCTTTTATATGTATGTTTTATATCACTTTTTTATGTCTGGCCTGGCCAAGTTAGCGCAGATTTTGTCTCGCCCTCTCGCTCTGTGCTCTTATCGTGGTACTCTCTCACTCGCACTCACTTGCACTCTGCTGCCTTCTCATTCTATTTTATCCTTTGTTACTACTAAGTAAGCCTTGTCTAGCATTAGAATAATTTATTTGGTAAAAAAAAAACAAAAAAAAACAACTATTCTTGCATGACTTGAAGACGATATGTTTTTATTATTGTTTGCAATTTGTTTTGTTGTTGTTGTTGTTGTTGTGTACCATACGAGATTTAGTTATAATTAATAATATATTATAGTATCTTTAAGAATTTATATGCATATTATATGTGTATCATTGCTCTTTGTTTTTTAGTTTAATTCATTTACTAATTAATTGGCTGAACTGCACTTGAACAACTCATCTCAATTGATCTCAGGAACCGAACCAAAACTCACAAAACTAATCATAAGGAAAACTTGAATATATACATATATTTGTATGTATATATAAAATATATAATATAAAAAAATACACGTATGGGCGCCCAAAACGGTTACTTCAACTTTTGTTTGTATATATGTAACTAAATTTTGCATATATCATTTTAAGGCCAAATTAAGTATACGTTAAAATGTTCTCCATATCTCTGCTTCACCCAACTCATTATTCGTTTGGCTCTTTAATTTTGAATTAAAAAGTGTTTGAATATGAGTCTCCTGCTCTTGCTTTCGATCTCTCCCCTCACTCTCTCTCTCCCTCTCTCTCTTCCTCTCTCTGCGTCACTCTCTTTCTATGCGTCTCTTTCCATCTGTCTCACATCAGAGATCACCTCTGTGTTTGTTTTAATCATTTACTGTGTGCGTGTGGACGGTATTCAAAGCTGTAAATTGATTTGATTTATTTAACTTTCTTGTCTTTTATCCTTTTCTTTACATATTTACAGGTTTTTGTGTTTTATTTTTTTGTTTTTGCTTTCCTTTGTATAAATATTATTTTATTTTTGTTTTTGTTTTAATTACAACAAGCAGCAAATCAATAAAACGTTGTTATTCAGTCGCATTATTAACAGAAACATATGCGTATGCTTCAGCTTAGTTAATTTGTTCTATTCGTTTTGTGAGATGCTTTTAGATGATCCAAAAGTAATTATTGCTTTCTTTGAGATTATGTTGCAAGCAAAGCGCATTTTGTTCTTGGAAGTTTTCACCGAAATGCACAGTAATTTGAAAAGTGTCTTTTGGAATAGAATCGAAATCGTATTAAATTCTATAGTTTTTGGAAGCATACCAAGTATGTATGTGTATAAGTTCGTGAATATCTCAAGAAATTTGAATTTGAAATAAGTATTATATCTCTCTTTGTGTGTACTAACTAGAATCGGAAAAGGTGTCACAAAATTTATCGTTTCGTTTCGTTTCGTTTCGGTTGTATATATATATAAAGATATATTCCATAAGTTGAGCTTGACAAAAGTTGAAGTCGCTAGATCGAACGTTAAAATAAAATATAGGTATACTTTTTCGGAAAGTAAGACATATTACATAAAGTTGAACTCATAAAATTAGACTCTCGTTTGGTTAGCCGAGTTGCAGATAAATCTATTAGGTTCTGAAGTATGTGAGACATAAAAGACATACATAGAGACTACAAACTATAAGTTCTAGTGACCTAAATCTTGGTTAGCTTATGCTATAAGCATCTGTGTTTAATTTGTAGAGACTTGGTTTTGGGTTGGGTCTGCTGGAAGATCAACGGCCCTGTTCTTAATCGTTTGTGGTTCGCGTAATTGCCGTGTTCTTTAGAATTTGTTTTTAAACTTTTTTATGATTTTGATATTTATTTTTCTTTGTTGTCGTGTAGCAGTTTGCTAATTTTAATTATTGTTTTTGTATCGTTAGCAGCTTTTTGTTGTAAATGTTTATTTTTATTTGCTTTGGTTTTTGGGTTTGTCTATGTCTATTTGTTAAGCTTCAGCTCCGACTTACTTATTTACAAAATAGCATTTAAGTTCCGCTTGTATAATTATTTATATGTGTATGCTTTTGTGTACACATATAAATTTATATATGTCAATATATATATACATATATTTGTACATATATATATATATATATAATCCTTTGTTTTTACTCATTATTTTTAACTTAACGGCAGTTTTGATGCTTTAGCATTTTCATGTTTCTCTATGTGTATATGTGACTGTGTGTGCATGTGTGTGTGTGTGTGTGTGTAATGGTAACGAATGAGTTTTGACTGGGCCCTCATGTATATAAATATTGACTGCCAATCGGGGACTATTGAGTTTTTAGATACTTATGCATATCAAATGTACTCTGTAAGTACAAAGGGGACTTCTCTCTTTTCATTGAGAACACTTGAGAACGTTATCTTTATTAATTTTGAATGTTTTACGAATCGAATGTTTTTATCTATTTTCGATCTAACTATTGGACTCGTGACTCGTGATTCGCTCGCTCGCATGTGAACCTAACCTGTTCAAATCAATTTTTTAATTGTACGTTGCTGGTAGCCTTTTTAAATAATTTTAACCATATATCATCTGTTCAACAAGAAATCTCTAGGAAAATATTTAATTTAGTCAAAGAAAAGTTAACGAATAATTTTCAATGATTCTCAGTAGACTTCCTGCTCCCCACATTGATACATATGAAAGGATGAGGATGAGGGCGTTGTCAGCTGCACTCGCTTTTTATACATGTTCTCTTTTGCATTGCCTTAGTTTTCATTAGCTTTTTTTGTTAAATTTTTTTGTGTTTTTTTCTTTTTTTTGTTGACATTTACTAACATTTGACTAATATTTAATAATAGAGCATAATTCAAAGTTGAAAATAAAATTAGCAGATATTGTATGTATTGTATGTATTGTTGCTTTTTTGTCTGTTTATTTGTTTGTTTTTGTTTTTGGTTTTTTTTTGTTTGTAGCTAGGTTCTAAAGAAAGGAAGAAACTCCAATTAGATTAGACTACTAAGATAATTTTCATTTTTTAGTGTTTTGTTTTTTTTTTTTCTTTCATTTTGTTTGTTTGACTATAACGATTGTTAGTTGTTAATTGCTAAATTTGAACATAGGTATTAAGTTGACTTTCTTTGTATCTGTTTCTTTCTGTGTTGCGTTTATGTGTGTGTGTGTGTGCTTGTGTGTGTGGGTGTGTGTATTGCGGTCTTCATTGAGCAGCTGTGTGAATTTTGGCTGCCGAATTTGAGTATTATAAAAAAAACTATCGCTAACTCGACATTTTGCTACTTTATCAAGCCGCTGCTGCCAATGGCGCTGTGTGTTTGGGTCTGTGTGTGTGTGTGTGTGTGTGTGTGTGTGTGTGTGTGAGTGCGTGTGTAGTTTGTTTTACATTTGCTGTTTAATTTACAACTACGCTGCTTACTATTATTATTATTATTATTTTTTTTATTATTATTATTATTATTATTGTTATTGTTATTATTACTTTAATATTTATTTATTAATAAAATTCTAGATTAGACTGCTTTTGATGACGTTTCTGGCATCCAACGTAACATTTCACTGCGCAAGTTTCGTTCGTGTTCCATTTGTTTGACTGCTTGCATACCATAGTAAAAGAAAATCAAGTAAAGTATTTTCGGAAATGTGTTGTAGAAATGACATTAGCTGAAAACTGCGCGTTAATATCAGATTGAGAGATTGAAAGTCACAGATAAGTTTTTAGTCTGAAACTCAAATCGTTGTCGTTGCTCTCATGAACGATGCATGAATGCAATATGAAGTTTTCAGCGGTTTTCAGCAAGTGTCATTTGAATAGGATTTGTACTCACTTCGTAGTCAAACGTCGGTCTCAATACTGACGGCCATTGCGTTGTTATGCCTCAACTGTAAGCTGTTTGCGCTCCTCAGGCCGTTCTGGCCCAGTTGCTGCTGCTGTCCCTGCTGGAGTCCCTGCTGCTGTTGCTGCTGCTGTAGTTGGAGCTGCAGTTGTTGCTTCTCAAACGATTGCTGCGTTCTCAGAAATGGCACCATGTGGCGGCCAGTATGATCAGTCAGACCTGGCGTGGTTGCATCAATGCCATCATCCAAATCCATAATGTCCGATGACGATTCGGAGAGTGAGGATTTTTTCAAATGTTGACCTAGATTTGGGTGTTGGCGTTTGTATTTGTGTTTGTGTGCGTGTGTATGTGTGTGTGTGCGTTCGGGGGTAACGAACGTTGGGTCGTTTTTTTTTTTTTTATTGGGATGATATAGAAAAGGAATCGATTAGCATTGCTTTGGTATTGTATGACTCAAATGGGCGTGTAGTCATTTTGGCAAACGATTTAATATGGTAGTTATATATATGTACCTAGTGCACCAGGTAAATATGAACAACTTGTAACGTGGTTGAAATTTTGGCTCTGCATCTCCTCCTGATCCGTTTCGCGGTGATAGAAGTAATTGAAATTACTGACGATAACCGGTACCGGCAGTGCGATTGTCAGCACACCAGCGATCACGCACAAAGAGCCGACAATTTTGCCCCAGAAGCCGACGGGCCTATTTATCATATTGCATTTTTCATTTTTCATTTTTGCATTTTCATTTGCATTTGCATTTATTTTGGTTTTTTTTTTTTTTTCATTTTTCATGTGGCAATATTCAAGTATTCGATTTGTGGTATTTATTTTCATTTTTGATTTTGGTAATTTTTGTATAGTTTGTATATTTAAAGTATGTATTTAAATATGCAAATTTGTTTTCGATTCGATTTGATATATATAAATATATATTTTCGCATGTGTTAGTCATATATATTTATTTTCAATTTTGTTATTTGTAATTATTATTGTTATTTTTATATTTTTTGTTTTTGTCGATTTGGTATGAAGAAGAACGTAGAAGAAGAACGCAGTGTGTAAATAAGGTAGTATATTTATATATTTATATATATAAGAAAAAAAAAAGAAACAGAAATAAGTTAAAGGTTGTAAGTTTTTAAGTATTTAAGATTTTTCGATTTGATATATTATTATCATATCATTAGAACTTCACTGAAGTTGAACACAAAAACTTGTTAGAAATAATATTATATGATTAAAATAAATTAGTACACTGAAACACAGAAGAAGCCAAAACAAAATGTGTAATTTTTTCCAACTCGAAGTATTATATAAGTAATAAGTATAAGTATAAGAGTGTGTGTGTGTATGTATGTGTGTGTGTGTGTGTGTGTGTGTGTGTGTGTAAGTGAGAGTGTGTGTGGATTATTGATTATTGTATATATTGTTGGTATGTACACATCGAAAGCAAATTGCAGTTGCTTAAAAGATTGCGCTTAGATTGTACCGCTTGAACGATGGAACTCAAAAAGTTGTCTAGAGAGTTAGCCAACAAAAAACCGAAAGCGTATTGCCAAAATGGACATAAACAAAATGTGCCGGCGTTTGGCGTCGTCGCTGTTAAACTTGACATACAGAAAATAATAGAGAAAAACCAAAGAATATCGAACCGATCCGAAACGGTACCAAACCGGATCCGATCAGATTAGATCAGACCAGTTTCGGTTAGGAGTGTTTGCGATCAATCAGTACTACATCAGACGCGAGTACTGATCAATCGCACACAAGTCCAGTGTGTCTTCGGCAGAGATTGCGACGTACGTTGAAGAAAAGAGAGTTAGTATTTGGCATGAGAGAAACAGAGAGAAAGAGTTAGTTAGAGTGTGTGTATGATTTGGTATTGGTATTGGCGTGTGATTGATTGGTTGACTGACTGACTGACTGGCTGACTGATTGATTCCTTGATTGTTGAATAATGTGTGTTCGTTTGTGTGCTTTCAAAAAATATGTGAGGTGCTCGAGTTGTGCCAAATAATGAGCAGGCAGCTGGCACAAAGTTAACAGTTGTTAACATCCGTCAACAGTGATGCACTGTTGCCTTTAACAGCGCTTAACGCTCTGTTCGCCGTTCGTGTCAATTAAGAATAAATAAATTTGTAAACTTGTGAGGGGACTTACGGGTTAGGTGTGTGAATGTTTCTTTGTTTTATTTTATTCGGTGATTGTAAATGTAGCAGTTGCTTTTGTTAAGTAAGTATATATTTAACTATGTATATATAAATATATATAAGTTAAGAATATTTAAGCGATTTCAAGTAGTTAGTTAGGCAAGTAGTTGGATAATGCTCATTCGAGTAGAGTAGAGTATTTGGTAAAAGTAAGCGCAAAAAACCATATCATAAATCAAAGCGTTAGATTTCAGTGTGAGGAGTTAGGCAACAAAAACTTTAACTGTAGCTGTCGGTGTGTGTCTTTTTTTGTGTGTGTGTCTGAGTGTGTGTAGCTGATAGTTAGTATTAGATGCAAATGTGCTGAGCGTGCTCCAAGTGTTGTTTATTTTTTGTTTTTGTTTTTTTTTTTTTAATTTTTTTTTTTGGTTGGAGCTGTTAAAGTTGTTGTCTTTGCTTTTGCGAGCGGTTTTTTGTAGTTACATATCAGTTTTTCATTTTAACTTCTTTGCTTTCATTTGTTTTGCTATTTTGTAGCTGCATTTTGCATTGATTTGCTCGTTTTTTGTTTGGTAATTGTGATTTGTCGATTGCTCGACCATAATTATTTAATTATAGCAACTTAACGCACATGCACCGGATTCGGGAAGCACAGGGAAACGGGACTTAGGAGCAGAAGCAGGAGCCGTCGAAAGCCTTAGTCTTAGCCAGAATAGCCAGAGCAGGCGCTTTTCTTTCAGTTTTCATTCAGTTTGCATATTTTTGTTTAACAATATTTGTTTCAAGCTGTTGTTGTTGCTGCTGTGGTTGTAGCTGCTGTTGCAGTATGCATTGCGCTTAATACTGTTAGCTCTTGCTGTTACTGTTACTGTTACTGTTACTGTTGCATCTACTGTTACTTTAACTGTTACTGTTGCTGTAGCTGTAGCAGGATTTTGATGTCGGCGAGTGCAGGCAGCGCTGAAGCGTTTCTTACAGTAAAACGTTAAGAAAACCACAAAAATTCACGAAAAACAAATAAAAAGGAGATGAAAACAAAAAGTGTATGAAACGAACGGAAACTAAAAGGCATTAAGATAATATTTGTATATTGATAAAAGTAGCTATATACACACACACACATATATATATATATATAGATATATATATATATATATATATGCATATAATATATATCATATGGTTCGGTATATTAAGTAAAAATCTGTAGCTGGCCGAGGTAGCGTTTAACAAAAGCGCAGCGCACAAACAATATCATATATCAGACATACTTATATACTTATCAATTTATGTATATGCATTTGTGATTTTTTCAAAGGTTTCATATATATGCACATATTTTATACATATATCGTAATTATCAAATCAAAGTTGGGTGCGCGTATCCACAGTGCATTACGTATGATAAGAACCAAAGCCAATAAAGGATACGATCAACGATAACGATATACGATAACGATAACGACGAAAACGGGCAAAAGAGACCAGCTGGCAAAGACAGTTCGGTACTCATACAACCTGTCTGGGCACATTTTTTTCTTTTCTTTACACAAAGACAATCTGGGCAGACTCACCGTTTGTGGATGGGAATGGCATCTTAGCTCAATATTCAGTAATTGCAGCATGCGTCGCATCGACGCGCGTTTTTTGTTTTTAATGAATTTCATAATTAATCTTATTCACGTATGTATGCATGTGTTTAAATTTTCATAGATTTTTTTTTCATTCAAGCTAGATGGGTACTACTTTGAATAATGCGACTGGACTGCTCTAAAACTATTGTAGATACTAGATACTAGTGGGTGGCATGTATGTATGGAGTTGTACAATGGGCGCTAATGAAGTGGTTGGGGCAATCAAACTGGCATGATTGATTGATTGATGGCTTGATTGTAAATGCTACAATATTAATCATAGTCTTCTTATATACAACTTAAAGGTGCATATTCTAGTTGGAAAACGAATCTTAAAAACTTAAAGCTACGAACTTAAATTGATACTTCCGAATTTGCTGCTCTGCTCTGCTTTGAAGCTTTAACTAAGCTGTAGGGAGCTTTTTCCCCCAATTTGAACCAGTCGTTTCAGCCCATGCGGTAAAATGGAAAATACCAAAGAATAATATCAAAGTTAAGCTATCAAAGTTAAACTACTAACAATAACTACTGGTAATTACTTAACTAAGTAAATGGAAAAATTAAACAGTATAGACTTAGCGCTTAACTAAAAAAAAAAATTGAAATGATCATTGCTTGGGCTTTAAGTTTACTTTTTATCACTTTTTATATATATGTATTTGTATTTTTATCCTAACTGGTTTGTTCGTGGTTGTTCTTTGTTTAATTTTTAATTTTTAATTTTTATTTTTATTGAATAACGATTATAAAACATTTCATTTTAAATCTTAACAACATTCTTTTTTTTTTTTGTGTTTTAAGTTTTTTATGCCTGCGTTTTTTTTTTAATTGTAGTCACAATATCTTATTATGTGTAGTACTAAAATTTAGTTTTTCAGTAATTTTTTTGTTTAGCTTTATGCGTTTGCTGCATTTGTATCTGGTACATATTATTATTATGTTTTTATTTAAAGTTTTTTTTGCCATTAAAGCATTTGAATTTCGGTCTTTTTATGCTGAGGAAATGTGTGGAAATTTCTTACAAAAAAAAGGTTTTGTTTCAATTATTTTTTATTTTTATTGGATTTTGTTACTGTTGTTGTTCTTTTATATTATTATTATTTAAGTGCTTTTGGCTGTAATTAAGCTTGTTGCTGATATTTTTTTGTTATTTTTCCTGTCTGGTTGCACGGGTAACTAAACTAAACTAATTTTATGTTTACTAATACTTGTTACAAAATGAATATATGAATATATATGTACATTGGTGTATATATATTCATATACAAGTAACGTAAGGCAAAATAAATTTACAAAGTAAAATATTTTGGCAAATTCTTTTTGAGGCTTCAAATAAACAAACGTAAGCGACAAAAAATGGCCAAAAATTTTATTACACATTTATTTAATTTATTAACTTATTTATTTTTAGTATTATTTTATATATCTTTAAATCTCTATTTGCAGTCTTTGTCCTTAATAGAAATTTGTTAAGTTTCATATTTTTTTTTTGTTTTTTTCTTTGTTTGGTTTTTGTTTGATAGCATTTTGTCTTTCTTGAAGCATCGAGAAGAGTGGGAGATGTGCTTTAGTTGTTAGTTTGTTCCTGTTTAGGTTTTTGATTTGGTATTTTAGTTATTTAGTTAAGATGCATGTAAGTAGGTATATTTGTAAGTAATTTGTATTTGTATTTTGTTGTACATTAATTTTTATGTTCAATTGGTTGATTTATTTGTAATATGTTAATAAGTAATTAAATTTAATGGAAAACTTCAAAAGATTGTTTTGGGTTTAAATCGAAGGATAAAATAGAGTGTGTCGCCATTCACGTTATTTTTTTAATGTGTAGTTTCTTTTTTTTTATCAGCATTTGTCTTGAAGATAATTATGCGGTAAGTATAGTACTTATGTATTGTATTTAATTTATAAACGCTTGTAGTATTTTTTTTTTTTTTGAATTTTTTATTAGTTGTCAACAACGATATGTTTGCTTCTTAATTTTGAACGCCCTAGCTTCTTTGTTATTTCACGCCTTTCGGATATTTAAGAAGTAGTCACGTGCTCTCAACAGCTCTTTAGATGCAGGCATTTGAGTCATTTTGCGGTAGTCGCAAGTACTCGTAAGCATACAATGTTCTCTGTTAAATAGTACTAAACAAAATACTAATACGAAAAACCAATGATATACTCTTAGCTCTAATTGCAACTAGTTGGTTGAGTAAGTGTTCTGAGAGTGTTCTGAGAGTGTGTTTGTGTGTGTGTGTGTTGAATCTACAGTGCGGTACTTTGGCCTATATATGGTGTCACTAGAGTCTTCTTATTGAAGTCCACAATAGGAAATTCACTTGGTCAACGATAGTGAATTAATCAAACCAAGGGCATTTGTACTTAATTGAATGCTTAACTGTATAATAAGGTACAGCCTGATGGCTCCTTCTATTGAAATGAGACTCAGAATGTAGACTCTAGTAAGTGCATATGTAAGTATTACTAACTATTTTCAGAACTTAATTATTTGCAGCAGATTAAATAGTTAGTAGTTAACTGCTGTATATATGTAGGTGTATTGCATGATAGTATACAATCCGAAGCTTGAGCTTGGAAAGTTCTTGGAGTTGTATTTACAGACGTGTGTAAGTTTCTGAGAAGGTGTATGGGTGGGTGTGGGTGTGTGTGTGTGAGCTTAAGTTTGAGCGCAGTTTTTAGATAAGAGTAAACTAAGGAATTAGTTAAACTACAACAAATTGTACATGAATTGAACTGACAGTGTCTAAGAGTACGAAGAAAGGTTCTCTGCACACATACAAAAACCAATTACAATTACAATTACATATGTACAGGTCGGATTGCAACTGTTATACAGTTAAATAAAATACAAAATGATTCATTTTTATTTCATTTTTTTCGCATATTTCACTGCGTTATTTTTATTTGAATGATCAGCTTTTTTAGGTTTTGGTTTTTCTTATATGTTGTTTCTTGTTTCTTGCTTGCTTTTTATGATGAGTATATTTGTTTGTTTTTGTTTTTTTTTTTCTTTCTTAAATTACCTATTGGTTTATACAATGTGAAATTACTAATATATTTTGCTGGGGCTTGAGTTTACCATTCATTAGATGTATGTATATATACAATTTTGAATTGTTTAGAATTTATGATGCGTTTATTTAAATTTAATTAAATTACATTTTGTGTTTTTGTTTTTTTTTTTTTCATTTTCATTTTTTTTAAACATATAATAACATTTTTTTGCTGAACACATGTATTCCAAAATTTTTATTTCATGTTTACGCTTTATTGTTGTTCTTCTATTTGCTTTAGCTAGTTTTGTTTTAATTGTAGTGGCTCTCCATCCTTTTCTTTTTATTGAAAACCAAATTCTAGTAATTTCGAAAATTATACTTTAATGGCTGAACTCTCTTAACGTGCTCTCTCTCTAACTCTTTATATATTTAGTATACCTAGGTAATCGTGCTAGCTCCTAAGTTTTTCTTTTGCCTATTTTAATGCTAAAAAAAAAACAACCTTATTTTACACACAATATTTTTTTTCTTCTCTAATGCTAAAATCCCTCACAATAAATCATAAAACTTAAGTTTAAGTAAGCGAATTCTTTTCTTTATAAATAATAGCATTCTTTTTCTTTTTGCTTGCTTTTGGTTTCTTTTGTGTTAAAATGTCTGGAGGTTGTTTGTTTGTTCTGCATTGTTGCCCTTTAGTTCTATTTTATAGATACAGGATGCTTTGGTATGACTAGATACAATAGAATACATAATATGTAATATACATTTAATGACATTTCTATTTGCATTTCTGTTATTTTCGTTTTATTGTTTTAATTATTTAGTTATCTTTCTTTTATGTTTATTTGATGCGTACAAAAATCCGATGAGCTATTTACCAAAATTGCTATTTAAGAGAGTTGCAAGGGTTTCTCAGTGTATTTACAGCAGAGTTCTAGACACGCTACAGTGCAGCCAGTCCCAGTTAATATGGGGTTTTTAGTCAGGGCGGCGCTACATATAGAAGTTCAACACAGATGTGATACTTGATATGAGTGCGTCTATCTCTGGGAGGTGTATTTAAGGCTGACTAACTCTATCTGCAGCTGTTGCGTAAGGCGAGCTGCACTGTAGCGTTGAATTCTTTTTGTTTTTCTTTTTGCAGTTTCTTTGCTTGCCGTTGCGAAAGCGCCGTTGAATTGCTAGTCAGATATTGTAGAGTGGGCAGCTGTGACTCTGTGAGAAGCGCAGAGAAGGATTCCTTAAGGCACTTGCACTTGCACTGCTCCCCAGCCGCGGAACCAGCCAGTTTCTTTCGCTTTCTTTATTTTGCTTCTCTTCTCTTCTTTTGCTTTAAATTTCTTTTCTTTTTCTTTTTTCTGCATTGTTGCAAAAACTTGACACGATGTGTGTGTGTTGACATTGCTGTGCAGCCGAGCGTGTTGTGGGAGTGTATGTGTGTTTGTTCAGGGGGTGGGTGTTGGGGTGGGGATGGGGTTGGGACTTAGACTGCTCATTTGCCTGGATTCTGTTATTCTCGGTACTCGTTTCACGTTGTGTCTGTGTGTGTGGACGGTTTGCAAAGCATTAATATTCATGCTTGAATGCTTCTTCATCTTACCCTTGTCGCTTCGTTTTACATATAATTATTTTCAATATTTTTATTATACCCTTGCTGACAGTCCTGTTTCAATTTGAAAACACGTTTGTGTAACATACTCAAGAGTTGAGGTCTTGTTCTGAAGTTATCTTTTGAAAACTTGGTACACCTTTGCTTGCCAACTAGATGAGTGTGGCTAATTTAACAAGCAAATAAGAATTTTGACTACCACATAAACGAAACGTAGGAAGACAGCTGCTGTATTGGAACACATACATCGATTGAAATCGATTTCTTTGATAATCTATTCTACTCGGATTTGAACCTTAAGTTTTGGTACAGTTATTGAAGAGTTAAAGCTAAGTGACCTTAATGGGCAGGATCTTATAAACTTGGTAACAAGTCAGCTAGGGCCTTTAACATGCGGCATGCCGAATACTTTCGTTATATAATCTGTATAAATAATCTTTTATTTCATAATATATATCCTTTTACATATATAAATATGGCGCATATTTTGTTATAAATAATATAGCTATATCGCTTGTATAAATATGTGCCGCTGCGCTATATACAGATATATACATAGACATATTTATATATATACATACATATATATACATACATATATGTATGTACATGTCTATATAGATACATATAAATTTATGTATATATACTTATAATTTATAAGTAAATACAGTCCATGCAAATGCAGATTTGCACAGTTTCAGTCGACTTGTTTCTATAGATTTAATATTTTTGGAATTTTCTTTGGTTTGGTAGACGGCATCCGAAATTTAATTGTGCTTCTGGGTGAGCGAAAAGAGGAGGTATGCTGGCTAGGGGCGTGTCACAATGTCAACACACACACACACACACATACACACACACACAGAAGCGCGCTCACAAATGAGAGAGAAAAAGTGTTTTAACTATTCAGAAACTTATTCACTTCGGTCCTTACGGCAAGCAAATTTCAGCTTAGTATTGTTCTGGAGATTTAATATTGTGATTTACCGAGCTCACATTTGAAATTATCTGATGTGTATGTCTGTGAGTATATGTACATTTTTCTCATTGTACTCGATACATACGTACATATGTACATGATTATTAGGCTTTATTTTAAAATCATAAGAGCGTTTGCCTTCTTCCTTATCTCCAGTATTGAGTATTTTCAAATTCTCCTCTTTTTATATATTTGTATTATTTCAGTGACTTTTTATATGTTTAATATTAATTTCATTTAATTGCAGTCGTTTTTTTTTTTATAAATTTACACATATTTTTTTGTTTATGTTAGTATTGATTTGATGTCTTTAGTTAATTTCGTGATAAATTGTTGGTGACAATGAATATTTGTACTTTTTATTTCGATTTTATTCGGGGGGAGTTTTAAGCAGAATGTTTTTGCAGGTTCGCTTTATACATTTGAACACTCGCACATACATGTATTACATATATGTATGCAGTAAGTACTATGCTTGATTTTATTCCCATTGTGGGTGGGCGGGTTAGTTAAGCTTGGTTTGTTAGGTAGTTGGGATAGTTAAGTACATGAACTTTTCAGATTTAGTGTAGTAAGTTGGTGTTACTAGAAGAACTCTTGTCTTCGCAGACTACAAGTTGAGAACACTCATACAACTAAACCAAAGATCAAAGCCGGCGTAGTTTCAGCTGCATAAAGTCATTTATAAAACGCAACTTTTTGGTACAGTGGGGTACAGTCAATTCCTATACGAACTTTCCTGGATGTGTATATGTGTATCTGAAGTTATCATCGTTTTGGTATTTAGGTTATTTATTATGCTGTCACAGTTGAAAAGCATTTATTATCTGCTTATAACTATATAAATTGAAATTTTTGATTACATATAATATTACGGCAGTTTTCACAATGGATTTACTTTTAAGTTGTTGTCACTGTTAGTGAGTGTTGTGAAATGTTCAATACTAATGGAGCCTAGCCTTAAACAGCTGAAAACGGTACGAGGAGTCATTTTATTGAAACTTTAGCCCTAATAGTTATTGTACTTTCAACATTGTACAATAATTCAAAAACTTGCCTTTAACTATCAAATGAATCGGTTGACCTGTCCTATTGTAGGCTGAGTAGAGCTTTGTTATATCTGTTACTATTGTAAGGCTCTATTGTTATTGTACTCGGCATAAATAAATACTGAGTAAGGCAAACACCAAGTGAATTGCTCGAACTGATCTCATGTTGGACGTTGATTTACTAGCGAACAGTACATTCAAGTGGCCCAACGATACCAAGCACTGACTTGTTAGCGGACTAATGCGGAGGCGAAGATCGACAAATTCTTAAGCTTGGTGCTTAATTTCCTATGTGGCTTTAATGTGAGTGTGTGTGTGTGTATGTGTGTGTGTATGTGTGTGTGTATGTGTGTGTGTGTAATGACTAATTTTATGTACCCTTATTTGATTTTCTCGTTGGGCTTACGGTTCTGTCAATTTCATTTGTGTGATTAAATTAAATTTAATATGGATTAAATGTTGGTTTTAATTTATTTATATAGATTTTTTTTTTGGTTTTTCTTTTCGATGTTTTTATGTGTTTTAATATTATGTTATTGTTTACTTTACGCATTAAATTATTAATATTATTCATATATATAATTTTAAATACATACATATTTATATTATTTTCTGTTTGCTTTTGTATTTTTGTGTTGTTAAATTTAAGATTTTAATTTAATTTAATTAAATTTAATTAAATTTAGCAATCGCTTTAATTTGTTTTGTTATTTGTTCTACTTAAATTAAACTTAAACAGCATTTGTAGTCGTTTCTGGCATCCAACGTAACACTCCACAAGGCCAATCTTACACCACTTAACATCATTTTAACTAACCCCATATTATGAAATGATACAGATTCAATTTTTGCCAAGTGATCCATTAATATACCAAAGATACATAAGTAATATGCGTAGTGTAGATTATAAAGATACATACATATTCATATTTGAATAATACATATATTTTAATATGGATTTAGAATGAGACATACGTATATACATATAGGGCATATCGCGTGGGATAGAGCAAGAGCGCGCGCGCACGTGGATAGAAAAAAAAGAGAAAATAGTTTAATGCTTATAAAAAAGTCAGCTTCAATTAATTACGAATTAAAAGATTAGCATAACAATATTGAGTTTGATAATATGATCCACAGATCGGCTGACCCAGCTGAAAGCGCCATTTAAACATTCTTTGTATTATAAATATTCGTCAGCTTTTCGTTGACTTCATGTGACACTTTTATCTCACTTAATAGCTTTTTTTTAAATAAGTTTTATTAGCTCTTACGAATAACATTTGACTACATTTACTGTTACACAGCACCTATTTTTGCCGAGGTCTACCAGTGTTGCAAAATGTCACTTTCAGCTGGTGTCATTGTTATATTATAAGAATAAGCTGAAGGTTTTTTGTGCTTGTGCAATAGATGGGAATCGAGTTAAGTGCTCAAGACAAAGAGAAAGACTGGATATATATGTATAAATATATATATATATAAATATATATATATATAAATATATTTAGATCGAGAGAAAAGGAGAGAGAGAGATAGAGTGAATTGAAGAAGGGGAGAGAAGAAGATGAAGATAGATGGAGAACGAGCTTAGCTATCTGCTCAGTTTGAAAATATGTTGCGCTTTTAGTAAGCATTCGAAATGTTTGACAATTTCATTTCGGTTTGGTTTTGGGGATTAAAGTGGGCTAGTGGGCTAGTGTGCGAGTAAGACTGATGGAGAAGAGGGGGAGTGGGGCAGTTAAGGAGAGGTGAAAGATAGCGAACACTTACCCAGTAGTCAAACGTCGGTCTCGATGCTAACAGCCAGCGCATTGTTGTGCCTCATTGTGAGACTGCTGCCAGCGCTGCCAGTTGCCACATTGACGCTTATTGTTGACTGTAGCTGCTTGAAGCCATTCTGCTGATGTTGCTGCTGTTGTAACTGTAGCTGCTGTAACTGTAATTGCTGCTGCTGATGCGGTGACGTCGCTTGCAGCTGCATCGGCGTGGCTCCCAAAAATGGAGCAGCTGCTACACTGCGTCCAGGATGTGTTTCAGTTAATCCCGGCGTCGATTCAACACCATCGTCCAAATCCATCATATCCGATGAGGACTCAGACAATGATGATTTCTTCAAGTGTTGACCTACTTGTAGTTTTATGCATTTGTTTAGTGTTGTTGTTCAACGTTGTTGATCGTTGTTGTGGTTGTTGTTGTTGTTGTCGCAGTGTTTTTATTTGTTTTTTTTTTTTTTTGGTATTAAACAAAGTTGTTGTTGTGTGTGTGTGTGTTTGTGTGTGTGTTTGTTGTGTGTGTGTTTGTGTGTGTGTGTGTGTGTATGGTTCGATTGTTACAGTGATTGTTGACAGGTGACGGAAGGGCGTGGAGGGTAGTTGGATTCATTGGATTGCGTTCGGTTACGTTGGATTATACATTGAATTTAATTTTGGATATGGATTGGTTGCGGATTGTGGAAGATTTGATTACAAATAATTGTTTCAAGTTCAAGTTCGATAGCGATAATTATCGAATTTGCAATACGATTTGACGGAATAAAGAGAGAAACAAAAAGAAGAGAGAGAGAAGAGAGAAAGAGGAGATCACACATACAGTTGTAATGTATTTATTACAAAAATGCTTTTTGTTGTAGTTCTTGTTACACACAAAACACACAGTACGTGTAATGTATACGTTTTTGTAGGTCCATGTAGTACACACAGTGTTGCCATATGCGCGAGGCAGCAACATTCACACACACACTCACATCTGGCAACACGGCGTGCGCTGATGCGTACATTTTGCGGTACGGCTAGTACGGCAACGCCGCCGCATCAAGCTTTCATAATGCCTACGATTCGTTTCTTTCTTCGTAAATGTTTCTATTTTTATTCAACATGGATTCTATTTGCACTAGATATGCAGGCGACTGTGTGTGTGCGTAATGTACGAATATGTGAAGTGGTGAGGGGTAAATCGCTTATGTGTTTGTGTGTGTCTCTCTGTGTGTGTGCGTGTGTGTGTGAGCGTGTGTGTGTGTGTGTGGTAATGTGTGAGTGTGCTTGTGGTTTTACTTTGAGACCGTCCAGTCGAATGTGATTATGATACGAGTAGAGTGGAAGATATCGAGGCACAGTGCACATTTCAACTTACCTAATGTACCTGGCAAATATGGACAACTAGTAACATGATTAAAGTTTTGGCTCTGCATCTCCTCCTGATCCGTTTCGCGGTGATAGAAGTAATTGAAATTACTGACGATAACCGGTACTGGCAGTGCGATAGTCAGCACACCAGCAATAGCACACAATGATCCCACAATTTTGCCCCAAACGCCGACGGGTCTGTTTTTGGTTTTTGTTTAATCGTTTATCGATATCAATTTATTGATTTCAGTTTCAATTCGTTTTATTTGTGAATTTGTTGCATATCGTGTGTCAAACGAATTTCAATGCAGTACATTTTCCAATTTGTGTTTTTTCATTTCCATGTTTTTCCGTATTCGTTTTGTTGGCGTTTTCCGATATTCATTTTTATTGGGTATTGAATTTTTTTGTTATGGATTTTTGATGCGATTGATTTTTTTAACAGTTGTTTGTTTTTTTTTACGATTGATATTTTTGATTTTTTGTTGTGATTAAATTGATTTGAGGTATAGATATATATATATATTTATATATATTTATATATAGATTTTATATATTGGATTTTTGTTTGTTTGTTTTGGATGAAGCGAGCGATGTTAACGAACGAACGATAAATAAAATGAAAATACAAATATATAAGAAATGTAAAGTAAAACTCTCTTTTTTGATTTCAATTTTAGTTTTTAGGTTACATTTTTTTTTTTTTTTTTTGTATATCAGTGATTGGCATTATAGAATATGTACGTATACAAGTACGAGTATATTTGATTATAGGCAATAGCAGTAGAAACAGTAAAACGAAATAATAGTTTAGCAAAGAGTACTCGAAATTAGGCACAACACTTAGAACAAGTAGCGTTAGGAGTGTTTTTTTTTTTGTTTTTTTTTTGTTTTTTTTTTTCTTTGGCTTTGGGTGAAGGTTCTCTCTTTTATTATTTCATAAGTATGTAAGTATGTGTATATATAAATATTTTTGGCTTATACGGCATAGTTGTGTATGTGTGTGCGTGTGCGTGAGTGTGTGTATATATACATATGCATTGCATTTTGTGCGCGAGAAAGTAACACAGGTGTACAGCAACTTGAAGCGAGTGCGGGTGAGACAGCAAGAAAACTTGTGTGTGCCTGTGTGTATGTGTGTTTGTGTGTGTGTGTGTGTGTTGTGTAACGCAACATTTTGTGACAGAACTACTCAAAGTTAACCGCGTCTCTGGGCAGGGTAAGGCGGCGGGGGCAAAGGTTGTGTTCGGGACGGAAGCATGAAGCGGGCAGTTGGTGATGTAGCGGTATAGATGCTGCTGCTCCTTATTGGATGCGTTGGCTGAGGCAGCGCTTTTGGACTTGTCTGGTTGGATATTACTTAGGTACGGTCACGGCTAAATGACTTTGCATGTGTGTGTGTGTGTGTGTGTGTGTGTGTGAATGTGTATGCTGCTCTGTTGGCTGGCTGGATAAGTGGTGTATTTGTTTGTGTTAGGGCATGCAGCATGCGTTCAAGATAAGAGGAGAGTTAAGAAAAATGCGCAAAATGTGTTATCGGTATCGGTATCGGTAACGGTATCGGTATCGCTATCGCTATCGATATTAGCTAAAGCCATTAGCCCAAGCTGCATCAGTTGCAAGGGTCGTGGCATACTGCACTAAAAATACGCAGGTTTAAATGGTATCAGAACGTCTAACTTCAGTGTTTCGCGTTTGTGTTCGTGTGTAGTGTGAGAGTGTTGATTTGATGAAGATGTCGATGGGCGAACACTGCACACAGGTATGCAGTGCCAAATAGATGAGAGTTGTGTTTGTAAAGTTCTGTATGTATGTATGGGTTTGGTTTTCATTTGTATCTTTGTTGGGTTTTTGAACTAAACAACGACACAACGTTACATTAATAATGATAGAAAAACTTGTTCATTTCATAGAGTTTTTCCAAACATTTTGTTCAATTGCGTTTTCACTTTAGGCAAAGGCAATTTGCGTAACCAAAAGTCGGGCAACTGCAAATGTTGCTTTTGCTTAAGGTTATCGGGTAAAAGAACCAGAACAACCAGAACGGTACGCAACGAAGCGCAACGCAACGCAATGGAACGGTACGGTACGGAACGGAACGGAACGGTAACAGAACACAGTGGCAACACAAGATATAAGTAGACGGTTAGGTAGATAGGCAGGTAATTAAGTGTGTATAAGTAGATCTCACAAAATAGCTATAAAACTTAATGAAAATATTGTAATCTCTTTGGTTTGTAGCCAAAATGAGGAGCGAAACGAAATGAAATCGAATTGAACTAAGACGAAACAAATCGAAACGAAACGAAAGGAAAAAGCGCAGCGATTCAAACTTTGTGATAAATGATAAATCAAAATCTATACGCATTAAGCAAACGAATGCTGTAAGTATTTTCTCTTTTCATTTTCTGGGTGAGTATTACAAACTTTGGTTAGTAATTGATAAGATAAGAAAGAACTGAAAAACGCTTGGCGAAATACTGTACAAATAATGGACAACACTTGAGCGCAACTAGCACGCACAAAAAATGTATAAACAAGAAAATAGAACTCAGAATCGATAACATAATCATAAACAGGAACATAAACAGAATTGTAATCAGAAAAGTTAGAATTGTAATTGTATAGATTTGCATACGTCATGTCACCATATCCAACGGTGGTCATGGTAACGACCGCCCACCAAAATGCATCGGGTATGGACTTGAAGAAGGAATTTTCGCTTCCAGCTTCCGCAAAATAAACAGCCGATGAGAAGAGTACGACGCCTAAAAAAATTGATGGGAGAAATTGCTTTGCATTGGTTCCGACTCGATAATATATCATAAACATAAGTGTTTTTTTTTGTTTTTCTTCTTTTTTTTTTTATTTATTAAATATATATTGTTTTTTTTTATGTTTAAAGTTTTTTAAATAAAAAATAATTTGAAATGAAAACAGTATTGTATTCTGCTTTGGTTGCCGATTTGGCTGGGCGTCCGGCAAGTCCTTGTCTGTGGGATAGTCTCGGGCTGGATACGTGTGAACGGTCCGGCAGGTAATACTCTCTATGTGTGTATGTGTGTGTCAGAGTGTGTGTATGGGTGTGTATGTGTGTGTGTGTGTGTGTGTGTGTGTGTGTGCATGTGTGTGGCAGTGTATTCTGTTGGACGTGCTACACAATGTGTGAGCTGATTTTCTTATGAGCCGGGACATTGCGGACAAAACGGAACGGAACAGTGTGCAACTTAAATCGGAACCGGATACTTGTTGTAGCGATTTCATTTTAAGCGAGGTATGCAAACCCGCCCACTTTCCTGCACAGCATTGTGTAGCACGCTTTTCAGATTGGCTGAGCCTATTTCAAAACAGAACGCTGTTTAGGGGGAAGATTTCAGTATTGGGTTCTATTCAAAATGACGTGACAATGAGAAACTGAGCCGCGGCATTCCCAAGCAGAAAAACGAGTGGGCTGGCCTATCCAATAGTGGGCGTGGCAATTGGTTGAATCGGTTTCTGGTGCGCTTAGCTCTGGCCAAAAAATATGGTGATATCTCATTGATCAACGACGACGACGACAACGAAGAAAACGACGACGGCGACAATGGACAAGTGTTTCAAAATAAATTATTGATGGGAATTTTTCTTTTTTAATTATTTAGTTATATTGCTTGTGCGTGATATTCGACTAGTGGGATGGTTTATTGTTCTGCTTGGGGTACTGGAAACTCAAGAACAGAACTAGACAGAACGAAATGAGTAACGTGAGAACCGAAACGCAGGACATGCTCAACACAAGATCAAAATAAAAATAATAAAAAAAATTTGAAAAAAAAACATGGTCCAATAAAATGAAAAATATTTTTGACTTTGGCATAAAATGAAAATCAAACAAAAGTTGTAGTGACAAGAAATAGAGTTAAAATTAAAATGAGAATCGCGCATTTTGTGAAATGGTTAATCAAATCGTTAGGGATAGCAGTTGAGCGACAAAGAGAGCGTTAAAGAGATATATATATAGAGAGAGAGAGAGAGAGTGTGAGAGAGAGAGATAGAAAGAGGGAAAGATAGACGCAGAAAGAGGGCGAGAGAGTGTAACTGGGAAGGGTTACAGCGGGCGATTACGATCACAACAATGAACGACGACAAAGGACGACGATGCAAAGACAACGATGATCTGGATGTCACATGAAATTGGGCTCTATACAAGGCACAGATAGTACGACTAGATACAGATATAAACACACAGAGTATAGTTACAGATATATAGAGATAGAATTAGCTTAGCCGGTTTGCTTAAAAAATATACATATTTTGCAGTAGTAGTAGTAGTAGTAGCAGTAATAGTAGGTTTTCAAGACACATAAAATAGGTATTTATATACATATTTTGACATAACTGTACATAAGAGAATTACGGGAAATACGCCTGAGTTTTCCAAAATTTGAAAATCGAAAATATCAGTTATTACTGACAAGTTTGCTCGAAAGTTCTGGAATGGGGTATGAAATACAACTATAGCATTGCAATGAAATTGCGAAAGATTCGTTGTTTACTTAAGGAACTCATTTAAACAGCGATTTACTAGTTAAAAATCTAACTAAATATGAACGGAGAAAGAGAGTGTGGGTGTATGTATATGTGAGAGAGAAAGAGAGAGAGAGAGAGAGCAATATATCATTTGAGGAAAGCTGTTAGTTGCTCTCTTTGATATGCTGCAGAGAGATCCTAACATACACAAAAAGATAAAGTAAACACTGTTAGAGTGGGACACTGAACAAATGCACTCGTAAATAAAAAGATAGTAAGTGAAAGAGAGAGAGAGAGAGAGAGAAAGAGATATAGAATAATTTTAGCGCTATGTTACAAGGAGCAGGTAATAACTCAGTTAGTTGGGTAGACACACAAATTGAGCAGCGCAGTTGCAGTTAATTTGTTTGATTTTTCTGTTTTTTGTTTTTTTGTTGTTATCATTGGATTGATGCAGATGTAATGTAAGTTGTACCTCATATCACCATATCCCACCGTAGTCATGGTCACCACAGCCCACCAGAATCCGTCGGGTATGGACTTGAAAAACGAACTCTCGCTGCCAGCCTCCGCAAAATAAACCGCCGATGAGAATAGTACAACGCCTGGGCGCAATTTTAAACAGAGATCAGCGATAGATTAGTTTCAGTTTCAGTTTCACTTATGATAATTTATACATATATTTATTTATTTTGGGTGATTTGAACAGATATAGAGAAAGAGGGGGAGTGTTTTAATTAGTTGTTTTCTGCTTGGGTCTGAGCGCTGATCATCGTACGTTTCATCTGCATTGGAACCATTCAAAAACCTTAAACATTAATTGCAATGTGTGAATATGAAAGGAACCCCAAATGTTGTTCAGTGTAGTGTATAGTATTAAGAATCTCATTTTCGGGTGCTCTTCAGTCGAGTCGACTTCGACCTTCGACCAATGATCGACTTGGGTTTAGTTATGTTTCTTAAAAAAACTACAGGATATACATATTTGTATATGAAAGAGTTCGTTTACTTTCATTTTATACGTTATATAAGATTATCAAAAAAATCGGATTATTCATAATTTTTTTGCAAAATTTATTTAGTTTTTTGTGATATTTTTATTCTATTCTGTGCAAAAACTATAAAGAAATGTGTTACAAAAAGATATTTCAAGTGATAAAACGTTTCAAAACTGTGTGTAAATCACATTATAGAGTATGTTTGTCTGTGTGAGTGTCAGTTGTTATATATAATTATATATATATATAACATATATATATATATTTATGTATGTCTACTAGGTTAAAGTGTATATGTTTGTTTTGTGTGTGTGTGTGTGTCACATAAATATATCGCAAAATATTACAAATCGAAATTAAGGGAAATGCTCACAACGAAAATCGTCGGTTAAAACCGAAGTTTTAGTGCACAAATGTCAATCCTTCCTTCCGTGTCTCTATCATAGAGCTTTAGAGCGTCCAGCTCAACATTTGTGCAGCACTACTAATCAGCGCATTAGATATGCGACATGTTATCGATGTATCGAATAATTAAGTAAAAGTAAACTTTTCAGGTTATGTTAGTAATATTTCTACTTCTGCAACTAACTATATAGAATATCACATTATATAGTTTGGTAGTACGAGTTGTTCACAGATTTTGTAATTTTTATCTTGTTTTCTTTTTTTTTTTTTTTAATTGTTATAGAGGTAAACAGAAACTAGCTAATTAAGTACTTTGTACAATACGGTATACATACATTATTTGTAAATTTTAGTTAATATGATATATGTATTTATACGACTACGGCAAGGCAAATAATATAAGAAGTGTAAATGAAAAGAGATACAAAAACATGAAGACACCTAGTTCCTGTTGAAATCGGCCGCATCGATGCTGATGCAAATACATACATGGTTGCCCCATTAGTGATTGCATAGTTATCACTCATCTATGTAGTACATACAAACAAGCACCTTGTGAGTTTTGTAGAGTAATGATAATCTAATTTGGTGTGTGGTCTTTTTTAAATATATATAGATGCATTTATACATATGGTAAGTACATAAAGATCGCTCTATTTGGCAGGCGCTAGTATTTTGGCTAAGTATCCTGCATTTTTTGTAAGCTTTCAAACTTAATACAACAATAAAATGAACAAAAACACAAACAAACTTAATTCAACGCAATGCAAAGGAACTGAACAGCCTCATATACATTTATTTTATTTATATATATTTTTTTAAATATACATTGTATGTAGGATATATAAAGAAGTTTACCATATATATCATATACACATATTTAATGGTTAGAGTTAATAATTCAACGGATACAACAAACAAACTAAAAACTAAAAGCCAAAGAAACGACATCAATAACAGCGTAGATGAAGTTACGTTTACAAATACGATTACGATAACAGTTACGATTACGATTACGATTACGATTACGATTACGATTACGATTACGGTTACGGTTACGTTTACGTAATACGAAACAATTTGATTATGTTAAGACGTGAACAACAATTTAAAATATGTATGGGTAAGTATATATTAAAAATATGTTTTTTGTAGTTACTTCTCATTTTCCAAAAAATTCGCATTTTATATATTTCGGTAATGTTTCTAGTATTTTCTAGATTGTTTTGTTTTCTTCTTGGACAATTTAATGCTAAGAAGTGTGCCAATTTTAAGGCATTTTGTGCGTAGTTTGTGCAGAAAACAGAGTTAAAGAACAGAATAGATAAACTCCATAGAAGTAGGCATTAATTGATAGATTGTGAGAACTGAAAAACGATTCAATATAGGATGAATAGTATAGGACGTGAGTGCATGTAAGATAAGATGGATAGTGAACTGCAACAAAATACGTTTGGGCCTTAAAATTGCCAACGACTATAGCGGGGGGCGTTTATAAAAACCATGAAAATTGTGTTTTTATTTTGTCAAAGTATATCAGGAGTAATAGACTAAAATTCGAGTACATTGACATTGATTGTTCGTTTATTCGTTTCTAGCCAAAAGACGATCAAAAAGATATAGTCATACATATATCTAATGCATATATATATTAATTTTACTGTTACGGTTACTGTTACATATACTAGTACCGAATAGCTATGTAAATCTGTTCCGGGCCCATATAAAAAATATCAACTGTGGCAGGTATATATTTAAGTATTACTTAAGCTAATTAGTAGACGACAATATTTTATGGTATATACGTAGTGGATAATTACACGTATACGTACACAAATACATGTGTATAGGTATATGCATCGATATTAGGCTCTAGGGGCACCTAAGTGTATGCTGCGTCGGGTTTCAGCTAGATAAGCTACTCGTATTATGTAACTAGTAGTAGGTTTTAGTTTAGTATAGTTTAAATTTGTTTAGTTAGGTATATATATATATATAAAGTATAGATAGAGTAGTAAATTGTATAGACATGTTTAATTCTTGAGTTGGTATTTTCATGTATACGTAGTATATACTGTTATTGCTAGGTAGTAATTAGCATTAACTATGTTGAATAGTATATTACTTTAATGTAAGGTTTACTTTAGTTTAGCTTGTACTTGTACTTTGATCATAGTGCATAAGAGTAGCCACAGAGCACAGATTCCCAATTGATGTGGGGCAAATGCTGAATTTACTTTAACTGTGCTTGGCTATTGTCCGATATCAACTCACAAACTGACAGACAGAAAAGATCATTCGACCGAAAGATGATCTTTATAATGTGGTTTTAAGCTCTGGGGCTTGGTCGGGTTTTGGGTTTGGGTTTGGGTTTGGGTGTGGGTAATTGAAATGACAAATCATAATTGTTAAAAAGCAAATAAATTCACTTAGTATTAATTCGCTCGATATCGATATAGAGTAGGTTGCTTTTTGGCGATTGTTTTTCTTTTTTTTTTTTTTTGTGTTCGAGGATTGTTGTAAACAAATGGTGAATATTTTAAAATGTGCTGGCTGTTATGTACTTCATTTATATAATGTATATCAATGTATATCTAAAGTTTGCTGTAGTTGTTTGCTGTTGTTTTATTTTATTTTTATTTTTTTCTTTTGTATTATTAAGGAAGAGGAGTTTTTGCTAACGTTGTGATATTCCGAAACAGTAAATATGTTAATAGGTCTGTCTGAGTTGTGTGTGCTTTGTTTGGTAATAGTTTTGTTAGGGCAACAAGTTTAGTTAAAAGGTCGCTGGTCGTAAAGGTCGTTGTTAATATCATAATAGATTGGTATATTGGTTGGTACATAAGTAAGCAGTTTTGTAGGTAGGTGTAAATAATATAATATAATGTGTGTGTGTGCTTTGTTTTTGTTTTTGTTTTTGTTGTGTTTGTTGTTTGCTTGTTTGCGGTTGTTGCAATTGGTTTGTTGACTGTTTTGTTGTTAACTTACCTATAAATAAGAAAAATATAAGTAAACCTAATTCCCGCATTGAGGCTTTCAGAGTTCGTCCTAATATTTGTAAACCCTTCGAATGCCTAGATAACTTAAATATTCGAAATACTCGAACTAATCGTATCACTCGTAATATTGCCAAGGACATAGCCTGATTCGATGACTTGTCCTAAAAATTTATAATTATTTATAGATTTGTATATTGATTTGTATGCAACAGATGTAAGTAAGTAGTATTTCATATAGGTAAGTATGTATAAGTAGAGTATATGTATATTCAAATATATATATATGTGAGGTGGGTATCTGTATGTATTTATATAGTAGTACTGTGTGTATGCATGTGTGAGAGTGTGTGCGACTCGGTTTCTTTTAATTCGTGTTATGTATTTTAGTTTAGTTTAGTTTAGTTTAGTAAGTTAGTAATATACAACAATTATTCGTACTTTTACGATTGTACAAGAGCACTAGGATAGGCATTTAAATGTACATAAATATCAAGTATTTTACGTAGGCAAAAGCATTGCTATCAAATCATTAGCTGGTTATATAATTTGTACGTATTATTTGTATGTTCAGTGTCTGTCTCATTTGAGTTAACACATCCATATTTGTATGTAAGTAGAATGGGAAATAAAAATCATAAGGTTCAATACAGGCAGTTTTATCATAAATTTATTGTTACATATGAACAAAATCAAACAACGCGGCAATTGGCTTATTTCTTTTTTTGTGTATTATTTTGTTTTTGTTCAATAATTTGTAGGCAAACAAAAACAATAACAATACAATTATTTTGTTAATATACAATGTACATGTTTCTTGTTCTTGCAACAGTGTATATATGTGTAGTTGTGCGTATCTGTGTGTGTGTATGTGTGCGTGTGTGTGTGGTTGTGTGGGTGTGTGATTTAGCATTACAGTTTTGGCCAAACAAAATCTCATACCTGTGGACTGACTGGCGCTTTTGGAAGATTTAACGTATCCTCCTCTTCGGCAACGACAGTCGCTAGTGTTATAAAGTACGGAATGATGGCGATTATGTCGATAACATTCATGACATCCCTGCAGAAATTTAATTTGTTCGGACATGCGAGGAACCTGCGCGGGCGCGACAAATTATAAAACAATGCGATGTCACAGAGAGCGAGAGAGTGAGAGATAGAGAAGAGAGAGAGAGAGAGAGAGAGAGAGAGAGAGAGAGAAAGTGAAAGGGAGAGAGTGAGAGAGAAATAAAAGAGAGCAAGAGAGACAGAGAGAGATAGGGAGAAAGTAAAGTTTAGAGATAGATATGAGACAAGCAAAAGAAACGGGATGATAGGGAGAGAGAGAGAGAGAGAGATATTGGTTGAGACACAGAAAGTAATACAGTGAAAAGGAGAAAAAAGAGCAAAAAAGAAAAACGTACAAATATTGCATATATATGTATATCAATATGTTCCATCAATCATCAGATCCTTACAAGCTATGCGATAACAAGTGATATAATAATATGGACAACGAATACAGATACTCATAAAGAATAACTGCCCCCTAATTTATTCTTATGCACTCTTTTACTGCAAGAGCAACTATTACCTGACTGAACATAATTGCAAGCGCTACATGGAACATCAAGATGGTGACATATCTATGGTTTGTAATTCTAATTTTGGGTTCACTTTCGTTTATTTGCTACTCTCTTGCATAAAGCGATGAAGGCAACCGTAATTTAAAAAGCGATTTTAATTAATTTTTAGAATATATTTTAAATATGTAAAAACAAATATAAATATATATAATATAATATATATTCATATAACTGCACAAAAAATAATTTTCTTAGCCCTAAATTTTTCACAAAACTGCAGGACCCTGTGTATTTTTTCACTGGAAATCTGTTAAAACCCCAAAGCTAAGCATGCAAGATTTTTGGTTACTTAATACCCAATTTTAATCTTATAAGCAATGTTAAATATGCATATGATGTAAAGATTGTGATAGAATTCATACCTGACAGTTAGTTCAAATGTAAACCAAATAATACATAACGTTTCTATAAGGAAGAAAGGATCTGTGATGTCAGGCACCTCGTCTTCCTCGATTTTTGTGCCATTTGTTGTTGTATTGAACACCTGCAATTAATTATTTAAAGTTGTACGAACATAGATCAACGATTTATTAATCTTGAGTATTGGCAAAGATGTTTTTTTTTGTTTTGTTTAAGAGTAGTACGCACCTTGTAATGCTTAAATTCGGGTAATGTTTCTAGACAAAATATAACAATTGATAGCAATATAACAAATACACTAATTATGGCTACAACTCTGGCGGCTTGCGAGCTCTCTGGGTACTCAAAGAGAAGCCAGACTTTTCTTTGTTTCTCATTATCCGGTAATGGTCTTTCTTCCTCTTTAATAAAGCCTTCATCCTCTCTGCGCACACATAAAATAGAAAATCAAGTATAATTTCAGGTTATGTAAGCACCTCAGTATTTTGTGTATGTGATTGTGTAGATGTGTGTGTGGGTGTGTATTGAAGCTTAAAGTTGCTTTAAAAAGTGGGTTTACTTATTTTATTTATTTATTTTATGTTTTATTTATTTTTTTGTAGCCCTAAGCAGCGATTTGGTTTGGCAGCCAATTGCAGAGCTTGACAATCACTAATCGCTAATCAAAACATACTTTTCGCAATCGCTTGTGAAATTGATATTCTGCAACTAAAAACGATGACATAAGGATATTAAATACAGTTGTGTAGAAGTGTTGACAAGAGTTGTGCTTGGAGTGTTTTTGGCTGCGAATTTTTCGTTCTCTTCCGGCCTCTTCTTCATTTTATTTAGCTCCGGCTTCTTTGGGTCACTCTCGCTCTTTCTGGGCTTTCACGGTTCCGGCCACCCTTTGTACCGTATGAACAAAATTTTAAGCTGGTGGTCAAGTGATTAACAAGTGAAATCGACAACGTCTTCCAGTCTGCTATTCGCCATTCTTCCGTTCGTTCCGTTATTGTTTTTGTCTGCTGTCTGTCTGTGCGTGTGTGTGTGTGTGTGTGTGTGTGAGTGTGTGTGTGTGAGTGTGTGTGTGTGTATTTTGTGTGACATTTCCTTTTTCCCATGAAAACCACAAAACATACGAAACGCTCAATAAACTTCAGCAGTCGTCAATTGACCGAATAACCACAAAGTCAATAAAAACATATGCAAATCCTAAACAACAATACGAGCATGTGTGTGTGCCTATATGCGTGTGTGTGTGTGTGTGTGTGTGCATTGTTCATAGTTTCATGGGACACTCCAAGAATTATCACATTTTGTGGCTTTTATTTTAGGATTAGAATACTCGGAGTTCAGACAGTTCAACAACTGCTACAGGAACTATCGAATGAACAACTTGTTCTCAGCGTTTGGGGAAGTGCAAAGGTTCTTCAAAAGCAATGCTTTTTTTTGTACGTTAAATTCAAAAGTTTCATACGCTCCTTGGGTGAGTAGCACAATCAATTGAGTAGTTTTAATTACGGATTGCATAAATCGAAATCCTTCTTAAGATGTGCAATATATTTGTATATTGGATTAGTGTAGCAGATAAATAAGATGGTTTCCTTTGCTTACTTGAACTCAGCAGCAAACTAATTACAATTACTTAATAGGTTAGCAAAGCTGCTAATTACTATTTATAGCTTCGATTTTTTCTATGCGTCTACACGTGTGTGTGTGTGTGTTTGTGTGTGTGAGTGTGTGTGTGTGTGTCTTGGTCAGGTTTCTAGGTGCCGTGTTGCATGCCTTGTGAGTGGGGGGTTTTAGGAACTTAGTTCAACAATTTGCTGCCGCCAATAAGCAAAACCAATTCGCTCTTTGCTGCACTCAAATATTAGTTTGTGTTTTTGTTGTTCTTGTGAGTTTCTTTCATTTTAAATATTTTTGTTTGTTTGTTTGTTTGGTTTTTGAATTTTTGTTAATCGGGTATTTTTCTTTTTGTTTTTTTTTTTGTTTTTTTGGGGAAAGGGGCAACCGGCTTACCTGAATTTATTAATTGCTTGATCACCTAATTCATAAAATTTTATTTCTTCACTAAATACGTCTAAAGGGACATTGACCGGTCTCCGTAGTCGGCCACCTGTGAAGAAAAACGTGAGCGGATTGTTGTCGATTTTGCATGTGTAATGTGTGTGCGTGTGTGTGTGTGTGTGTGTGTGTGTGTGTTATATACAGAGTTACGTGTTTTTTGATTTGTGTTGGTGTTCGTGTTGGTGTTGGTTTGGACGTCGGTAGAGAAGAGAAGTGGGAAAGTGGAAAGTATTAGCAAATAATTCGTTTCATTGACTGGATAAATTTGAAAATTGAAATGTTCGTAAATGACACTTAATTTGTACCCAATGTGAGTTTGGTTTCATTTTTTACTTACCACTCTGATAATAGTATAAAATCGCATCGAAGCTCGGACGACTACGGTCAAAAAAATATTCATTTCTAAGCGGGTCAAAGTACCGTAATCTCCGAGCTGGATCCCCAAGCAGTGTGTCCGGGAATTGATTTAGCGTACGTAGTTGTGTTTCAAACCTTAACCCGCTTACCTATTGAATATATGATATATATTTGGATATGTAAATGAGTGTGTCTGTGTGCGTGTGTGTGTGTGTGTGTGTGAGTGTGTGCGTGTGTATGCTTATGCTGATACTCACATTTATAACGACTCTCTCGCAGAAATCATGATCGTGAGGAATGGGTTCAAAGTGTTGTGGTCCGCCACCAAAGCCATGACCAGCCCCCCCTTCTTCGTCTTGACTGCTCAATTTGGGCAAAGACCTGAAAACGATTGAATTGAAATTTGCTTTTTAGACATATGAAGTATACAATTATATACAAAAACAAAAATAAAGTAACCGGAATTGGTTGGTAAAAAGATTCTAAAAACGCTTCAGTACTTCAATCATTACGCACACATATAAAGACCCATCCCAACGAAATTATAAATATTTTATGGTCCCGAGTTCTTGCGAAATCTCAGATATTAATTGAGTACAAATAAGAATTATACGCCTCAAGAACAATTCAAAATCAGTCTAATGGAAGCGAGATTCAATAAGTTAAGTCCTAAGTGCGTAAGTAGTCTCTGTATTTATATACTCTGATATTGATTTGCGATGTTGATTTGCCTATTTGTCCACACAACACTGTAACGAGTAACTAAGCCCAATTGGATAAAACGATTGGCTTTTGCTGCATCGAACTCATCCCCGTTAATCGGAAAACAAACACGTTTTGCCAACTGGAGCGGGGAGGGTGTCTTCAAATAAGCTGCCATAAATTCGAATTTGTTTGAAATCAATTAGGTATGCAATGCAATATGCACGAGATGCAAAATGCAGCAATCAAATCAAATGTTGAGCTGCAATTGATATTTGATATTTTGTATTAGTGCTTGGTATTTTGCCCCAGGTATCTTCTGTGGCCACAGCTACATTGCAGCTTCTGCCCATTCAAAGCCATTAAGTGCGCATTCCATTCAACGAACGGCAAATCGCCGTACTTTTTTTCTCCACAATCCAAAAACCCTGCCACTCAGCACAGGAAGGCAATAAATGTTTACACATGTAATTGAAATTGTATTACAGTCACACAAATATGCACGTATCTGTGTAGATAGGTACGTATGTGTATGTGTGTATGCTACTTATATATATGCATATATGTATGTATATATAAAGGCAATGCAAATGAAGAGGCGCCACCGCTGGCAACGTGCCTAAAAGCATATCGCTGATGTTGCCAACAGTATGCAGTGGGTTTTTTCCCATTCTCGATGTTGTTGCACATACATTTTTGTATACCCTGTGCACGTGAAAGGAGCAGATCTGATGCCCAGATAGCTGAGCGAATGTATGCAACAGGCGGAGGCAAAACATCTGCCGCTGTCAGCCAGTGTGTCCTTTATGTAAGCAATGCTGACACATTTGAACTCAGTGATAACAAAAGCAGGACCAAGTGCACTTTGTCTATATTTCTATTTTCATAATCAGGTATTATGTGGCCTTAAAGCTGACATACACGTATATTTGTGCGTAGTATTTAGCTGTCCTGGGAGGTGATGAACAATTGTATAATTAATACAATCCAAGGAATCCAAGTTGGCACAAGAACAAAAACTTAAAACGGGCAACTCTTTTTTCAACTTTTATTTTCATAAACCATTTCGATTTGGTTCTTGTTCATGAGCACAACGAATTTTTCCTTTCGAAGAACTCCAAGATGCACTCTCATTTTCTTTACGTGTGAGGTAAAATATGATACAGGGTATCAAATCGTCGAGCACTGCTCTGCTTGTTATCTTTTTTCTTTTATTTTGTATTTTTTGGCAATCGAGTCGTTGTTGAATGGCAGTTTGCCTAGTTTTTGGCGCCCCGGCATTTAATTAAGCGTGTAAGTGCACCGCAAGGCGGTCTCAGAAAGCTCGAATAAACCAGCAATTGCAGCAATCTGGCAAAGCGGCACTCCATCTCAAACCCTTAATATTTTGGCCATATAATTGCATATTTGATGAATCGCACAAATACAGTTACGGCACATATGAAGTGCACTTGCAACACGAATGTGGCATCGCTCGCAGATGATGGGGGCAGTGGGTTGTGTGTGAGGCAACGAAATGCATTTGTGCATAATTGAAATGCCAAGTGAGACAAATTGTTTAGTCAAAAGCAAAGACTGCGTCTTTAGTCGAGCAACTATCTAACTGACTGAATGAGTGACTGACTGACTGACTGACTGAATGAGTGACTGACTGACTGAATGAGTGACTAACGGAATGACTGAGTGCCTGACTGACTGACTCACTAGCTGACCGATCCTTGAGGTACATACACATGTCGCATGCAACTCGTGCGTTGCATGTTTCTTTTTACGGTGCGCATGACGTCAGCCTGTGCATGACACGCACGCATGCATGCACCTATGTTGCACATATGCTCCGTTTCGAGCTGTTAGCAGCATCTGTGCTTTTGGATAGTTATCCACATCCAGCTGTGGGCCAGTTTTGCATTACCATCGAAATGTCAACAAACAATTGAAATTTTATGCAAAATGTGCTTGTGTGAGTGAGTCTTTTTTATTGACACACACACACACAGACAGGCACACACACACAGACAGGCACACACCTATTTGTTAGGCGGCCTGCTTTGTGTGCTTGCCCATGTATATTGATGTGAATGTATGTGTCTAAATGCCGCATATTCAAGCAATCGTTGAATGCAGCTGCAGCTGTTGTTCTCTCGCTCGCACTTCCACTCTCTCTCTCTCTCTCTCTATCGCTCTCTACCTCTCTCCCTCTCTCTCTTTCTCTGTCTGTGTGCGTTTCTGTTTTTGTGTATGCATATAGGTCAGCGGCACGACTGTGACGTCATTGCAAACATAGTACGTCGCCTTTTGCGACCTATTTACAAGCCGGGCTAAGACCAGCAAACGCAAACACTTTTCGCACTCACTTTATGCACTCATCTTCGTATTTGCATTCGCCTTACTTTTCGTATTCGTATTCGTGTTCGCATTTGTTGTTGTATTTCCGGTTGTGGCAGGTATTGCATAAGCTGCTTCTGCTGCTTCTGCTGCTGAAGTTCAATGCGATGTTTCTGGCCAAATCAAAGCAGGTCGCCTGCTGAACAAAATCACAGCTCATGCATCTTATGGCAAACATCTTGGCAATACCTTCTCCGTCTCCCTCTACCCCCATCTACCCTTCGTTGAGACCACTCTCTAGACCTCACCTCTCCCTCTGTGCGTCTGTGTGTGTGTGTGTGCTCTTGTCTCTGAATGTAGGCCGGTCAAGGCAACGCTAGAGATCTGCTCCCTCACTCGTCTGCCCCTGTCGTCTGCCCCTTCTGCTTGTTCGACACGTTCATATTGCAGTGGAGTCTATTTATAGCGCACGTCTTTTAAAAAGGGTATGCAGGGTATGCAGGGCATGTGCATGATGATGCATATTTCTCATGCTGCAGCACGTTCTGTTTCCTTTTCTGCCGCTGCTGCTGCTGCTGCTGCTGTGGGGCCAATTAATTGCGAAAAATTAAATGCAAATGCAGCAGCAGAGAGTCGCGAGCTAAATAAGTACGTGACATCAATTTGGCCAACTTGGCCCCAAGAGCCTTGAACTGGCGCAGCTACTTAATCAAGAGCGTGTGTGAAAGTGTGTGTGCGAGTGTGTGCGAGTGTGTGCGAGTGTGCGAGTATCTGTGCTATTGTCGTTAATCAAAAGTGCTGACAATAAAAACAGCATTGAATTGTAATGAAGTAGAAGAAGAAGAAGCAGACCAGTTGTGGGGCAAACGCTATTAAAAAAATCCATTGCATACTTCAAGGAGCAATCAATAAGACTGAAAAACGAGTTCAGTGATTTCCAAATAATCAAGATACAACTGGATAATCTGTGCTTTTGAATGAATCTGCGTGAAGAGAATATTGCCAACTAATATTGATTAAAAATACAGTTTCAAATAAAAAACTTATGACTTAAGCACTACGATTTATTTTTCTTCTCTTTGCTGATTTAGTTTAGACGAAAAACCAAGAGAAAAACTAAGTTACAATTATACGCAGAGATTTACTTCGACGTTTGGCAATCGACATAAGCAGTCAACATTCCTCAATTAAAGCATTCAATGTAAATCTTTTCACACATTAATAAGCAAAGTCAAACCAGAGAACGGAAAGCATCTAACAATCTATTTGGATGGGATAAGTACAACAAACACAGGCAGAACAATTTTATCCTCACGTTTCGTTTGTAATTTTATGTTGCATTCAGTTTTTGGCCGACCACAGTCATTAAATATTGAATTTACTTTATGTGAGCAGCAGCAGAAGTATGCACCGAGCGGGAAGCAGGAAGTAGCTTCCGCTGACGTCACGTATGGCATTCAAACAGCTGCAGATAGCCGCGAAAACAACGAATAACTTTGCCGTACACTGAGAGACATATGATGAGGCGTTCAATAATTAAATGTTTTTAGGCTTGAGATACTCGAATACACTTTGAAGATTGGCAGCTATCAAATAGGTAATCAGTTTTATAAATATCTGAGATATACAAATATGTACTTAAAGGTAATGTTACTGAAAGTGTTATGCGACTCTTTCTTTCAGTGTATCCATGGGAATATTTCGATGTTTGTGTTGGGGAGTTCAGTTTCCATTGAAAAAAAAACAAACATTTGAGTTGGAGTTTGAGTTCAAGGTGCCATTTGCTGTGGCACGCAGATAGTAGACAAACAGACACACACACACACATACAAGGAATGGGGGGAAAGGGAGGCGTCACGTGGCAGGTGGTGGAGACAACGTTGCAATCAATCGCCGAGCCAGGCAGAAATCATGGCAAAAACAGACGGAAAATTATGCAAATCGGCTTTAAAGCCCGAAGCCGCATGGAGTAGCACTTGCCCTTAGTTCGTTTCCATACTTGCTTTTCGTCACGCCCACCCCCGCCCCCAACTTTTCCATTTCATACATTGTCGCTGTTGCTGGCTTTGTTGGTTGACCTTGGCCAGCGCAACTTTGCGTGCACAATTTGTGTTGCTGTTATTTTTGGCAACAATTCTCAAATTGTGCGGTGGCCAACATGCAAGCGACGCTTGTTGCTACTGTGCCACCAGCGGCCACCTGCAACGTGCGGTCGGACAGATGGGGGTGCAGGTTGGTGGCTAACTGGGGATTGTGGATGGAGGATGGGAGTGTGCTGCAAGTCCCTGAGCACGTCAGGCATTTTAAATGTGTTCCGCTATGCCGCCTTGTTGAGACTTAAGTCCAGTCGTTTATTACCCAAACAGCAAATTGAAACGAACGAAAACTAAGGCAATAAGCAAGGAAACTTTGCCAGAGATTGCTCGATAGTCGGCTATCCATTTCTTGTATTCTTCAGAGAAGAACGACGAAACAATTCACATTAACTGTAAATAGGAATTATTTCGAAGGTATATTTTCTGTATACTTTTAAATGAGGCGTTTCCTATCCCATAATGTGTATGCTTTCTCTATCGAGCTTGTCCAACTGACTGACCGACTCACTGATTGATGATTGATGATGTTTGATTGATGTCTAACCCACATGCAAATGAGCAGATCTCTGTTATGTTAATCTGTATTGAAGACCCTTGGAATATATTCGTATTTGTGCTTGCCTTACCAAGTACGTAGGAGCCGTTGGATCTGACCACTGACTAGCTAAGACTACAAAAAAATAATGTAATAAATCCAGTTAAAATTGTTATGGAGAAATGAAATATTTGTGGGATTTGCTATCTGAGAGAAGCAAACCTGAAGAACACAATATTAACCCGATGCCTGATATCAAATTCATTAGAAATTATACAAACTGAATTAGATTGGGTTGGAATACACCCCCAGTTATACAGTTGACAGCTACAGGGTATACTGACAGTTAAGCGCGCCATGTGCAAGTGGTACAAACGTAGTTGAGAGCCACTAACTTTGCCCAATCGTATCCCCGACTGAAGCGTGTCCAAGTGTGCAATATCTACGGCCAGCTGAAGATGTCCTCTTTGCACTGGTTTTTTTTATACTTTTTGCAATTTTCTTTCTGCAATTTTTTTGGTAACTTCACGGATTCACTTAAGTGATGTAACTACTGGCAGTTGAAATTGCAATTGCTGCTGCTTTTCTGGATTTTGCCGATGTTGTTTTTGTAGTTGATGCTTCGTTGGTGTTGTTGCCGCTATTCAGCAGCAGATGCTTAAGTGCAGAACGTGGTTGCAGTGCGCCGGAATTAAAACGACTAATTGGATTGGTAGTTCGATTTTACCCAGTTGCTTCGACCGATAAGCAATCGCACTTAACGGTCAAACGATTTCCGAAACGTTGAATAAATCAATTTAAAGTAAAATTAATTATTGATGTTGAGTTTTATTTATCAAGCTTCAGCTATAACCCAAAAGGTATTTATTGGTTTTTGGCATAATGCTTAGGGACATTGGACTAACAATGTGATGGCAAAAGGACCTGATTCTTCTCCTGCAAGCATTTGCCGAGCTGAATGACTTAAGTCTTTTGCCGTGTCAGCTAGTGGCAACAATGTGGCATATTTAATAGAGTTGATAAACACAATGTGGTGAATTGGCTTTGATGGCATTCGGAGCTTGCTAAGCAATGCCAATTGCCGCATTGACGCTGAGCAAGTCGCCTGAATAAGCAACCAAATGCCAAGTTCTCATTATGGCCGGACATGCGGTGTTAATTTTTATGCCACACAAAAAAGGGAAGAAGAAGAAGCAGTGTAGTTGGTATAGATGAATGCTTGATATGGTCGGTGGGCATATAATAAAAGTAACAAGCTGAATCTGAACAACAAAAGGCGACGAAAGTTAAGCGAGTGAAAGCAAAACACAATGCATAACAAAAACAGGAACAACAACAGCAGCAGACAGCCTAAACGAGCGTGTGTGTGGTTGTGTGTGTGTGTGTGTGTGTGTAGAGTGTGTGGCATTGTTAGGGGCCGCCTTTGTTGCTCATGTTGCTGACGTTGACGTCGCTTGTCGCTTGTCGCCTGTAGCTGCCAGCAAGGATCAAAAGTCAAGAACAATGACAGCAGAGCTGCGAAACAAAATAAAAGAAACCAACAGCGGCGACGGCAAGAAAAGGTTGAAAAGTCAAGTTGCAAGTTGAAATATGCGGCAATTGTTCGACTTGGCTGCCACAACAGACAGAGTGGGTGGTGCTAGGGGGGAGGCTGATGGGGTGTAGATTAAGTGAAAGTCTAAGCATTTTAGCTGTAGCCTCAATCAGCGTGCGTCTCTTATGGGGTTCAATAGTTTATTTACACTTCAAGCTAAGTGCTGCTTGGGACACACACGCACACACACACACGCACACACACACACACATATATGTACATCTCATTATCAATGTCGAACGGATGTCAATTCTCATTGAGTTGACTATAGGGCATATTGTCAAAGGATATTGTTATGTTTCAATGCAGACCCCAAAAATGTTTATGATGATGAGCGTTCTTGTTGTTGTTGCTGCTGTTGCTGTTGTTCCTGTTGGCTGTTAACAACTGCTGTTGTTGTTGTTATGGCTGCTGCTGTGATTGCTGTCAATGTCATTGATGGCACAATGCGCATACGCCACATGGCCAGGCAGCAAATTGGCCATGTGTACTTTTGTATGTGTACAGTGTACACAAGTTGCCGGAACGTTGCGATTCTACATGTGGTGATAATTTTATTTTTTTCCTTTTCACAGGTCTTATGAATAATGGATTGCAATTCACAATTTATATTTCCGAATGTGGTTAGAATCAGCAGATTGTTAAAAGTGCTTTAATGCATGTTTAATGTACTGCAAAAACGTTTCCAATTTGAAGCAATATTGGTTTCAGAAAGTTCTCACGCTGTGAAGTCTTTAAGGGAAAAATGTATGATTTTCTAACTCGTTTTATTTTTGCGAATATTAAATATTAAAACTTGGATTGATTAGTGAAACATTGCATGAAACGTTCTTAGCACCTCTTTTCCTCAAATAAGATTCACACTGTGTCTCCTTCTGCGCCTTTATCACATTCAATGTGGCATTTTCTCTCTTTTCCTGCTGAGTGTCTGTGCGTATAAAAATGCAAATTGCGGCTTACTCGTCTTAATGTTGGCCAATTGAGCAGCCTGTGCTGCGGACATGCATCTGCCATTGTCGGAAGCGCTGTGAAGTTGACATGTGCAACTTGAGCTGGTCCAACGCTTAACCACCCCTCTCCCAAGCCCCTCCACTTTCCCAACAGCGCCCTCGCCCACACACACAAATATACACAAACAAAAACACACACTGAGAGACCTACGCACACATGTATAAAATAAATTGCAAAGGGCACAAAATGCCAGCTCAAGCGCCTGTCGCCATGCAATGCAATTGTGCGCAACAGCCCTGCTCCCCCCGAACCAGAAAAAAAAAAAATATATATATATATATATATATGTAAAAGTATATATATATGTGTATGCATGTATATAAGTGCATATGCACACAAACATACACATACTGAAACTTTCCAGAACGTTCTGTCATGAAGCATATGTCTTTGGTTTATATTTGGGTCACATTGAAACAATTTAAACTAAGTAACCAGCTGGAATTTATTATTTTTGGCTATTTACATATTGCATATGCAAAAAAAGTGCAGTTTTAGTGGGTAGTTTATTTCACTTGGATCAGTTGGGTTTGACACCGTCTCATTTTATTAATTGCATTCTGATAATCTTCTAAAAAACAAAACCGAAATATTTCTTTTGTCGTTCAATCAACAAACTGTTGAAGGGGATTGATAAATCAATTTTTTCGAACTCAAACTGCTAAACAGTCGACAACCTTATTGATATGTAGATTAACGAATGGAGCAAAAAATTGAATCTAAATCCGAATATATTCGGTAATTTACAATGCAAATGGGACTCGTCTAATTCGAATATTTAGTTTGCATTCAATCATCATCATCATCAATTATGATGTTTTTAATTAGTTCACTTTCCTAAAATTGATCTTTCATTTATGGGATTTATCGCGTTGCATTCAAACTTCAATAAATATAATAAATAAATGATAATAAATAAGTTTAGTTTGTCTTCCCGCCTCAATTCGATTGGAAGAACGCTCGGGGGGATATGGCAAAAGATTGGGATTTAAAGATTGGCTTGAGGTGTGGGATGGATGGAAAAGTGGATGCTTAGTGTGGTTGTATTTGTTACCTATCACGCAGAAGAGGGGGCGAGGCGTTGGATAGATTTTCACCGCTCAAGGGTTGCTCCTGTCGCGGCCGCAGAACTGGCGTTAGGCCCCATCTCTCGATGAAATCGATGCGGGAAATGGTTGATGACGAGCAAGTTGTTTGAATTTGTAAATGCGCCAACGTTCAGCGCTCGCTGCGCTTGTTAACTAGTTCAGCTTGCTGCCAGCCTACCGCTGCCTCTCCTCGTTCCTCGTGCCGCTCCACGCCTCCGCGCCTGGCGCCACCCGCTTGCCCCACCTTGTGGCACACGTTGCTGCTATTTGCTGTTGTTCTTGTTGCTCCTCAGCTTTGGTTGGCCAACAAAGCGTTGCATACTTTTGGGCGTTGCCATTAAAGCGCCCGCATTTGTAGCTGTTCTCGATGCGATTGTTGTTTTTGTTGCTGTTGTTCTTGTTGTTGTTGCTGTTGTCAGTTTAAATAAAGTTGTTGCTTTTTGCATTTGCCTGCCAATTGTTGCGTAAATAAATATTTATTATTGTAATTTGTTCTTATTCTTTTGCCAGACTTAAAGTTGTTTTTTGTTGCAGGAGAATTTTTGATTTGTTGTTGCACTGTTGTCGTTTTGCTTTTTTGTTGCTGTTGCTGTTGCTGTGGTTGTTGCTATTGCTGCTGTTGGAGCTGCTTTTGATTGACGGTTGGCATTGCTTTCCTTCTGCTGCTTCTGTTGAGGCTGGTCACATGGTGTTGTTGTCGTTGCTTTTGCTGTTGCTGTTGCAGTTGCTGTTGTTGTTGCTGCTGCCGCAGCAATCGTTGCTGCTGTGCTGCTATCTGCTGTCACTTGTTTGCATTCTAAATTGTATAATTCACTCAGATTTGCTGTTGCTGCGCTGCTGCTGCTGCTGCTGCTTCCATTGGTTGTATAATTAGTCGATTTCGATTATTATGCGTAAATCTAGCACACCACACACACATACACACACGCACGCACACACACACACGCACGCAGTCGCAACAAAACGGCCAATTTGATGCGGGAGCAAGTTGTGTCGTGTTCCTTCATATTGTGGCAACCGGAAACAGCTAGTGAAAATGTTAATTTCCGCTTTTAGGCGCAGTTCACACACACACACACACGTGCACCTTGTATGTATGTATATAAATGATGTTTTGAAGCTCTTTTTTTTCTGTATATTTTTTGTATATGTTAAAATAGGCACAACGAATTCGTTGTTATTGTTATTGTTGTTGCTGTTGGTGTTGTTGTTGTTGTGTTTCCCTGTGCGAATTCGAGCGAGACACTGAGCATGGGTGTGAGCGAGAAGGCCTACATGTCCTTTGCCTATTGATTTTCAGCAGCAACTCCGTACGATGTCGCTTTTGCCGCACACACAAATACATCTACCTACACACTCTTACACACACA
Source organism: Drosophila picticornis (assembly GCA_035043845.1). Lineage (NCBI taxonomy): Eukaryota > Metazoa > Arthropoda > Insecta > Diptera > Drosophilidae > Drosophila > Drosophila picticornis. The sequence goes on along the minus strand of JAWNMR010000492.1, from coordinate 22,404,318 downwards.
CACACACACACACTCACACACACACATACATGTTCGCCTTAGATCTGAATCGGTGTCACTCTCTCTGCTGCTGCTTCTTGACTCTCCTGATTTGCCGTTTAATTATTGCAATTGATTTGAAGATGCACCACATTTTTTTATTTTTTTCTATATATATGTATTTTGAGTGGTTTATGGCAACCCGGCGCAGGGTCAGGGGGTGAAGGGGTTGCAAGGGGTTGTGCTGCAGTATTCTTTTGGCGCGCTTTACTCATTGTTGTTGTCGCTCTTGGCGTTGCTCCATTTCATGCACTAAACTGAACAACCTTGAACCTTTTGGGGCCAGCATAGAGCAAAAGACACTTACAGAGAGAAAGAGAGCGAAAGAGTGAGAGAGCGAGAGAGAGAGCGAGAGAGAGAGCGAGAGCGTGAACAAACGAACGAGTGGGAAGGAGAGCGCAAAATCTGCCGCACAGGTAAAGACTCACCAACATTTACAAACACACACACACACACACACACACGCACGCACACACACATAGACACCATTGCCTGCTATAAATATCCGAAAAAATGTTATTTTCACGTAGATTTATGCCTTTTTTAGGTGCTTTGATGTTGTTATTTTTAATTATGAGCCGTGACGTATTTGCGTATATTTATGTGTATACAAAGATGTATTGGAAAGTCCATTTGAGTAGACTTTTTACCAATCTCAAAAATAAGTGAAGATGTGTCGAAATGCCAATAAATGTGTATGTGTATACATTAAGTTATATAAGTCCCCTCTCAATCATCATGTTGCATTTGAGCGGACAGACATACAGCTGAATAATTTCTACTTCTGCACTTCAGCAACACAACATCAAATACAATAAAATGATGTAGGGATACGAAAAAAAGAAGAAGGGAAAAGCTAAAGCTGACAAGTGCGAGTGAAACGTGAGCTAAATGAAACGAAACGCAGCGCAACGAAGTGAAATTGAAACACACGCACAGCAGCAGCAACAACAACAACAAGAGCAACAACAGAACAGCAGCAGCAGTGACAAACAAAAAAATACACAAGTCAGCCACAACGCAAAACAGCAGAAGTACAAGGAGAAGAAGCAGAAGCAGAAGCAAAGCAGAAGCAGAAGACAAATCAAACGCGTTTTTTCCAGCGAACCAAATATAAAGTAAAAGAAAGAAGAAAAATATAAATGAAGAGCAGGAGCAAACACACGAGCAGGGCACACGACGAGGCGATACACACAACGAAACGCGACACGAGCCTGTTAGCAGGCAAGCAAGAAGAAGAAGAACAGCCGCAGTAGTAGCAGCAGCTAACGGTGAAACGCTGTGGCGAAAACGCAGGCAATGGCAACAAGCGACTAACAAACGTGAAGCGAAAAGCGTACAGCGAAAATGTGTGTGGCGAGAAAATTGAAGCGTGTCAGCTCTCAACTGCCGTTGTAAAAGACACAAAACAAACACATATTCATACATATATACATAAAAACACACATATATATATATATATATGTATATATATGTATATATATGTATGTATGTGTATATCTGCAGGAGTATGTGTGTGTGTGTGTGTGCAAGTGTGTAGGTGAAGCAGTCGTAGCAGCGTCAACCAACTAACTCTCTTCTCAGCATGCCAAAGCTCCAGAACCAAGAATGTGCGAGAGAGCGCACCTGACAGAGGGAGAGAGAGGGATAGAGAAGAGAAGGAGAGTGAAAGAGAGAGAGAGACAGAGGGAGAGAGAGACAGAGAGAGGGAGAGAGAGCGCGTGAGAGCATTGCGCTTAACAGCAGCCACAACAAAGCGAAATGGTAATATGCTACCAGTGAAGGGGTGAGGAGGAGGGGGCTGGCGCTGGCATTGTGGGAGTGGCTGGTGGCAGGTGGCTGGCCATGCACAATGGGAAACTTGTTGGCGGATTTATGCAGCACACTGAAACGCACACGCACACAGAAACAGAAACAGACACAGCAGCAGCAGCAGCAGCAGCAGCGGCGAAGCACTGCGAAAGGACGACGACAAACGCACATGGCACAAAAGTCGCGCCCTGCGATTGTGTGCGTGCGTGTGTGTGTGTGTATTTGTATTTGTATTTGTATTTGTGTGTATTCATGCGAGTGTGCGTGTGTGCGTGTGTGTGTTTATCATTTTACACTGGATGTGGCATTGGCTTTTGCAGCGTCGTTTATTGTCGTCTCTGGCTGTTCGCACGCTGCTTCGCTGCTGTATGTACAGCTAAATAAGAAAGTGCGGCGCCTTTAAGCAGCAACAACAAGAACAACATTAACAACAACAGCAGCAGGAGTTGCTGTTAACGGCATTCTTTAAGCTTTAAGTGCTTAGCAGTTGCCTGTTTTTTATTTGTTTTCTGCTTCTTTTTTATTCAGTTACTCTCTTCGGGCTTCTTTGATTTTCTTGCTTGCTGCAGTTAAAGCTATCGCGGCTGCATCTAAATCCCTTTGCACTCAGCTCCACTCCCTCAACACGCCCCTATTCCCTTGGGATGTCCATTCTGCACTGAGTTGAAGTTTCTGCATTTAGAATTTCGCTTCCTTCTTTTTGGTTGCGCAGCGTACACTTTTGTCTGCTTCACCTTGCCGACCCACCCTCCCCACGAGACAAGAGTATAAGAGCAGCACCACCTCCAAAAAGCCTCACCCAACAACAACAACAACAACAACAACAACAACAACGGCGACAACGAGAATAGGAACCACCTTCCAGCGCCTCTCTGTAGCTTTTTGTCCTGTCACGCGTTTTTATGGCCTTTGCCAGAGTTGGTCTCAGTTTGTCCTCTACAACGGTGTTAGATTGTATATATATATATATAAATATATACAACAAAAAATACACATATATATATATATTTATGTACGTATGTATGAACATCTATGAATATGGATACATTACATATACAAATATCTAAATATAGGTGTACGTACAGGCCACAGAGTGCTTTCAGAAAGTGTCATCTTAAATGGTATTTTCCGTTCGCAAGGAACTAAACTGAAATTTGCATATTTCTCAAGTTAAAACAGAAAGAATTAGACGAAAGTTATCAAATTGGTGGAAATAGGGTAAGCGATGATGGCATCTATCACAGATTGTTACAATAACAGCAAAGTTACGATTCGCTAACTTTCTCTGGTTGAAACTCTGAATTCACTTTGCGGGTTCAGCGTAAATTGAAAATGACGTGGAACTGAGTAAAAAAAAGGAAAAAGCATGCTTCACACGCCTAAAGGTGGTTCTCAATGCAACTCCTGACTGCATACGCAGAAATGCATAAAGCTATTTAAATTAAAGATCAATAAAAAAATAATTAATAAGAATTACACAAATTAAATAAAGTGCGCGTAAAATATTATTTGAATCACACCCATTTTGAAATCCTTAAATTAAAATCAAACTTTAGTTTTTTTCTATTGTATCAAATAAAATGGGACGAAATGAAAAATTCGCAGAATGAAAATAAATGTTATATTAAGTATACGTATTTTCTGAAATATTCATATTTCATTATTCCACTCAAATATAAAATATCAAATTAAATTAAATTAACAAAAATATTAAAAAAAAACAAACTTAAAACGTAAAGAGTCAATCAGAATTATTCAAAGTAAAATAAAATGCAAAAGAAACAGAAACAGAAACAGAAAATAAACAAGTAAAAATACATACAAATCGTCTAGATATATTGTAGCATCTGTTGCCATATCCTCAGTAGCTGTTATGTATTGATGGTAACAAAGTCGACTTAATTTCGAAACTGCTTCTGGCCGAACTGAGTGTCGACAGGGAATTGAGAGCTGCTTCTCGGCTGTCAATTGTTGTCGCAAATTGATAACTAACTGCATTCGAAAGCTCTTAATCAATTTTGATTAGCGTCGAGCTTGCAGCAGTGTGCGTGTGTGTTAGGAGTGTGTTTGCGGGTGTGAGAGAACTAGTGCAGCGCAACAGTTATTAAGTTTGCACATCGATGTGCCACGTGAGTGCAGCAACTGTTGCAGAATGTCATCCATCAGTAAGTATCTTTCCCCATGTGTGTGTCATTGTATGCGTGTCTGTGTGTGTGTGTGTGTGCGTGTGACGTTAAAAGGTCAGCTTCTCGTGCATGTGTGCACTTTCTACCAAGTTGAATGTTTGAATGTCATATTTATTTACCAGCCAAGTTCGCATTGCTTTAAATAATGCCATTAACACACCGAATGGGAGCCCTTAAAAGTCAAATACAGCAATATAAATCCATTCAAGAAAATATCAGATGAGGTATTGAGTAAGCTAAACACATTTTTTTAAGGCATATTTTTTACGTCTTTACAAAAGTTACGTTATTCGTTACTGCTTCAAAGCTTTTTGTAATATAATAAATTGTGTATTTGTCAACTTAAGAAATAAACGAATAATTAATTTAATAAACTATACAAATTTTTTAAAGCCTACATTTTTGAGTGTGTTCTAAAATTCTGCTTTTTGGAAACCAAAGAGAAGAAAAATAAAACTGTCATAAATGAAAAATACTCAGAACTAATTTGCTGGAATGTCTAGTTTTCGTGTAGGTTTGTAAAACGGGTAAAGAAGTATAATAACAATAATAACAACAGTCTCTGATGTGTTATCCTAGATCATATATGATATATCTATATTCATTGGATGGCTATTAAGTTTATATCATAGAATATATTTAAACGGTATAAATATGAAAAGCATTTAGAAATGATTTCTAGTCCTAGAAAGAGGAGCGACTAAAACTGTAATCACCAGAAAAAGATTTTTTGGGGTAAGTTAACCACAAAACATATTCTGGATACCAGCGAAGACATTATCACATCACAATCTGATGAAAGCAGGACAAGCCACGACAAACCATATCAGTTTTTAAGCTGCGCTTCTCCATAAGCTTCACTTTTCCTTTCTCGTGTCAACTTTGCCCATAGAGAGTTGACACTCGTGACATTAAGTACATTGTTACAACCTAGCCAGGAGGCTCTAAGAAGAGGAGTATGCAAAGGCAGTTGACAGCTCTTCTCGTTGCTCTCCGTGCCCTTCTTGCTCCCCGGTGAACTCGGCGAAATCCATCGAAACTTAGAGGCAAGCTGAGTAAAAAATAAACATGCTTCAAATCATCTGCTTCTTCTACTTGATATGCTGATAAGCCTTCGTGTAAAATGGAGAACAATGTAAAAGTTTATCTACGACAGCTTTGCGTTGTTATCCTTGAGTCCTGTCACTTGATTTTAATCAGATTTCCAATTATTAGATTGACGCGCATTTTTAGGCGGTTTTCGATTTCAGCGATTTTTATCAATTTTTTCTTCAGTTTTTCCTTTTTTCCTTTCTCCCATTTTTTTTTTTTCTGTTCTCATACAATTGTTGTGTGTTACATGCCACTGCGAAACAGGAGAGAGAGCGAGACAGAGTGAGAGAGAGAGAGAGTGAGCGAGAGGGGGAGAGAACGCGTGAGGGAGACTGGAGGGCAGTCCGAATGAGAACGCAGGCAAGGAGAGAGTGACACACACATAGAAAACGGCTGCAGCAGCCAGAAAATTGCCTTTGGAACGTCCTTAAGAAGGATATGCTCGAAAAGCGTTGCTTACAGAGCGCCTTTAGCGTCGTTGATGCTGTTGTTGTTGATATTTTTCTGCTTGTTCTAGTCATAAGCAGCATCAGCAGCAGCAGCAGCAGCGGTTGTTTATTGCTGCTGCTGTTGTTGCAGGTGTGGTGCTTGAAGAAACAACAACAGCAACAACAACTGTAGCAGGTGAAGAAGAAGCAGCTGAAGACGTTGCCTGTGGCTCAGCTGTTTGGCCAATGGTTGAGTCTCATTATGTGTGTGTGTGTGCGTATGTGTGCCTAATATGTACATGTATGTGTATATGTATAGGTATTTGTAATGTATATATTTATATGCAGTGTTTGTGTCTATATATATATGTACTATGCTGTGCTGCTCCTCCTACCCCCTGTCTCCTGAAGCAACCCCGACCACTTGTTTGTATTGTTGTTTATAAATAAAATTGCATTTGTTTTGCTTTGATTATTGAAATGCTTGGCATGCCACAATTCATTGAGACATACAGCAACACCAACAACCACAATTGACGTGTTTGATTTGATTTTTGTGTTCTTGTTTTGTAAATTATATATTTAAATTTTATGTCAAGGTTGAGCTATTTTATTTAATCTCAACTTGAACTAATGCACTTTGCTGCGCGTTCCCATTGTTGAGCATTCCTCAATTATTTGGTACATTTTTTGCAATTTTACATTGCTTTCGCTTGTCGCACTTGCTTTACACAACAACAACAACCAATAAAAAAAGTTTGACAAAAATATAGTTGGTTCAAATTCGACGGCACTTTACACAGTTCTCGATATGTGTGAAGGAGGAGGAGTGTGTCTATGTTCAATCTCTTTATTAATATATATATGTATGTATATATATATATATATGTATTTATATGTATATTAATATGTATATACTTTTCTGCTATTATTATTTCTTTTATATGTTAGTGTTAGCTGCTGTTGTAGCTGGTTTTGTTGCCCGCGGCAGTTTGGCTTTGTGTTTGCTTTGCTTTCGCTCTTTTTGTTGTTCGCACGCAACGAAATGGCAGCCGTTACGAAACGGAACTGAAACACGACGCACTTTTTTTCAACTTCTGCTTCTGTTTTTTTCTGTTTTTTCTTGCTCCTCTTGGTCTGCTACTACTGCTACTGCTGCTGCTGCTGTTTCCTTTTCTTCTGCTGCTGCTGCTACGTTCTTGCGGTTAATTTTTTTTAGCTCGACGCTCGACGCTCGACGGACGCGACACACTCCGTCCGTTTATCTGTGCGCGTCTCCGGCTTGGTTCGTTTTCAGTTTCAGTTTCAGTTTTGGTTTTGGTTTCGTTTTGAGTTTTCGGTTTTCTGTTTTCGGTTCTCGGTTTTAGTTTCGGTTTCGGTTACAGCTGCTGCTCATTTCTTGTGCACGTCGTCTCGTCATCTGCTGTCGGCTGCTGGCGGCGTGCTACTAAATGTCCCACGAGCAGAGCTTTGCCATTGCCCGTTCCGTGTTGCAGTCGTTGCGCTGCTTCTGTTCTTGCTCTTGTTTTTCTTTTGCTCTTGCTCTTCTTCTTGCTGTTGCTCTTGCGCCTGCTCTTCTCTTCTGCTCTGTTTGCTCAGTTCGGTTCGGTTCTGTTCTGTTCTGTTCTGTTCTGTTCTGTTGATGCTGCACGGGCGCTGAGAGCCACAGCTGCGACTCATAGCAGAGTTCCGCTGGAAGTCAAGCGGTCAGCTGGCGCAGCCTTTTCCAGCGCCGAGCTTTAACCATTGGCGTTGGGTATTGGGCATTGGGCAGCGGCTTTGCATTTTCTCAATGAAAAAAGCTTTTGGCAGTCGCTAAAAATACCGAATTCCAAAACGGGAGAGCGTTGCCAATGCCGACGCAGTCGCCGACGCCGCCGCACGTGTTGTGTGCCATTGCCAGCTGTTCCCTTTTGTTAAGCAGCTAACTTTCTCTCGCCACCTATTATTGCAAAAGTATGGTAAGGCATCTCTGCTATTATCCACCTCTCCCTCGCTCTTCACATTCACTTTCACATTCATATTCATATTCACATTTATGTGGCTCTGTCGCTTGTATTGACGGTGTGGAATGCATTGGCAATGAAATGTTGTCAAACGCCTGGCGCTGTAGCGCCGGAGCTTTCACTGGAAGCCGGAAGCTGTGCGCAGTTTCCAGTCAAAGCTGTTGTTTCTAGCGACGACACACAGAGGGCGCCACACGCTGCAACGGGATGTGCTCGCTGGCACAAAGATGGCGGCCACCGCCAGATGCTGGCGCGCGCCTTTTTCAAATTTTATATCCGCCCCACAGTCTCAGCTGCAAGTAACGGTCATTCCGATTTCCCAGTTGTGCGTTTGTCCGGTTGTCCGCTTACTGCAGTTGTCCCTGTCGATCGTTGCACCAGTCTGGCTTCTTTCAAGGCTTTAATGATTAGCCTTAATGTTCGTTCGTATGAAATGACAAATTTGAAATCGGAAATTGTAATGCCCGGCAAAACATCACTTAGCCATATGTCGAATCCTCCTACCCTATCCTCCCCCAGCCGCCCAAGTTTTATATGCTGATTATAAGATTATGTGAGCTTAAAATTGTTTTTCGCTCCATGAACAAACGCAGCTGCATCGTGAATTAAGTGAATGGGAACTTGCGACAAAATTCACTCTACTTGACGTCTCATCTGTCTTCTAGTTGTAAATTAATCGATGCGTATTATTATTAACGCCTCAGGAGCTGCTGTCAATGAAACTTGTCGAAAGTGCATTGATGCATTTCTACATTCACAACTATCTCAATTGATTAGGTATACATTTGCAGATTAATTATGATAATTAAGACATCATCACTCTCAATGTATGCCAAAAGGAACAGGTGTATTCATATTTAAGTGATGGCTTAATGGCGTTTGCCAAATAGGCTGGGGGAAGTGCTTTAAATGCTAAGGTGGAGTGAGTATCATGCTTCAAATAATCACGTGATTAGCAGGCTTCATAAAGCTATACTTCTCATGGGGCGTAGTGCAAAGCAAATAAAATTACAGATGAGCCCACAAAACTATGCTATGAAAATTTGGAAAACAAAATTTACGAAATTATTCATTTTGCAAGCATGTTGCAAGCGTTTGCCAAATATGCTGGGGGAGTGCTTTAAATGCTAACGTGGAGTGAGTATCATGCTTCAAATAATCACGTGATTAGCAGGCTTCATAAAGCTATATTTTTCATGGGGCGTGGAGTAAAGCAAATGAAATTACAGATGAGCCCACAAAACTATGCTATGAAAATTTGGAAAACAAAATTAACGAAATTATTCATGTTGCAAGCATGTTGCAAGCAGAAAACCTAGAAAAACTAACCATTCTGGATAAAGTTTTTAGTCTTCTTACTTTTCATGTGAGTTTTGCTTAAAAAAGATGCATGATTTTGATTACAAATTTTTGTTTCCTGGCTTGCTTTCGTTCTTTTCTCTTGTTTTTCTGTGAAAACATATTATTTTTTTTTTGCAATTTCAACATAAATGCAAACATTTAAATCTTAGTTTAGGAATATTTACGCCAAAGACATTGCACTTTCAATATACGCAGCCAAACTTATACCTGAGATGCTAATCAAGTGCAAATGCTAACAGAAAATATTCATATTGATGGCAACTTCAACGAGAACCTGACACAATTGATTGATATTCACTTGATATATTTGGCCCTCTGTCTTTGAGTTGACCAAGCGATGCGCAAATTTCACTGATCATTCGAGCGGCGTCGCGGCAATCATCAATTAGTGTGAATTTGGTTGCGTGGCCACTTCGGAGCATGGCTATTTAAATTTAATCAATTTCACTTTGTACACTTTGTGCACTTCCTTGCCACAAGGTGTGACGCAAATGCCGCAGCACTACCATCAGCAGTACCAGCTTCAGCAAAGGCTCAAAGTCAGAGGGTAGCTGGAAGTTGTTCCACTTGCCCATCCCCATCAAATAGTCAGAGTCATGCGCTGCATTTGCTTTAAAATCAATTCCAAAAAGTCAAAACTGCAACACAGCAAGCAAGCGACAGAGAGACGGAGAGCGAGAAAGATAGAAAGAGATAGAGAGGGATGGAGAGAGAAGAGGCACGCTCGCTAAGCTGCAAATTTATGGCACATTGCGATTGAGAGGCGCGCGAAGAAGCGAAGAACCGCTGCATATGCAACGAATAAATGGAGCAGTTGCTAACCTGTCAAAAGGGGGCAGGGGGGTTTTCTCAAGGGGTGTGCAGCTAGCTGCTGCCACTGTTGCTGCTGCTGCTGCTGCTGCAGCTGTTGTTAGGGCAGAGGGCAATTAGCAGTGAAAGCATTTAAAATGTCTCGACACTCGTGCAAGTTTAATTGCGCCAAAGTCAAGTCAATGAATGAGTAAAAATAAATTAAAAGCAGCCGCTGAAAACGTTGCCCGCAGCTTTGGCCGACATTCGGGCTGCTGGGACACGTAAACGTCACAAAACTAGCCCCCTCGCCCCACCAGCCCCGGAGTCCATAAAAAAAGTGGCAGACAGCTAGGACAGTTGCCGTTGCATAAAATATGCAGCCCAAAGGCAGGCAAAGCAAAGAGCTGGTAATAAAAAATGCAAAAAACAGGAAAACACGAAATGTCAATTATTTTTAACGTAACGAAGTTTAAATACTCTTGCAGTCCTATGAGAGACCCATGGATTTGGCACACTTGGCCCGAAAGTGTTCCACTTTTTATGGGTGTAGTTGACTAAAATAGGAAGAGCACAATTCGGCTACTAAAGAAATAGATGAACTGCATCAACTGATCGATTCTGTGTAAACTTGAAGGATGCAGATGGAGTTAACTGATCGGCAGACTTCAACTTAAGCCGTGCGTAATAAAATTAGATGCATCTTTACCGAGTTTTCCTAAGGTTGCTCAATTAAGACGCTAGGAAGCCAAGTGATGATGCTCACTGGAAGCATATAAGAATGAACATTTATATATATACGAGTATATATGTATATACAATCGTCCATGATGCATATTGAGTAGAGTGAAAGCAGCGAGCCAAAAAAAAGTGAGTCAAAAGCCAAAAAAATATAAAAATGTTTTTGCGTTGCGCCGCAAAACAACGTGCAAAATTTATGACAATTCCTTCGAGCGTGTTGCAGTGGCAGAATTGGCGTCACGGCGCCCAGCACAATCGGCGGTGTCACCAACGGAGCCACCCGAGCAGGCTTCCCGATTATGAAAATGTTTGCGGGCGCCCGAGTTGGGAACTGCAGCTCCTGCACTGTGTGTGTTGGGTGTGTGGCGCTGGCATCTTTGCTACTTAAGTTGCTTGCGACTTTCACATGCCACTCTCACCACACCCACTTGCCCTCTGCCTTTCTCACCCTCACCCTCACTCTAACTATGAAATTGGCCTTCGATTTTTGGCACACATATATAAATGTATACATATATATATATATATATATATATATATATATATATATGAGCTGCCTATCGTTCCTGCCTCGTTTTAGCATGCAAGCGCACTTGCCACTTGCAACTTGCCACTTTCAACTTGCAAGGGGCTGAGCTGGCAGCGTGCAACTTGGATACTTTTTGAAGAAGTTGCCAAGTGTGGCGACTACTTAATTTGATTGATGTTTGCATTTAAAGTAGACAATGGAATAGTTTAGAAGATGGGCGGAGAGAGTTGCAGATAGATGAAGCAGAAGGCAGGGATATGGAGCGATGTGGATATGTAGGCCTTGTGCTAGTTGCTAGTTCATGCACTGAAAGAAAAACACTTATCATCGAATTGAAATTAAACAGAAGGACGCAAATTGAAGCCAGCATTTAAATAATGTTGCTAATATTTCCCACATAACTAATAAAGCTGATCGCATCGCAACTAAGACATAGCTTTAAAAATAGAAGCAGAATCCGGGTTAAGAAATGCCTTATTTCATGCATTCATTTGCAATGTTGCACCTTTTGGTGCAACTGCTGCTGCTGCACCTTCGTCAATTTTCAAAATTGTTGCAATTGTTCTCGTTTTCAATGCAACTTTTGGCAATGTTGCTGCACAACACAAAACACTTCCAGTCCATACACAAAATGTTGGTGGTTACAATTGGTGGTTGCCATTGTTGTCATTGTTACCACTTGTTGTCGGTGCAGCATCAGCAACAGTATTTGTCGACAAGCCCACTCATACGCCCATAACCGCCACAAGCGATATTCCTGAAAGTGGTTGCCGATTAAACCGCATCTCTCCCACAATTTTGAAGCTATATATTTTCAGACCACCCCCACAACCGCCTCCAGGAAATTCCACTGCAATTTGTAAGCTCCAAATTTAAAACCTACTTTGATAGTAACACCCTTCCAAAGGTGGACTACGCCCACTCTCGCCCCCAAAGACGATATCTCCCGCAACTTGAGAGCTAAAGTTACCAAACTTGGAAGCCAGATTACTGGGAACCGTCGCTAAAGTTATTTTTAGCCGCGGGTTACTAAGAAACTCCTACAAAAAGTGCATCTTTGGTTGCATCTACCGCAGTTTTAAAGGCAAACTTGGAGAATAGATTACTGGGTTCTTCTTCCAGAAACTTGCTTACTATGTCTATATACCATTCTACATTCTGCAGTTACTTTTATAGCTTTGTAGAGAAGCACATTTCCGAGTCAACTTGGCGGATATATTCCTGGTCAGCATCAGTAATGGCATCCATATTATTGCTGCATTTTGTATATGTATATGTCATCATCGCTTATATCATAAAGATCCTGTATTATGCTCCCGACATTTTAGTTGTACATCGACGAAATTAGACAATAAAAGTAAGTGCATTTTTTGGTTCCAGTGTGCAATTACTAAAATAACTCAGCTGTGAACACGCTCGAGATGTGCGGTCTGATGGATGATGTTGCACGGGACGCACAAGATGCACACGAGAAAGAAGAAGAATAAGAAGAGAAGCAGTGGTAGTAATTGCAGCAGCTTCTTCACCAACTTCACGCGTGCCACAATCGCCTTGGATTTGAATTTTAGGCTGCTTGCGGCCTCTGAGCGACCAGGCACATAACCCCAATTCGGTTGCAGTTCATCTGCAGTCCCTGCCACCTACCCTAGCACCCTATCCACCCTGACCACCCCAGCACCTGTGGGGCAGCTACATCAGTATATCTGCTACATCCGTGTGGCAGCTGTTGGTAATTTGCAGCCAAAGGCGCCCAACCATGTCGTCAGTTTGTCTGCGAGTGTGGAATGAGAATTGGGTCTGCTAGGGGTAGTTTGGGGCATGCTGGGGGGTGCAACTGCCACACATTGACAGTTGCTGTTGCCGCTGCAGTTGCAGTTGCAGTTGGCAACGACTGACACACAGCCAACGCTTGTTTTTGTTGTTATTGTTCTGTGCGGCTTTCGAGCTGCTCGTGAATTATTCACAGGTTCTGCTTTGCTGGGCTGCTAATTGAATTTATTACTGATTAATCTTTTAAGTGCAATTAAAAGGTAAATAAATCAATTCATATTCAGTTGAGTGCAATGTTTGTAAAGAAATGCAATTTCGGAATTTTATCGACTGTTTTCAGCGCAACTTCATCCTTGTCGAATCATTTAAATTATTCGAATTCTCACTCATTGCACTCACGTCATTATTGAATTGGCTCAAATTCAATCAGCAACTCATTCAAATACCATTCAAAGCCCTCTCTTATCTCGTTCGTCCATTCGAAACGGCATTTCAATCATTCATTATCAAAGAATCATGGATCATTAAATCACTTTATCATTCCTTCGCCCTGCACTGAGTCGTCAGCATCGTGGATAAAATATACGTTGAATAATAAAATATTTATTCGCATCAAATATCGCATTTAATGAGTCAAATAATGTTTGCACTTTTTTCATTAATATCTTCTTAAATCAAACAGTTTGCATTGCCCAAATCCCCATCAAAATCTTCATCATCGTTATTGAAATTGAAATCGCTAATTGCGTAAATTAATTATTGTTATGCATTCAGTTAAAATTCTGGCAAAGAGCATTTTAAGTATTTACACTTTAACTAAATTCAATTTGAAAATGAAAAATGAAAAACTACAAAGTATTTGTTAAATCTTTTGCTGAATCAAAGATAGCTCAAACTTGCAGTGGCCGAATCATGTTATGTTAATAAAAGCATTCGTCCCTTCTTCGCTTACAGTTTTGAGTGTTTTGCTGGCATTCAAATGACCAAATAAGAGCAAGAGTGTGATATTTATATATATATATATGCATAAATTTATATATATACATATGTATTCATGTACGTATTTGCACTACGAGCATGACCCGAGACTGCTTGGTGCCTGGCAATTTGCAATGCCTCGTTGTCGCGCCATTATGACCAGGGGCGGCCACGCCCATGGACAACACAACATCAGAAATCCAGCACCACCCACCCACCAGCCGACCCAACATCACCCCTCCTTTCCTCCGGCAGTTGCAGTGGCAGTGGCAGCGGCAGCATCAATGCAGCAACTCCAGCGCTGACACTAATGCAGCAAAATTGAAGTAGATGCGAGTGGAAATGTCCTTGAGGCGACGACGCTGCTCCTGCTGCTGATGCTGATGCTGATGCTGATGCAGTTTCTACACACACACACACACACAAAATACATACACACGCCTGCACTTGTTCTCACATATGCCGCTGCATAAACGTTTCCCAAAGGCAAAATCTTTTCACTGTCTTTCTCTTTCAGTCTCGTGCGCTTGGTGGTTGGCCTGCATATGTGCTTGAGTGTGTGTGTGTGTGTGTGTGTGTGTGCGTATGTGTCGGTGTATGTGTGTTTGTCTATCACTACATACAAGTACATGCATGTTTGTGTGTGTGTTTGCTTTTTATGTCTATGGGAGTTTTGTGTTGCAGTTTTTGGCAAATGCGGCAGAAGCAGCAGCACGTGACGTCACACACACACACACACACACACACACTTGCGCAGTTGCTGATGAAAGTAGAAGAAGAAGATGCAGCATCAGCAGCTGCAGCAACAACAGAAAAGAAGGAAAAAAATAATGTGTAAATTGCAGCTGCGATTTGGGCATGTTTAATGTAATTACCAAAGGCTTTCAATGCACACGAGGATTAAAGTCAGCGTCATTCGACACACACTCACACACACACACACACACACAGAGAGAGAGAGAGAAACGATTTTAGTTTTGGTTGGCTGAATGCCAAAAATATCATTCTATAAAATACGAGCTTGAGCACAAAGCCAAAGCCCAATAAGAAACTTCGAAATGTGCGCACAGTTATTGTTGCTGTTGTTGTTGTTGTTGTTGCTGTGTGTTTTGGGGCAGGCTTTTGAAAAATACATTGCTCACTACATTGCCAGGGCTCACTGCTCGGCGCCAAAGTGGCAGCAGTGCTGTCAGCGTCGCTGTTGCAGCCGCCACTCACGAGGCATGTAACAGAAAATAAAAACATAAAAGCCCAAAAAAAACACAAAAACAGAGAATAAAATGAAAATAAATGAATAAAAACATTTTGGTTGCAGTTGCTTGTTATTACTGCTGTTGTTGTTGCTGTTGCAGTTGCTGTTGATATTGTCCTGCTTGCTTCTGTTTCACAGAGATGTGCCCCGAAATAAACGCATTTAAATGCATATCCAATTGGAGGACATAAATGACCTTTTTTTAACAGTATCTGTAACGATAAATGTAAGTGTGTCTTGTATCTGCACCAGCATCACATGCATCCAGGTATATTTATATATATCTGTGCATCTGCATATCTGTGGCTGTATCTGCATTTGTATCTCTAGTCTGGGTGGGCGTTCAACTGCTACTTCAACTGAGAACGAAATGTTTAACTCAAGTTGCAGGTGCAAAAGGCTCAACTACCCATGCCAGTCAGGTGGACAGAGAGACAGACAGCTGAACAGACACTCAGTTAGTGGCAGGAAAGACAGTTAAATGGCTACTGATTTGCGCTGAAAAAGCATGCCCCAATAACTAATTAAAGCCATTTCGATTTCACATGTCCAAGATTTAATTACTTCGAGCAATGAAAACGCGTCTCCCAAATAAATCAAGTTTTAATTATGGAAATTTAAAGTCTCAAATACAATTACCAAGATTAAAATGTCATCTCTTTACACATAAAATACAGTTGATGATGGACTACATTGGTTTTTACTCGCTTGCGTTATGCATTTATTAAATTTAACCAATTTGGATCACAGGAATTTGCCAAAATGAGATTATCAACGCAGGTTGGCTTTATTCATGCATATTGGGCAATTGAGTTTGATTTGATCAACGAGGAACTGAATTGCGTAAAATACTAATGAGATTGATGAATAAATTTAATTTAAGAGTTACAAGGATAAATGTAAATTTTGTGGCAAGCATACCCGTAGCCATCGAGTGAGTTGCGCTGTTGCTGCTGCTCCCTGAGCTGCAGTTTGCGCTCGGCGATCTTCTTTTGCTCCTCCTTCTGCTCGAGCTGTTCCTTTTGGTGTTGCTGCTGCTGCTGCTGCTTCTTGCGATGCTGCCGATCCTCGCCCAGGCCGTACAGGCCCGCAACGGCGGCCATGTCTGCTGCAACTATCTAGCTGCAATTGCAATTGCAACTGTTGCAACTGTTGCACTTAGTGGCAGCAGTGGCGCAGCCAACAACTTAACACTGTAGGCACCTTGTGTGGCATTGAAATGTTTCGCTTTCTGATCTGCTGCTATCGATGATGATTGTTGTTGTTGTTGTTGTTATTGTTGTTGTTGTTTCTGCCGTTGCTGTTGCTGTTGCTTTTGCTATAGTGGCACTTGTTGTTGTTACTGCTGCCGCGGTTGTCGCTGTTGCCATTTTTATGCTTTAATGCATTAAATTCACATTTTAATTTCGCGACGCACTTGCAACTGTAACTCATTTGACGGACGTATGTTATTTACTTGCTGCTGCTGCTGCAACACCCCCCTTCCCGCAACCCATTGACGGAACAACACATGTATCATTTTCGTTCTTCGCAGTGCAAATATGAAAATGTAATTTTAAATGTTCAAATTGAAAACGCATTTTCAATTACAAAATGTAAACCGAAACGTGGGTCTTTTCAAGCAAAATTGTACGTCTCACATTCGTCATCGCTTTCATCATTTATTCAATTTTTAAAGTAGATTCGTTGACTTTTGGAAAAACATTTTTCACTTAAATCATATAAAAATGTTTTCGATATTTGCTAAGAGCAAGTTTTATACCAAGATATATTTTTTCCTTTTCTAGTTTTGCGAAATTCGATTAAAGGCAGAAATGAAATGAAAATAACAAATTAAAAGTGTTTTCCGCCTTTTGATTTCTCTGTAACTAAAACTATTCGATTTGACATCGATTCAACAACTTTTTGGAACTCAGATAGTGGGATTTTGGCCCATTCCTTAACGACAACCTTCACAGTTGCTCAATAGTCTCAAGCTGTCGATTACCTACTTAAGCTCGACGGCAACATCGGGTGATCTTGCTGGCCACTCTAAAAGCTTAAAATCCTAATCCAGAAACCACCCACGCCAGGCCTGTGGCACATGCATAAAGCATTATCCTGTTGGAATAAGGCATTTGGGTCGGGCTGATGCTCCATGAAGTAAACCATGCTGAACTCATTCGCCTGGAATTTTAAGCAGCAGGGTCCCGTTGTGAGGACTAAATGCAGCCCAGATCATGATTGAAGCACCGCCACAACTTCGAGAAGAGAAAAAATCTCGCAGATTTGCCAGTAATAATTTAAAGCGTTTGGACCATCAAAATTCGACCTTATCTCATCCGAAAATACCACATTTTGGCACTCCCCGGTCAAGGACATTTATCGTTTGGCAGCATTTAATATGAAACCTGCTGGCTTTGTGCACAGTTTCTTCCAAACCAATCCATCACATCAACACTAGAATTTAGATGCCGTAGCATTTTTATCCAGACTAAGGATTTTTGGCTGTGTGATAATATTTGTATTTTTTGTTTACCATTTTTCGTTGAAGTCTTTTTTTTTTAACTTAAACACAATATCAATTGCTGATGCCGATCGACGTAACTTGATTAAAATTTGCCTGCTGCTTAATCCAGTATCCTTGTAAGCCAGGATATTGGCTCTCTCCTAAGGTCTACCCTTACCCTTGTTTTTTTCCTTTTCCATTCAAAATTGTTGTAGCTACCTATAAAATAAGAAATAAATACGCATTCTTTATTGTCCCATTCAAGGAAGGCTGGAAAGTGACTGCCTTTAATCGAATTTCGCACCCAAACTAGTTCAACACACATGCAAAAATCTTGGAAAAAAGTAACGGAACTTTCATTCCAACGCATCATAACAGCCTTTAACCAAATTTGTCAAATCATCCAATGATTTTGATCTTGGCCCATTAAACATATTTTTAAATATTCCAAACCAGATTGAATCGAAAATGTAGGTCAAACAATGACAAAGCCCTGAAAGTTGAAAGTCTTTGTGGGACATTCGTTTTCTTATCATAACTTGTCAAACTGGTTGGCATTTGTCATGCTTTCAGTTCAAACCATGACCGAAGTGATTAAATAGTTATGTGGCTGCGGCAGCTGTGCGTTGCAAGAACAATTGCCTTTGGAAGGTGGCGCCAATCGGGCGACTCTCGCTTTGATTTTGACTTTTACATTGACTTTAGCTTTGGTGATTTACGCCTCTGTTTTCGTTTCGGCTGCAACCGCAACAAAAAGCTGCATGTATTACGACAACCTTGAGGGCTGCCCCAGTGGCTGCCCCAGTGGCTGCCCCAGTGGCTGCCCCAGTGGCTGCCCCAGTGGCTGCCGCGGCTGGCTCGCTGCATCCCTTACGGCGACACTGCGAAAGTTTTCTTTTGCCCATGTTTTGTGCACAGAAATCAATTAGCAGTCGCCATCGGCCCAAGCCCCAGCCCACCGTTAGCTGGCGTCCTTACCCATAAAAATTGGCTCACACTTATGGCCTAATTATGAACGACGTTTGGCATTACGTAACGCAGCCCAAGTATCGTTACGTAAAACGTTGCGTAAATCGAAAAGAGCCGTTAACATTGTTGTTAATCTCAACGTTAGTGCCCATGTTAATGGGCCAACAACAAATGTTACGGTAATTATAATAATTTCAAGCATCTCCATGTCATTTCCATTTCCATCGCAATCAAAATATGTATAAATAAACCCAAGCAATTCAAATCACATCGCATCGCATTGCATTCCATTGGGAAACACACGATGCACAAGTTGAACAAACCTCACACAGACACACACACACACACACACAAACACACACACACACACAAACACACAAAGAGTATAATGACAATCTCGCAACTTATCCATGATATAATATATTAGTGAAGAGAGACAGAGAGACAGAGAGAGAGAGAGAGAGAGAGAGAGAGAGAGAGAGAAGAGAGAGAGAGAGAGAGAGAGCGCGAAAGGAATAGAGTGAGAGGTACTGAGATGCATACAGTGTAACCTCGCATAACAAACGCTCCGATTAACAAACAATTCACATAACGAGCAACATTACTTTAAGCAGAGGTAAGAATGCTCTAGTCGAGAGAGTCGGGCTATGAGATACCCTGCGCCCAAGTTTTTACCCAACTCATTAGCTATCATAAATCGTTCACTTCTTAGATTGGATAACGTACAGATGATCAATTATGTATCGAGGTTTATGCAAACCCAATGGCCAAGATATATGCTTAAAATAGTCTTTTGTTGTTATCGTTTATCGGTAATCGATTTTGATAGATATTGGGAAAATAAAGAAAGTTATGATAAGATTGATTTGCGGATAGTGAGAGGCTTTCCCATGCCTGTTCCAGTTTTTAACACAACTTCCCACATTTCGTTTGGGTTCACTTAACGAACAAAGTTTCGTATAACAATCAACGAAGAAAGTGAGAGGTGAGTAACAATGATATCGATTATATGAGCGTGGAAGGCATGAATATCAACCGAGTGTTGTAAGTGCCCATTCAGACCAGCAATTATACTTAAAACAGAAATAGAGACGCTCAGCTTAATATATATTGTGCAAGAGATTAAAGTCAGCACACAGGGCAAAGAATGAAGGGGTCATTTGTTACGAACCAGAGCGAACGTGAAGGCTGAAAATTATATAGGCTATTCGACCGAAATGAAAACTTCGTAATAAGATATGGAAGACTTGACTGATTTGTTGTCATAAAGCAAACTGGCTACAGCAGAGAAGGTTTCCTTGTAGACCCGGAGAAGACTCTCGGTTTCCACATGGGAAATTTATTTATTAATAGTGAAGAACGAAAAAACTTAAGATACAGCATCACGTGCAAGCATTCGCTAATTGATTTCATAAACGGTTTGTCTCATGCTTCACTTTATCACATCGACCCCCTCCCCGCCACCTGTTTCGCCCGAGTCCCAGACACACGGAACGCATCCAGGCCGCGTTTAATGGAGAAGGGAACGAACGGTGTTCTAGGCAACGATAGAGTAAGAGAAAGTTGAACTGTTCAACTGCCCAGGATAGTAGTAGGTTAAGTGGAGGTTCCGTTTTGAAAGCCAAGTGTGTGTGTTCGTATGTCTGGCGAATGGATTTGGTTAGTTGCCACTTGTCGCTGGCTTTGCTGCCACTTTGAAAATTGCTTCCGTGTCGAAATTGAGTTAACAATGCTCGGCTGGCTGCTCGTTAGGGTAGGGGGGTTGGGGGATGGTTGGGGCGCTTGGGGTGCTTGGCTGGTTGTTTGGTTGGGTGGGTTTTGTATTTTGGGTTTTGCAGGTGGAATTGCTCGCATTGGCCATGTCGCGAGCTGGTCTATTGATTTGTGCGCCCTTTGCTAGGCATTAAGTGCATGGCTTTAAATGCAATGCCAAACACTTGCATCACCGTCGACATAAGCGCATTAGCTTGCAACCGATTCCCAGCGATTTCAAGTGCAAGTCCAAGCAGCAGCAGAGGTGAGAATGGGACTTAGCCAGGGGTATAAATATGTGTTCGTGTATCTGCCGCAGGCCGTGCAATGCGTCCACACACACAAGGTCAGTGTCAGTGGGCGAGTCAAAGAGAAATCATGAGAAAACCACAGAGAGAACGAGAGGTGGAGGGAGATAGATAGAGGGAGAAACAGTGGAAGACTGACGGGCACAGCATGAGCTGCATGGATTAAGGCATTAGAGGCGGTCATTCGATTAATGTGTGTGTGTTTCAGTTGTGGTCGGTGTGTTTGTTTTGGTCAGTATGTAGGTAAGTAGGTAAGTAGGTGTGTGGGTGTGGCGAGGGTGGTGCGTTTAATGGTGCCACATATTGGTAGCCACAAACGATTATGTCGATGACCAACACTCCGCCTAATTTAATCGATATTTAATCGATATCTGCAAATAAATCTATTCGAAAATAATAATAACCACATTACATTACGAGCATTACAAAAGTTAAAGTCTTGTGAAAAACTTCAACAATGGAGTCGAGGCTGCTCGAAATTGAGTCTTCATCGATAGTTAGTTAATAGGTTAAGTTCAATTAATTAATATTAAAAGCACTCCAAGGAATATTGGCTTTTTGTCCATAACTAATTACGGTCGTTCAAAGAAACACATCGAATAAATGCTTGCTTCAACTACCGTGTGGGCTTTGCTAACGCTAACTGTAATGCCACCCTAACTGTGTGTGTGATGAGTGCATCTTTCAGGGCTCATCAGCATTATCATTAACTTTAATATGCTGCGGTTATCGCTGCTGCTTGCGGCCTGCATCTCAACTTATTCTGCTCGTTATTAAATTAGATTCAACTAAATTAAATCAGAGTGTGCGTAGGCGTGTGTGTGTGTGTACGTGTAAGAGGATGTGTGTGTGTGTATGTGTGTGTGTGTGTGGGTGTATGTGTGTGTATGTGTGGGTGTGTGTGTGTATGTGTGGGTGTATGTGTGTCGCTGTGAGTGTTGAAGCATAAAATGCGCGTCGAAGCGCATCCAGGCAAGCAGCGAATATTCAACCACTTAAAACCTGCCCACACCCCCAACCCCATCCCCACCCCCTGCCATCTCCACCAGTCCGCACCTTCCCACATCCACTGGTTGCCAAAGCATTTAATTGAGCTTTGCGCTAATTTGAAAGCAACGACGCGGTTCTCATTGGCCAAAAGAGCGAGCGAGGGGCTAAGGGTGCTGGTGAGGGTGGAGTGGGCGGTATATGGAATTGTTTGATATAAGAGTTTTATAAGTGGGCGGGTCGCAGCCCACGTAATGCGTATTTAATGCGCTTTTAGCAGAATCTCCCAGGTTTTTTTTTTTTATTTTTACGAGGCCAACAGGTAACAGGCAATCACAGCAAACCCCTGCCGTGGCCAGCGTTGAGCAACTAAAGCTTATGCGCCCATAAATCTGTCAGCTGCCAATGGCGAAAAATAGCAGGTCACCAAAATGAACAAATTTCAAATATGAGTTTGTGATTTTGTGAGTTGAAAACAATGCTTGAAATACCGTTGGCAAAACATTTACATTGAATAATAACCCAAAGTCCAATAACACAATATGAGTTTTTTGTTAATTTTAGCAATGTTTGAATCATTTTGCGGCATGTTCGATTATTCGTTTCTAACCACAATTTGGGTTACTGGTCCCACTTTAGGGTTATTAATTGAAAATTGTGCAGCAATATCCAAAATGAGATTAAACCATCAAAATATAATTATAAATTAGGTTTGGGTCCACGTCGAACAGTGTTGAGGATGAAATCCGAAAGAGTCTTAAAATCGGATTATTGTCATGTGGTTATTTAACCAATAGTATAAAAAAATGGATTTTCAGGACATTTCCAGTTACTTTTAGAAAAATATTTGTATTTGCCGCTTTCTGGCAGACTTCACACAGATAATCATTATTTGAAATCATTTCTTTTACTGGTTCTGTAGACTGCAGATTTTCTCTTCACGAAAAATAAAAATAATAATAAAAGCGAATGCAGCTTTGCCTTTGAATAGAAAACACATTTTGCATGACCAATTTGCAGTTGACGCGTTTTTAATGAAGCCATAAACATTTAAGAGCATGGACTTTTCTAATAACATGGAAAAATAAAATAAAAATAAAAAATATCTTGGCAAAATTGTTGAGCTGCCAAAAATCCTTTTGGAATTTGCCAAAAGCATAGCGATACTTTCCCAAGAGTCCCCCATCCCAACTTTGCTGCTTTCACCGTTCTCCCCTTTAGTCGTCTACAAACTCTGCGATTATTTGTGTAATTTATGCTCAGTCAGAGTCTAATGCAAATGCCTGTGCCAGGCTCACTCGCTCTCTCTCCCTCTATCTCTTTCTGTGCCTCTCTCCTTCTCCCTCTCACTTATATCATTTTAGTCTATGCTAGCTCTGGCTGGGCGCTGCCTCTCGGCGTTTCTAATATGCAGCGAATTTTCCGTATTTTCCGCGAAATGCTTCGAAACAACAAACAAAACATATGCATAATTTATAAGCATTATAAAAGGACTCTTTCTCTCTGCTGGCAAACAGTGACCCTATGTATAGGGTGAAGAGCCCAATCTGCCGCTTAAATATAGACCGCTGACGCTCACGCTGCACCCCGTTGCAGCGCTTTCGAGTCCCCGAGGTGTCGTAAAGATTTCCGAGAGTTTCGCCTCTGCTATGCACAAATTTATTGTTCTATTGCACAGAGGGTCGCTATTATTTATAAAACGGCCTGGATCTGTTCGGGGGAACGAGAAACCGATAGAAATGGAAACGGGTGAGAAGGAGAAAGAGAGAGCGAGAGCGAGAGAGCGAGCAATCGAAGGGGGCGTTGAGTAAGGTGCTGGGTCATCTATCTGTTGAGGGGGCGTGTCCAGCAATCCACCGAGTTGATCGACTGAGGCATTAAGGCATTGATTGAGATGCATTAAAGTGCAAATCGCGACTTCTTAGCAGAGAGCTCTGCGCTGTAATGTATGCTATGGTTTTTATTATGGTTCAGTTTGCTTTGCTACCTCGCTATTTTTCTGCTTCTCTATAAGTTTTTCGTATATACAAATACAAAAAATTTATCGATTAGTAAATGACGGAGGAATGCCAATGGAGCACGACAGCAAATTGGAAATGACAGACAATCGCCAACAAATATGACAGCTGGGCAATGCGTATATGTACATGTATATGTATATATATATATTTATGTGTGTGTGTGTGTGAGTGTGTGCACATGTATAGGTAAACTTTAGGACACCACGCAAGCTTCAACTCGCGGGTAGCCACTCCCTCCTTCCTACCTCTCACAAGCCACCCGAATCGTGTAAACAAAGCAAAACGAAAAATGGAGAAAAAAATACAGTGGAACATTTTTGCGCCGACATTTATGACATTCAATTTATAGCTAGGTGTGTAGGGGTGTCTTCTGCACCTCACGAGCTACACACATACACACATGCATACGTGTGTTCAACTGCGAATTGCAACAGTGGCACGCCGGGCTCCCACATTCACACACAGTCTGGCAGACAGAACTGATTATTTATGGTTTAAATTATTTAAACTTCAAGTCTTGGACAGGCAACATGAAATGGTTACATTTTTGTTTGTTATTGGTGCTGCGTTCCAGTGTTGCATGCCACTGCTATTTGCAAAAGCGTAGCTCTAAACTACAGAAAGCTCTTGGATTAAGTGCCCCCCAGTCAGCCAGCCAGTTGCATCAGCAGAAGTCTTATCTTATTTTAAAGCTGCTGCAAAAACAAGCGCAAATGGATGGGGAAATCAGGATGAAGAGCAAGCGGGGGATGCTTTGTTATGCAACCGCTAAGCGCTTGAGCAGGTCGAAATATCAATAAATGCAGTTCTAAGCGACTGTATATAAAAGAGAAATGTTTTCAAATACTATATATATATGTACACCATGGACTAGATTTACAGTCTAATGAGTTCAGCCAAGTTCTCAGCCTCATTTTATTGTGATTTATCGTTTTGAATTGCTTTATTATGCATTGCCCAGTTGCCAATCTTCAAGTCTCAAAATATTTGTTATATATTATTTTTGATGACCCAAAACCGAGAACTTACTTAGCCCATCGATTTTTATCATATTTCGGCGACTGAAAAAGCGTATATAATAAATGAAAAAATTCCTCTTTTATCTTTGTGAAGTTTCCATTTATTATTTGGTGCATTTTAGTATATTTGAATATGTCCCAGGCCCAGTTGAATCTCAAAATATTATATACCAGCATGATTTCTCTTGCTTGTTGTGTAAATTCTTAAAGCTAATAGTGATTTTGTGATCGATGAGATTGGAGCTTAAAGCAAGTTTAATGAGATTCATTAAAGATATTGGTATGCGGCACATTTGGCAAATGTGAACGAATGCACACGTGAGCCATATGGGCCATGCGACGTATACGCAATTAGGGCACAAATATTCAATATATATATGAAAGCTGCGCTGAGACACAGTAGACTGTAGGAGGGGGACAAGTAAGTGCTCGCCAATATACAGGGAATTTTAGCTGGCAATTAAAAGAGTTCTGAACAAATTGCAATTAAAAGAAAAGGGACGGAAAACCCCAGAGCGAGAGAGAGAGAGAGAGAGAGACAAAGAGAGGAAAAGAGAGGCAGAGAGAGCGAGAGCGGGATGAAAGATAAAAGAGGATGAGCATAACGAATGAAAGAACCTACATTTACGAAATTCAATATGTGAATTTACATATTTATTGCAAAAATAAACTTGGTAATGGGGCAATATCAAACATAAATAACACTGACCCAAACATAAACTACCAAATGCAATCAAAAAGAGAAACAGGGGCAGCTAATAAAAGGGAAAGACGAGGATAGAGAGACACACACACAGAGAAAGAGAGATAGAGAGAGAGAGAGAGAGAGGGTATGTTTGTGTTTGTTATCAACACCAATGCATATTTAAAGAGCCGTTTGTCAGCAGTTTGAAAGCGACTTTTGGAAAGGCATAAAAATTGCGCAAGCCAATGGAACAATATGATTCGAGCCACTGAATAACTGATTATCTGGAAATTAACTCACGACAATCGCTTACTAATTGACAAATCAATGAAAAAGTCAATTACACAGAGGAAAGCCACACCAGTCGTATTATCATTGCTGCAACCAAAAATCCAAAAGCTACATAGATACCAACATGCGAGGGTTTTGTGTACAGTTCTCGAAGTTATTTATGACAATCCATCGATTCAGTAATAGAAAATGATTATAGCTGAACATTAAGTAAAAATACAGAAATATTGAATTAAGATGGGCTAGCAAAACATAAAACTTCGACATCAGTGGATCTAGAAAAAAAAATGGTAAAACGTTGTGAAATAACCGTCGCTTAATTAATATGCACATTATTTAGTCGGATTTTACAGAGACAAATGTTGAATTCGCTTAGAGCTTGACAAGCTGCCAGCTTTCATGTGTTCTACGGAGGGACATGAGAACGAACAGTGGAATCTGCTCGTGATTTGGGTTGGGTCGTGCGGTTGGGGTTTTGGAATAATTTTTATACTTTTGCTCTCAGTGCTGTGAAGCATTTGACCAACTTCCGTTTGCCTTCATTTTCTGCAATGTCCCAAAATGAGGAAATTGCAAAATCCAGGACACACACAACACAGAGTGAAAGAGAGTGGCGAAAAACGAGTGAGAAAGAGAGAAATAAGGAATGGGAGACTCATATATCCGGAACAATTTTTGGCAACAACCAACTTCTTGTCAGCTCTCTGAAATGCCCTAGAAAATGAAAACAAAACTTATAAATAAACTTCAAGGAATTTCGATTGAAGGATTGAGAGCAGTTTGGCAGTAAAACCCCATTTCAAGAAAAAGAGCAATAAAAACTGAGCAAATAATGTTGGTGTGATGAAAATTGGAGCAAGTTGAAGAGTCAAAGCCTTCGAAATCTATATAAATAAATCTGTATATATATATATGGAATTATGCATGTGCCTGGCTTGTTTTTCGGAGTCCTAATTCAGTGTATAAATATTATATATTTATTATTGCATTTATATTGTGGAGATAAGTGTGTTTTTAAATGTAAATAATTTGTGAACTTTGTTGTTATTTCGATAAATAATAGTATTGTATTCGAATGTTCTGTGTTAAGGTGTTGAATTCAAACGAAGTCATGATTTAAAACGGCTTTGATCATCCAAGGTTTGCCTTACAAAGCTACTCTAAAATGGTTCGTAAAACAAATGTTTGAATCCAGCTCGAAATTTAATATACATTTTTGAATGCTCAGAACTAATATTCCCTCCACTTCAGCAAAATAGAACGGTATTTGAAAAATGTAAAAAAAGATTTTTCCATTTTTTTTTTGTGTTGGGCACATAAAACTTCTACAAATTTTTTTTTTTTTTTTTGGAAACTAATTGTTCTTACTTTATATTGACGCTCTGCCCGGTAGCGAGCTTATGTTGGTGTTGGTGTATGATTGAGCGGGTCAGAAAGAGATTGAAATTAGTAAAAGTGCAAAGGTTACAAAGTTGATGTGTTCACTTTGTTGTAGTTTTTGTTGTTGTTGTGGTGAGTCTCGCACGCAACTTTTGGTTATTACTTTTGTTGTTGCTGTTGTTTGTGTTCTTGTTATTGCTATCGTCTTTTTGCGGCTTGCCACGTGGTCGCTTTGCTGGGTGGGCACAGATAATTGACACACACACAAGCACACAAACACACACAGGCACACACACATGCATGCATACCCACACCTAGCCGCTGCCGCCTCTGTAGTTTACCACCTTGTTGTTGTTGCTGCTGCAGTGTGAGTTGTTGTTGCCGAGTTTTACAATTAATTTACGACAATTTAAATTTAAGTGCATATTTTATAACGCTAACAACGGGCAACAACAGCAACACCAACATCAGGCAACTGCAATTACAGCACCGGCCCCAAAAAGTATGCAGCATTTTTTCCACTTTGGCCCCTCACGGCTTGCATTCCTACGGCAAATTGCACACAATTGTGTGACTCTACGATAAAGAGTGTAGGTGTGTGTGAGTGTTTGGGTGTTTGGCTGTGTGTATGTGTGTGTTTAGTTTTGTGCTTCTAATTTCACATGGTAGTTGTGTTGTTGCTTTTGCTACTATTATTTTGTGTTGCTTTATTTTTGGCTTGCTTAATGCCATTAAAACTTTTTGTCTAACAGACCGAGAACCAACAACAACACCAACCAGGACGAGTCGCAGTGCTGCACAATGAGCCATAGATAGAGGGGAGTGGTGTGAGTGTATGTGTGTGTGTGTGTGCGTGTTTGCTGTGTTACTGGGGGATGAGCAATGGGACATCGGGAGTTAAGGCAAAAAAGACTGGTAACAATGTTGCTTGTTGTTAACATTTATAGTTTCGTGTTGAGCCGACTTCAGTGTTGTATGTGTATGCGTGTGTGTGCGCTTGTGTGTGTGTTTGTGTGTGTGTGTGTTCAAGAATTTGTAACTGTCTGTTTGCTGCTGAAATTAGAGCTGGAACTGTGACTGCCACGTGACATTCAAAGTTCGATTGGCGTTTTGTTGCATGTTGCAAAAGTTGCTTCAATGGTGTGTTGTTGGCAACTCTTCTTGTGGCAGCTAGCCGTCAACAGTTGCGCCCGTCCGACAAATATTAAGTGGCCAACATTTAATTAAGCTAAGTGCATGCCAGAAATCAATGAGCCCAGCAAAGTTGTAGTGACCTGCCACGTCCTGTATTTAACTAACAAGCTAACCAACTAACCGAGCCAACCCATTTAAGCGAAACCTTAACAGAACTCGATTCGTGTAAACACGCCGTGGCACGGTCGACGGCCAAACTGCAGCATGAGGCATGCAGCGGCAACATCATCCATACCTCCAACAAGCTATGCACTGGCTTTACGGATTATATTTTAAGGCTTATTCGCGTTTCAAAGTGTTGCCAACAAAATTCAACGAAGCTCACTTCACGTAATCCTCATCGCTATTTGCAGTTTCAAAGGATTGCGCTTACAAATTTTGTTTAAGGCTGCTTGTAGTGAATATTATCTCGGTCAATTTAACATCAAATTTCCTAGCTGCTTTCACAACGAAAACTATTTTTATTGCAATATCAACTTTTTGAAAATTAATGTTCGCAATCAGTGATGAGTGTTGGGTTTTTACTATTAGCATTTTTAGACGACTCATTTTAGACTCATCTGTTCTTATTTTAAGCACTGGCGTACTTGCTACAGGGTATCCTCTAATCGGACACTCTCTCAGCTTTAACAAGCTATGTGTGAGTATTAACAAATCTGTGAATCTGCACTTTAAAGCTCGTCTGGCTGAAGTTCTTTTCGACTGGTTGTTGTTACACCTGCCTCACAGACAGCACCGCAGGCGGCACAACGTAATTTTTTATGGCCAACAAACACACAAACACACGCACACACACACTCTCAGAGACACAAACATACATATGTACAGAGAACAGTCGCTCGTTTGGCATTGGCGCATTTTATGTTAATTTTTATTGCTCGCTGCTTGCTGATTTTTATTATTCTTGTTATTGTTGTTGTTAGCATTTGAATTAATTTTATTTATTTCTGATTTTTTTCTTTTTTTTGTTGTTTTTTTGGTTGTTTATTTACTTTTGCTTAATTAGACGAGGCGCTTGTTGATGTTAAATTTATATATAACAGCAAAAATTCCAATCGTGCACACATCCACACAGACACACACAATTATAGACAATCCGCCTAAATACACGCAAAGCTTTCATTGTTTTCTTTTTTTTTTTATGTATTTGTATTTTTTTTTTGTGTTAGCCTAGCTAAATCTAGCCGCAATGGAGCGCACAACCCGACGAATTTCTCTTTTGATTTTATTTTTCTGGGTTGCTGGGATTGAAGTTGGGTTTTAAAATCAATCGCCACCCGCCACGACCAGTCAACCCGCAACGCAAATTCAAATTGTCGGCTGTTTTGTGGATGTTCTCCGCGCATAATGCTATTCGGAATTCGAAATTCGGAATTTGGCAGCGAATTTGCGAGTGATTCAAAATGAATTTGTTTGCCTCTTCTGCTTTTTTTGTATTTTTTTATTTTTTGGTGTTTTAGCAAATATAATTTTAAAATGAATTTGATCAGTCCTTCGGACTTGAAAAGATATCACGCTAAATCGCATAGGGGGGTTTTTAGTGGCGTATTGATTAAATGGAGATTTTTATTTAACAATTCTTGAACACATTTGATAAATGCAATTTATAAAATAAATATTAATCTGCGTAGAGTAATTAAATTATAAGCGTTTTAATGCTTAATCATCACTGAACAACCAACTGAAACACTGTTGGACCAATCAACAAATGCAATTTGTTGAGTAATTCGAGACTTGACGCTTAATTTCATTAAATATAAACTTAAAATTCAATATTAATTTGCTTTTCCTCGTGAATTTTCATTCTACTTAATTTAAATCTTGCTAGCCTTGGTGCTAGAAATCGAATCCATTAAATATCTATACATAATAATAACAAAATAATTTGGCTAAAGCTAAAGCTTGCAAAAACGCTTTAGGCCAAATGGCTTGGCAACGACGCCTGAATGAGATGGGAGTACATACATTTATATATATTCATATACATTTTTATATAGATATATGCACTTGGCTGGCTGGTTATACGCCTTTTTTCCACTGCTGCCTGAATGTCTGCATAATTAAAAACGATGGATCGACGTCAATTGATTGGCCTACAGCTAATGCAACTGCTGTGCCCAAACTTGTCTGCTAGTGATGCTAGTGACGATGTAAGTATATGGGAAGGGGGTGTGGGGGCTGGCTGGCGGATTTGCTTAGCTGTGAGCTCCACTGCGCTGCAACATGAATCGCCAACGACAAGTGGCATCGCTGCTAAGCGAATCGAATTTCTATTTGAGTATCGCAAAAAGATAAATGTGTCTCAACAAATCGGTCGGGTGGCTGCCACGCCCCCAAGCCTATCCTGAGGTTGATGTGTACATACGTTTACTTGGTATTTTATGTATATATTTAAACTTGTTGCGATTTTTTTCTTGCTTGATTTGAGAACGAGTTCTTGCTAAGCAATTCTTACGCTTTTCCTATTGCGTTTTCATTTTATTTTTTCTACGTTTTGTTGAGGTTTTTCTGGCATTTCTTTTGAAGTCAGTATCTAAGCTAAGGGGAATACTATGGCAGGGGGAGGAGCGTAAAGGGGTGGTTAGTCCGCACGCTGTGCGAGAATAATGCGAACAAGTGGATGAAAATGTTTGACACGGATAAAGCAAAGTGCAGTCAGAGTCAGAGCTCTAGCTATGTGTGTGTGTGTGTGTGTGTGTGTGTGTGTTCGTTTGCTTGTTGGTGTATGTGCTGATCTGTTGTGTATGCCGTGCTGTTGTGGCCTGTCTTGTCGTTACT
Source organism: Drosophila picticornis (assembly GCA_035043845.1). Taxonomy (NCBI): domain Eukaryota; kingdom Metazoa; phylum Arthropoda; class Insecta; order Diptera; family Drosophilidae; genus Drosophila; species Drosophila picticornis. Next base: position 22,373,462 of record JAWNMR010000492.1, on the reverse strand, counting down.
TCCGTTTCCGCAGCATCAGCAGCTGCTTGTTCTTTGACGCAAAATTTTAAAATAATTTACAATGACGTCATCGTTGCATGTGGCACAGCTTCTCAATTTCTCTATCTCTCTCTGTCCCTGCCTGTCGCTTTCTTTATCTCACTGCATAAATGGTATGTTTATATAACAATGCACACCACAATCCAGCCAAAAGTCAGCCTGCAACTACGAGGCCTACGGTGCGTATGCTTGGCCTTCAAATTGGCTTCAAGCCTCCCCGATCAATAAGTTCTTGTGTTTCCTTCTTCATTTCACATTTGTTTTATATATAAATATATACATATATATGTGCGTATATATATATATTTGTATATATATGTATTATTTTTATTTTTTTATTTAAGTTTTCGGTTTTTTCTTCTGCTATTTCTATTGCTTGTTGAGTCGTAAAAAGAATTACGCAAAGGCCAAGTGTAAAAAAAATAGGACGCAAATAAAACGAACAAAATGCAAAATAAAAAAATACAAAATAAACCAAATAGAGCAGAGAAAAGCACAGCAAAGGTGTGTGTGTGTTTGTGTGCGTGCGTTTGTGTGTTTTTTTGTGTGTGTTTGTGTTGTGCTTGTTTCAAATTAAAATCACGCAGCGCACGTGAAGCACACACATAGAGATACACGCACGTACACACACACACACACACACACACACACACACACACACACGCACACACACACGCACACGAACATCTCTGTGGGTCACGGCATATTAAAAACCAAAACTCGCCGCAGTGCGTAACTTTTTTGCCAGGCCTTAAGCTGCTGCCTCAACACATCACATACACTACCCCATCCCCCCTCTGCTACAACTCCGGCTCTTCTGCTACATGCTATGCTGCCAAAAATATATGTGCCACAAAAAAAAAAAGGTTGCGGCAAGCAAATAATTTGTAGCGCCCAGTCAGCATTTGAAATGGAGAAACTGTGCAGACGAGTGCTGAGTTAATGGGCAAGCAGAGAACGACATGGGGATAGAGATGGAGATAGAGATAGAGATAGAAATTGAGCGAAAACGGCATAGAGGAGGGGCAAGAAGGGTGGTGGAGAGCACTGTAATACTACTATTTGTGTAAAGACATGACTTTAAAGCCAGTCAAATTCTATTACGCTAGATAAATGTCAGCAAGGGCTTAACTGCAATGCAGCCTGCAAAGATAAAGACAGTCGACCACCAGATACCCTCTAAAGAGTTATGGAGTAATGCCAAATACATGCATTATTTACTGTATTTAAACTGATACACCAATGCACATTAACATCTATTTTAAGATTTCAATTCATGGTCTGAGTTTTCATAAATAGTTTTGTTCATTATTGTGAAGATTTGCCACCTCGCCAAAATAACCAGACAAGCCCACTTTTAACTTTACACCACAACCAATTTGTATAGTCGCAAAACTTTATAAATCGATAATAAAAACTTATATAAAAACGAATTCGAGTAAAAGATCGACAAATTTCTGGGATTCTTTACCCGTTTTGTAAGAGAGATAAAATTACGCTTAAGGCAAATCGCTGGGCAACAAAAGTGAAAACTGACATTCAAAAACTGAACAACAATATTAAGAGGAATATCAGAAAGAGAGCTAATAGAGCAAAAAGCGTAAATACATTTCGCAAACATTCGGATCTCGCTAGTGAAAACAAGACGGAAAAACAATAATCACAACTGAAATGAAAATATGATTCGATTAAGAGACGAACCGTGGTTTCTGAAACAACTGAAAAAACACTAAATAATTTGATTTGAAGAATATAAAAGCATGTAATTGATGGTCTTTTTTCTTCTGGAAAATAGAAATGCTCGGCTAGGAAGTACCCTATAGCGAACTCTGTAGATTCTCCGAAATAGGCAAATGCTTTAGATAAATAAATCCATATATATATATATATATATTTGAGTGCATAGATAGAGCACTCACTATAATGCATGTGTTAAGGCGAAAACAAACCACTTTTCACCACCCCATTATTATGGTAATTCAATGGACCAACAAAAATAAAGATGTATTTAAGGACAACCAGACAAAATATGCGAGAACCGAATGTATTAATTTAAATTTCAAATATCTGCACACCAAATAAAACGCCGAAAAATGTGTGAAAAACAGAAAATCAATTTCGGGTTTAAAACAGTTGAAACCAAAATAGTAAAGAGCAAAGCCACACACACACATACAAAGACTCACACACACACACACACAAACAAAAGCAGAGTAAAGTGAATTCAAATTGTTAATGGAGTTGCCGAGGCACAGTGATTTCGAGTGGCTTCTAGTGGCGCCTATTTTCATGAGGCATTTATTAGCAGCACCACGCACCACACTGAGCCACCTGGTCGGCAAACCACCTAGCAACCTCCTTCAATCCCTCGATAAGTAAAAAAAACAAGCAAAACAAGCAAGATTACTGGAGTCGAGTGAGCTCGACTAGGATATACCCTGCACACAGCTGTCAATATATCCTAGTTTCATTGGCATTTTTCATTTCAAAAAGGGCTCCTTTCGTCGACAGATACCGAAAAGTGAAAAACAAACTATGCCAGTTTTTATTCAAGATGCATATGTATGTCTATGTATGTGCATGTATGTGTGTGTATACACACACAATTGCAGATAACGGGGCGCTGCGCAATGCACACAAATATATTTACACCCGCGTCGATTACCATGCGAAGATTGCGCCTGCTGCCTAATAACAGAGATGCTTCTTATCTGATCTTGATGAAACTTATCCTGTTGATCAACAATATATCAGTGTGTATTATATCTCAATTGGAAACCTCTGCACTTAAAATAGTGGTATGTATTGCCATTGGAAATCAAAATGTGTCGATATTCGCCCAACGGAGACAGCTATTGATTTGATGAATCAGTCTTGATCTGCAGGGGGTCTACGAGCAGTAATATTCCATATTTAGAGTCTCTGCCTTTTGGTAGTCTCTGAGATCCTCATGTGGATACAAAAGGACATAGCTATACGGATAGATTCAGCTATCGATTCTGATCATGAATACATAAGCAACACTTTACATGGTCGGAGATGCTTCCTTCTGCCTATATACACAGATCCTTCACCATCCTTATACCCGTTTTTAATGGGTTTAGGGTATAAATATGTAACTGGCGAAAATGTGCGTGCGAATTGTTAGCAGTTCTTCAACTGAGCAAATTGCTGTTGTTGTGGGGTATGTTGTTATCGTTGTTCTTGCTGTTGCTGCTGTTGTTGCTGTTGTTGTCGTTGTTTGGTTGCATGTTGAAAGTTCAATCAAAGTTAAAAAGCGTTACTTAAGCCAAGGCTAAGCAAGCGGCGCCGTCACGCCAACTTACTTTTAGCATCAGCTATGAAAATCAAATATGAAAATTGCTTAGCTTAATTTAACATTAAAGCGCCACCTGGCGTTAAGAGGAGCTCTGCATGAAGACTTCATATTTTTTTAAATCTATTGTGATGTGTATTCATTTTAAGCTGCTCTCCTGAAGCAATGCGAAATTGATTTGTGAGAACTGAGATTTGATTCGAATAAACAGAACTTTAGCTTAAATAATTTTTCATTTCTTTTAAAGTTGGGACTTTTATTTATTTTTGTTTTATGTAGAATTGTTAGGCAAGCAAGTTTGTGGTTCAGCGATTTGTCGATTTGTTGTTCAAAAGCGAACAAAGTATTTAATTTAAGTAGTTTTGTTTTCGGCCATCTGACGAAAAAAAGCTGTGGCGACTCCGAATTCAAAACGCATTCGCTTTTAAAGATTTCTAATTTAAAAATGTTTTTTTTTTGTGGTTTTTGTGGCTTTTGTTCTCCCTTGTGCCTTATTCAATTTGGGTCAGAAGCAACGGCGTCAACGCGTCGTATGCGCAATATTTGTATTTTATTATTCACACATTTTGAGTATGTTGTTTTTGGTCTGCTTTTTGATGTCCCAAATGTCAAATGGGGTTAACTCAACTCTTACTCTTCAACTCGTTCCATTATTTTGAATTCTCATAAGGAAAGTAATTGCAAATACAATGTTTCCCTGAATACGTCATACATGTGCCAATTTGTACGCATATTTTGTTTTTGTTTCAAATATTCTTTTAATAAACCGCTGACAAATCCTTTTCGGGCGTGAAATGAAGTTGAAGCCGCGAGGTTTATGTAACCAAACAAAAGGAAATCGAGTGGCAGCCGACTGGCGACTTTAACGTCGATGCCCGACTCCATATGCGATTCGTGGCTGGAATGGAAATGAACTTGGCTAAAATATTCATTAGCTGAGCCTTCAGCCAGCAGCTAAGTGCGCCCCGGGGCAAAATTTCCAAGCTGCCGCAGCCAAGTTGCAAGTGGCATATGGTTTTGGGGAGGGGTCAGGGAGGTCTGGGTAAATTATGCTGCAAGTTGCAAGCTGCGCTCTACACGTTGCACGTTGCATTAATTAAGGTAAACAAACAAACGAATGCGAGAGCGAGTGGCTTGATGAGTCGTTGGGTTGTTGGGTGGCTGCTTGTCATTCTAACTGTAATTGTAATTGTAACTGAGACTAGATGGAGTCTCAAGCCTTTTATTTGCTTGCCGCATGCAGCAGCAGCAGCAGTTGAGTTGCAGTTGCAGTTGCACAAATTTCGGTGTTGCAGGCAAACAAAGTTTAATGGCTGCTTTCATTGCTCTTCATTTGTTGTTTTCTTTGCTTTCATCTTCGTCATATTTTCGGGCAACGCTTTAAACACCTTTTCAAGCTGAGGTTAACGTTGACACGCACAGTCACAAACAACAAAAACAAAAAAAAAACACGATGAAAAAAAAATTAATTCGGGAAAAATAAACAGAACACAGACAACAACACGAGCGCGCGCGGGAAACTGAATGTGGCACGCATCTGCCGGGCCCCGAGGCAGCTAAGACGCAGGGGCAGCGCAAAAGCCGCCGACTGATTGACTGACTGAATGAATGATTGACTGACAAACTGATAGACTATCCGACTGTCTGACCGACCGACCGACTGACTGACTGACTGAGTGACTGACTAACTGACTGAGTGACTGACTGACTGATTGACGACGTAAACGACGACAGCCGCCACGCGCTACGTGGAACGCGGTACGTTGTGACGACGTGACTGCGACTGCGACGACTGAGCGCTGCAAATGGAGCCAGTGCCACAGAGTGCCCAGCCAAGCGTCGCTTGCCCCAAAGCCGAGCCGAGACGAAGCCACCCCGAAACCGACCGAATGCCAACCAAACCAAACCAAAGCAAAACGAGCCCAAAGCACGTGCGATTGCTGCAGTCGCTCGGCTCAAATGCTGTCTCCGCTGCTGCTGTTGTCGCTGCTTCTGCTTCTGCTGCTGCTGCTGCTGCGGCTGCACTCTGCGTGTTGTGTGCCCGGCAGGTGCTGGCGCTGCCAACACAGCAGCAGCAGCAGCAGCGGCAGCAGCAACAACAACAAAAACTGCCAGAAGCAAAGGCAAATAGTTTTAGTGCCACTTGGCACGAACATGTAAAAGAACACCAAAAAAAAGAAAAGAATTAAACAACAGTAAGCAAAAATAACTACTTTGGACTGGGCGCAGGACTCCGACTCGGACTCGGACTCGGACTCCGATTCCAATTCAAACTCGGACATGGCTTAAGCAAATGCTGAAAAAAGAAAACGACAAGGCAAAAACAAAATACATATAAAAAAAGCAAGAAAATACTATTTAAATGAAGCGCTGACTGAACATGCCTGAGCACTAGCAAAGCGGGGCAGGCAAATGAGGGCATAGGAGGGCGGAGGTAGGGCGGGAGGTGTGGCAGGCAGGCAAGGAGTTGGAGCGCTTGAGGCTAAAAGCCATGGGAACATGGCTCATTCGACTGACCAAAAGAACGCGGTCGCGACTGAAACGAGCTAATGGAGTTTGGGGAAGGACTAACAGGCAAACAGGCGACACAGCGACCGGTCAGCGCGCGATGTGAAGCTTGTGGCACGAATTACAAAAACTACAAACACACACACACACACACATACTCAGAGAATAACACACGTACAGGTATAGGCCAAAAGCCGAAAGTAGGTGAAAAGTGTAAATGGAAAAGAAACAGACGATAAAGCGAAAATCGAATTGAAAAGGCATTGGCAACATGTGAGTGTGTGTGCGTGTGTGTGTGCGTGTGCGTGTGTGTGTGTATGAGGCTGGTTATAAATGCACACGCACACACAATCCCCTAAACCTAAGTGTATTATTTATGTTGTTCTTTAAAAAACCGCCAGCCAATGTGGTCTTTTTATTATTATTATTTTTTTTGCTTTTGTTGGCCTTTAGACAAAACATATGATTAATCTAATGCGACCACAACGGACTAGCCCCTCTCGCTCTCTCTCTCTCTCTCTCTCTCTGTCTCTCTCTGTCTCTCTCTGTCTCTCTCTGTCTCTCTCTGTGTCGCTCTTACTATTACTCTCTCTCTCTCCGTCCCTCCCTCTCTCCTTCTCGCTCTCTTTCCCTCCCTTTGCTGCAGCACAGCGTATCGCTTTCTCTCTCCGGTTCTCTGGACGCTTTGTGTCACGTGTGCACTTGAACGCGCCAACTGAAAGCCATTGGCGCCGCAAAGACCGCACACAAAAAAGACCAATAACAACACCAAAAACAGCAACAACAACAACAAGAGCAAACAGTAAACAGCAAAGAGCAACTCAAAAACTTATTTATATGGAGCAAATGCAGCGCGCCTACGTGGCGTATGTTTAATGCAATTATTAATAAGTAAACACACATGCACTCTATATATATATGTATATATATATATTTATATATATGTGTGTGTGTGTGTGTCTGTTTGCCGAAGAGCTTTTGCTGCGAGTCTAGTTTTCAGTTAAAGCTGTAGGCTTGACGAAACTAGAAGCTTATTCGAAGCTTTAAGCTGCCACATGACACAAACCTGAGCTTTTAAGCTTTGCTTGCAGAAACCACAAAAGCATTACATGAAAGCTTTTGCCCAGAAGCTTGCAGTAAGGCGCTGTGAGTGATATTTATGCAAACTACATTCAAACATTTATATGGATGCATTTGTGCACATGTTCACACAACGGGCCAAAGTTCAAACTGCCCCAGTGGCTTGGCCACAGTTTTTCAGCTAGAATTATCAAAATTGAGTTATTCGAAACTTGGAGAAATGTGAAGCATCTCCGTTGACTGCATTGCTTCTTGGGTATTACACTGGGCAACACTGGTAAGCATTTCTACTACCACAACTACTACAACAGATTTTATATACAATTATGTTATTTGACGAGCTTTAAACTTTAAACAACAGACAGAAGAACTCATCTCAGTCACCAATAAGTACATATCTTCTTATATGTATAAATATCCTATATTAGACTTTAGAGCTGGAGATTTAAAATTGGCAAGTTTATTTCATTTTTATCGATATGTGCCTCCCATGCGAATATCGATGCAATACGATTTGTGATAGCAATGAAAGCTACAATTTTAAATGCAATTTGATATAAAACAAACATTGGCATGTTATTGAACAACTGGTCAAAGTGCATCAATATCGGAAATACACCTCCGAAATGATTCTAAATGTATGTAATGTTTAAACTATAAATGGCATTGAGCAAATAACACAATGCAACATACACGGTTGCATCTCGCGCGCATTGCAACTGAAGATTGATAACAACGCAATTAAGTCATTCTCTTGTGCTGGAAGAGGTTGGCGAGGGGAGTACTGAAATACCCGGCCACAACATAATATTGATAAAATTATATATTCAACAGCTGATTTCAGAGTATATCAAAGCCGAGCTCACTCGAATACAGAATTTTTGCTGCTTTTTATGGTCTCTCGTATCAGCAATCTGTTGCACTCATATTAAAACATATCCGACTTTTAAAGACATTTCCTTTTGTACTCAAAAAAATTAATTAGTCAAACTTGACAGAATGCCGAGCCGACAACTTTGCGGGGCGAATGCACCGAATACACCGAATACTTACAGTCGAATTAAACTATTATCGGGAAGGTAGTTGACATAGATAAGTGGATACAGTCAATGTGAACGATTTGTTAAATTACACTTTCCTGCTGCCTACTTTTGGGCGCATTCATGAAAAGTATCCATTCTGATGTGGTAGCTTTAAATAGTGGCTTATATATATTGTAGGTAATAAATAGGTGAATACAGGACTTAACTGATCCTGAGCAACCTGAGAGTTGATATTGATTTGTGACTTACCTGAAGATTGTGTTCGAAGCATGGCATCAAGTTTGCGTGTGCAATGGAAATAGAGAAGGAAGAGTCAAGAGATTAGTTGGATGTTTTCAAAAAATGATATGAAAATACAATTGCAGCAATTTCAATTGGAATTGAGCGCTAAGCAATGGCAACGAGAAGCAATGTGCAATGTGCTTAACAAGCCCAAAAGCAAAGAAGCTGGAACGGAAATCGAGAATTCCAAACTGCGAATTGAGAGCTGCATTTCAGTTAGGCATAGACATAGATACATATTTGTAGTTACATGTAGACCTTAACAACTATCCACACACATACTCACACACACACAGTACACACATTTAGTCACGGGTTGTGGAAGTAGAATTGAGATTGCTTTTTTGTTGGTTTTGTTGGTATTTTCAGTTATCATTTGGTGAGTGTCTCTCTTTTTCGCAACTTACCCGCCAGCAACAAGTATCATCTGCATGTTGCCCAGTTGTTGTGCTTTTTGTTGTTGTTGCTCTTGTTGAGGGTGTTGCAGCGGTGTGAGTGTGCGTTGAGGTATGTACTGATTGGCACTCACACACGCTTAGGAAGGACTGGCGCCTGGTCTGCTCCTGCTCCTGCTGGCTGCTGCAACTGCAACTGCAACGCCAAATGCTGCACCAACTGCAACATGTCGGCCAGCACTCAATTTCCGCCCTCTTTCTACCCGTTTTCGGTATTTTGACTTTAATTATTATTCTTATGATTATTATTATTATTATTATTATTTTATGGTTACTTATTGTCGTGTTGTGTTTGGTCGTGTTAGCTTTGTATCACTGGATGCGTGAAACCGCACAACTCCATTTGGCGAACAGCATTTCCTCTTAGTTTACTTTACCACTGCAATATACACAACGAGAAACACACACACACACACACACACACACACACACACACACACATACACACACACGCAATCATTCGAGATGAATTGGCAGGCAAAGACAGCCAACAACAACGAGAACAACAAGCACAGCAATAACAACATCAAGTGAGAGCTTCACCTCACATCGTTTGCCACAGGTCGAGACTCGAGTCAGTTATTTTGCAAATTATAGCCTCATGGAGCATGTATAATATATAATAACATATAATAACACAAAATAATTGGCTGAAACCAATCAAAGTAAATCACAATCGCAATCAAATGTTGGCATTGACCAGCAAGAAAAACGATAATCGATTTACAGTTTTACGGCTGAAATACGGTCAAAAATGAGTGGCTATAAAACAAAAAATATTTAAATTTAAGAATTTGTGGTTGCCTCAAGAATATATTGTTTTCATATGCCCATCTATTCACTTGTTTTTGTTGAACTTCAACACTTGATTTGTTTTCTTTTTAGGACAAAACTTTGAATAGTTTCCAAATATATATAGCCAATTATTTATATTTATAGTTCAAAGCCATCTGATCTGTTTAACGGTATTTATCAGCAAAATAGCCGAATGTCAATCGAAATTTATTTAAAAATATCTTTGCTAGTTGTGAAATAAGGTTGCAAGTTTGTAGAGATGAGAGTTGAATTTTTGTCGAGAAGCGTAATCTGCCTATGAAAATGATCACAATCAGAACCAGTAAGTCAATCTTTTAATATCGACTTATAGAAGACTATAGAAGACTAGAGTATGGAGTGAAAAATATGAATTTCCCAGCAGACAAAAGTGTATTGTCAAAGAAAACTGAGGTCAAAAGGGAGTAGAGTTGAACAAGGCAATTTGCCTTGTTCTTTGAACATAACTTTTTGGCAGCTCATTTAATGGCCAATGGCAATGGCTTTAAAGTTCAGTAAATACAAAATTGCTTTGGACTTTTATTGACTTTGCCCTTTTGTTTAATATCGAAAAACTTTGCGAAGTTTCCGCCCACTCAAAATCAAATCAAATGAGTTGGCAAAGTTCAAGAAGTGCACTTCCTGCTTGCACCAACCAGCCAAAGAGCCCACTTAGCCAACAAACTAAAAACAAAATACTAATTATTCGGTACGTATTGGATCCACTGATAGCCAAGTGCATACCATGGACGGATGGATGGATTCATGCATGGGGCAGACAACGTTTCGCATTGAGTTTGTTTAGATTGGGAATGCATGAAGCCAAATAGTTTTCGTGAAATTTTTGCTGAAAACTATTTCCATTTTCAATTTGACACACACACACACACTTTGCATAGTGCCTGCACTTAAGTTATTTAACACGCATTTTTGTATTTTTGTTTGATTTTTTTTGTTCTGGGTTTTGGTTTTGTGACAGGCTTAGTTACACAGTGTCAGTGCCAGTTGAAGTGAAAGTTGTAGCTAACAAGCTGAAAGTTATTTGCAGAGAACCAAAGTTTGCTGCATACTTTTAGCAAGTAGTGTTTTCGCTCGCTCTGTTTGTTGTTGTTGCTGTTGCTGTTGTGGTTGTTGTGGTTGGTGGATTTTCGTTGTGTGGAGGCAGTTGTTGCTTTTACTGTTGTTATTGTTGTTGCTCATGTTGTGGTTGGATTCGAGCCACATATTTCAGTTGTTCCTGTTGTTGTTGCAGTTGTTGCTATCGCAATTATTGTTGCTTTTAGTGCACTTGCCTACAAATGCCATTTTTGTGCGCTGCCCCAAATTTTGTAGTATTTGCATTTAATAGCATTTGCTCTGGTATTTAATTAGTTTGCATTATTTACTTTTTTTATAAATATATATCTATTTTTTTTTTTGTATTTTACGCAATTATTCGAATTGCATTGGGTTTGGCCTAAAATTAATTGGGATTGTTTTGTCTGTGTTTTGACCAATTCGTTTCGTTTCATTTCAATGCGTTGCGCTGCGTTGTGTGTTCCGTTTCAAATCGTTCCATTGCGTCGCTCTCTCACAAGGTCGACGGCATGCTACATACATATGTATGTGCGTCTCGCTCGCACACGCTCACAGCTGTTTTGGCACGTCTGCGAGCAGCTGTTCACCAACAGCCGGCGGGGCAGAGACTCGTGTCGTCTCGAGTCCACAAAGCTATGGTTGGTGGGGGGTGTGGTGGGGCGGGAAGGTAGAGGAAGAGGATGGGTTGGAAGCGTGTCTTGGCCGGCCTAGCTTCTGCCTTGAGTTAAACGGACGGCGGCGGCGTTAACTGCAATTGGGTTGCGCTCAACTTGGCGCCACACGGCCAACTGACAGCGATGCCGACGGTTTTCATTTTGTTGTAACGGTTATTTCTGCTGTTGTTGGTGCTGTTATTGCTTTTGCTGTTGCTGTTGCTGTGTTTAAATTAATTAATTAAGCACAATTTGGCTTGGGGTCGCACATTTAATTACAAAAATAAATGTTAAGTATACGCCACGAGGAGCCAACAATACCCCAGAGTTTACACACAATCACAAGCAAACACACACATAAGCACACACACACACATGCATATACAGATATAAGCATGTAGACAGATATATGTGTACAAATATGTACATAAATACAGACTAGAGTCTGAAGACTAGAGACGAAAACACCTCGGTTTTTCCACGCCTCACTTTTTACAATTCAAATATTTTCTCTCCTTTGCATTCATTTTACTTTCACTTTGTTCATCCTTATTTAATTGTATTATTATTATTTATGTTATAATTATTAATACATAGGTTTAGAAGACCTCACTGATTGCGAGCTTTATAATACTCAAGTATTCATTTCACAGGGACCCATTGGAAGATGATCCGATATCAAAGTATTTTTATTTTCCTATTTTGGGCTCCAATTAATTTAAATAATAATAATGATTGGTAATCCAAAATCCTGGAATCGATTTTCATTAATTGATTTTCATTTCACTTGAAACTGCTATAAAACTTCTCTCTTTTGTCGTGCGCGAGTCGTGCGTGTTCGTGTCACGAAGGAGAATGTGACACGAGGCAAACTCTAGTGCAGCGATAGTAAAACAGTTAGTTTGTTGGCGTTAAATAAACGTAAATAAACGACGACAGTTGCGGTAAATGTGTCATTGTTATGCTTGAAACATGGATGGGGATGGTGATAGGAAAAGGTGTAGGAAAGGGAAAGGGAAAGGCGAGTTTGGCTGGTTGGCAAGTTCAATGGGATAAGCATGCGCCGGGCACACACACACAAACACACACACACACACACACGCACACATGCATACACAGCGTGCACAGAGAGAAATGCAGGGCAAGCGAAAAGCGCGGTTTCATCTGAATTTTGTTTTCCTTCTCAGGAAAATTTGTTTACATTTGCAAAAAACCGGGCATGAAAAAAACCAAATTAATGCAAACTTTGCGGTAAGACGCGAAACACACACACAAAAATACACGCACACAGAGAGAGAGAGAGAGAGAGACAGAGGGAGATAAAGAGAGAGATAGAGAGAGAGAGAGAGAGATAGAAGCACACAGACTCAGACGCAGACACACAAAGTCTCTCACTCTCAGCAAAAGAGAGGCTCTTCACACAGGATTTTCATTCAGTTGATTTTCGGTGCGTTCTTCTTGTTGTGTTAATTGCATTTGCATCTTTCTGTTAAGTTGTTATTTTTGGTTGGGTTCGGTTGGATTGATCGAATTGACAAAAAAAAAAAAAACACACACGAAATTCGCAATAAACATCCGCATTTGCGGCACACATTGCGTAAATGCCGCGCGCGCTCCTCTGATGCCCACACGCAATGGAGAACGCAGGAACAAGCACAAGCACAAGAACAAGAGCGAGCGGAAGAAGAAGAAGACGAAGCAGAACAAGAGGAAGTGGATGTGGAAGTGGAAGAAGCAGAAGCGCAAGCACAGCACAACAATAATAACAACAATAGTCAAAGTAGCACATACAACAAATTCTATTTGCGGGCAGCATGTGGTGCTCGTTCCATGTGCCAAAACGTTTCCAGCTGCTGTCAGTGACGGCCAGAGGACAAGCGAAACGCTTTGGCAATGGGCAAGCAAGCGTTGGCTCTGGCACTGGCACTGGCACTGGCGCCGGCTTTGGCAATGTAACACTGACATACTAACATAGAATCCACCAACATTCTCAGAGCGAGAAAGAGAGGAGAGAGGGGGGGGGGGGGGGATGTGAGGGAAAGACAAAGAGGGATAGATAGTGATAGACATGGAGATGGAGAGAGAGTGAGAGTGTTGGGCATGAGAAGTGGTTACAATGTGTGTGTGTGTGTTTGTGTGTGGGTTTGTGTGTGTGTTTTGTGATTGGGAGAGTTGCCAAAAACAATTTTGGCTTGAGGTTCATCGTTGTAAATCGGCAGCTTGATTTGCATTTCAGACATTTGAATGCTTTGCTGTGTTTTGAGGTTCGAAACGCAATTAACTGCAAAGTGCGCCAATGGAACATGGACTCGGACACATCCGCACGCACATTCACGCACGCCACATACACATTCACATATGTAGTCACCCACACACACACACACACACACTCACAGACACACACGCACTTGCGCGCAAGTCGAAACAGAGGCAAGCAAAATATTTGTGGCACAGTAACACACTTATTTGCCTCGTTGTTTAATTATTGCACAGAGAACAACACAAGAAAAAAAACAACAACTTAAATAAAAACTATCAAATGGCGACGACCAAAACAAATAACAGCGACAAACGGTAAACGGCAAACGGTAAACGGTAAACGGTAAACGGTTAGCGGTAAACGGTAAGTGTTGAACGGATAGCGCAACAACAAATCCAGTGTTTGGCATGTTTCACATTTTTGCCAAATCGTTTCCAGCGGCAGTCAGCTTCTACGAGTAGGAGATGCCAACTGAGAGCGGAGAGAGAGCGAGACAGACAGCAAGAGCGAGAGACAGAGAGAGAGAGGGAGAGAGAGAGCGCACGTGGTGAGCACGCACATGGGTGAGAACGAGATGGAATGATGCAGCATGCGACATGCGTTGCTCCTTTTATTATTGTTGTTGTTTATTGTTCTTGTTGCGGTTGTTATTGTCACAGCATAACTTAACCGATTTGTGTACATCTCTGTCTGTGTGTGTCTCTGTGTGTGTGTGTGTGTGTTAGTGTCACCGTGCGTAATGAGTCAGGAACAACAACAAAGGACGACGGACGAAGGACGACTTCAGCTTTTGACTCTTGGAGTCTCAGTTAGACGGCCCCCACTCGCTGCATCTCTCTCTCACTCTCTCTCTCCCCCCTCTCTCCCGCTCTCTCTCTCTCTCTCTCTGAAGTGGACCACTTGGCGCCTTGTTGCTGCTGCTGCTGCCGCTTCTTTTGTTGCTGTTGTTGTCTTCAAGCCGTTTGTTTCTTTTTTGTTTTTTTTACCAATTCATTTATGTAATTTTCATTCAAATTCTCGCTCGTTTCATGCGCGTCCGCGTGCGCCGTTTATGCAACTGTCGACGACGATGGCACAGAACATTTTCACTAGTGCAGCGACACACACACACACACACACACACACACACACACACACACAAGCACACACACAAGCACACACTCAAACACCTCGATAAGTTTTGGCTGCTTTAGAAATTGAAATGGCAAGAACAATCACAGGAACAGGAACAAAAACAACAACGAGCCAAAAAACCAAAAGAAAAGAATAAAAGGAAAAATTGATTGCTAAACGCTGAAGGACTCACAAAACAATGCAATGAAAATGCAATGAAACTGCAAATGGCGAATGAAAATAACGTTTAACGTTTCTTTGGCGCCATCAGCTGCACACTCACACACACACACACACACTCACACACACACACACACCAAGCTCACTCTTGTACCTCCATCCCTTTGCTACTACTGCCTTATCGTCACTTGCACTTTAGCGGCAGCAATTTATGCTTGTAATTTGGTCGTAAGACTGAACACTGCAAGCAAGCAAAAGCGACACAGAGAGAGAGAGAGGGAGAGGGAGAGGGAATGTGAGAGAGGGAGAGGGGGAGTGGCGCAAAATTTGTTTCTCGTACTTTTACTTTTAATTTTATTGCTGTGTGTTTGTTACACAATACTCTATAAACAGACCAAAATACACACACAAACACACACGTGTGTAATTATAGACAGCTGCTCCACATTGGCCAGATATATATGTATATATATAAATATATTTATATACATATAATAGCATGTATGTGTGTATGTGTGTGCATGATATGTATATGCTTATTTGTTCACGTATGTGTACAAATATCCATATATAAATGTGTGTGTGTGTGTGTGTGTATGTGTGTGTGTGTGTGTGTGTGTGTGTGTGTGTGTGTTCGTGTGTGTGTGCATTTCAGACCGTCTTGGGGGCTTAGAAGCGCAGCAGACAAACGGACAACAAACACTGCCAGCGACAGGCAAACAAAGCACGCAAAGTGTTTGCTCGAATGACGCCTCAGCTGCCAGTACATCACTCAGTCACTCAGTCAGTCAGTCACTCAGTCAGTCAGTCAGTCAATCTAAACGCAACGATGTGGCTGACTTTGATGAGTTTGGCTTAATGAGTGATGCGACTGTGGGCGACGGGTAGCAAAGTGGAGGGGAAAGCAATTGAATTGAATGAAATGGAGAAATTTGTGCGAATTTGTGGTTTCCCACAGCTTTGGTTACATTATTGCCTGGCAATTGCTCAATTAGAAATTATGGCATTAGGCAGTTCGGTCTGCCCACAAACCCATCGATAATAATATACACATACCGTTATATTGAATAAGTAAATATTTCTATGAGTAGCTGGTCTTTGGGACAAACTGCCTAACGCAGAAACACCAGAGCACTTTAAATGCAAATAATTATCGATCGATATTGGCTTTCCATAAAATCGCTCAATATCGAATTTTGAATCGAGTTATTTATCTTTTCGTACTCATTTACTTGGGGAATCAATTTCATAAATATTTATTAATGTTCAGCTTTGGTGGTGCCTTGTTGTTTGCCATCTTGTCGACTGATACATCATTTGAATTTGCCTTCATTATCGAATTGACACAATGAAAGAAGCTTTAATAAATCCTGATTGCCACAGGTATAAATCAGTTGGGGATTGAAAATGTAGCACAATAACGAGCTACACAAAATATATCAAAATATGAATTTGAACATAGTTTTAGAATCGATCTAAAACACATTTAACATGTGCCTAGACTAGGTTCAGGAAGTGGGAAAAAGGGAAAATAAATTGATTGCAAAGATAGTTCCTTGATGCACCCAGATTAAATGTGAAATTCTGTGCAACATTCGGATTTACAAAATGTATGCAATAATAAATAGGATTTGGCTTAATTCATTTTTCAATTCCTTTTTTGTTCCAAAATTTGTATTTCGAAAGCAGCTTAAACATTTAATTTGTATTTTGATGTGTAATCAGCTGAATTAAGCTCGGCACGAAAACGGTCAATAAAGCATGCATTTAATTTTAGACTGGGTCAGTCGCACAAGCACACACACACACACACACACACACACACACACACACACACACACAGACACATGAGGAAAATAGCAATGTTTATTTGAGCAACCATTGATTTTCCCCTTTTTAAACTTTTGGCCAAATTATGCGAACGTATTCTCTGTGTGTGTGTGAGTGTGTGTGTGTGTGTGTGAGTGTGAAGAGGAGAGATGTGAAATTTCAGCTAACTAAGGAAAACGCTGAGCAATGCTTGTAGGAGAGTGCAATTTAAATGAGGTCTCCTTACATTTTGTGCAGGACATTCTCGATTGCCTGGTAGATGCGTATCATGGGCTGGCCTCCGCAGCTGATCCAGGGTTGCTCCAGTGCACCACAGCTGGCTCAAATCGCTGGAGCACAGTCACAAAATAATATTGCAGCCACTTGAACAAAAACACACAAAACAAACAAAACAAACCGCTGGCCGAGCAGGAGCAGCAGCAGACGCAGCAGCCACAAAGCCGCTGCACGCGGCAGCCATTTTCGAGCGGCACACCTAGGAAGCCGGGAGGCGACTCTCGAGTAAGCGGTAACGGGCAACGGTAAGTGACGGACGGGTTCGCGATTCTAAGCACAAGTGTTAGCTGGCTAAACAAGAGAGAACTGACTTTAGCGACGCTTCCGCTTTTTATTTGTGCGCCGCGCCGCGCCGATTGCAACTGCAACTGCAACGGCAACGGCAACTGCCAACGGCAGCAACATCAGGGCCTAAAAATGTTTGCCTGACTGCCCAAAAAATCAAACACACTCACACACACACACACACTCACACACAGAGCCAAATAAGGAAAAGAAGAAAAAATGGCAAAACTGGTTGACAGCTGAAAGGCGCTCCACACACGCTCCACAACAACAAGGAAATCATAAGGGACAGCAGCAACAACAATATCAAATGTTTGTCACCACATCAGAAGCAGCAGCAGCAGCAGCAGCAGCAGTAGCAGCAACAACCTCATGTAAAAATGTCAAGCAACAGCAGCAACAACAAGCAACAAGAATGCTGTAGTCGAGAGAGCTCGACTAGCAGATACCCTGAAGACAAGTCTTTACTGGTCTGTAATGGTCATTGTTAAGGGTAATTCATTTAGTTCTTATTACCTTAACTATCGGCCAAGTGAAGAAAACTTCATCTGCGTTTGCAGTACGAGAATTGAAATTCCAAGTTGACTAAGCCGGGAAACTTACAAATGTTCTGACGGACGGACATGGCAAGATCTATGCAGTGGCCCAAGAATTTGTGTACCTAATTTGTCTGTGACATGCACATTTTTTGCGAAACTTGTTTGTACCCTTTTTAGCCTATTTCAATGGGCTTTAGGGTATTACAAGTTGCACAGCCGCCGCTCAACTTTGGCCCCGGCGCTCATCAATTGATGAAGGGCGTCGGCCGCAGGCAGCACCAACAACAGTGTGGCAACAACAGTTGCAACAACAACATAAAAAGACATTACAAAACGCAGCGCTGCAGCAGCGACGACAGCTGCCCTTTTTGGCGTTTGAACTGCGACAGCAGCAGCAAAAGCAGCAAAAGCAGCAACAGCAACAACAGCAGCAACAGCAACAACAGCAACAACAACAACAGCAGCAACAGCAGCAATAAATGCAGCCACTTGAGTGCGCAATAGGTCTATGTGCTATTTGTTTGTGTGTCTGTGTGTGTATGTGTATGTGTGTGTGTGTTTGTGTCTGTGTCGCGCACATTTAAGCGGACACTTTGTCATACAAGGCGCCTCAACAAAAATATTATTTATACAGCCCAAGAGCTGTTGCTGTTGTTGTTTATATTGCTGCTGCTGCTGCTGTTGCTGCTGTAGTTGTTGTTGCCATTGTTGTTGCACGCCCTTTAGTCAGTGCGCTTATTGTTTGCTTGTTGGCATTTGGCTTCAATTTGTTGGCTCTTTTGAACTTTTTCTTTTTGGTAATTTTTCCCGTCTAACTTATAGTCTTTCCAACTGGGTATGCACAACTTGCACACAATTGAGCAAATATGAATAGGACATAAATTATTTTGTAGCACACTTCAAATTAATCAGTTGAACTTGATAAGAACTATAATGAAATATTCTCATGCACGCGATTCTAAGGAAATTGCTTATGTAGCTGGTGTTACAGTTACAGGGTATCTGCTAGTTTTTTTGCTGGCGAGCAAATATAATCTCATTTAGAACTTTGGCTTAAAGACAACAATAGAATTTCATAGAGAGGGAGTAGGAGAGACAGGGAGAGAGAGAGAGTAATTGCTGGAAAGAGGGACAGAGAAAACCCAAAGAAGAGAGAAAGAGTGAGACAGAGAGAGAGAGAAAGAGAGAGAGAGAGAGAGACATAGAGAGTGTGTGAGCTAGCTCATCATAAATGACGAGCAACTAAAAAGTTGCTGCTAATCTTGTTGCTCTCGATGTTGCTGCTGATGTTGTTGGTTTCGCAGCAGTTCACTGAATAATATGACAACTGCTCGGCCACACAGCGTGAATGTGTGCGTGTGTGGAACTGTTTCTGTAAAAGACAGTCGGCAGTCGAGTGAAGAGTTGGTCGCGTGATGCGAGTCGAAAACTTGATGACGGCCAATAAATGACAACAGCAGCAACAGCAACAGCAACAGAGACGGCGGCAACAGCAGCCAAATGACAAAGCAGTTGAAAGTCAGCGTAAGGCAATAAAAGAAGATGAACGACAGACAGTCAGGCGGGCAGCAACTAAATCGCTGCTGACGTCGTCATGCCACACGCTGTCAGCGCCACGGGAAGCCACTGGCAATTGCCGGATACACTGCAACACTTTTGCAATATTTTCCAAAAATGAATATGAAATTACTTTTTGCGAGACTTTAATTTTTTCGAGTTGCTTAAAAATGGAGATTTCCTAACTCAACTTTCGCATTTAAAAATTGCTCCTGAGTTTTGAAAGAAATGCAGATAAATAGAGAGGGAGAGACGAAGAGAGAGAGAGAGAGAGAGAGAAAGAGTGAGAGAGAGAAAGATAGAGAGAAAGGAAGAAAAAGGACAGAGAGGAAGAGAGAGTGCAAGAGAAAGGGAACAGAAGAAAAAAGAGAGAAGAAAAGGGACAAAGAAAGACGGCAATCTCAATTCTACGACATAAAAATAGTTTATTTTATTAACATGTTTTTACTTCATTTAAAGCCTAAAAAGATGATTTGGATTAAATTACTTAAATAAAATACACCTCCTGGTATTTAATAGAACTTAATTGCTATTTTGTATGACATGCTATGAATATCGCACGAAATTAAATTGACATCGAAATTTGGTTTGGTGTATGGCAGCCGCCAACTGGCAGCTCGCAACTGGCTACGGGTAACTTGCAACTGTGGGGCAGCAACTTTGGCAACTTTGTCGCAGCGGCCAATAATAAATAAATGCAAAACAGTCGCCGCAGCAGCAGCCATAAGACAAAGCTGACTAAGGTGGCGGCACACAGGTGAGTGCAAAAGTCTTTAAGGCTGTTGCTAGACGTGGCCATGACGTCAGAGCAGCAGAACAGCAGAACCGCAGAACAGCAGAACAAGTTCATTGGGGGCAGGTAGCACGATTTAGCGCTAATGGGAGCGCTGCAGTGGCGTCGTCGCAGTCCCGACCTTCGTCCGAGGCATGCAGCATGCGGACAACACTGACACACACATACACACACACACGCATACAATCACACATGTGCACCATCCACATTATTCATGCAGTGCAGCGCATGTGGCAGGCACAAGCACAAACACCAACAACAACCACAACGACAACGACAACGTGCAACTTTTACTTTCATTCGCTGTTTCGTGTTCAATTCTGCCGGGGCGAGTTCAAGGCCAAGTTGGTGTTGGGCCAAAGGGGTTGTTTGGTTCGTTAACAGCGTCGGCTAATTGGCGGCACTTGAACTGAAATTACAACAAATACATATCCACACACACTAATACACTCACACATGCACATCAATGCATGCATCGCCTGGCTGCCTGGCTGCCTGCTTGGCACAAATTTCATAGCATACTTTTGAGCGCTGCGCAAAGAAGTCGTGCAATATTCATGAATATTCGTGAATATTGGTTACATTTATGGCAGTTCCAAGCCAAAACAGCTGCTAGTTTTCTGAATGAATCAAGGTTGTCACATACGGCCAAATTGTGGAGTCTTTCTTTACACGTATGCAGAAAGTTACAATTTTGTTTATCATGTTTTCTTTCCTTTTTTTGCTTCTTTTTTTTGGCATGGGTCTAATTTGCCAGAGTATTTGAACAAAACAGCTGATAAATTACAAATTTATAGGTTCATATTCGTTGCACAGTGATGCAAGTCTACACTGCACAAAAGGTGGCGGCGCTCATCCATATATCGAGTAAGTAACAAATCGATGTGAATGGATTAATGAGTAACTGACGCAAAAGTATGATTACAAAAGGGGGGCCAAAAACTTTTAACATGAATGTTTTTTTTGCAAGTATGATCATAAAATACGCTTCAGTTGCAGTCTCAAGCCACGGTACCAAAAATCGGGCATATCGATAAACATTTTTGTGGCACTGTGTTATTGATAAAAACACTTTGGACGACGCGTTGAAAAATGCAAATCAGCTGCCAACATTGGGGCGCTTATACTTGCATCAGACACGCCCACATCCCCTGACCTCGCCAAAGGACTCTTGCAGTCCAGTCCCCTTGCTTCCGTTACCGAACCAAACCTGCCCCCTCCACTTCCCCCTCCCCAAACTTCCTGACCTACACTCCCCGTTTGCAATTAGCTACAACAACAAAGTGCAGAATAAAATTGTGACTGGGCGTCGAAATGTTGTATACCCTGCAGAAAGGCTTTGCATAAGGTAGTCAAAGCACTTTGTGTCGCGAGACAGGAAATATTTTGGAATTGTGAAATTGAAGTATTGATTATAATAAAATGTGAGAAGTAAGAATGTAGAGGGTATGCATTGGTTCATAACTTGCAACTTCAGCCGCTTTGCTTGTGAATTTTTCTTTAGCATTGCTTTCGCTTATCGCACCACAAAGATCGCCACAAAGGCCATGTTACGAAATTATTGGACACATTTACTCACACACACGCATATACACACACACACACACACACACGCACAAACACACACGCATACGCTGCGCCGTTGACATGCAATGCAAATAGTCAACACGCCGCCACATGCCGTGCACACAAATCAAGGGCACTTGGCCCATGTTAGCCCACAGTGCCAGTGCCCCACTCCCTCACACAACCCCGTCCCCACCACCCCACCACCCCACACCCCCTCTTCACATCGCACATAACCCACACAACAGAGCCGATTGCCTTCCGCAGTGTACAACAATTGGGCGAGGTCGCTGTGGGCGGTTTGCGAGTTGCCGGGCAATTCAAATGGCGGCTACAAGTCGCGGCGCATGTTTTCCTTGTGGTTGCTGTTGTTATGGTTGCTGTTATGGTTGCTGTCGCTCTGTGTGTGGGTGGTGGGGGTGTGGCAGCTTGTGTTGCCGTTGCCAATTAACTGAAACTGCAGAGTAATGTTTTCCAGGCGCGAAACTCTATTCGGAGTTTCGACTTTGTTTTGCATGTCTACACACACACACACACACACAAATATACACACACAGAGAGACACACGCACACACGTTACATTATTTAAGTCATTGTTAGGTGCCGGCTGTTTGTGTTGTTGTTGTCGTTGTTGTTGTTGCTGTGGCATTGACATAAATTTCGTTGGCCAAATGAAATGGCAGCAACGGAAGCAGCTAAAAAGCGCGCAAGCAACAACAACAATAACAATAATAATAACAATAACAATAACAATGGCATCAATGCAAAGGGCAAACAACACACGCGCCACACAACATACACACACACAACACACACACAACACACACGCAAGACACACGCAAGGCACATTAGAGCAATTTTCTCGCAACATTTTTCTTTTGCTTTTTATTCCATTTTTTTTTGTTGTTTTATTTGTACTTTTTTCTGCAATTTTGCGCTGTTGTATTACATAAATACGAATCAAAATAATCTACATAGTGCGAGTATTAAAAAAGGAATGCGATGAAAGCGCAGAAAAATGGCCCAAGCAAACGGCAAACATTCTGGCTGAGACGGAAAACTCCGACTGCTGCAAAATATTCAATTTAATGAGAAAATCGAATACTGTCAGTGAATGAACATTTGTGGAAAAGAAAGCAAGAAAAATGTGGGACGAGTAAGAAAACTACACGCCGAGGCCAGATTTGAAAAGAGATTTGCTTTTGTTGTTATAGTAAACAGCATTGGTATATCAAAGCCAAAAATAATAAATAGTAAAATTCTACAAAAATTATAAACTGAACGTAAAGAAACAAATGATTACATAATGAACATGTTTGATTTTTAACTTTGTTGTAGAATCCTCAATTTAAAAAGATTTAGAAAGAAAAGAAAATAAAAGAAAAGATTTTAATGTCCGAAACATTTGCAAAATGCCACTTTATAAAAGATTACCTGACGTCTTTCAATCTACAATTGAATTAATCAATGAAACGAAAATGGGACATGAATTGCGAAAAGTATTTTTAGGAAGTTGTGAGCCTGTCACAAAAACTTATTTTCATTTCTATTGATATAAACAATTAGCTACGGCATAAGTTATCCGAGTTAAAATAAACTAATCACGAAATGTACTCAGTTGATAACTGAAAATAACAATGCATTTCACTTTTATACTCAGGGGATATTTTGCACTTGTGCTCCGCAGGCATTTTAATTTGACCTTGAATTTATATGGAACACGTTTATAGACATACACGTTCGTACAAGCACACGCTCTGACACACACACACACACACACACACACACACACACACACACACACAGTCGTTCACACACACATCTTTAGAAATTAATTTTAATAATACGTCTTATGCAACGCGGCGTATGCGTAATGAGGCATTTCCCATCAGCGTCAGGCACTGTTCAGTGTGTGTGTATTGTGAGTGTGTGTGTCTGTGTGTATGTTGTTGAGTTATGCCGGCTCCAGTTAGTCGCAGAGATGACTCCGCACATTCATTTTTGTAGTTTTTCCCCTTTTTTTTTGTTTGTGCTTCCTACTCTGGCAGCGATTTTTGATATTTGTGCGATTTTTGTCTGCGATTATGGCGACAACGACACAAACGGCGCCGGCTATAAAATTATTTGCTAAAAAGGCAAAATCAACAGAAGATGAAGAAGAGGAAGAATACTGGCTGGGCAATACTCGGAAATGACTGCCTTATTCGGAGTCGTTGTCTCAACGCGACAGGGCAATGACTTGGACTTGGCATTTTGAACTCGTCTCTTTTGCTACTCGCTCTAGACAGTCACTGGCATTACGCATACGCCATGAAAAGAACCCAAAGCAACTTCATTTAAAGTGAGCAAAGGAGAAATACCCTACAACATGTCTAAGTTTAGGCATGTAAGGCACATAAGACAAATTTTGAATGATAATAAAATTAACGATTGAGGACACGTCATATTTTGCTTACTTATCAGTTAGTTAGTTTGATCTTGAACAGCATCACTAGCTGAGTCGATATAGCCATGCCTTAAGTTCTAAAACTGTTTTGACAGCGCTTGTGTTGTTGTAGCCGGTCGGATCGGATCACTCTGTAATTAGGCTGCCGTAGAAACGATCGATGAAACAATGATGAGTTTCAACATGCAAAAAACCTTTCTGTACACCGAGCAAACTCACAGAAAGTCTGACCACTAAATCATATAACCTCTTCGGCTTTGTAAATTTATAAAACAAAAAAAAGAATATCTATGTATATATATATATAATATTTGGCATACCCAAGATAGGAGATTTGTTTCGATTTGCGTTTTATATCACTATTTATTTTGTGTAAAAGGGTAGGGTATCCATAATATGCAAGAAAATGTAAAAGAGCAGGCATATTAAGTCACCTACATACCAATTTTGGGGCTCTTTCGTTACAGTTGAGAGCACTGTCGATTGCTGCTGATGCAGCTGTTGGGGTTGACTTTATATGGAGTCATCTTTAATATACCCCATGCGAAGCACAATGGTGAGCAGGCTATGCAGAGTATCAATAAAGCAGGCTCCAAACTCTATGTTAAAGCTGTGCAAAGCCAAAAATATGTATTTAAAGGTTTTTATGTGATGATGATGCACCATAATTGTGTTGAATGTTTGAGCATAGGCGGAAGCTAAAGCTGAAATCGCAATGGGGTTGGGTGTAGCGGGTAGGAGGAAAAAGCAAAGAAAAACCGCAAACTTCAATATGCTTTCCCAAAATCATTTATTCAAGTTGTTGCTAAATGGAAAAAAGCAAAGAAACCGAAGCAATTTGCAAAGTAAGAGCAAAACATGAATCGAAAAGAAACTGAAAACTTCAAAATTATATATAAATATATAAATATATATATAGTTATACATATGTAAGGATATGTAAAAATCAGCTGGATTGGCGGGTGGTTTCTAACTAAATTCGTGTTAAGAGCTGTGCATTTTGTTTTTCTATTTTGGTACTTCTCATAGCCATAGTCCTTGAAGTTGAACTTGTCCTTGTCTTTGTCTTTATCCTTGTCCTTCTTCTTGCTGATGGCAGGCGTGTTCTTGCGAGGCCGATTCATCATCGGATCGTCCATTTGACGCGATGCCTGTTGTCGCACCTGTGGCGGCGGTCCTAGTTTCTTCTTCTTCTTCGGTTCCGTCTGTTGCAGCAGCTGCTGCTGCTGCAGGAGAAGAATTTGTGGTTGTTGCAGCAGCTGCATCTGTTGGTGCTGGAGCTGCAGCTGCTGCTGCTGCTGCTCCTTCCGCTCTAAAAAGGCAGCGTTCGCCGATGCAACAGTCGCAATGCGCTGCTGCTGCTCCATTTGCTCAAGCTGCTGCTGTTGCTTCTTCTTGTGGAACTGCACCAGCTGCGAGCTGCGTCGCCGCAATGCAGCACCGTATGGGCCGAAGCCATCACCTCCATTGGCCGCACCACCGACGCCGAACAGCTTGCGTATGCGTCGCTTGTTGATGAAGCCACCGAAATTGACAGCGAGACCCAAAGGTCCACCACCAGCTGCACTACCCGCAAACGTCACCGGACACGGACTGTGGGACGTTGAGCTTCCCGGCTCGCTGGCGCCAGCAACCATTTGGCTAAAGTTGCTGTCGAGATCACAGCTGGTGCTGCCGTTGAAGGTGCCACCACCGATGGTGCCAGCAGAGTCGGCACCACACGGAAACAGATATGTATTCAGCGTGCTGAGTGTTGTCGATGTCCCAGGTCGACTGATCGCGCCCAGGCTCAATCCGTTGCCGCTACTGCTGCACGGATTGCTGTCGGGTAGTTGCAGTTGCAATGTCATCGGCAGTGGCAACATGATAGCCGTTGAGCCGCTAATGTTACCGCTGCCAGTGGTGCCCGAGCTGCTATCATAGCTGTGCGGATTCACATAGATGTGATTGTTGTTGCTGCTGTTGTTGTTGTTGCTGCTGTTGTTGCTGTTGCCGTTGTTTGTATCTATTGTTGCCGTCGTGTTGTTGTTGCTGCTGCTGCTGCTCGTGTGTGTGGCTGCGATGCCGCTGACGATGAGACCGCTGCTGCTGCTGATGTTGTTCTCATTGTTGTTGTTGCTGGGCTGGTGGCTCTGGTTTTTGCTGTTGTTATTGCTGTTGTTATTGTTGTTATTGCTGTTGCTGTTGCTCAATGGTAGGCAATTATTGTTATTGTTGCTATTACCGCTGCGCGCTGGCGCTGTGGCGGGGCGTGGCGGTGCTGTTGTTGTCGTGGTTATTGTTGTTGTGTGTGCAATATCAACACGACTGCTGATATTGGTGGGAGTTGCTGTTGCTATGTCTGCTGTTGGTCTAGCTGTTTCTGCTGGTGGTCGCGGCTGTTGCTGCTGTGCACGATCATTTCCATTGCTGTTGCTGTCGTGATTGCCATTTCCATTCGTTGCACTCATGGTTGAGTTGCAATTGTTGCTAGTTGAAACCAATTGATGCACAGTTTTGATATAATGAGACTTTTCTCACAGTGTATAAATTGCTCTCAAAATTTATTTAAAGCTAAATTTCATATTTATTTTTTTTACTGTCTCAAAAATGCTTATAAGCTCAGCTACTTTTTTAAAGTGGTTATTTATGCATTTAAGCTTGTTATAAATTCAGTGTTGATTGATTTAAGTTAAGTTAAGATTATAGTTTTAAGTTTTTAAATTGATCGATTTAGATGATGTTTATAAATTGATTTTAAAATGCTCTTATTAACTTAGTTGGTTATTAATTTGCCAAAGTTTATTTGTGTGGATGGCTTTTAAGGGTTATATATTTTCGTGATTGTTATTAATTTGATTTGATTACATTTATTATGATTGTTTGTTTATAACATTTAAAAATATTAATTGTATTAATTCTTAATTGTTTTATTCGATTTGGTGCACGTTGAAAATTGGTTTTAAAATTGTTTTTTTACTATTATTAATTATTAATAACTATGTTAAGCTTTTCAATTGCGTATTTTTTTATTTGTATTATTTTATTGTAAGCTTAACTGCGAAGCACATGAGTTTTCATGCATCTTTCACTGCACTCAGCACTAAAGCACATTTGAACAAAGCCAAAAAAAAATGTGTATTGGGTTAGTTTTGTGGCAGACCACTTGTTTATCACAGTGTTTGTGTTTGATTTGCATTGGTAGGGCAGTAAGTACTGTAACACACACGCACACTCTTACCCACACATACACACACAGGCACGCACACACACACACACACACTCACATATACACACATACACATATGCTTAGAAATGCATAGCAAAAAAAGTGGCAAAAAAATGTATCCAACGCGGATCGCGCGGCACTAAAATCCAGTGAACTAAACTGAGCTGAACTGAACTGAGCTGCACTGAACTGCACTGCTGTGTCCCTCTTTTTTGTGCCTGGTCAACTACTGTTGGCCAACACTGTTATCAGTCAGAGCCACGTGCTTAATGCGCCGCGTGCCACAATTGTATGAACTCTGTGGCGCGTTGTTGACAATGCCACAGCGCCAACAATCGCCGCCGCAGCGGCAGTAGCAGCAGCACCAACGAAGTTAAAACACTCGCACATATACACACAGACAAACACACACACATACACCGTGTGAAAGAGCGAGCGAGCGAGCGAGCGAGAGAGAGAGAGAGAGAGACATAAACACGCACACGCACGAAGCAGTTGCGCTGTGTTAACTGGGCCGATGAGTTGGCTAACTCAAACTGGAAGTCGAGTCCTGAGACTGGGGCCAGACTCGCGCTGTCTGCCAGCGTTGCGACTTCTTCAAAAAATGCCAAACAATTGGCCAGAAATCTAAGCCAAAAGCAGCAGACAAACCACTTGAAGCACACACACATGCACACACACATGCACACATACATACAACGACACACACAAACACATATTTGTATAGTTGTAGTAGTTGTCGTGTTCGGGCTAAATTTCGGGAGTCTTTCGGTTCAGTTGAGTTCACTTCATGGCTAACTTAACTAAATGCCGCGCTGCAGCAGCAATGGCAGCAGCACACACACACACACACACACACACACAGACACACACAGACACACACACACACACATACACATGTACACACTCACACACACTCTCGACTTTAACTCAACTCGGCTGCTCATCGGCTGGCAACTCGTGAACTCTGACAAAACTGTAACTGTAACTAATGTATTAGTGTTGTTGCTGGTTTGTTTGTGCTGCTGCTGCTGCTGTTGTTGCTGTTTCTGTTGCTGTTGTTGTCGACCTGCCAGCCGAGGCGGCAACATTTCAATTCGGATTTAGCGAATCGTGCCACTGTTCCCAACACAGATCTCCTCTTCCACCCAGCACCCCCTCCCACCCTAGTCATTGTCCTCGGTCCTCGTCACAGCAGTTGCTCTTTTTCTCTCCTTATTTTTATTATTTTGTTTTCTTTTTATTTCGTAACGGTTTTTACCATGTGACGATTAATAGTATGAGTGTGTTTGTGTGTTTATGTGCTAGTGCGGCAGCTGCTACTTCCATAAAGCTGTCACTTGTTCAACTACTACTGCTGCTGCTGCTGCTGTTGCTGCTGCGGCATGTCGGATCAAGCACATCTGCAACATTGTCAACAACTCGCGTGGCCACTGCTGCTGCATCTGTTGTTGACAACGAAAAACGCCACATGACACTTTAACCCCTTTACAAATCAGTTTGGGATAACATTAAAAAATATTCTCTTATTAACTATTCCTTTTTTTAGAGCATTTTGCATCTGGCATCATATAAAATGTTTATGAGAGTGCTTATATTATGCATAACAGTTATACCCTGGACATATCCAAGGCTTAAATCGGGTATAAAAGTGTGGATACATAAAGTGAATGTTCCTATCTGAAGCATCGAGTCAGGCAGTATTTATATGATATTTATTAGAAGTTATTCTATCCAAGTTGCTAAACTATTTCTGTTTTCACTTTTCACAAGCTTAGATGGATTACCTTTATGCTTATAGAAATCCATTTAAGATCACGTTATTAATGTATTCATTCATTTCCTTTATGTTCACATTCCTTGTTGCATAATTCCTGATTTTAGACCTTATCAAAAGGTTGCCTTCAACGGTGAAACAACTCAATAATTGCCATTGCAGAACATATTGTCATTAACAAAATTTGAATTACATACAAGTTTCAGCCAAATATTGATGACTTTGGCTGTGTTTTTAATCAGAAAGTCGACATGCATATGTGTAAATAGACCTTGGCGGTGCCCTCACGCAATTCTCACTTTAATGGAGGTCGAATATTCGTTGCGCTTTGCAAGAACAACGTGTCGCATGCGCAATCTGCCGAACTTATATGACGCATTCGCAACGTGAGCCGGCAGCACAGAGTGAGTAAAAAGAGGAGGGAGACTAACAGTGAGAGTGAGACAAGAACAAAGATAGAGACGGAGACAGCGACAGAGATTGAGACAGAGATGGGGCAGAGATAGAGACAGAGACAGAGGACAGAGAAAACGTGTTTGGATCCTAACGCAGAAATGCAAAATGTATTTTTATGTTTGTGTGTGTTTTGTCTTCGTGTTTGAGTCGGCCATGCAAATTGCCAGTGTCATAGTACAGAATTTTTGTTGTTTTTGGTTTTGTTATTTGCTGCCGTGTTGTGTGTTCATTTTGCATTTGAGGCAACCTTCATGGCTAATAAGCAGCCTGCCAGCAGTCACGGCACGTGTAATATACGCTGAGGGGCTCACACTTACTCCACTCAAAGTGCGAGAGCGAGAGGAAGTCAAACAGAGAAAGAGAGAGGGAGAGAGGGAGAGAGCGAGAGAGAGAGAGAGAGAGACATAGCGAGAGAGTCAGCAAAAATATTGATCAAATTTTTTTTCGGCTTGTCGGCGTTGCCACACAACAGCAAGTGGGACAAAATGAAATCGGTTGGTAGCCTATAGCGAATGTCAACCAAACAAACAAATAAATTCTCTTAAGCCCACCCGCGCAACTGTAATGGACCAGCCCCCTTAACCCCCTCCACAGCCCACCAAACCGCACCTCATCCCCAACCAACGGCTTACACTCATCGCTGAGAGGCTGCCCCATCAGCATGGACTTCCAAAGTGCAGCTCTGGATGACGCCTTGCATTGAACATACCAACAGATCCTATTCCCACACTCACCCCCACCACCACACACACCTCTACTCTGATTACCCTTTTACCCACTTACCACCCCCCCTCCCCGCCTTGGCCCCATCCCCTTTTTATGGCACTCTTGCCATAAGGCGCACACAATGGCAAAACGATTTTCGTGCTAAAAATAACCAAATTGATGGCGTCTTTTAGTCAGCCCTCCTGTGTCTGTGTGTGTGTGTGTGTGTGTGTGTGTGTATGAGTAAGTGTGCGCTCCATAAAACAGTACAATGGAGCGGGCGGGCGGGCGGTCGGTCGGGCGGTCGCTCAATCGTTCGGATTGTCGGCTAGCTGGTCATGGCCACGGTGAAGGCGAGCGAACAAAGAAAGCACAAGCAAATCAATTAAAAATTTGTTCGTTAAGCGCAACCAAAACAAAGACGCAGAGAAAAACTTTTGGCTGGCCTGGACAAACAGTTGTGCTCGTAATTGTGATAGTTTTTGATTTGTGGCAAGTCTGAGATTCCTGCTACCAATCCTCCACCCCCTTTCCTCTCCGTCCCCTTGCACCTTTTTGTAGCCGCCAGTTGATGGAATTCTTTCGTGCCACCCGACATTTCCGGCAGCCACATCGACTTTGCTTTTCGAGTTGCCGCAACCGCGGACGCCAAATAATGTGTACTGCCTACATCTGGCCAAAACAACAGCTAGCACAATTACAATTACAATTACAGTTACAGTTACAGCTACAGTTACAGTTAAAGCTATGGTTGCCAACCTAACTTTCAAGCATTGGGTACGTTCTGTAAAGCGCTGTTCTGACGATTGAAGTTATTATTGCATGCTTCTGAGGCGAATATTATTAAGGCGCGATTGACAACAGCTCTTTACACTGTAAAACTTAGTCGATATTATGCTGAAACACATCTGCTAATATTGAGGTTGAATATTGTTCAAACATCTGCCCTCATCACTAGGATAGAAAAAAGTGCAGATTGGCTATCGCATGAGATATTGTGGGTTCATTAATAGACATCAGATAGATGGTCTTAAAACGTATTGGGAGCGTATCGATGAGCATTTTATACGCATCGAATACTTTGCAGATGTTGCTAGGCTTTCAACATCGACGGTGCACTTAAAAGCAAATCCTAGTTAGATGAGACAATCAAATAAGATAATTGGAAAACTAGGTAATCATTGTAAATATGACTAGGTATGTTAGCACAATGAGAAAACAATTGTTTTGTGTGAAATGTTTTTTGTTAAATAGGAAGAAGAACTGAAATCAATCAAATGGTCAATCTGAACAGCGCTTTACTGAAGTTATGTTTTCTTAAGTAATTCATAGATATGTATACATAGTTACATCATTTTATAGTTATCCTGCATGACAAACTGCTTCTGCCTGTTGGATTTGACGGATTGGTCACACTTTAATCATTTTAAACAATACTCAACTCAACTCAGTAAAAAAAAAAAGAAAAATGAATTGGAATTTAGACAACCATCGAAGTGTCTAGTTTTCAACCAACTTCCGCAATGCAAACTTCTGATTTTTTCAACATTTTTTTCATGCTTAAAATGTTGCTTGTGGAAGTGACTCGACAATTTCCATTTGCATCGCCTTGCTACCTCTTCTTTTTGTGACGCATCTCGGCGGGCGAACGCACATTGGGCGCCGCGTGCATTATTCCCGACACCAGCTTTGCAGTTTTATTTATTCACCCCGCACCGCAATTACAACAAGAACAACAGTGATAATAAGAACAACAAGTATTTAGAGCACCCCGATGTGAACGGGCGCGCGGGTGAATTTAAAGTGCCGCAGAAGCACAGCAGAGCAGAACCTACGCCTACGTTTGCTTAGGGGGCAGGTGTGGGGAACGAGGGGAAAGCGTCCCATGTCTTCACCAGCAATCGACGCCAATTTGTATACCCTCCTCGCAGAGGGATTGTCACGAAATGCATAACTTGAACTATCTTGATGAAACTATCTTTTTCGCTATTGACTGGCTGTAAAACTCTTCAAATTCAATTTGAAGGCACAACAGTCTTGATCTTTATATAAAGCTTTGATCTTGGCAATCATTTTTGTCGGGGATGGCCTCTTGAAGCTAATACATTTTCGTTTCTCAAAATGACTGATCTCAAATCATTGGTTAGGCACGCCACAATGATTCAATTAACATCAAATTACTATTTTCATTTGTATTGATAATTTTATATTTGACCAGCTGACCGTTGCCTAAAAGGGTATATCATATTCGGCTTACGAAAGGTTGCTGTTCTTTCTGTTTGCTTTCTAATTCAATTTTCTGGCCTGCGAGGGTTGCTTCAAGAACCTTGGCTTTGGCCACTACCGGAAATGCACAGAGATATAGGGCGAGAGAGACCGAAAGAGAGAGAGAGAGAGAGAGAGAGGGAGAAAGCAAGAAAAGATAGTGAGGGACAAATGGAAGAGAGCAATTAGTCAGGAAAATATGAGCAACAGCTGACCAAAGGGTGTCTTTCATAATCTCTACAGCTGCGTTCACGAAAACTATGCAAAATGAGCTTCAAAGTCAGCCCGCCAAAGGTGGTTAGGGGCAGTGGACGGGGAAGGGAGGGTTGTTTGTCTTGCTGAAAACACACAACAAGAACGCGCAGTGGTTGGCGCTCTTTAAGTCGCGCTCAAGGCCAAACGCCACTTGGCCACTGTCCGCCGCTTAATAATTGCCCGCAATATGTCACCACTCCCCAACACTCACACTCGCACTCACTTACACACACACACACCCCTTGACATGCACCCCTTGAGGTATGGCCCATGCTAACATATGTGCAGCGTTAATTGGCTGCAAGCGGCAAATCGATGGTGACAGGCGCTGAAGCATAACTGTAAAGCATATAAACATACACACACACACACGCGCACCACCAACCATGCACAACACAGTTCATTGGCTATCATTTTGGGTCTGTGCTCCTCAGCTGGGAAGGTCAGTTTCAAAGTGTGACAATTGACACAAGAGAATGACAAGTGTTAGAAATTATAATGAGGAATGCTTGAGTGAAGAATGCTCGACTGGAATATACCCTGGCCCCAAATCTTTACCAAGCATGATTCAATGATCAAAGAATATTCATTCCCTATTAGAAAGCTATATTTGTACTTTTTTTAAAATCATTGTTATCGGTAATCGATTTTAATCTGCATCTCGAAAAAACGGAGGGGAAGTTTTATGTCGATGGGATTAAATAATTTATTTTCCAAACAAAGATTCAAGCTCTGTAATCTGACACAAAGACGAACATGACTAAATGGACTAAGCCGGCAGCTGATCCACCTGTTTCTTACATATAACTTTTACTATATTTAATGGGCAAGGCATAAAAAGTTTCAGGGGTTGGTTTAGACTTGTTGTGTTGCCAACGGCATTGTTGCCGACTGGGTGTGAAAATAGCACAAAACGAGCTCTGCGATTCCCAGAAAGCAAATTTATGTTTTGAAAAACATTTGGTTGGCAGCTGGCTAAGTCGAAGCCTAAGCTGAAAAAAATAATTCTGAAGATCGATTTAACTTATCGACAACTCTTCAGTAGTTTCATTGTGACGAACCATTTAATTGACTTGACAGCTATTCATCGATCCATACGCTGACGCAGTCCAAGCAGACCCTACTTAACCTAACCGAATCTAACTAGAATCTCAAGAGACCCTACCGCACAGCATCTACTCTTAAGATCACATAATCTCTGCTAAACTGTACCCCTCTGCAGTTTAATTTTTTTTGTTTATGCTGCTGGCTCGCTAATAAATTACACCTTGTTATACTCTGATACCGAAGGTGTAAGAGTATATGGGTTGTATGGAATGTCCGTCATTGTTTCTGTTTGTCACTGAAAAGCTAAGAAAACAATAAAGTCGATAATTGGAAATCGGTCAAGCCACATATCTCATACAATTAAAATCGAATTATTGTTTTACTGTTAACACATTTCAAAGAGCGGTACAAATTTCCTGGTCCTGCACACGGGGAACCCCACCCTTTGCCGCAGCGCGCCACAAAAATGTTGTTTGCCACCAGTTATCGGATTATATTACAGCGGTATAAGAGTATTTCGCAGCCGACCTAACCCGACGGCAACGTTCTCACTTGTTATTAATTTTGATTGTTATTTCTTTTTTGAGTTGCTTCTTTTAATTTGGATTTTTTTTTTTTTATTGGTTTTGGAATATTTCCATAAATCGCTCCTATGCAGAACGGTAGACTCACATGACGTTTGGACCATCAGCCAAAAGAGCAATTAAATATTAACTGTTTATTAGTTAACTTGCTAAATTTGCTAAATTTCTTTCGGAATTTGTAAATGATACAAGATAAGATATGCAATATAAGAAATCTGAAATGTGAAATGTGAAATTTGAAATGAAACGAAATGCAAACTATATGAGAAAATGGAAATCAATGATTTCTGGGGCACTGGGGCTGATCGTAAATGTGGAATTTGGCGATTCTAAGTAAATATTTAGAAAATAATAAAATTTTATAAAAATTTTAATACACTAAATGGCGGCAGCTAAAGAAGAATAGGAATAAGAAGGAGAAGCAGCAGAAGCAGCAGTTGCTATAAAAGAAGAGGAAGCAGCAGCAAGAAGCAGACCAAAACGTGGGACTCGGCTATGAGGCTGAAAAGGCGTGGCGGATGTGCTTGACGCTTACCTTGGCGCTTGGCTTAAGCTGCCGTGCGTCGTCGTGATGTGGGCCATGCAGGCGATCCATTAACTTACTCCAAAAACACTTCGTTCCACTTGGTTAACTCTTGATGACAATCTATATGTATGTACAAGATGATCCTTAGTATTTACAGGGGCTAAATAAATAGTTATTTACTTGACTTGACTGGCGAATGTGGTACACACAGACACACATACGTACAGATATACATACATACATACATACATATATACAGATACAAATTTAAGCTGTTCACGACTAACGAATGCATACACCCTCATATGCACACACACACACACACACGCATAGACTGAGCTGTACATAAATACATTTAATATGTTACGTATACGTAATATTGTTATTGCTGTTGCGGTTGTTGAGTCTGCCTCTGCTTCTTTTCTTTTTTCTTCTTTTATTTTTTTGAGGGAGGCGTGCGCGGTGTTAAGTATATTTATGGAGCAGACGTATAGACAGACGTCTCTAGATATATATTTATTTATATTCAAATTCATATGACAAAAGAAATGAAACGGAACGAAACAATTTTCTTTCTTCTCTCTTTTTATCTTTCATATTTTGTTTGTTTTTTTCTTCCACAGTGCGAGGGACGCGAGCGGTGCACGGTGGCGACTGCGGGTTGGAGGCGGCAACATTTGTCGTACACATTTTTCACATATTCTACAGCGACAACGACAACAACAACAACAGCAACAACAAACTGAATTCCACACGACAGCGAAGCTGTGTGGAAGCTAAAGACGACAACGTGCACAACGTGGCGGAAAGGGGGAAGAGGTGTGGGGCTGGGAGATTTGGATGGGGTGAGTGCCACGTCATTGGCGACACTTTTCACATCATTTGCTGTTGGGCTTTACTGCCGCCTCTGTTTGGTATTTAACAACACTGCACGCACCGTGTGGTCAGAAATCTCTTTTCTTCTTTTCTTTTTTTTTGCTTCTCTTCTTTTTGTACAACTATTCTTCTGTGGCACAGCACACAAAATAAAACACAAAACAAAAAAGAACTACGACAAAATGATTGAGAACGCACACTGGAAAAATCGACTGACTCCGATTGCAGCGATTGTGGGGCAAGTGCGAAGCGTTCACCGGCGTGCGCGTTACTGAAGATCGCCAGCGGCAGCGCCGTCAGCGACGACGACTGCTGTGGCAGCGACTGCGACGGCAACGGCGACGGCGACGACTGAAACTGCGGACGGGTTCGGAACTGGCCAAGAAATGAAATGGGCATGGGTACGACGACTAAGGCAACAAACAGCAGCGACGACAACGATGCTTTTGAGCGAATCCAGCGCATCTCGCTCTGCGGTGTGTGGGTGTGTGGGTGTGCCAGTGTGTGCGTGTGTGTGCCTGTGTGTGTGCCTATGTGTGTGACTGTGTGTGTGCGTGCAAAGTGTTTTTCTCACGCAAATTGTTCTGCAGCAGCCGCAGCCGCAGCGCAAGCGTCAGCGGCCATCGGCCCAAGAAAGCAGCCGATATCGCTCCACAGCACGTTTATGCGATAGGCGTTTAGATGATCTGCACAACTCACACAACTCAAAAGTCGAGCACTTAACGAAGCATCAAACAAGCGGCGGGAACAGCCTCTGCACTGCAAGCCGGAGCACAGCTGCCCACTTCCAAACTCGATTACACATTTAAGCTTAAAGCTTTAATGATAACAAATCCAACCACTTGCTGACTTCTAAATTTTATTTTAAATTTAAGAAACCCATCGATTTTTCACATGGAAGCTTCACAGTAGTCGCAGTCCTGTTTATAACTTTGGGAGCATAGCAAAACTCTTAACTAGTGAGTTTTCTCGGGATATCGCGGAAATTAAAAAAGTTGTTCGTACAAGACTTCACTTGCCGATAGATCGGTCCTATGCCAGCCATATGATATTGTGACAAACTCAAATGAACTGGTTGCAGCAAAAACACTAGCAAATTCCAAGTCTCATCAAGATAGATTTAAAAGTGAGGAAGTTTTGCTTACATCAACGAACATGAAGAGAACAAACGGACACAGCTATATCTACTCGACTAGTGGAACCGATCAAGATCACACATATCTTATGGAGTCGCAGAATGTAATAGTATCATCTGCAGATAAGTTCTGATAGTTCCTTAAAAAATAAGCAATTGATTTTAAAATACTTTTCATTTGTTAGAGAAACCAACTCTTGATTTTGATAATCTGATATCTTCTGTGTTCTTTCAGAAATATTTTGCAAACACACAAAAAAGCTGTCTTTCATATTGATACTTGGAGTTAACCTATCAAAAGGAGAAAAAATTAAGCTGCATCTGTCAATTGTGCAACAAGTACCACATTCCAGTAAATCAGAGTCGTAATCATTGCGCTGTTTAGAATAGTATATCATAGGCAGTCAACACGCATGAGCCAAATCTAAGAACACAAAAAAAAAACACGACGACCAGCCTTGTCCACCTGTCTTAAATTGCAATGCACCTGCAATGGGGTGAAGGAAGGGGGCGGGGTTGTGGGTGGGTTGTAGACCTCGGCCTTGCGAAACTTGAGGGCAATGATCTGTTTAATTATATTTTTCAACGCAAATTGAGTTCCCAGCATAATAATTGCAGACTATAATCAAAAAGGTTTGTGGAAACAAACAATGCATCCTTCACAACTCCTTTGAATTATCCATATCTGATGAGCACCAGTATTAAGAGTATTATTATTGTAAATCTATATTTATATTAATGGTAATAACGTGGGCCAATGAACACGGTGAGGGGAACGTGCAATTCGTGGAACAAATGACGCAATATGCAATTACAGAAATATGCAAAATGCATTTTCTGCACTATTTCTTTTCGATAGTATGCAGAATAAGAAGAAGAAAAAGAAGAAGAAGAAGAAGAAGAAGAAGGGGAGAACACGTAATGTTCATAATGAGGTTAATGATGACGTTGGAAAGAAAAATAAAGAAACACGTTCATAAATGTACATATGTCTGATGTATATATACATATGTGTGATGTACATATGTCTGATGTATATGTACATATGTGTAATGTACATATGTACAAATGTACATACGTATGCACATATGCAAATATTGAGAAGTGGATTATTCCAGCTAAATCTTTCAGCATCTAATACTTAGTTATTAATGCGTTTTATAGCGTTCACAGCGACAACAACAACAACAACAAGAACAGCAACAACGACAAGAACAACAACAACGACCATAATAACAACAATAAGAAGAAAACGACCTTCACTCGCTTTTCTTTCGCTTCCACTCGAGAGCTGCGAGCGGATTGCGTAAAGCATAAAGCGTAAAGCGGCCAACGGCCCGTTGCGGCTGCTGCTCAGATACTCAGATACTCGGACAAATATGTAGATAGTATATATAGTAGATAGATCTGTATATATCTCATGGATGCCGAGCTGTTGCCTTGTTTTCGTCAATTGTCGACAATATCGTTTTTAATGTGCCTCTTTATTTGTTTCAAAAGCCTAGCCAAAATCTAGCTGAGTGGTGCCTTAACAGAGGGACGAAGGGGAAGCAGGTGGGTGGGGCAGGTGGCTGTATTTCGGTATTCGCTAAATGCCAAGAATAATTTTAATGCATTTTCATTTTCAAGCATTTGCCGATTGATTGCTGTTGAAAAAGTGATTTTAACCCAACAACATTTTCCTTTATTTTATTTATTTATTATTACTTTCGGCTGGGGCAATTTAGCTTTGTCACGAAGAGTGTGTTACACAAAGGGAAAAAAGAAACAACATATCCGATTCCATAAGGCATACGCAGAACACTCTTCGTTTTCAAAACTATGCCTAAATCGCTCTACAATATTAAATATTAATTTACATGCAAGTTCATAAACACATTTAAAGGGTACATAATATTTGGCTTGTGCATGGTACACGATGAGGTTGTGTGTTTCTTGCTTGTCGACAGGGGGCGGAGGCGGTTGGGGCGTGACTTTTGCGTTTCGCACATCGCGCATATGAATATCGAGTAAGCAGCAACGAGTTGTTGATTGCTGAGCGAGCTGGCGTCAATGGATCATTGGCAGCGCCTCTTTAATACGCACTTGCAGGTGGGCAGATGGGTAGGTGGGAAGGTGGGCATATTTGGGCATATTTGGTGGATGCGCCTTTTTTTGTGTTGGTGGGCGTGGTGTGATGGTGTGAACCCGCCACTCGCGATTGC
This sequence comes from Drosophila picticornis, assembly GCA_035043845.1. NCBI lineage: Eukaryota > Metazoa > Arthropoda > Insecta > Diptera > Drosophilidae > Drosophila > Drosophila picticornis. The sequence continues at coordinate 22,334,313 of JAWNMR010000492.1, read as the reverse complement.
GATGCCATTGTTTGTACAAATTGTTGTTGTGAGGCGCATTTAATTGAGTCGTTTGGCATTTGGCTTGTTTATTTGTTTGTTCGACAAGTTCTGCGATTGATTGATCGATTGAATCTGCGCATTTGATGGATGCATGCGGCAGGTGCAGCGACTCATTTTTCTTTTCTTTTGAATATTTTTCCGCTGCAACGTCTGTGACGTCAGCATTGACACAAAAACCCTCATTTGCCACTGCCTGCGCCATTGTAAACAATATGTAGAAAGCAGGCAAAGGAAATGCGCCCAAGCGCATGGCAATGAGACGAGCTTGTCGCAACATGTTGCAAGCGTTGTTGTCCATGTTGCATGTTGCATGTCGCATGTCGCATGTTGCAGTTTTGAAATGCCACAGCAACACGCATTACCAATGCATCAATGGTAATTGTCATATCAGCATGTTGGGGCAAGTCGAAAGGGCAACATGCCATGGGAACAATCGATTCTATGTCAACATATTTATCTATGCGTTGTATATCAGAATAGATACAGTGGAAAATTGAACACGCGACATGCTAGCTACATTCAGAGCATCACTCCATATAAATATAGGAATCGGACTGTTTATCAACATACCTCAGTTAATTGACCTATCAACATTTATACCATTCAAGCTTAAGTATGTATTGGCAACAAAAAACAGCAACATTTCACAGTGATATGCATGTATGTAGTTGAGCAGCTTTAATGCTGTTCCAGTTTTCAAACAGTAGAACAAAAAAGAGCAGCCATATGAGACACGCAAAAGACAGCAAACCCTTTAAGAACAGAGTTGACCTGCTTACCTCGAAATTCTGCTAATTCCTGCACACGACATGAGCACATCGAGGCGGCCAGTGATGCTGATCCAGAATATTCATATATACTTTTGGCTCCCTCAATACTTAAAACAAAACTTGACGTCAAAATTACAATACCTTTGCAAAAGTATGGAAAGTAAATGTTTCATTTCACAGTTCAATGTTTACATAAACAAGTTCTTGTGAAAATATAGCGAAATATATCGAATCATGTATATAACTATTTTAATATACATTTTTATTGAGAGAATTTCGCCGAACTTAACAAGAGCAACAAATTTGAATTACAAAATTATTCAAATTACAAATTAAAAACTTTTGAATGGACAACATCATTAGCACATATTATTTTTGATTTTATTTTTCAATTTCACTAATATTATATATGAAAAATGATTTTCTCACGAATTCATATTCAAATTAATATCGGAAAAAAATTCGAGGAAAAACATTCGTCTGTATTTATGTATAAAGGAAATGCTGTTTTGACAGAATCTTAACTCAATTCATATTGCAAAATTGGGAAGAGATAATAAATACATAAGAGAAAATTTTAAAGTTCGTCCAACTATTAAAAAAGTAAAAATTCAATGTTTAAATATCAATCATATTTCATGATCTTCACATTAAAAAAACAGTAGATACTCTTTAAAATTGTGTTATTTAATTATGAGGTGCACTGGTAAAAGCTTTTAAAATAATTTTTGATAAACTATCTGTTTAATAATATAATTTGAAGGGTATTCCCAAAATAGCATTTAAAAAAAGGCGGTAACAAGTTTCACAACCCTTAGTCTGGACACGAACCGCTAGCTCATTGCTGCCTCTTTGCGCTTGCTTTTGCTCAGATTGAATGTATTTAAAATTTGGGTGTATTTTTTGTTGGTTCAAGACTCACCTGCAAAGAGAAGAGAATTTAGGAAAATGCATTAGTCAAATGTGGTGGCTTACAACGTGCAATGTGCAATATGCAATCTGCAATGTCATGAGTTGTGTTAGGGTTGAACGCAGACGTCATGGCGTAACCGCCTGACCTCGTTTTGAACAATTAAGTTAAGCTTGGCGTATGCATAAGTTCAAGGGATATGGATGCAGAGGGCCGGCGACTCTGACGTCAACAGCTTTTTCAATGTTTTGTATGCTTTTCAAATTGTGTGAAAGCTGTCGATCAGCTATTGAGCTTTCGATGACGTCAATGTGCTCGGCTAAGGTCAAGCACTCATCAATGACGTAACACGAACTCAAGGCGCCCTCTACTGGGCAAGCTTTCACTGAAAGCTGCGCTCGCTAAAGCCCCAATGGCTCAACAGCTTTAACATATACTTTTCGAACTTCCAGTGCGCTTTGTTTTTCTTTAGATTTGTTTCGAAATTTCAACAAGTTTCGCCAAAGTGAACGCTGCAGGCAGGCATCGCAGTCAACGCGCACGTTGACGTCGACTGCGCTGCTTGGTCGTCGTCGGCATTTGTTGCTCTGTGGGCAGCGAACACGTGTTCGTGCTGCTCTCGGCTTCTGCGGCAGTTCATGCTCTCAATGTGTGTGCGTGTGTGCCACGCCGTCCATCCAGTGAGCACACTTTTAAAGCATTCACGAGCTTCTTGTGGGCTTCTCTGGCTGTGCGTATTTTTAGCAATAAAAAAATGCTGCACTGTCGGCTCAGGATGCTGCGTGCCACACACTCCTACTTATCAGTTCTAACAGCCGTCACCCAATCCAACCACCACCCGCCAACAATACAATTGCTGTATTTTTCTTCTTTATATTTTATTGTCTTCTGCCGAAACTCTTCATCCATGACTACACCCCTTCCTCCCCCCCACACACACACAGACACAAACACATACCAACCAACCAAACATCATCAACTACTTCCCATTCCTGTGGTTTATTGAATACCAGTCGCGGGAGCGCAGATCTGCTCGACGCTGACGCTGACGTTCACGCGGACTCGACGTCTGCGTCGCCCTCATAAATATGCAAAGGAAATGCAAACGAACTAAACGAGCAAAAAGGTAAAGGAGAAAAAAGACAAAAAGACAGCCAAAATAAGGAGAGGAATTTACAGAAACGCAGACAATGCAAATGGAGCAATGTTCAAATTTCCGTATACACTTATTCAATAAGAAGGGAAGGAGACGTGTGAATATTTGGACTTCTTGACTGCCACGCCCACAGCCTACAATTAAGGCAATTAAACATGAAATATAAAGTATTCCAAATGCCTTTGCGGCACATTTCACTTAAAGACTCTTTGGACCCACGAATCTTTGGTTAAAGCTGCTCCCTTTTACATTTATTAACTAATTGGACAAATAGACAAGAAAATGCTTTCTTAATTTTTTGTGATATATATATATATATATATATATGTGTATATATAATGTTACACAATGTACCTATATATAAGCTTATAGTTCAGTATTTCAAATTGAGCAAAGTGTTATTTATTATCAAATAGTTTGAGCTAAGTTTATTCAAATTAAAATTTAAGTAACAATAAAAGAATATAATCATTTCAGTCTTTACGTTTTTTGTGTCTGTCTTTTCAAACTGATGGTCCTGAAATGGATAAGCTCTAAAGAACTACGTGCTTGAAAAAATATGTTATTGTTCAGATCAAACTAAAATTGCTGAATGCTTACATTGTTGCTGAATAATCTTTTACATAAAAGATAAAGTTGAGAGAAGTTTTGTTAAGTGCCAAATATGCTAAAATCACTTCCCATTAAACGCTTCAATACCCAAGCGGTGAACTTAACACATATATTAAATAGTATTGCACTGAAAAGTGAAATTAATAGTAAAGTTTGTTACAAAATGAAAACGGCAACTGAAAACAGAAGTTTTCGCATTGGCTTCTCGACAGTGCTTCTGACATTTTCAGTTTCAATTCTAGTTTTGCCCAGCTGCCAACTGCCGAGTAGTTGCTAATGTTTTCGTTGCTGTTGCTGTTGTTGCTGTTGCTGTTGCTGCTGTTGCTGCTGTTGCTGCTGCTTGTGCTGCTGCTGGCATCATAAAAACCAAGTTAAAAGTGTGCCTGGCGCAGTCGTAAAGCGGCTTGATTAATGTCCAATGCACTACCATTGCTCATACGCAACATTGTCTCGGTGGCAAAGACATTGGAATATGCTAAGCGTTAGTCTTGGCACAAGTTTTTTATACCCTATACACCCCATACATCAATTGTGGACACAGACAGATACAGACACAGATGCAGATACAGATACAGATACAGAGACAGAGGCAGACACATAAGATCGAGATTCACCGAAATGGGTTATGCCAATTTGTGTACACTGAGCAAATTCGTTTTTTTTTGGTCCGACACACGTTTTCTGGAGCATATCTTAAAGGTTGTAAGAACGAGAGTTCGTAAACCCTTCAAAGCTTAAAAATATATCATATTTTTCAAATCTCTTTGACTTAACATAAAAAAACATTTTTTCAATGTATGGAAATATGTAGCTTTATGTATACTAGAGTAGATAGTAAGCAGGATTCCTGGGAAGTCCAAGCGACTTCCTCAGTTGCCACGCTGTTGCTGTTGCTACACTGTTGCTGTTGCTACACTGTTGCTGCTGCCACAGTTACTGCAGTTGTTGCTGCTATGACCGTGGCTTGTTGCTCGGCATTAGCATAATCGGCTTATTGGCAGTGCGTCGCGCACACGAAAGCCAATTCTGTTGCCAAATTGCGTCTGAGCAAATGGCAAATTGATGCTGTGTTCGCTGTTGCTGTTGCTGCTGTTGTTGTTGTTGTTGGTGGTATTTACCTTTTGCTCCGAGCTGGCCTTTGAGCTGCGGCTTAGCTGCCTGTCGACTGATACGCTCTGACACTTTTTCCACTCAACTTCAATTCGACTAAGAAGTTCTTCTCATACTGGAAGTGACTAAAAAATCCGAATGAATTTTTGTTGGTGTTGCTGCTGCTGTTGCTGTTGCTGTTTTTGTTGTTGCTTTTGTTACTGTTGTCTCAGTTAACGAGCTTGTGACGACTCATTGACTTTGACCGTTCCTCAGCTAATGGAAATTGAATTCACAAGCCGATTTGGTCCAACGAATGCAAATGAAGTGCAAACCACTTACTTTGTGGATGGGTGGTTGGGTGGTTGGGTATTGTCGGGGATTGTCGAGCATTGTTATGCCAACACTCGATAACTTTCTAAAGGTGCTCTGCTAGCCAAGTTGAGTTTATTTTTTGATATAAATTGCAATGAAAACAAATGCCAACTGCTGATTATTTCCATCTTCTGTCTCTTTTTGTCCTTGCGTCTTCGTCTAGGTAAACTGGGATGCCCTCAAGGCTTAAGTCAAAAGCTCATCCACTTCTTGTCCCTACTCAAACAATAGTGAATGCAGAAGAACTATGTAAGTCGGAATGCTCACTTAATTCTCAAGTTGAAAAGCAAAATCCGTAGACAAACAGCCGTAGGATGCTGATGAACAAGCGAAAAGAGAGAGTCAAGTTGGTCAAGATTGAATAGCGCGATTGTTTATACCATTGTTAAATATAGCTTGTGGCTAACAGATCTTAACATATTTTGAAATATATTTTGGGGCAAGGCAGAATATTATTTTCAAATGTACACAAATAAACAGCCCAAAAAATTGGTCTTTTGCAAATCAAATTCAATTTTTCGGCAAAGCTTCACTAGTCTACATTTATGTTGTTTTATCTACGGCACTCAAATTAAAAGACATTTTCCTTTACTAAGTTGGTGTAGATGGACTTAATAATTTCGTAAATCACTACAAGTTATAAGTTGGCAGATTTTGTATGTCGTGAAAAGATACACCAGCCTCGACAATAATGCAATGAAGAAAAAATGCATACCTAAAACAAACAATAAGATAAACAGAGTTGTTGGGCACAATAGCCACCGAGAAGAGCAGTGTAAGGAAACTGGATAAATACGGGTACCCATATGATTGGCGCATTCATTCGAGTTCATAGTGCATTCATGCCTGCTGACGAGTATTATTGTCTATATTGAGTGCGCTAATCAAGAGAACATTTCCTCACTCATCTGCTCAAAAGTGGAGGCGGAACATGTGCGTTTGTTGTTTTCTGTTAAGACAAACACTTACCTCCCCCATTCCGACCTACCTCTGCACCCCACAAGCCACCCCCCAGCACCGCAACATCCAGGAGCGGACCAGGACGCATGCGTTTGTCTGGAAGAGCGAATTGTAAATAAGAGCTGCAACTCTCATCAGCTCACATTCGTTGTTGCGTTTATTTTGCACTGTTGCAGATATGTGAAAAAGAGAGAAATTCGTAAAAATTTTCAAATATTTTGATATGATTTTCTGACTTTTGATCTGAATCAGCACTAGATTCTCAGCTGCTTGCCAACTCTCTCCCTCTCCATCTCCCCCTCTCTCCCTCGTTCGTTCTCCTTCCCCTTCTCTCTCGCTCTCTTCTCTCTCTGTTTTGCACTTGGTGTTTCTCTTTGAAGTTTCGGATATGCTTGGCTTGCGCTCTTACAATAACAATAGCAGGCGACACACACACACACACACACATGCACACAGAAAGGCACACATCAGCCGGCAAAAAACGCGCAGCTTTGGAAAAATTGTCGTACAGAAAAGTTTAGTCGGAAATTAGACGCCAACGCGTTCGGTTTGCGTCTCTCTCTCTCTTGTTTGCTCGCTCACACTCGCACACAGTGTGGCCAGAAGGTGTGAAAAAGATTGTTAAGCTCATCGCACTGCATCGCATCGCATCCATCTTATGTACACACGTATTTACCACTGTACTATAACTATAACTATAACTATAGTTTTGACATTGAACATAATCAGGTGAGTCTCGTGCCTTTCCCCTTTCGTCTTTCGCCTGCGCCTTTCGCCTTTTGCACTTTGCACTCCATCAACAACTCTCCATAGCCCCTAGGTTCTCGAAACCCCGCTCGAGGCACAGCAAACTATTGACTTTAGTGGTTTTCCTTCCACAGTTTTGTGTTTGCTGTGGCTCGGTGGTGGTGGGGCACTTGCTTTGGCTTGCTTGCCGTCTGGAAAATACTGATTTTATTTTGTTAAATATTTAATAGTTCCCAATGTGTGTATGTGTGTGTGTGTGTGTGTGTGTGTATGTGCTCAACTGTATATACACAATTCGTATGTAAATATATAGAGCGCCCACTTCATTGTTCTAAAAATAAGTGGCTTTCTTATTTGATTTGCGTTTTTGTTGTTTTTGGATTGTGTTGGGGTAGCTGCAACCGTCTGCCATAAATCAAGAGGAAAGCTGTTTTAATTGAACCGATCGAACAGGTGCCTGCCACCATGTTGCTGGCTGTTAATCAGAGTGTTCACAATTCCAAGAAGCATCGTCGCGAGGCGGAACCAGCAGCAGCCACTGACAGAACAGCCTGTGCTGAGATAACGGATTCAACAAGACATTTGGTGGCCAACATGCTCATTGATGACACAAATACAAATCCAAATACAAATGAAAACACGCAAGCAACAATCTCAACAGCTGCGGGTGACAAGTGCCAGAGTTGCCATCACATGCAACAGTCAGAGTCGCCGCAATCTGCCTGCAGCTGTGCCTGCAACTGCGTCAACAAACTGGCGGATGCCACCCAAGTGCGCGCCTCCCTTCTGCTAGTCTATATCTATTTGGGCGCCCTCACTCTCATGTTGGCAACCCTGTCCATTCTATTCTATACGTATACACGGGGGGGTAGCGGGCAGGAGTCGATCACGCCAGCTATGCTCGGCCAGCATGCCTTCCGGAACCAGTTCCAGGGTGAACTGATACGATCGGAACATATGGTACGCGCCATAATTACACAGATCATGGAAAGGGATTATCCCTTGGAGGCAAGGTGAGTTCGTGAACAATCTTCATTTGGTTGTCAGCACTTTCATTCCAGGAGTGGTTATTATATCGTTCATATCCCTTATCCATTCTATTTACAGCGTTACCGAAGCCCAACCGCGCACTTTGGGTACTACCGTTGTTCGGAATGAGCGCAAGTTGAACACCAATTTTCTGAATTCTTCGCCAAGTGAGAAGCGCATTCGCAGGGACATCGCCTCATCCTCACCCGCCTCCATGCACGGCAAGTGTAGCAGCGTCTTAACTAGGTCACGAATTCGCCCCGAACTTCAAGATATTTGCTTACTTTTAATTGCAGCCGATCCACTGATCGAATTTTTCAATCCGAATCATCGCAAAGCACTGGAAGAGCAAGACACGGAGATACGCAAGCGCACGGGATTAAAGGGTGCCGCACCGGGTGGCGATGAGTGGATCTATCTGAATACGTATTGCCGTGTGCCGGAGAAGATAATCACTGGCTTTTGCAAGGGCACACAGGAATACTGCCCGCCAGCACCGTCGGGGCCAACGGGTGCCGTAGGCCCAAAAGGACCACCCGGTAATCCCGGTTTACCGGGCATACCCGGCCCCAAGGGCAATCGTGGCGATGTTGGGTTGCCAGGTGCAGCCGGCGTTGATGGTATCGGCCAGCAGGGTGCAGCGGGTCCCCGCGGTCCCAAAGGTGATCCAGGCAGCGTAGGTCGGTCGGGTCTCGATGGGCGAGATGGTGTTCCTGGTGAGCCCGGCCTGGACGGTGTGCCCGGACGTGCGGGTGCCGATGGCAAAAATGGGTTACCCGGACGCGACGGAAAGGATGGTATGCACGGTAAGGATGGTAAGGATGGCATGTCTATTACGGGTCCCAAGGGTGCACAAGGACCGCCGGGCGAAAGAGGCTTGAAGGGTAAGAGTTGTGTGAGCATCGAGCACAGCAAACGGTCTATTATCAATCTCAATTGCAGGCATTGCTGGTCCGCGCGGACGCCCGGGCAAGCCAGGCACCAATGGCACACCAGGTGTGCCTGGCATCAACACGTGGAAAATGCAGTTCCCCAATGGCAGCGCCTCCAATGATTTACTAATACCACCCTCCATAACAGGTTAGTTAGCCGTGATGGGCGTTGAAATCGGAATGCGCTGACTACGTGTTTCTTCCTGCAGATGTGAGCTCGCCCAATGTCCGACGCAGCGTTATTGTCGAGGAGGGTAAGACACTGAACATAAGCTGCTCGGCAACGGGCAATCCACAGCCGCAGGTGGAATGGCGGCGGGATGACGGACGCACCATTAATGTGAATGGCGTCGAGTGTGAGTAGCTAGGAGTGAAGACCAACATGAGCCATATTTTAATCTATTCTACTACCACTCCCCCTCCCCTCCCACAATATATAGTAAGCTCTATTAGTGGCCAGTTTTTAAAGTTCACTAACATAACGCGTCATCAAATGGCCGCCTATACTTGTCATGCCAACAATGGCATTGCCCCCGTAACCAACGCCACCTTTCTCGTAGAAGTTCACTGTGAGTAGAGTGTTTTGGAACTGCTCCTAACCATTTAGGAGTTCTTGCAAGAGCACACCCTTTTATACTTGATAAAGTACACTGAACCCTTTAAAAACCAATTCCTTGCAGTTGCTCCAATGATATCGGTGTACAGGCAAATGATCTATGCGGAGTACCAGAGTAGTGCCACTTTGGAGTGCCAGGTGGAAGCTTTCCCGGAGGCCATACGCTACTGGGAGCGTGCCTACGATGGCAAAATACTCGAACCAAGTGATAAATATCGCATCGAGTCCTATCCAGATGGGTATGTAAGCAAAATCAAAGGCTTCTCAGCTGTTGGTATAAATTTCACTTTGTTCCAACGTAGCTTTAAGACCTCCATGCGGCTGACCATAAGCAATCTGCGCAAGGATGACTTCGGCTATTATCACTGTGTGGCACGTAATGAGCTAAATGCAACCATGGTTAACTTTGAGATAGCGCGTGAGTTAGAACGCAAGCTAAAATGGTCAAACTAAGCTAAACTAACTAACTATCAACAAACTTTAATGCTATTGCAGCTCAGGACCCGAATAGCGAAACACCCTACGTGGGCAACAATGTCAAGATCTATGGACAGCGACCTCCTGAAAGCGAATGTCCCGTTTGTGATCAGTGTCCAGATCCCAGGTAAAGTTGTATGTCTTCAATAAGTGAATCCATACTCAGACTCAGCTATTGTTCTCGCAGCTTATATCAATGCAAGGATTCGATACTCAACAACTTTGAGATACAGCCTACGGGCAATCGTAGCTATCCAGGCCTGCCTAAGCGGGCTAAGAGTAAGTTCTACCTTTCCCCTCCCTAATCGAATAATAATATATCTCAAATTGGGTATATATATTGCCAGCCTGTTACTTGTATGCAGTGGGTAAGCCAGTATTCAACAAAGTTGTCAATGAGAAATTTGGTTCTTGGCTGCGCGATGCCGCCCCCAAGGATGTGGATCGGGAGAAGACCTTTGTGACCAATGAGAATGATGCGTTTAATCTATTTGAGTTCTCCACACGCATACAATATCGCACGAACAGTGTGCCAAGGCACAAGTACGAAATATCCGAGGGTTTTCAGGTATGCGTACACACTGAAGCCATTTACACTTCAACCCCAAAATAGAAAACTGGAAAGATTTCTTTAATTTATTATTAGGGCAATGCACACGTGGTTTATAATGGCTCATTCTACTATCATCAAAAGAACTCCGACTTGGTTGTAAAGCTAGATTTGACGACATCTAAAAAAATTAGTAAGTACCAAAATATAATTCTAGGTATACCAAAATGCCAAGGACTTTTCCTTGCAGGCATACAATTGCCATATGCAGGAGTTTCTACTGGGAATCGACTCTACACTACGGATTACAACTTTATGGACTTCAATGTGGATGAGGTTGGTCTCTGGGTTATTTATAGCACACACGACTCGAACAACACACTGGTAGCTAAGGTAAATACCTTTGACACATATATTGCATATTTTTTCACTTAGTGAATATTATCGCATATTTTAGCTTGATGCTGAGACACTGAGAATGCAGTACAACTTCAACATAACACTCGATCATAAGCAGTTTGGCGAAATGTTCATCGTCTGCGGCAATTTGTATGCCATCGATTCGTGCACGGATAGAAATACCCAAATACGCTACGTTGTCGATCTGTACAAGGGCAAGCTGCTTAATGCAAATTTGCCATTCTCAAATCCCTTCAGCCACACAACTACAGTGGGCTACAATCCCTTAACAGTGGTATGTATTAACAGTACTCAGTGCCCATTCATTCTAATTGTTTTCTTAACTTATTGCATGCAGGAACTTTACTCTTGGGACAAGGGCAATGCACTTACATATCCCATACGCTACAATGAGCATCGTTTGGCCGGCGATACCATTTAAGTTAATTGTTTCACAAATAAATTAATATTAGTCTCTTTTTTGTATGTAACAAACACTTGCAATTTTCTTAAAGGTGCTCAAAAATTATAATAGTATTACTGATTGCATTTCTTATTTATATTGCACTGTCTAATTATATATGTGAAGCTCAAGTAATTAAATATGAAATGCGAAGCGTTAACTGACAGACGAATATCACAGTTTAACTAGGGCAATTAAAAGTTTCAGTAGACACAAGTGTCACAAAGCCAACAATTGATACACACAGCACAATTGGGTGCAATTTGTAAATATAAATGACAAAAAGAAAAAAAATCACATGCTAATGAGAAAAAATTACTGGTGGCCTCAATATAAGCAAAATATTTGTTTTTATGTGTACATTTAATGTAAGGGAACGTTTTTATATGGCCCACTGTGATCCAACCTATTTTCTTTTCTGAAAAAGCCTACAACTAATAGAAATTGGTTATATATGCATATTAGTCAATTTCGGGAACATGGAACATGGTTAGGCACTCTAAGGCAATTTGCAACAATTCCTGCCACCGGTTTTTGGTCACGACAATTTAAGCTGACCTTATTAGGTTCAGCGAATTGACAGCTTACCGCGCACTCCCCTTGCCCATGAATCATCTGCAATTAGCTGCAAAAATGTTGACATTATCCCGTCTACTTCATCAATTATGTGTGCCTTGCCTGCACCCGCTGCGGTAGCAACAAGTTCAGTTGCAGCCCCAAAGTGCCAAAACACATTCACAGCCAGCCAGCGAAAACTACGCGAGTGCACTCAAAAAAAAAATCGATCGGCCTGAAAGTACTTCTGGTTGCAAGAAAAACAAAATAAAAAAATAAAGGCAAACCTCTTAAAATTAGATACGTTTGTCCCGGATCGACAATTGCTAAAGTATGTTTTCAATTTTTCAGTAATATATTTTTGTATTCTTAAGAAATGCATTTCCGAAAAGTAAAATGCAAAAAATAGTCATGATAATTAACAGCAGAACAAAGCCAAAAATTCTAATTTAAGAGTTCGGTGAATTAATCTAAGAAATAGAATTAGAAGAATCTTCCGTGAAATTAAAGAATGACAACCGTTGTTTTTGACTGATTAATAATATTATATAGTTTTATATATACTCTCTGAAGCGAGCCAAAAATATGGCGATTTTCTACACTGTAGGCAGTTTTGTTTAGTGTGGCAGACAAAGTTGCGCAACTGCAACTGCGACTCGAAACGACAAACGGGATCAAAAAGCAGCACTGCCATCATGGCCGGCAAAATTGAACAGCTCATACATTGTCAACAGACAAATTGAAAAAATGATTGACTAACAGACTGAGTGACTGACTGATTGACGGCTTGTCAATGTATTCGCTTTCTGTTCAGCGTCGAGCGCATTTTGTTGTTTGACAGACGCATTCAAACTAACCTGCTAGCTGGCTTCCATCCAAACAGCTCCACCAACACATAACATTCCACACCACATAGCAACCACTGCGCAGCATGTTAACCTAGCAACATTGATTGCTTTGTGCTCGACTTTGCATCCTGCCTGGGCACATTTCAATTCCGTTTTTCAGTGGCCTCGGGAAAGCCTCTCGATTCTCGCTGTGTGTATGTGTGCGTGTGTGCGTGTGTGTGTTGCATGCTTGACAATTTGCATTTTTCGTTGCCTATTGAAATAGGCAACTCCCGTTCAAAAAGCACCCTGTAGCTATATGCAACGTATTTGCCTTTGTAATTGCGTGTGCAATTTTCAACACGTTTTTTTGGGGAATTCTCTTCAGCATTTGATGTAATCAGTGTCGACAAACAGCTGACGGATTTGATTAAAAGATCATCGAATTGAATCTTCAAATCGCAAACAATTTCAGGACTGCTTAAATCTAAGCAATCTAAATCGTATCATTTGAACCAACAAATTGTCAAATGTCAGTTTCCGCATTTCCATATCTTGCCCACTTGACACGGGATATTCCACCTTCTTCTGACCAACATATGCTTTCCTCTTCTTCGTAAAAAGATCGACTGAATCCGATACTGGTTATATATACTATCTAGAGACCGGTCAGTGTTCTAAATCTATTTATCTTCATGAATATTACTTAAATTGTTCCAGATTATAGCGAGCTAAAAGCCAATTGGCGTGTCTTATAACCAGCGCTTTTGCCCACCGGCAATCAAGGTGGGTCTTTTAGGAGGCTATAATCAGGAACAATTTAAGTAATATCCTTGTTTTTTTTTTGTTCAATAAATACGAATGGTAATTTAGGGTATTTTTAACAGAAATAGTTTTTAATGGATTAATTAATGTCCAGAAGCCTGATAGCTGAGAGGGGGCACCAGGTCTTCTTTCGTTACGCAACAATCCCCGTAAGTGGCGAGAGGAAGAAGGTTGGCAGAAAACACGTCTCGCTCCAACAAAGAAGGAGATAGCCCCACCAGCAAAACTGCGCCAGCCGACGGACCGGGCAGTCACCCATCACTGGCCCGAAGAGCTCGGGAACACGGGTGACGAGGACATACGCATGTCCTCACAGGAGCTGAAGAAAGAACTGCGCCAGGAGGCGCCAGCAGCTGACGTCGAAATGACGAGCAGCGGTGACGGGGGCAAATACAGGCCCCAATCGCCGTGTCAGTTGCAGCCCCTCCTCTAGTAAGTGACAAGGGTCTTCGAAACACGGCTGGTCCAGGGAAACATCCACCGTGGTAACCAATTAACATTTTACGCTACGCCTTGTGCAGGAGCCATGGGTGAACAGTGGCATTAAAGGCCTGTTCACTGCTAGCTCAAAGGTAATCTGGCTTAGCACCTATAGCATGCATTATGGTGACTTTACCTTACTACCCGTTCAGAATTCCGCATAAGGGAATGCGTTTCCATAGCCATGCAGCTCAGTGGAAACGCAACCAAATGACCCTGCCAATCACTAGAGATAGTACAACTGGTGGAGTACTGCCGACGGGAGAAGCTGCCAATGATCATCAATGCGATGCCAATGCGCAACACACTGAATAGGTCAGCAGCGACATCAACATGAGAGGTGAAGCCTCGCAGATTTTATAATTAAATCTAATCTAGAACTTGGCAATGTCGGATCTACAAAGCCCTTTGTAACAAGAATTGGGGAGGAGGTGTTAGACATTACCCTGGCTTGTCTCGCCAGACGAATCTATGACCAATCCGACCATTGAATTATCCTATTTAAGCTACAATTAAATACGGATAGCAGTGTACCAATCCGCAATCACAGGAAAACAAACTGAAAAGATTTAAGCCGACTTTAGAGCTTAACTCGGCCAGTGGAATATCAGATATACCCAAAAATTCGCTGGAGCTAGAGCGGGCCGTACTTAACTTTAACAAAAGCATAACTAAAGCTTTTGAGGGAAACTGCCCGGTTTTCCTCCAACAAGACTAGGATTTACTCCTTTTCCCTATCAGGAAAACACAAATTAGACTTGCAAACGGAGGTATTGAATATCAACGATATTCCGATGGCATTGTTTTCATAGCACAAGGCAAATTTGAAGAATCACTCTGAGACTTCGTTCAGGGTTAAAAATTAAAAATGAGTGGTATACGGAGGTTGGACTCAACCTAAACCCTACAAAAACAGTAATCGTCCTCTTGACTAGAATACATAAGTTACAGAGAATTTACAGAGAATGCGGCAATGGCTCTCCGGGAGCCAATTAGAAACAAGCAGGAAGGAAAAATACATCGGAGTGACGTGTGAGAGTAGATTAACCGTTGGCACCCATCTACAAAATACGATAAAAAAAAAGTGCTCCAGAGCCCTTTATATACATCGTAGCATAGCCAAGAAGTCATGGTTTACATCACCAAAGATAATGAGATGGCAATACCTAATGGTAGTAAGACCTATGCTGACCTATGGAATTATAGCAGGGATATGGCGCGGCTGATCACCGTGAAAACACAACTACGAAAGTTGCAGAGAATGGCCTGCATATGTATGACACGAGCAATGCGCACCTGCCCAACAATGGCCTTGGAAGCCTTAATGGAGTTCAAGCCACTCCACCATACAATAAGGCTCCAACAGAAAGTTACGCTTCTACGGATGTCGGCAGAAGGAGTTGGGGGCAATCACATCCCAAGCCAATGAGATGCCCAACTTCTTTCAGATGTTTGCTGAATACATATTCGAGCGAAATTTTACAGTTCATATGAGTAGCAAGACAGAGGCGACAACGGAGCTGGGCAGAGACACCAGAACTCCGACAAGTAATAACCATGGAAAAGAACAGGCTTAGAATACTCACCGGTCTACTGACTTTGTAGACTAGTAAGTCAGCTAACTAAACTGGGTATTTATAGTAGCGAACTGTGCAGGTTTTGTGAACGCGAAGAAGAAGCCTTAATGCACATCTTAGCAGAGTTTGTCGGCTTAGCCAGCTAAAGATGCAGCAGCTCAGAAGGGGGCACAGTAGATCTAAAGGTAGCAGTGCAGGTACCCCCGTTGTAGTGATAAATTAATATTCAAGCGCATTATCTTGGCTTGACCTAGCATTAACTTAAAAAAGCACAGCAAATACAATTTGAAATGTTATTTATTGTGTAAATTATTGCAGCATTAGATGGTAAATTCAAATTATCTATTTTGTATTAGTAAGTGCTCGATGC
The DNA here is from genome assembly GCA_035043845.1 of Drosophila picticornis. Lineage (NCBI taxonomy): Eukaryota > Metazoa > Arthropoda > Insecta > Diptera > Drosophilidae > Drosophila > Drosophila picticornis. Next base: position 22,318,552 of record JAWNMR010000492.1, on the reverse strand, counting down.
TTTATGTCAGTTACCATACACTCATCAACCACTGGCTAATTAAGAACCATCTGTCGCCCATTTGGCTCAATTAAATAAGAATTTGCCGAGGCGCTCGGTCGTCTCTGTGCGCGAACTGACCTTGAATTGATTTATGCACTTTTAAATATAACACGAAAATTTGGCAAAATGCCAACAGAAACAGCTGGACTTGCCACCGAATGTCCACAATGTCCCCAAAGCACCCCTCCCTCCGCTCTGTCCATTCGCAGTTCCCATTGCCTTGCCCATCGTTCAAGTTCGGTTCACATCATTTTTCATATACATACAAATATATGTTTTTTCTAAGCGCTTTCAGCTTTCAGCTTGTTCCGGACAGGCACAGCTGCTGTCCGACAGCCATTTGTAAGGATAATACGCCATTGTCAAATTGCCAAGAGTCTCGACTAGTCTGTATGTGTGTGTGTTCTGTATGTATATATACATGCGTATTTGTATTTGTACCTAGAGTGATGCGAGTTTTGGAAACAGCTGCTTACCGCTTAAGCGTATTTGGCAGTTGCTTTCACTTGCCTTTCACTTTGGCTGACCATTTACATGCTTCAGTAAAGCTGACAGCTGACCAATTCTCTATCTACACCCGCGCCTCACCCTCACCCTCACCACCATGCCACCCCCATCCCCACCCGCACCTTTTCCTCCGTAGGTCAGGTTATCAACAACAGTTGACCAAAACTTTGACCCAACCAGTTTGTCAGCAGTTCGCTATTTCGCTTCATTATAAGGTTCAAGTGCAGCTATGCAACGGGACGACGGGGGACAGTTTACTGTTTTAATCGAAATGTGAAATGTAATTGGAGATGTTTTTAATATGAGTATTAATGTCTGTTAGTCTGTGTCTGTTAGTCCGTGTCTGTTGGTGTGTGTGTGTGAGAGTATTCACTGGACCATGAAAACCAATACAATTTCATGGACTCGCTCCGCATTCCCCAGCCACTCAATACAGCATTACAGCTATAAATGGCCACGCAAACAACAAAAGCATTTACAAAAAAAAAAAATACAAAAATAAAGCCAACTGCGAGTGCCAATAATCGTGGCAAAATATGCCAAGCCATCGAAGCGTTAAATTATTTCTTGTAATAATGCGACAAGTGGCCGCCAATAGCATATCAAAAGTGGGCGGAGTCGTTTATTAAAAGAATGGATGCATGATAACAAATACACACACACCCAGCCTCAGGCACTCATACATACAAAAAGAAAAATGCAAATGATGTGTGCAGAAATAGTTAATTAAAAACGCATCGGAGCGGTGAGGTTGGGCCAGTTGAAAGAGCTCTTTTGCCATGTACATGCCCGAGTTACAGTTAATTTTTAGGTAACTCCATTGAAAATAAGTTAAATAATGAAGCATTATGAAGTAGTACATATTTGATTTGATAAGGCAAGGACGACTGACAGGATAAGTAACACTCATCGACCTTGAGCCAATTTTCATAAAGATCACACATATTCTTGATATACATCAACAGGCAGTCAATCTAGCCAAATCCGTCTGTATGACTGACTGACCTTGTGGATCTTAGACACTTTAACGCTACGAATTTGCAATACCAAACGGTTTATTACATGTTACCTATCGATATTTCCACATATCGCGGAAATCGATACAGATAGATTTTCGATATCGTTTTCATATCATACCTGGACATAATATTGAACATCTGTACAAATTTCATTAATATTGGTAGGAAAACACGAAAGACAATTCGTTTTGCATGCTGAGTTAGCACTTTCATACATTCAATAAGGCTACGTTGTTTAAACTTGACCGTGCAAAATGCATGGGTTGATTAGGGAAGGGATAAGTCTGAGCAGAATAACACTTAATGCTTCTCACTGGCTTCATGCCGCTTAACTTTCGACTCTCCAATCTCCAATCTCGCTTGCTGCTGCTCTGCAGTCAGATTTCATTCTCTTGTGTGTGATTTCAGTTATGATTTGCATTTTGGGATTGGCTGGTTTTTTTCTTCTTTTTTTTTTAGCACTGACTGCACTCTAAGCATCCTCTTGCTTTAGGGGTGTATCTCAAGTGCTGGGTGCCATAGTCGTCATCTACATGCTGCCGCATTGTGTTGCAGACAATGGTGCAGGTTGCTGCTGATGGTGATGCTGATGCTGATGCTCTTGGCTGTTGGCTGTCGTTTGCTGCGTGCCACACACAAAAGCGGCTGGCACACAAAACCCAGCAACAACAACAGCAACAGCAGCAGAAGTGATTGCCACAGCTGAAATTAAACACTCACTCACCAAGAAAGCAAGTGGTGCTCCGCCCCACAACGCCCACATCCAAATTCAGCACTCGGCCAAGTGCAGCGCCTACAATGGGCTATGCTTGTTTTATGTGGCAGTCAGCAGCTGCTGCCTTTCATTGTACTTTTAAATGCGTTAATTGAGTGCTGCCAATTTTTTCTTCTTATATATCTTTTTTTATCTTGCTATTTTTTGTTGTTTGTTTTATTTATTTATTTTTTTTTTTTGTCGTCAATTTGCTTATTGCTGTTGTTGTTATTTTTTTATGGCTGCGCCAATTGAAATGTTAGCCAAAATTTGTTGACCAAGTTGTCACTTCTTTATGCCCTGTAGCCGTTAAATGTGTGTGTGACAAAGTGTATTCCGGAATATTCTGAAACAAGTTCCTTCCTTACCCTCCAATCTTAACTTATAAATGTGGCATTTTTAAGAATATTCAACATTCTGCAAATTTGCATAATGGCTAATTGTAAATATATCTCTTTTGATGCACGTATATAAATGGATGTAATTCACAACTATATCCAAAGAGAATCATATGATTTAGTTGATTAAAATACAGCAAATATTGAGGTCGACAATTTGAATTCAAGCCTCACTGCTGGGTATCTTCTAGTCGAACTCTCCTAGCCAGAATAGCTTCTATTTCTAGAAAAGTAACTAACAATAAACACAACTAAATTATATCCCTTCCCCAAACAAGTCCACTCATTTGACTTTATTCACAACGATTGGGCTCGTCCTCTTCAAGCTGTTGATCGTTATTGGTATCAGTGATACGTGAATAGTTGCGTTTTATGTTACAGTCTTAGTACTACATCAGTAGCAGCCTGTTACCTACATTATATAATTTAAAATAGATACCTAATACTATTCAGGTATTTATGAGTCGGACGCTCTTGCTCCCAGAATTTGATGCAGAGGATAATTTCTAGTCGAGCAGACTTATTGTCTTGTTTGGCTTTTTGGTGACATTTTCAATCGCTTCGCACTGACACTTTGCGTTTTATGACCACCATTAAAATGCCAAATGACCAGCTCGCACACACACACATACACACACACACATACACGTACACACACAGAGCATCCTCCCGTATTGTTTGCCCCCGCTGCTGCTCCCAGTGGCATCCTCCCCTGCACCGCGCTGTTGTTCGCTTTAGTGCACTTCAGTGGACGACTCTCCCTCGGCGCGTGTTATGGCCATTGAGGCGCTTATGCGCTCATTAATTTCGCTTGAGTGAAGTTCAATGGAACTGTCTGACACCATCCCTATTACGACTCTGTACTCCACTGCCCACTGCTCCTCCGTCCACCTTTGCAGATAAAAGGCTTGCAAATTTCAACAGGCAAATGAGAAATGATTTTGCCGGCCCTAACAAATGTGGCCCAAAAAATTTGCTAACCCGCCCAGTTGCAACAGAAGCGACGTTCGCGTGTTACTCCTTCGATAAGCATGTCTGGAAGAGAGACGTAAGTGGTAAAGGGGATATCAGTTGCCTAATAAATGACCAGCAATTAAACAACTGAAATACTTAGCAACAACTAAGCAACAGGAATGTATGTGGAACTGTTCAAAGCTTACAAAACAGCACAAATCGTTTGCTACACAGATAGACCCACAACCCGCCCTTGCCCCCAACTCCTTCCCTTATCTTAGACATTAGCCCATTCCATTTCCTTAGCACCCAGTAAATCATTGGCATGTGTGGAGTCGAAATCAGGACCATATTTTCAAAGGTGTTGCTTCTCAAACAATGACATCACTAAGTTACCGAACGTGGCAAGCTTAACACATGGATTTCTCATAGATACAACTAAAGTATCTTTGCATACATTTGTGCCTAGTTCTTGTACAGGGTTAAGCTTTAAACGCGTTAAGAATTTATATAAATATGTGACACTACTTTTCAACACTATCACGAAGCTAAAGCGGATAACTTTTTTGCGTGTCAAGTAGTTTTTATGGTACGAACCACACAATAGGCTTGCCCTAATGCTGGATTCCGGTTCATGGGAATACAGCGTTGATAGAAGCAGCAGATATTTAGGCGAGAATGGGCATAGAGAGGCCCTCAACAAGACCAGAACCATATACTGGCATAGGAAAACACACAAGACGGCCACAACGAACGAAGTAAGGAAGAACGAAGGAACGGAGGAAAACTTCTGCGGCAATCAAGCTGAACAGAGGCACTGGATCTCAGACAAACCAAATGTCGCTTGGGCAGCTGTAATCAATCGATTTAAGCAAATATTGAGAATAAACTAAAAAGTCACCTGACTAAACTATGTTGACTCAGTAGAGAACGCTGCCGGTTTTGTAATAATGAGAAAGAACAAAGCACATAATAGCAGCTTGTGTCACCTTAGACAGGAAAATCTGTAGTTTCCCAGGGAAACATCCTTTAAACTCAGGGGATATAGAAACCCTAAATCATTCGTGCAGGAATCATGGTTGACAGAAAATTGATACGCTTAGATGGGGCACAATAGATCAGGTCTCACTACATGAAGCTCCCCAATAATACTAAAATTATCTTTCAGGCTCAGATATGATGTGACTCTGATTTAGCTTAAGGCAGAATGCCAAATTAACTTAATTTCTTCAAGGCCTTGTCTCCAAGATCTTCTCCATATACTTAACTAAATACAAGTACAACTGAATGAATAAAATTTAATGTTATTTGCTAGGCGAATAATTGCCAAGTATCAACGCAGCGTGAATGTAAAGTTGAATGAGTGTTGTTGTTGCAGTTCATAGCAGCAACATTGACAAAGCTGTGGCAACAGCAGTTGCAGCTAGTACGACAGTAATCACAAATTGGCTCAAAGTTAGAGAGCTTGTTGGCGGCTTGCTTGGTTGGCTAGTCGAAAAAGTGTGCGTTCTATCACACTATGCTCACAGGCAGACGTCTTGACATATCCATAGCTCTCCCCTCTGCTGCTTCAATACAGCAACACAAACAACTAATGATTGGGCATAAAAGCTGCGAACATTTCAATTGCAATGCAAAATAGTTGACTGGGTGTTGCTACTGTTTTTTGTGTTGCTGTGTTTGTGTGTGTGTGTGAGTGTTGGTATGTGTGTGTGAGTGTTGGTATGTGTGTGCTTGTGTTTTCTGTCTTGAAAAGTATTTCATAGCGTTGACGTTAAATATTACAAGCATGTCAACTTCCTCCAACGCAACTGCTGCTGCTGCTGCTGCTGTCTGCCACATTAACAGGGCGACCATTTGCATAAATAACGGCAAAACGCATACGCAGACACACACACACACGCACACATACAGTTACAAGTGAGGGGCTTATAAAATATTCATATGCACATGGCAGCCTTTGAAGCTATCAACACACAGCATGCACACATAAGCAATGGCGACGCCCAAGCAAATGGAAAAAGTTTTCGTGCACAATTCTATAAGCTCAAAGTTTACCTACAAACATGCTACATGCTACGCGACCAGTGAGGAATGTAACAAAATTTATGCAAATTTCGAAATGTTCAACTGTTGCACACTACACACCAATGCCGAAACAAGCAAATAAAAACATATACAAGCACACACACACACACACACACAGAAATAGCGTTGCCTACTCTGAGGCGCACATTTATATTGGGTGGAGTGTCAGCTCGTCGTGTGTCTGATCTCAAGTCCAATGTTCTAAGTGGTCGCCACGGTCCCCTAACCATTCCCAGGCGCACCGTATCCACATAAAACTGGATGGGCGGGCAATGAAGCAAGGGACAGCAACCCTTTCATGGCAGCCTCTTTTGACCTTCGGCGTGCTCATGCATAAAATGTGCCCATTGTTATTGTTGTTGTTTATTCTTGTTGTTGTTGCTTGTGGGCGTTTTCTCAGCTTGTGTTGTACCACAAAATTATGACCACTATGATTAATGCATGCTAAATATCACGTAGTATTTGCAGTTGCTCTGAATTCTAACTAGAAACGTTCAAAGGAGCATTTATAATTTTTAAGCATTTGTATGGTTTAAATAATCTTTATCAAACTTGTAAGAAGACGATTTTATATTTTTAGATTCAATCTGATCATAATTAAGACAGCTATTCTTTGATTATGCTATAAAAATAATTTTGCTTATAAAAATTGTTTGTGAATTGCCATTGCTGTTACTCCTATATTATTCCATCTAAACTCTCCCTTACTCTATGTGTATATATATATATATATACGCACATATTTGTCTTACGTTTGTTCCACCTTACTTCTCTCATTTGCAGTTATCAGTGACTAAAGACATTAATGTATTCAGTCATTGATTCTATTATTCTTTATATTCTTTTTCGTTCGCGCTTGAGTTTAGAACGTCTTACTCTGAATCGCACTTACCATGATTCTGCTCAAATGCATCTGTTGTTCAAATTCAGTCCTTCTCTGTGCCATGCAGACTTAAACGCTTAACTAGCTATGCTGCATACAGACAAAAGCATTGAGTGGGGACTCGTATTATTTAAGTCAATCCACTCAAACCACTCAATCGAACTCGAGGGCTGCCTTCCACACTCGTTTTCACTCATACATATTCATTGCTATTGCCGTAGGAACCTAACCAAGTTGTAAGCACTGAACCACTTCATGTGTATTGCCGCAAAGCACTTAAGGCCAACTCGTAACAAATTTCCAAATTCCGTTTCAACCGAATGCTGAGGATGCTTTCGCTGTGCTTCAGGAAGTTATGGTTCGTACGTTAAAAAAAAAGCATATATATATATGTATATATATATATATATATATATATATATATATAAGTATATATGTATATATGTATGTACTTATGTTTATATATAAATGAAATTTTTTTCATTTATTATTTATTTTCATTTCAATTGGCTTTCAATTGCTTTTCATTTGGAGAATAAATTTGGAATGAGCTCAATTCTCTGAAAAAATATTTGCACTCCCACCTAATGGGAAACTTGTCCACAAATTTGGCTGCTCGTAAGCTCTTTTTGCAAATTGGAATTGAAGTCAGTCGAAAACTGGTACAAAAACTATTTAGCCGAAGGCAATTGTTCCAATTGATTCTATTAGCTTTATTTGAAATGTGAGTCGACAGATATTCACGCTTCCATTGCTTTGGATACGTGTGGCAAGTAAAAAAGGTGAAACCACTACCATAGTAATAATAGTTACCACCTCAGAGAGTACCACATTTACCTGAAGGGCGCTTGTGGATGGAGGGAACGAGGTATACCATGACAATAATTGGGGGCGTGGCTTGATGGTTGCTTGTCAGTGCATGCAACATGGAATGGAAATGGATTGCAGTAACAAGCTGCATGTGTGTAAATCCATTTCTGCTTCAGCGCGCTTATAGCCAATTTTAAAAGCCCCAAGAGGCCACGGGTGGTGCGGTGGTGCGAAAGTATTGTGTTGCAACTATACAGGCCAGTCACCTTGATTTGTCTGTGCGGCATATGCAGGCAGCCAGGCGCAGCTACAATTCAATATACTTGTTCAATCCCGAAGGCTTCTTAACATTAATATTCGAAAAAAGCCCACTGGTGTTGGTGCAAGAGAGATGGGCCACTTAATTGCGCAACTTGCCCATGTTTTACAAATGCTCCCAGCACTCATGGCACACTCAAATAAAAACAAAACACAAAAGCCTGCCATCCCGGCAGACCAAAGTCCTGATGCTTACTTCAATAACGAAATACCCTGAACACAACTGTTAAATATATTATTCTATCAATAAAATTTTGAAGTATATTTTACATTGAACGGAAGAATATAACTTTCAGATTTGCAATTTTGTTGCTATCAAAAATCGATTTATATCGATAATTGAAAAACGAAGAGAGTTTCACAAAAAATTAAAAAATGAACTACATATGGCTTATGAGAACTTATATTCCAAATTTTTGACATAGAGACAAATATTCGACGGACGCGCAGATGAAAATGGCTAAGCCGAATTTTGAGTCTGATCAAGAATATATTTACTTAATAAGGTCGGAGAAGCGTTCTTCTTCTTTTCTTTACTTGTGCAAAACTTCACTATAATTGCATTGAAAATTTTTAACTGGTTGATTGTTTTTATGGGAGCTACATAACATAGAAGTGCGATGTAAATGATTTTCATAAAGTCTCATAGAAAAGGTTAGAAAACTACTACTATTTTGTATAGAAACAGACAGATCCATATGACTTTATCGGCTCGGCTAGTGTTGCTGATTAAGAACAGATATATTTTCTGGGATCGGAGACGTTTCCCCAAATGCGTTAATTCACGAAAAACAATTTCAAGTCCGCTTTGAAAATCAAACAGGAGAAGAAACAAGATTTCATTCCTTGCCGCACAAGCAGAATAAACGCGTGCCGGCACGTTCAAAAGTATCCCTCCTAACCAGTAAGCTGGACGTTCTCCAGCTATGCAATTGTGGCTCGTTGCCAAGATGGGAAGTCAAAGAACTATTCAATACTGTTTATGTGCACATGCATATGCGGCAAATCAGTTGAAGTATTCTTAGTCATTGCGATTGTCGGGAAAACATGTTCAATCGTTCATTATTTACTCTCACTTTTATTCAATTAAAACGTTTTTTTATACGCTTGATCAGCTTGACTAGCAAGTTAAGCCAATCGTGCTGAAACTTGGCTTATATCGGTTCTTTTTCTGAAGGAAGTAAATAGGTTAGATCAGGCAACCATTTTAAAAGAAAAATTGCCTTTCACCCTTTCTGACACAACATCACTACGCGCATATAATAAAATGTTCTAACCCCGTAAAAGAATATAATAAAAGTTCCAGCAGTGGATCAAAATTTAGATGTTAGCAGATCTGCAAGGGTATTTCTATTTTATTTCCCCAAGTCTGTTTGCTCGTTGTGTGTGGCTTTTGAATGGGAACTTCTGGCCTTCCATTTGCGTCTCGAATTATAATTTAATATAATTTTCTTTTCATATTTATTTTACTTTTTTTTAATAATAAAAGGGAAATTATTCAGTCTTGTGGTGATATTTTAAACATAAAATGCACAGATGAAGTTCAAGATCAAGTTTGATACATATATAGTTATTTAAGATTTGATAACATAAACAATAAAGTTGCCCTTAATATTTATAGAGATCCACCAAATCTAAATCCCAACACAAAAGGTTTTTTAAATTTCTACAGAATCTTAATTGAGATCATGCTAATCGGTATACTTACTGATTCAAGTTCCGCTCGTTGGAGCCGCTCTGACTTTGCACATTCTCTGTATGGCGGCGCTCCTTGTGCACGATGCCCATCAGTTTCATCCATGGATTGTTCTGGGAGCCATGGCCTCCCATGCCGCCACTCTGCCACATGGTCATCTTGGCGGCTTGGGCGTTGCACTGGCAGCTTATCCAAAACGCGCGACTTGATTACAAACCCGACGTAGAACGCGACGGTAATTGCATAAGCTTCAGCTTTTGCTTGACTTTTTTTTATATAGTGTTTTACAACTGAAGTATTGAAGATTTGCAGAAGCGAGAGATAGGGAGAGACAGCGAAAGAGCGTGAGGGGAGAGCACACACGAGCTTGGATGCTTTTTTGTTGTTATTGTGGGTGTTGCTTCTACTGCTGCTGCTGCTGCTGTTGCCGTTGCTGTTGCTAGCAGCAGCATTACAAATTCTGCTGCATACTCTTACGAGGCTGCACAATTATTTTGGCCGTTGCAATTTATAATATTGGATGGAATTCAACTCAGAGTTTATTGTGGTTCAGTTGTTGTTGGCGTTGTTGTCTGTCCGTTGCTGTGCTTGTTGTTGTTGTTGCTGTGGGCGGCTGGCGTTGCGTTCTCTGTTGTTTTGTGTTTGTGGTTTGTTGCTACTTCATCAAGCTGCTCCTTCGTTATGTTTTGTAGTTTAGTTATGTTTTTGAGTTATTTCCTAAATATTTTGCCCATCAACTTTTGCGGCATTTATTTTGGTCATTTGTTTTTGGCGCGATTTCTGTTTGTGGTTGCTTGTTTTTTGTTATTTTTTTTTTTTTTTTGTTTAAAGCTTCGGTTTTAGATCCGTTATTTATTGTGTGTTACAACTTTTTGGTTTGATTTAAATTTAAATTTTCTTTTAGCTTAAGCCTTATTTAGTTCTTGACGCATAATGTCTAAAATTAAGAATCACAATGGCGTAAATTGGTTTTATTTTATTTAATTTAAATTATTTTCTTATAATTTGATGCATCAATTTCTAGTTATTAATTTATATGTTTCTTTTTTAATGCTAATTATTGTTAAGTGTTTATTTTGTGTCAATTTTATTATTCAGCTAATAAAACTTAGTTTGCATTCAAGCTAATAAATACGAGTTGCTCATTATGTATTATTTGTAATCTATTAGTTATTATTGCCTTGCATTATTTATTTATTATTTTTCTTTTGTATATTTGCATTTGTGTTCAGATTATTTTTTATTATTTATCATATGTCTCTATCTAAATTGCGGCTGGCCTCGATTTGCTTTTTCGGCATTTATCCTTTATTATCATTTCTGAGTATTTATCAAAAAAAAAATTAATTACAGATTTCACAATTATTCGAAATTTTCCGCTTATATTTCTTTTATATTTTGTTTTTGATTTAATTTTTGGCGATATGAGTATGATATCCGGTATAAATAGCAGCTGCAAAAGAAGAATTAGAACTTATTTGAAATCTTAGTTTAAAATTTGAAATCTCAATATATGACCGAGGTGCATTCACAGTTACATGTGGCATGTCACGGTAAAAGTAATAAAATTAAATTTGTAAATTATGTCGGTATGGATTTCGTACCGGTACAAGACACAATCATTATGTTGAACCGTTTCAATGGCTTTGTTCATAATCATGACAGAGAAGGGTTCTTAAAAAAGTGTTGAATTTCCGGCTCTGAATTATACTCGGATAGATTCGGCTAACGGTTCCGCTTTATCGACCTATTTTAATAAATTATATTCACATAATCTGTATTACAGTCCGCCATTCTTGATTGACTTGGATAACCACCTTAAAATTACTATTTGTGGCAACGGGAACTTTCATTGAAACAACTCCAAATAATTCCACAAACACTCAAACAATTTAATAAGAACAATCCTCCCTCTTGCTCTTAGTCTTAGAATATACATGTTATATAAATTACTTTCAATCAAGACCAATACTAGCATATTCTGTTGAATTCTTTTTAATTTTCAATATAAATAACTGCAGACTATTTCTATTTCTCGTTAATTTCTCGTAATATGTTTTAAATCCTGTGTCTCGCCTTTGTAGTGTTTAGTTGAAAAACTAATAAGCGCAGCTGCTGTTCTGTGAACTATTGTATTTCAAAGAGGTTAAATGTGGGAGTAATGCTTAAATTGGTTTCCCCCTTTATTGGCGTGCTAGAATTGAACAGTTGCCGATCAAAACTGACAGCTCCATGAGCATCAGATGGGATGGATGTATAACAGCCAAATGTGACAGAGAAGGAGCTGTGGACTATGTTGCCCATGGTTGCAATGGCCAAAGGCAAAAATTGACAGCTGCTGCGACGAAAGCATAGTCGAAATGGGTGGGGAGTCTGATTTGCACATTGCAATAAACGCCGTAATATGCACATTATGAGTGCTCCTAACGCACAAACGCGCTCTGCATGCGCAGGCAAAGAGCTGAGGATGGTGTTGTGGGCAGCTAGTGGTCCACAGTCTTTGAAGGCATTGTGAAAAATCTGGCCAGGAGGCAACTCGCACACACACACTCACACACACTTGTGCATATTAAAGTAAAATTGACTGTAATTAATTTTCATTGCACTTGTCATTGTGTGGTTGAATCTGTCTCTCCTTTTTTCCTTTATTTCCTTTTTTTCCTTTTTTTCCTTATGTACCCTTTGGGCACATGTGTTCGTATGTGTTTATAGCCGCATTTTGCCTTTGGCAAGTTGCATGCCTAACTAGCTGGCAATTTTCCACGCCTGCAGCAGTCTCATCAGCAGGCTCAGAAGCATCTGAACAACGATGAGAGCAGCAATTTGTCACGAAGCTGGCAAAAAATAAAAGCACAAAGAAATAAGAGTAAGCTGGTCGACACAGCTCGACTAGATGATACCCTGAATCCAAGTTTTCATCTATTATAAGTCAATCACTTCTTAGACATTCACACAAACACACCAAATAAATTTTATCAGTGAATCAATACCTTTTCAGCTTGTGTTCACATCGGCAATACATTTTAATCGACACTCGCATGGGAGCTATAGAGACATGAATTAAACTTGATCCAACCGTAGCGTAATGGAAATGAAGTTCCTTTAGATATTTCGCTCTTATATTCTCTGAGATCAGCCCATTCATGCGCATTCATAGACAAGAACTTGTGTATATACTTTATGGGGTATATATATATATATTATACAAAACCAAATTTTAAGAAAAATTAGGTTTTTTCAGTTACTAAGTTCATCTTGTAAGTAAAAAATAAAGAGTTTAGATATGTACTCTATGCACCACTCAATTCAGTGCATAGCCAAAATACCCTTCACTAAAATACAGACAAAAAAAATTACATACAAATTAAAATGAATCGGGCGCTGGGAGAAGCGTGAGGCAACTGCAACGTTTCAGCATTAACCCTACAGCAACTGCGAAATTGCGAAAATGTTCAAATGAAAATGGGAGTGAGTACGGATGTGCTTATCAGAATACATTACTTATACACACACACGTAAGGCATGTGAACGTTCTCACTTTCACGCTCTTGTCAACATTTAATCTTGCAATTTTGCTTTGCAGAATGCAACGCTTCAACGGCTGCTTTGAGAAATTATGTCAAATTTACAAATTAGATTTCAGATCAAAAATGGGTATGAAAGTCAGTGCATGTGAATCTACCAAGGTATCAAACCGAAGCCGGAACTGGACTTCGCCGATTGGAATTGAGCACCGAAACATGAACCTTAGCCGCACTTCAACAACCAGTTACCAGTTAAATGACATTATTAGCCCATAAAGTGCCATAGCGAAACCGAATTACTTACTGAGAAAAATGAATACACAAATAGAAATTTTGTCTGTTGAAAGGAATAAAATATGCTCAAACCCAAGCTTTTTCAAGCTGCTGTAGTAGCTTTCAACACACTCAGCTTACTTGGGTTAAGGACAGCAGCATCAGCTCCCTTAAAGGCAGTGGTTGAGGCAGAGCTCCGTTTAGCTCAGTTCAGTTGAGTTGCGCTGAGCTGAAGCTGAGTTTGCTAGCAGGACGCAAGCAGCGCAGCGGATTCATATTCACCAAATTGTGTTGTCATATTGCAAAATGCGCTGAAGCGTGCCGCATTCAGTGAGAATGTGCCACCACATCAGCATCACATCGCCCGTGCATAGCAGATGTCCTTCTCGTACTCCAACTTGTCCTCCTACTCGTGATTGTGACTGCTGTCGGGGCTTGTCCTTTGTCCTGTTGTCGTTCGTCGCTTGTCGCCTGTCGGCATCGCTTCAGCTCAACGATCTGTCAACGTCAACGCTGCGTATGATAAATTTTTATTGTGCAGCCAGCTTACGCTTGAGCAGCTCGCATCTTTGTGTCAGGCACCACACAAAGGATAAATAAAATGAATTGAAATAAACGGCAGCAGGAAAACCTCTTAAGCGCCTGCCTAAAAAGAACGTAGCTAATTACGCATGCGGCTTTATCATTTATTGGTATGCCAACCAATTTTACTTACACGACTGAGGCCAAATGGTATACATACATTTGTATATTTATACATGCATATATTTTAATAAGCCAGCTGGCGCAGCTTTGCCGCAGCTTGCAGAAAAGGCTTATATCATAAACGAGCCATACACATAAATGTATCTCACAGTATCACACAGCTTCAGCTACAGCATCAAGTTGCCGCAATAAATATCATTTTTATTGCATTTAAATATATTTTTCTTGCAACTGTGAGAATTGTAAAATCAATAAAAAAAAAAGTTTGTTTTGAAAAATAAGCCGATCTGCTTCTGAGTAACATTTTCTTCTGAGTAACATTTTCAGTCTACGCAGCCAATGTTAATATTATTTCTCCATATTTCCACACTATCATAATGGACACTCCCTTTATATGATATGGCACTCGAACCTGATTAAAAATCGTTATGCCTGCTGTTGCAATCTGTAGTCGCTTTGCTCTCTGCCCCAAAGGGCTGCACATTAAGTTGATAAGCCGGGGTTGCCTCCGCATTGGGCAATTAGCCGGAAAGATTTTAAATGTGAAATGTGAGCTGACATCGCGGTATTGCGGCACTGTTCAGACTGCTATGACCTGCTATTTAAATTGCCTGGTAATTAACCGTCGTAGTCACCTTGCTTCCCACTCCACCCCATCGCACCTCAGACAACCACACACCTCCCCTCAACCAACCTGCCTGCTCCAAAAAAAGTTTATGCTATCTAAAGCGGCTAACATAGAAGAATGGGAGGGGAGCAAGGAGAGTGTCGTGTCAGATACTGGCAAACAAAAAACAAGTTCAAATTAGGCGTAAAATAGGAAACTGGTGAGCTGGTAATTCCATTAGAGCCAGAATCAGGACGTAGACAAAGTTTTTTCTTTTTGACGCATAATGAAAAATTGAAGTAAATCGCGTGCATAGCATTCAGAATTTTTTATGAAAGGAAAAACAACACAATGAAAAACAAAATTTAGAAAAACGCACAAAATTTATCTGTTCAAAAAGGAAATAAATAGTATTGCAGAGCTTGATATGATATCTTTGAAAGAACTTTGCTATGACCTAAATCGCAATCGGCCATTAGGTGAGCACCAACTGCTTAAGCAAATTTCACTCAGTAGAATCCAATCTATGTCAGTAATTGAAATTCTGATTGTGCCACTTTTGCTGGCAAAATGCGTCATCAATATATTTTAATGGAGTCTAAAGATATTTTAACTTAATGTGCGTCTGAGATCAAACTTGTGTGTCGTTTTGCGCAGTTCGTGAGCTCTCAAGATATCATGTACGCTGAAACACATAGAAGGGGCATAAATTATTTTCTACTCCCATTTTTCGATTTACGGCCAAGAAGGATGGTGCCCCAAAATAATTGGGGTTGACATTTTCGTTCGTTACTCATCTTTAGGGCCTGCACATACTAATTACCATCAAGTAACCATTTGTGGGCGTGACAAGGCCTCTGACACATTTGGCTTTGGAGTCATTGGGGACAAAAGCGAGAATAATCAGCGTTGTTAAGTTTATCGCTTGCAGCAGCAACAGCTAAACTGTAATCCAGTCCAGTGTCGCCTTCGTCATGGTAACCACAACCAACTTCTCCCAGTCCACCGCTCAACCCTGCTCTGGGGAGTTAAAAATGCAAAATGCGAGGGAAAAATCTGAAGTGTACTAAGCTGTGATCCCCAGTGGAATATTTAATTAAGGGACACAGTGGTTGCCGCAATTGCAGCAGCTCAAGCTCAAGCAGATGCTGATGCTGATGCTGAAGCTCAGGCGGCGGAAACTTTGTAGTACCCGTGAGAGCGTGGGCAAAGGAAATAACTTGGCAACAACGCAAAAATAAGCAACAACAGGTAGTAGCCATAGTTGCCGCAAGTTGGATCAATAAATGCCAGCTGGTAGATTAGCTGGTGACTGGTGGCACATTGCACAGCTAGTTGCAACTGTGCGGCAATTGGCAATTGACACTTGGCAGCCAACGGAAACGCAAGTAAAGGGACAGCAAGCACACTAAACGATGGTAGGAGGGCCAGGGAGTTTGCGTGGCATCGAAGCCGTTATTAAATGCCTTTAATAAATAATACAATTTAATTACAGCCACCAAAGAAAAAGCTGTCAAAGAAGGAGAAGGCCCGTCTCGAGGCCGAACAGGCCGAACTGCTCCGCATCGAAATGGAAAAGGAAAAGTTTGTGAAATCACAATAAAATAATTTTTAAAAAATTATAAAATAAGGCGTATAACAAGAAAGAATGGCCCAAGATTGCAAGCCCTCACAGACCAGAGGCCACCTGTTTACTTCTAAATAACTATTCAGTTTGGTCTGATTATCGAACACATCTTTCGACCAATCGGTCCTTTAACAGCTTTAAGATATGGTGATAGAGTTACAAGCTTCGCGACATAATTATAATACTCCCTGCAAGGGCTTAAATGCTCGTAAGATCGGTTTTGGTATCTCGTAAAAAATTGAATTCATGTGAAGCTCATGTTTTAGTCAAGTGTTGCAATGAAAGCTAGATGACATAGTGGTCAATTATTTCTTTTTGTCTTAAGTCTCAGATATAGCTAACCATCCTTTCACACCTCTTCTCCGCATACAGACTAAAAAAGCTGGAGGAGGCGCGACAGCGCAAGAAATTGGAAATGGAGCAGGCCAAGCACCGCCAACAGCAGGAGGTAGCCGAGAATCGTCTGCGTCGCGCTCAGCTGAAGGATAGCATGAAGTTCTTCGACACCGTGCACACCACCATAGAGAGCATTAAGGCGGGCGAGCGGCAGGAGTGCGACTGGGAGAAGTTCATGCGCTGCAATGGACTGCCAAATGCGGCCAGTCCGAGTGATCTGCGCAAGTACATCCATCAGTGGCACGCGGACATTGCCCAGCGTCAGCTTGAGGCACGCAACTGGCTGCTGCGCACCGATGAGCGCACCCTGCTCACCCAGGATGCCAATGTGCCGGATCTGACGCGCTCCTCGCTCCGCCAACAGCAGGGCAACCTCGGCGATGTCTATGCGCAACGGATCAAGGAGGTGCTTGGCGTGAGTACTGCAAACTCAACTCCATGACTATTGTTTGGAATCAAAGACTTCACACCTTGATTTACTTTCCACTAAATAAACTGTCAGATTCTCAACGAACTGGATGAATCCCTTTCGTACACCCGGTCGCGGTCCATTCACGTGGCCGCCGATCTAGTCAAGCTAAAGACGGAGATGCGAGTGTTCCTCAAGCAGCATCTGGATGAGTTCACCCACAAGACAATGTCGCATATTGAGCGCGACATGGAGTGAGTAATGTGCACTTGGTTAGCACAAGAGACATAATTAATTAGAGCTTTTTATTGCAGAATCGATAGGCCAGGCGTCTCCAAGCACATCTACAGTTCGCCTGTTTTTCAAAGTTTTATTTGGACATTTTCCAAGGATGCTCAAATGTAATAGTCCTATCATCACTAATGAACTAGCCGACCATTTATAATCTGAACGTAACACTTTCTCACTGACAATCTCTCTGTTGGTTTCCATTTCTTCACCTTACTCGATTTCATTTCTCCATCTCTGATTCGGATCTCTCCCTCTCTGCATTCAGAGCTGTCAATCCAAAGGCGCGCATAGGTGAGCAGTCGGCTCACAACGAGATCGATTTTCCCACCATCGAGATGAACATCTCGCTGCCACCCACTGTGCTGCTGCAGAGCTCGGCACTGCGGGGTCTCTGGCTGAACTACGATCACTTCAGTGACTACTGCAACAGCTTTCAACTAAGGCATGCACGTTCCGAGAATGCCAGTAAGTGTCATCCGACTTAAATGCGTTTAAGAAATATTCATTTAGTTTTGAAAGTGCGTTTTTAAAAAAGTATTAACAATCATTACCCGGATAATAAACAGTAATAATGATTTGCAACAACAATCTGGTTTTGTAACAGATACGAATTCCATCAAACAATTAAGTGATAAATACATTAAACTACAAAGCAAAGATCTTAAAACTAAGGCTGAATGCAATTTAGGAGCTCTGAATCGATTACAGATTACGATAACGATTACGATTTCCGTCACTGTATGAACTCCCCAAATAATCTGTCCAAGCCATGCTGTATGTTCGATTGTCTGCCACATTTTCAAGTCTTCACTCTCTCTCTCAGCAATTCTGCGACAAACAAAACGCGAGTGGCGCAAACGCAAAGAGATTCTGCAATCGATGCTGGACGAATGCGCCCGCGACATTCCGCTATCGGAGCTGGAGCAGCTGACACAGGAACAGCACTCGGCCAGCTCACAGCCGCCGCGTGAGCGCAGCTACGATGTCGACAAGCTCTATGCCCAGTATGAAGATGAACTGAATAAGGCGCGTCGTAGAGCCGTCGGACCGGAGGCGTACGGCATGCTCGAAACAGATGTGAATCTGCGCAAGTATCGCATCATTGGCGGTGTCTACTGCATCGATTTCCTGGACACACCGCAGCAGGACAAGCAGCTCAATGCTCGCTCTTTTATACGCACCGGTGGGTCTCAGCCAGTTCAAGTCCAAGTCTCGGCAACTGTCTGTCTGATCTGTTATTATGCTTGATTGCAGTTTCTGCGGCCAACAGTCTGGTGCATAAGGATTATTATCAGACCTACAAGCCACCGCCGCCGGTGTTGCCGGGCGTGCGGCGACTGCCCGAAGAGATTGAGGCCGAGATGCGCATGATTGAGGCGGCACTGGACAAACTCGCTCTAGTCACTCTGCAGTAAGTTGATAGCTTTTAGCGAGCAGCAAGTCCAAATAGTGTACGTGCCTTTCAGGCTACCCGATTCTGTGATTTGGTTTGAGCCACCGATTGCCTGTCGCTGGGAGACGCACATCGAGACGCTCGAATCGGAGCTGGCGGATGGCGTAAAGCCCGATTTAGCTGCTGCTGCAGCTGCAACTTCAACTGCGACAGCAGCGGCTACCACAGCCACGCCCACCGAGGCGACACCACTCTCGACGAACGCACAGCCCAGTCCACTCAAGAGTTCGCCACGTGGTCCACCCAAGCACCAGCTGCGTTCCCAAAAATCGGATCTGGCCGCCATACAAACGCAAGCGCTGCGTGAAATTGGCGATTTCGATTTGCGCGCGATACCCGCCAATGTAGATCTATATGGGCTGGTCAAGGATTTTGTGGCGCCGCGACTGCCACAGGGCTTCTGTGTTCGCCTCGAGCAACAGACGCCGCAATCAAGCAACGGACAGCCGCAGCGACAGGTGATGTTCCTGGCACGTCAAACTCATGTCCGACTCGGTCAGCGTTTAGCAGTCAAGCAGGATGCTGCAGAAGGAACAAAAGCAGCAACAACAAAACAACAAACGGACCCCACACAGCCAACGAACAAGTCCATTGGCATAGGTGCTGAGTTTCTAGATTCAGCTGGGCCGGCAGAGTTATTTCCGCCACTCTGCTTTGACAAACTACTCAAGTTTCGTTCGCAGACCCGTCCACCGCCCGTAACGCCCAGCGGATGTTATCTGTTCTCGCAGCTGATCGAGGACATGGATCGGTTGTGGCGTATGCAGCTGCCCCGTGAGCAGCAGGAGGAGCTTCTGCATCAAATATCAGAGCAGCTCTCGGCCAGCGGCTCGCAGCACGATGTTACCGAGGAGGATCTAACAGAAGATGTGCGTCCACTTAGCCAGGAGCTAGTCGAAGTTCTGCAGCCAGCTGCAGCTGCTGCCGCCTTTGCATACTATACGGGTATCTCCTTTGTGCGGGACACACAACTGAAGACCAACGAGACGGAGACGACGCCAAAGTCCGCTGCCGAAAGTCTGGACAGCAGCGAGGACGATGACGATAACGAGGACAGCCTCCTCGAGCTGCTCGAGGGCGGCGATGCCGGCGGGGGCGGAGAGTCCTCCACTGGCGGCACTTTACAACAGGTGCTGAGTAGAAACAGCAATAGTGACAACTGCGATAGTGAAGCGTATGTAAATCAGTATTAACTTATCCTTTCTTCTGTCTTTGTTGGAACCCTGTACCCATTTGCCCGTGAAAAGCAGGGTACCGTACAGTTTTGCAAAGGTATGTAACAGGCCGGCAGACAGACAGACAGACAGCGTTTATATTTAGGCATCAAGCGCCGATTCGATCAGCCACTAGCCGTATAGAGTCCTGATAGACTAGATTTGGTATAAAAAATCGCGTAAGCCATACAAAGAAAAAATATATCGATAAACTTCGATTTGCGATATCAACAATAGCCACAATTATTACTGCTACTATTATTATAATTTCGATCAATCGTAACAATTTCATCAAGTTCATGTAAGAAATACGGCCACAAGTATTTTCATATTTACCAAAGCGCACTTTCAATTCGTTTTATTTTCAATATGATATTCAACTTATGAAAGATGAGAACTTGGGTGCAGAATTTCTGCATATCCATATATCTAAACTAACTTATTCAAACTTGTTCCTCATTGTCTCCGCTTGGACCCACTAGTCGCAGACAAAAACTGAGCAGCACAGCGGCCATCACTCAGGGCAAGTGGAGCACACGGGATGTGCACGACACCAAGTTCAATGAGGACAAGCTCTCCATACAATTTCGTACAGGTCGACTGGGTAAGCAACGTCCCACATAGATATTGTACACATGCCCAAAATATTGTGCACATATTGTGACAAATTAAACTCTACCACAACATAGGGATTTTTGGCTTCGCCCTGAATAAATATAGCAATATGCCATACCAAACTTGGGATTTGCGACCTGATTTGAAGAAGTGAGAAACAACCACTCTCACATATCACCACGTTTTTATTGATTTGCTTTGCATTGCAGCCCGGGAACAATACTCTTTAGCTTCACCGCCTCGCTAATCAGTTTGGACATGACCATTACCGCGTCCGGCTACACTGTTAACAATTTCCAGGGTGGCAGCACACAGGTCATTACGGACATGCTCGGCAAGACCCTGTCCTTGGCCGAGCTGAAGGCGACACTGATTCTCTCCGCTGTCGATATCTTTCCGGATGAGGATGCCTTCTGCTATACGGAGGGCTCCTGCGAGAAGAACTATGTAATGGAAATGCATACGTATGCCTGCATTTCCACACTGGCCCTCTCGCACAACTTTAGCTGGTCACGATGGAATCTATTGGCTGGCTCACGGACCGCCGTGCTGCTCGTCAGGGAGCTCATGGAGGGAAAGAAGGTGCCGTACTATTCGACACTGCTGGTAACCCCCCTCAAGACCTCGATCATTGACTGTACCGAGGTATCGGCCAGTTTCAATGCGGTTGGCATCCCCGGCATGGAGTACTATGCGGACCTATACCAGCTCTCCCAAGCACATGCACAGCCCGTCAATATGGAAAAGCAGCGAACTATGAGTCCCGTTCTCAGAGACAATGTAGCGAGCATACTGATTGGCATAAGGCCACTCAGTTTTTGCTAAGCAACAACTGACTGGTGCTTTTCACAGCAGCTTATCGATTGAAGCTTCTGAAATTTATAAATAACATTTAAGCCATTTAACTGTCTCTTATGAAGTGCAATCCATTGAATCATTGATTTGATTTGCATTTTATGACTTTATGTTAGCTCTGGCAAAACTGTGTGCATTTCACACATACTGCAACATTTTGGCTAAAAATGTTGATTCAGCAAAAGTTGAAATTATTCATTCAAAAGCACTCAAACACTTTCAACAAGATTTAGCAGTTGCCTTCTGAAAGACAAGGTTGACTGGCTTGTTGAGTGCCAATTGGCACACACAAACACAGCAACACAGCAAAACTCTTCACACATACACAAAAGCACACTTACACTCAAACACAAAATAAATATGGCTAAATTGCAAAAACTGTTGACCAAGTGCTCGTATTTTAGCCTTCTTGTTAATTTATGCAAAATGAAAGAAAGGGAAAGGAGGAGAAGGAAAGGACAAAAAGGGGGCGGAAAGGGATCACAACAGACACACACACACACACACACACATTTATAGACAAGCACACACATACATATACACTTCAAATGAAAGTTTTTTCATATTTTGCGATTGCCCAACTCTCTGGACACTCTAGCTCAAAATTTATGCTCTGGTAGCTAAGCGGCTTCCAAAAGGTCAAATGAACAAAAAGCCAAATGAACAAAAGGCCAACTAAAAACCAAAAATAAAAAAGAAATAAATATGGGCGTAAAAACAACAGCCAAAGTGCGAAAAGTGCCGCCTGAAAGAAACAAAGTACACAAATACCAAATGGGCGGTACTCCGTTCCGCAAATTTTCAGTGGCAATAAATGTAACCAGGAAATAAATAGCTTGAACTGGGCGACGGAAAAATACGCATTGAAACATATATACCAATTACACTGGCACTCACACTCCCACACACACCCATAAAGTGAATACTCATTATAAATGCACGAGCTGTGAAAGCCAAAATCACGGCACATCAGCTTTACACTTTCGCCGACAAATGTGTTATTTTGTGCAAAACTGAAATAATGTTGCAATCTTTTTTTGTACCGAATAAACAGCCACTTTAAGTTGCTAATGAATAACTTGTATTCCATACTGACACTGCAAAACCTAGAAATTATACATTTGGAAATGTAAACTTATCTCTATCCCATGGACCTATCTAATCTATTCTCTCACACACACTAAGCTTTGTATATATCCACCATCTTTGTAGAATTTACTATGCATGAGTATGTATTCCTTCATAATTCGGTTTATATATTATTTAATAAGGTCATGAAACAAAATTTCCATTATCGATAGTTCTACAGATTCACATTTTAGAAAATGTTGTATTCGCAAGGCTATGTGTCCCAAAGACTCATCCAATATTCCCACAATACACAAGCGCATTGCCCCAACTTTCCAAAAAGGTTGCCACATTTAGTTGCCAATGCGAAAGTTTGCGGTTTTGATGGGGGTGACCGGTTAGGAGTCATGCGTTCAGAAGGTAAACCTAGCCGAGCTAAGCCCAGCCGAGCTGCTGGTGTCAAAACGGAAACGGAAACGTAACTTGCACTTGGCAACCAAAAATTCAAATACCGCAAATTAACCGCTCCTAACCCTAATTCCTGTGCTGCTCTTCCCCACATTGTAGCAGCCAACCAGACGAACTATGTTCTGCGGTTTCGGACCTGCTCTTTAACAAAACAAAAAAAAAGAAAAACAACAGCAGCACCAACCATTTGAGGCTGCAGAGAAAGCTAAACCGCAGTTGAATAAATTTGCAAAATTAATTGCCAAATGTGTCAGCGAAAAGCGGAACGTGCAAACATGCACAATCTTGTCGGGTTCCGTTTTGATTCCGTTTCATTTCAATAATATTTTGAGAATAAACTCGATGGTAATTTGCAGTAGACTTTGCTTTGCTCAACCAGAGGAACAAACACTTGGTTTTAATTATTTATTTTTATAGATGTGAGCCAAAGGAGAGCAAGGGGTGGGGCACTTGCTCATTAACAAAAAAACGACAGCCCAAAACGGCAGACAAACTGGCGCCGCGGGCAGTGTGTGACTGCGTGGGGAGCAGCGAGAGGAACGGGTGGAGGGAAGAGGAACGGAGAAAGGGCCTCTGATAGCCGACTCTCAGACAACTGGGTGCCACAGAGTTAACGCTGTTTCTGGTGACCTTCACACACACACACACACAGGGCATTAAGTTGCGTATACGCCGCGTGTGGTTGGCAGAAAAAGAAACTGAAAGATGGGACGCCGCATTAAGGGATAACTCGCTTCAAATATGTTAATTTGCCAGTCAGAGCAGTTAACATGCATATATGTGTGGGTGTACGTTCGTGTGTGTGTGTGTGTGTGTGTGTGTTTGTATGTGTGTGACGACAGTTAATAGAGTTGTGTCGCTGTTGTGTGTGACACAAGCAACAGAAATGCGCCCCATCTGCATATTTGACGATTCACACATTTATATCTTGACAGATTGTTGTTTAGTGTTAAACAAAGCTATGAATTCATATATATAGTTTGCAAAGACACACCTAAATATTGGTAGATCTCAATGATAGTTGTTAAACTGCTCAAATTGACAGTTAGATAGAATAATCAATTGAAGATTATGTATTGGTCTGTAAATAGTGCGTCCTTTCATCGAAGTTTATACAACTTATGATAGTAGCAAATCGTTAAAACTATACTGATTACTTAGGCCTCCTGCTATAAGGCCTCTTATTTCCCAAATTTATCAAAATCGCTTTCAGGTTTCACTTATAATGTTGATTATCACTTAATATGTCGCACAAACACACACACATTCTTGCGAGTTAAAAAACGTTTTAATTAATTGCACAGCACTGGAGGTCTTTGGGAATGTGGTCGAGAGCATGTGAGAGTGATGTATATTTAATTGAGAACGACCAATTTGTTTTTGTACAGCAAACACTGTTCAGTGCTGTCAAATGTGAAATTCAATCGAATCGTGTTTGCTTAAATATTGAACAACTCAATGAAATTGTCAGAATCGTCTGACACTTAAAAGGGAAAACCTTTGAAAGGGCCGCCAACAGCAGTAATCGGGGCATTAATCGGGCGCTCAAACCAATTGAGAATTTTAAGTGTTGGTCTTTCAGCCAATGAATGAATGAATGCTGCACTTAATTATGATAAAAACTTCAAAACTGATTTTTGCTGCAGTCTTACCTGTGGTTCAGAACTTTGTGACGCCAGAGTTGCCAGATCATTGCCGGCCTGTTTGTCGCTTAGGTAAGGTTAAAGCTAACCACTTGCATTTAAGACTTGTGTGCACATCAGCATATGCAAAGGTATCTATGTAAGTAAGCCATAAGGAACGTTCTTTGGGGCATTAGCATAGTGCCATAAAAGTAACGGTACATCCATTTTAACGCCACTCTTTTACACACACACACGCACACACACACATTACGCTGAGGGTTGTTGTTGCCGTCAGTCCAAGACTATGCATAACGCTTGAGCATCTTGTGGCATGTGGCATGTTGTTGTTTTTGCCATTAAATATTCGCGCATTTTCACAGCAGGCGGCCAACAACAAAAGCCATTGGCGCGGCATTACATGTGTTAAATGACAAACATAACTATGCATATGCTCTAGCCATGCGTGTGTGTGAGTATAAATTTACATACACGCTTATATAAATGTGTGTGCAAATTTTTACTTTAATCAAAGCAAAGGCAACTGGCGCACTAAAAATGTTGCCCGGCGCAAACAATAAAGTTAGCTGCTGCTACTCTAAGTGTGCGTGTGTGTGTGTGTGTGTGTGTGTGTGTGTGTTTGTGCTTAGGAAGCTGCTGCGACTGTCGCACGAGGTGGCTTGGGGAGGTAGATGAATTTAATGCGCGGCTTTTGTAACATTTGCTTGCAGCTGGCATTAAATTCGTTCACGTTCGGCGCACAAAAGTATGCAGCGTTTACTTATTTTTTTAAGTTAATAGCAACTGAATTCGAGGCTAAGCCAAAACCCCGCTGCCACTCCCTACACACTACAACCAACCCCACCTCAGCCCAATGCACATCCAAGTTTGTTCAAATAACAATTCATTACGACTGTGTGTGTGTCGGTGTGTGTGTGTGTGTGTGTGTGTGTGTGCGTGTCGGTTTGTGCGTTTTGTCTCGGCTGCAGCTTGAGAACTTCCGCCTCGAAAGCATCACTTGAATTGCATTTTTGTTGCTGCTATTGCCGCTGGCCGGCAATCGTCTGCATCCATCCCACAAGCCCTCCCCCTTCTCCCCTTATCCAAGCTATGCCTTTCCACGCTTTTGAGAGGCAGCCGCCATTGTTGTTGCTGCTGCGCTTTGCGCTGTGCTTCCGAAATTCGCGTCAAATTTTGAGTTTAAGTGTCAATTACAACAAGCAAAATAAGGCGAACACTTTCGACGGCTGCCGCTGCTTTTACACCTGTCTGCTACACACACACACAGATACACACATACTAGTTCGCATACATACACGCACAGACATCCGCACATGGGACATGTGTGCTCGGCTCGCAGTGCCCGGCACCTGTCACCGTTCGTCAAGCTGTCAGCTTTTCCTTTTCATTTTTTCCCTTCATTTCGTTGTGGGATGCCCTGTAAATTGGTGTGTTGCGGGGTATAAGGTGTTAGTTAGCGTGGTCTTTATTTTTATTTTTGTTAATCTATCTCTTTAACCCTTCCTCTAACAATCCACTTATGCTTCTATCTCTTAGTTCTCTTATCAATCTACATCCAAGTGTTTGGATATGTATTTTCATTACTATGTACATCAGTCTGCCTGCTTATTCATCAGTTTATCTGACTATTTAACATCATTCGTTCGTCTGTAGAAGCCTATCCTTCTCGGTAGCCGTAAATCTATCGATTTATCCATATAATTATCTTTCTAATATCATTTTTACAACGATTTTGGCGATACACATATTCCATTGTCGCACCAAGGGATACAGGGTATATTTTAGTCACACACACCTTGCCCTTTAAGTTTTCCGCCTATTTTATTTTAGTTTGGTTTTCGCTTGGCTTTTACTTTGGGTTGTTTCCCCAGCGTTTGCCTCATTTTTAACCTCAATTCTTGTGCCTAGGATGCTGCTTGCCACCACCTGCCTTGAAATTTATGTCGTGTGTAGGCCGTTGTATTGGTGTGAGTGTGAGTGTGTGTGCGTGAGTGTGTGTGTAATAATTTGACTTGCCTTCAACGTCGTTGACGTTGTTGTTGTTGTTGTCGTTGCTGTTGTCGCAGTTGCCTCTTGACGACGACGTCGACGACTTTTGACTTTCTACGCTGGCATTTTGACACAGTTGATTACAGCGCCACCTAGCGACCGCACGCAACTATGCGGGGTTTCTATGTTTATTGCGGGTGTGTAGTGTGTGTGTGTGTGTGTGTTTAAGGACTTAAAGGACAGGGCTGCTGGCAATATTTATGCAAATGGGGCATAGAGAACGCAACTCAAGCAGCTGCACAAAGTTTGTCATTCATTTTGGTGATGCACATACAACCGCACTTCCACACACAGCCACAGACACCCGCACACCCACACACAGCCATGACATTTGTGTATGTGTTTATTAATTGCATTCCACAATTTATGCATTTCATTTGAAATATTTGCTCTGCGATTCTGAACTTTGCAGCGCACACAAACAATTTAAAAATTCCGTCGCTTTGCAACAATTGAAATAAGTTAAAAACACAACATTTTTTATCGCTTTTTTAAGTAGCTAGTTGACTGCCTCTAGAAAAGTCAAAAGCAGTTATCAGTAAGAAATACGGCATAGCTTAAGCTTCTCTCATATCTCTCTCTCATCACATATAAGCTTGTGCACTTGTCAAAATATGGAAAATGGCATAGTCATTTGTCAGAACATCTGTCAACATCAGACAATTTCTGATATTGACTTGGAACGAGCTACAAGAATGAATCAACCAATCAACCAAGCTTCAGTTTCTCTGTGAACTGCGCATATATATTTACCTGTAAAGTGGTGAAGATGAATTTTGCACTAATCAGAAATGGTTATTTTTCAATTATGTCGTCATAATACAAGCAGAAATTAAATATTAACTTGGGCTTCAACAAGTGCGGCCTGTTCAAAACTTCAAGAACGCTAACATTTTTGAGCTTTTGAGCTACTTTCAAGTAGCAGGTTGCCATATGAGGGAATCGCACTTTAGGTGGACACGATGGCGTACACCTCATTTCAGTAGCTTTGACTTAGGCATTCAGGTATCCGGGTGTACGAGAACACGGCACCCAGCACACACAACACACCCACAACATGACCAGCAATACACATCCACCACCCCACTCACACCAAGTGGCCCAATGTGGGGCAATAGGGCGTGGCCTGACCTCAGACCCAAGCGAATGGAGTCAAAGCAGAAGAACGAAGCAGCAGCAGCTGCGGCAGCTCACTGAAAAATATTTGGTCTAAAAGCAACTGCTTGAAAGCGAGCTACAAAAAATATTTATGCCCTCCTGTCTTATGAGTGTGTGCGTGCGACTGTGTGTGTCTGCGAGTGTGTGCGAATGTTGTAATCTAAACATTCCTCAGGAGACAGCACATGTGTGAGTGTGTGTGTGTGTGTGTGTGAGTGTGTGTGTGTGAGTGTGTGCGTAATTTGAGCATCTGCACGTACGCTGCTCGAGTTGCAGGAACCCGCAATAAAATAGAAAAATTTCACAAGCTGATGAAAAGGAAATGACCACAAATTGCCGCCGCTATGTGCACACCATACTCACACACACAGGCACACACACACAGGCACACACACAACACCTACATAGCACACAATAAACGATTGAACGTATTTAATATCCGAAACAAACACATAGATATAGGTGGTATAAGCCTTGGAACTCTTACTGGAGACTCGCTTCCTAGCGGATGTAAGTGTGTCTGTGTGTCTGTATGTATGTCTGTGTGCAAGTATGTGTTTGAAATGGCATGCCTAGAAAAGTTCAGCAAACCCTAACAACAACCATCACACACATAGACATACACATATAGGCATACATAGGTGCACACATACATACATATGTATATATCCACACATATGCCCTGCGTTGTCTCTTACTCTTACACACACACACACACACACACTGTCTCTCTTTCTCACTCGTCCATCCCCTTTACTTCTCCCCGCTTTCCACTGCGCTTTGTTTGCGTGTGTTTGCCTGTTAGAAAATAATTAAAACTTTTCGTGATTTCGTGCCAGTAGCTCCGATTTTTCTCAATTTAAAATGAATTCTGCCAGCAACAATAGCGCACAAAAACGTGAGCACTGCACATGCTCGACTGTGAAATACCCTGTAGCTAGACATTGTGGAAGTGTTTATATATTTCAAGTAATTAAATAAAATATGCAAATTATTAAATTGAAACTTTTGAAATTCTGGCTAATTGATTACCATTAATGGGTTTAAAGGGTATGTTACGATCGCTGCTTGCGAGCACACATGTGCTTGTATCTGTGTGATAGTGTGTGTGTGTGTGTGTGTGTGTGTTAGTACCTTTAACTTAGCTACACCCATGAACAGCCCACTCCCCCCGCAGACCGGGCCACCCACAATGCTCACTTTTGATTAGTGATTGCTGTTGATGTTAGTATTGTTGTTGTTGCTGCTGGGTGCTTACAACATTCGTGCAGCTTTTGATTAGCAGCAAGTTCGTTGTTGTTTTTGCTTTTGTTTCTGTTTGAATAATCGACGCGCTTTCAAAATGCTTCCGCAACATTTTCGCCTCGAATTTGGTTCGTTCTGTTTTTATGTTTGTGCCAATTTCAATTGAATTATTGATTGTGCGTGTGGGTGTGTATTTGTTCGTGTGCATCTGTGTGTGCGTATGTGTGACCCTTAAGCTCCCGTCAATTAAAACGCTGTACACATTTTTTTTTTTGCCAATTTGCACTGAATTTTTTGTCGCGTGTTTTTTAGCTAAAAAGCTACATCAACTTGACGTCTCTGCCGCTGCTTCTGTCGCAGTCGCCATCGCAGTCAACGCCGCACACCACACCTTGGCAAAGGTCTATAAATAAATAAATCGTATAATGCTGAGACAAATAAAATGCGCTCAATATCAAAATCAAATCTAAATCCACGCACCGTTCCGCGACTTTTTATCAACGCAATGTTTCCAACCACATTCCCAATAAAATAAAAAGTACACAGTTTGTAGTTAATACTTCTGGTATCGTTAGGAGTCTCCTTTCTGATTTATTGCCCATTCCAATAATGATGCTTAACTCGTTGATATTGGGATATTGTGATTAACAACTTGTTGATCAATTATTAGCAACAAGAAGTCGTGACGTATGTTGGAGAAACCTATATCGCCAATCTCTCTCTCTCTCTCTCTCTCTCTCTCGCTCTCTCTCTCTCTCTCTCTCTCTCTCTCTCTCTCTCTCTCTGTCTCTCACTGAATTGGCGAAATTACTCATGTATATAGCACACCCGAATGCTTGCATATGTTTATAATCTGTTTGATGACAGCATTAAATTCGTTGATTTTCCTTAACACTTAATACGTAAATGATTTACTGGCTGCAGACTCAGTCTGCCCCCCTCTCTCCACCCCTCTCTTTCTATCTGTACAGATACACATCGCTCTTTCTGTTGTTTCATTCTCAGCTGATTTTCTAAATTGCTTTTGTAAATGTTGAGTTACGCCGCCCTTTTTCTCTCTCCCCCTCTCGCTCTCTCTCATATTGGATTATTTTCATCTTTCCTTTTTGCTTTCGTGGACGTTTTCATACATATTATTTTGAAAATATGTGTTTCGCTGGAAGCGTTAAGTGTCTTCTGAATTTGAGCAAGCGTGTGATATGAGAAAGGTTTTGTGTAGTACATTTTAATAAAAACAATTGTGTCTATTTAATAAACAAGATTGAGTTTTGGTCATCTGATGTCCACAATACGGCTGAGTCGGTCGCTAAGATAAAACCTCTTCAGGCGTCAGAGGGTCAGAGAGGCTGCTCAAAGGTGCATTCGGGTGCACAGCCAGTCTCAGCGGCTGCTGTGGAAATTATTTTGATCCCTAGTCCGAACGAGTCGAATGTTTCTGCCGCCATGATCTGGGCAGATGGACACCCAGTGCCTTGCAGAGCAAGGCGACACCATCAGCCCCGTCAGCCCAGAGGAGCTTTCAGGCCAGTGCGGGAATATCACGCAGGCTTACTTTGCGCAATTGAAAGCGGTGTGCCACTCAAAAGAACGCCGCTCAACAACTTCCAACCAGTCCTGCACAGCGATTGGGGCAAGCATGGCTTTGTCGTCACCCCTTTCATATGCATTCTGGACAGGAGTGGGCAGATTGAACGTTTTCAAATGAGAAGTATTTTGTATTTGCGAATTTTGCGAGTTTTTATTTTTCTGCTTTGCAAGCAACATTCTTAAACGTTTTACCAAATTCCGAAAGCGAAACTTTTACCAAATTCCGAAATTTGAATTGAGAAGTTCACTGCTCTTATCAGGAAACTTCCGAACTCTCGAAATTAGCAAACTTTATGTGCCACGATAGGATTTACATGTTTATCCTGCTGAAAGACCATAAAGTTTTATATAATTAAGTGGATTAGCTGAACAAGTGGGGCACGCTTTTCTAACGCAATTATTTGAGACTTTTTTTTCGTTTTCTTTTTTAACTTTGGGCAATGTCGGAACATTCACTTTGCCGGTCTAGTTGTCAACAATTATTTTTGATTTTTCGCGATTTGTTAACAATTTATTGCGACAGTTTTATGACACTCTTTATGGCAAGTGGACAGTCGGCGTTCGAGTGAGATGAAGGGTGTGTGGAGGGTGTGTGAATGCAGTGTGCTTAGCTGCTGTTTATCAATTGACACGCGCCTACTATAAAATGTATCTCGGCAAAATATTTCAATGGTCGTTGGTCGAGCTTCCGATTTAGGCCCTGAAGCTCACTTGACTGTGTCCTTCGGATTTGGGCGCGTCGACGACGAAACTCCTATAAATATCGTTGACGATTTATCAATACGTTTCTGGTCATGTGTGCGTGTGTGTTTATCTATTTCGCGTGGGCCCATAAAATAGCCGAAATAATAATAACAACAACAAGCAGGGCAGCCGCTTGATCGTTTGTCGGCCCATTTTCAATTTGTTTAATTTCGTTTGCCAATTTTTGACTCGTTCTTGTTATATGCACACCCTGTTACCATCAAATGTCTAAAAGGGGTATCTTTATATTTGAATATTAAAGTGAATAATATTTTGTCGGGTTATGTCCACTCTCAAAATATCATGTTTTTACTAGTTTTATGCCAAATCACCTATCCAACACCGAACCGCATCCCCTAATCTGGCTGCTCCCACTAAAGAGGCCCCTGAATATAATCAGCAGCGAGCAAAGTCAACTGATCGTTGACCAATCTTTGGCTGTCTGCACATCTGCTGCGGCTTTCTTTTTTGATTTACTATTGCCACTGTGTGAGTGTCATTTGTAAACGACTACAATGTATGCATTGGCGGGAATACCAACCTCATTTCGTAATTATATTTGACGCCCACATGTTCCAGTCAATGCTTTAATTCATTGAGCTTTGTCAGTGTGCATCTTGCATCAATCAATCAATCGTGTAGGTAATATATGCATATATATATATATATATACATACATATATACAAAGCAGACATATGTTCAGGCTTGCCTATTCCTTCCATATGTAAATTTGAGTAATTTTTTTTTGGTGTTTGCCATTCTTTATCTTTATCTTTAGGTTATAACTGATGATGCCCCTCGAAAGCTGTCACTGCTCTTCCTGGTCTCTCTACTTAATGGTCTCTGATGCTTTCTTTTATATTTCGTCCACCCTTTTCTTTTTTGTCTCTCTTTCTCATTTCGCCTGTCTCCCTCACTATATCTCTCTCTTTCTCACAGTGTGCCTGTATGTCTTTTAAGCATCTTACAGAATACTATGAATTTATTTCCGCTTCTTTCTTCATCCCCATATCCTCAACTGTTCATCCTCTGCCGCTCGCTGCCTCTGCCGACGCGTCAAAAGGCTTTAAAATACGCGATTGGCTAAGAGAAAAAATATTTTCTTAGATAACATCTTAATTGGATTATCTTCTCACCGTGATTTGAATAGCTGCCTGGACCCTTCTTCTTCCCCGTCATCGTGAAAGCCAACTCATTCGATTATACCGCACTAGCTGCATATGCTTCTGCCCACCGCTTATCGCCTTATCGCTGGTCAGTGCAGTTGAGTCTACCCCTGGCAAGTTCGCTACTTGCATTTGACTTTTACACACTCACACACACACATGCACACACACTCGCAAGCACAGCCGTTAAATATGTTAAGTTCCCTCAGCTCAAAAAAAAACAAAAAGGTAACTTGAAATTCACAACCTGTTCTCAGCTCAACATGGACCAAACAGAATATTTTGCATCTGCATATATGGGAAAGAATGGATGAAAAAGTCATAAATAGGGGTTTTTTTTGTCATTGCACGCGTAGGAGATGTCTTCGATTCCATAATGAATATAAATTCTCAGTCAGTGCATAGGCATGTTGAAGTAGACCGGATCAAACCGCTTTACACAGCTGTTATGGAAACAATCGATGAGTTCTTATACTAAAGGTATATTAAGATCAAGAGTAACAGAACTCCGATTTGGAAGGTACAATATACTGCTATCTAATCCAATCCAATCTGCAATATATATAAACAAAGTATTTTTTGGCTCAACTATAAAGGTTGTCGCATGCAACTTAAACTCTTATTGCTTTTGATGTTTATTTAGTCTCTCTTTGTTCTCACTCTCTATTTTTTTCATTCACTTAGTTCCTCAGTGCCTCCTCAATTTTTAAATAAATTAGTTGTTTTAGCACAAAACTCATGCGAATATAATGCGAAAATAAGAAAAACGGCACTCGTACATAAAAAACTCGCCTGAACAAAAATAGAAAAGTGTAAAAATGTAGGCAGTGAAATGAATGCAGCTGGCAATGCGACTTTGCTGGCTGTTGCACCAAAAACAACAACAACAACAAGAAAAAGAGGAACAACAACAACACGGCCATAGAATTAAAAATAAAACTTACATAAATTTAGTAGTGACGGCGGCAGCATCGCAGCAGCGCTATTTGTCGCACTGCTCCCAAAACGCTTTTATTTTTGGAAGAAACAGTAGCAGCAGCACCAGCAGCAGCAGCAACAACAACAACTGTCACAGCTGCAACAACCCACAACTAACAGAAACAACATTAAGAAATTGCACTTTTAACTCTTTTTCTTTGCAGCCAAATGAAATTGAACTTAATGTGGAAATTGAAGTGGAAATGGAAGCACAAAGAACTCGAAATTGAAATGCTTAAACAATTTAAAAGTGATTCAAGTGCTTAACGCTTTAGCTGCTCAAATGCAATGTGGCATACAACACACAACATACAGCACACAACACACAGCACACAGCAAACAACCAAAAGCACCACTGACACAAACTCCTCGGTTTCAGTTCATATATTTGTTGCTGTAAGCAACTGGGCCCAGTTTGCAGATTCTCAAACAACTTGTTGTTGTCGTTGTCTTTGCCATTGACATGGCCACAACAACAAACAAAAACAATGACAAATGCACAAAGAAGAAGAAAAATAAGAGCCGCGTCTGCTATTAGCCAAAAAGAAAGAGTCGACACTTGTCGCAATGGCCAAAGTATGTAGGTTAGGGAGTTAAGGGGCCCACCAGCTGCAGCCTCTTTGTGGGTGAATATATGTGAGTATGTGTGTGTGTGTGTGTGTGTGTGTGAGTGTGTTTGTGTATGTGTGTGGTTCTTTTGCAGGCTTTTGCTGCCATTGGATGCTACTCCAAAATTCCAGGCACATACACACCATAAGCAGTTGGCAGCAACCAGCCAAAGACTTCAGCGGGTCATAAAATTCAGCGAGCTGGGCTTGCTATACCCTCGAAATTGGCAAAGGGGTGTGTTCAGCTGATAATTACAGACAAAGAGTGAGAGAGAGGAAGAGAAAGAGAGAGAGCAAGTGTTTGATTCTGAAGATTATAAACTCTGTTTCTCAAAGTGTAAAATATTTAGAATGTTATCGATTACTGATAAGACAAGGAAATTTATAATTGTTTACTACTAACTTTTAATAAATATTTTCATGCAAAGCAGCTTCGCCATTTGAAATGCAGGTAAAATTAATCTTTTCGATTTGAGAATAAACTTACAACATTAGCTAATCATTAGAACATTGCGCAGCAACTCTCTTTATTTCTCTCTCTCTCTCTCCCTCTCTCTCTCTGCCTTCGCTCATCGCCAGCTCATTTGCCACTTAAAAATACCTCGCTTTAATTTTTGTTTGGTTCTTAAAATTCACCTCAAAATTCCCATCAACACTTCACAACATCTACACACATCTTTTTCCAGGGTATCTTTGGTAGTCGGGCAGGTCACTAAAGAGCCAAGCTCACATTTATTATTGTTTCTCTTGGATAGGACGGTTGGGGGCTTGGGTGTTGTTGGAAAGTCAAGTTGGTTTCGTTTTTTTTTGGATTCAGTGCGACTCCAGCTGAAGCAAATTAAATACAGGACGTTAGCGAAATGTAAGGCGAATGGAAGGCACAAGGCAACAACGCATAATAATAGAAAAGGACGCAACGGCAAATGTTTGGAAAATTCGCCAGTGGCAGCAACACAGTGAGACAGAGAGATGGAGAGAGAGAGAGAGAGAGAGAGAGGAGAGAAAGAGAGATACATTTTCCAAATGTTGTGTTAGAGTTTTCGGCGTTTGCGGCGCAACAAATTTGCACACAAAGCGACTTTCATAAAACATAAGCAAAGCCACTGTTCATATAAGTGAATGTGTTTGTGTGTGTGTGTGTGTGTGTGTGTGCAATGTTTATGAGCACTTCAGCTGGCCACTGTCCGGTGTTGTGCGGTCCCCGTCTGCCCATCACTAACATCATTCGCGTTTACGACGCTGCCCCAAGGCTGGCTGTTGCTTTCACCATGTGCAGGAGATGCCAACCCAGCAACCCCATAGCCCAACCATCCAGCTACCCAACAACCACCCACTGTCTCACAAAAAGAAAAAAGATAGAAATCCAAGCAGCCGCTTGTTGGCCCCGGTCCAAGCCGCGTTGCCTCCGGGCATTCGCTTCTTTATTA
Source organism: Drosophila picticornis (assembly GCA_035043845.1). Lineage (NCBI taxonomy): Eukaryota > Metazoa > Arthropoda > Insecta > Diptera > Drosophilidae > Drosophila > Drosophila picticornis. The sequence goes on along the minus strand of JAWNMR010000492.1, from coordinate 22,282,972 downwards.
TTGTCAATGATTTGCTTTTGGGCTCATAAAATGCAAGCAAATTGAATTTTTTTTCAATGTTGTTGTTATTCCTTGTGCCTTTTTTGTTGTGCTGCTGTTGTTGTTGTTGTTTTGTTGGAACACGTGACGTATGCTTAATTATGTTATACATATTGCGCATACGCCTAGATGCATATAACGCGACCTGGGATCAAAGCCTTTTTTTTCGTAAGCTGACAGATAGGGAGGGAGTGAAAGCGGGAAAATGTGGGGGTGGGTGGCTTAACGTTGATATGAGTTTCCCTATTATTTTTAATTTAAAGAACAGATGCATAAAAGTTTGACTGAATTTTTCAAGTTAAGAATATCTTTCGCGTCAAGTTTTAAGCCACATTCTTTTTAGAGATTATCATTTTCTTTTAAAGGCACTCCAACTTTTCCATACCAAATTTCCCATTTGCAAGTCACAACATTTCGGATTAAATTCAGAGTTCCCTCTTACATTACAATAAGAAAATTCAACTGAATGCTTTGAGGTCAAACTAAAGCTCAAATGAAGTAGGTTATTGAAAAAAAAAATGGGTAAAGTAAGGAATTACTAAATATATATAAAAGCAAGGTGCGAAAGTAAATCATATTTTGATTTCAATTCTGGTTCCGGTGTGAAAAGTGTGAAGTGGTTTCGTTAAAGGTACGAATTGCTCCCAAATTTGTTAGGTTCTATTAGGGACTTTATTAACTAATTAAATTGATTCCCGTACCAGAAACTTAGGGAATGATTGTCTTTCTTCTTCAAAAAGTGAATTTTAAGCGGCAATACTGCGATTTCGGTTACGGTTCCGGTTTGATACGAGATTGAATATATGTGAATTGAATCTTTTCGATATAAGATCCAAGTCGTAAGCGGTTTTCTCAACATTTTTTGTAACTAAGATTAAAGATATTTGTATATTTCGATAACTCACCTTAGTGCTTGATTTCTCGTGTCGTAGTTAAGTTCGCAGTATTATGATATCATATAGATTTGACAATTCGGATACGTAAGTATTACCAGCTTTTATACATTGTAACTTAGTTTTGCAGAACGAAAAACGAAAGGTAGCTGTTCTGTTTGCTCCGGTATTCATATATGCTTATATACACACACTTATAGGATTGTTGTATATGTATATTTATACATATAAGGGATATTGCTCTCAAATTTCTTGTTGGCTCTCTTTGCTTTAGTTAGTTTTCACTTTGACTTTGGCTGGAAGTGCGGGCGAGATTATCAATTTCATCATCATCATCATCATCATCAGCAACATTTTAATGGGTATCATTTTTAAAATTATTACTATCATTTTCATATTATCAAATTATTATTATGTATTATAATCATGAATATATTTCTGCACGTCACTTTTGTTGCTTAGACAAACAAAATAAAATATGTAAAAAAAAATTAATTTCAAATTGAATATAGACGAAGGCGCGCTCTATACAAAGTGCCCAGACACAAACGCACAGACACACTCGCATACACATATCAGTCAAGCACACACTCTCTCACACACACACACACCACACACGCACACATACACACACACACACGTGGAGGGCACAAAATAGAGACACGTTCGGGTTCGCGTTCCCGTTTTCTTTGAGATACGTTTGAATGGATTTTTGAGTGTATTCGTATTCGATTCGAGACGCGTTCGATTTGCTGTTGTTTTTTCTTGTTGTTGTTCCTGTTGTTGTTGCTGTCACGTTTTGGCATAATTATTCAATTATCATTTATTGGCGCATTACTATTGCTTGTTAATCACTGCCGATGGCTGCTCATCCCTATGCCTCGCCTCCTGGCTGGATGCGGGAATGCGTGGGCACCTCATTGCGGCCACTTGGACAATTCCAGCTCATTGAACGCGTTTAGGCCAACTGGGAATTGGCTTTGACTGCGGCTGTTTCTTTATTGGTGTTGTTGTTGTAATACTGCAATGGCAACGGAAAGCAGAAAGGAAACGGAAATTCATATCGGCTCTAATAATAAATTTGCCAAATTTACTTAATAAATACAAATTTACCAATAATGTATACAAATACCTATTGTTTTATTAAACACATCAAATTCAGTTTCATTTTTTGCCTGTCAATTTAATTATTTTTCTAATTAAAGCTTTATTTCTTAAATAGTTTGTGCTTTTTTATTTCTTGTTTTAATGCTGTTTAATGCTGTCTGCTCATAATTCGTTGCAAAACTGCCTCTCATCTCCACATTATTCTCTAATCTTCACTTTTGAAGAGTTAAGCTTTTATTTTCTCTCTTTCTGTTATTCTTCAAATTGTATTTATTTTGCTTACGTTGTTTTCGTGAACGTTTTACTGGCTGCATTTTATTTCATTTAATCTACAGATCTATGCTAAATTTGGTTCTCTTCTTACTTATGTTAGTTTCTCTCTTTCTCCATCTCACACTCACACATAGCTGTCTCCCTCCCTCTCTCTCTCTCGCTCTTCCCTTTAAATTATTGTAACTGCCTTATCATTCTCATACGGTGGCAATTTCAGATCGTTTGGCCTCCATTTCTACCCTTTTTTTGTTAATTCTAGTTGATTTTTCCGCTTTCGCTTTCAATTTAGTAGAGTCTTCGCAAGTTTGACTTCTGTTCTCCAACTCTGCATTTAGTAAGCATTCATAGCTCCCCTTTACACAACTTCTCCCCTGTCTTGCTTTCCTCTGCTTCTTTCTCACCTTATTCTGTGTCCCACTTATCCTCTTTTTCGTTTAATGTTCTGCACAAGGCTTTTAAACTTGTCATGCTTATTGATATAAGTAAGTAGAATTCACACTGCGGATGCTTGACGCTGTCAGCACATTCAAAAGCAAAGAAGAGCTGAAACCGACCGACCAACCACCCACCCACCCACCCACTCACCCACTGCCCCACTCCACTCCACTTCCTTTCGGTCTAAGTTAAGCTTCATGCCCCAGATGAGTACGAAATTTGCACATTAAACGAGAAATTCTCTGATTTTGTTAAGTTCGAGAATGCGTATCGTAATTTAAGTAAATTTTAGCTTTGACTTCAGATTTGACTTTGTCATTTCAACTTGCTATTATTCTCTTATTTCTTGTGCGTCTTTGATAAAGCAATTCATTTCGTTGCACTGAGTGTTGCCTGCCAGTGCACATTTTGGGCGGCGCCAGCTGAAAGTTAAACAACTTTTGATTGACAAAAATATATAATAAAACAAATGCCAGCACTTGAAATTGTAACTTTTGGCTTAAGTTGTTTCTCACTCTCTGCAACAAAATGGCGACTTTAACTGATGCTTACCACCCACAAAGAACACACACACATAAGCAAATTTCAAGGACATTTGGCAGTGCGCAAATACTTGTTAGCAGCCAGAGAATCTTTCCGAAATTAAAACCAAATTACTCATGATGAACATTTCGAATAAAACCCAAATAACACCAACGAATTCACATGTGAAAATCATAAACGTAAAACACACACACACACACACACACACACACACAAAAACATTCACACAAACGAGAGAATGGTTTTATAGAGCTCCGATTCCCTGCAATGTTATGAATATGAAAATTATTTTAACGAGGCGACACGTCGAAAAACTTATGTATCTACAAGTATACAAGTATATATCTGAAAATCTGAACATCTGAATATTTTGAACGCGTCTGAGGCAGATTTTTGGATTTACGTCACAACAGTTTTATGGCTCTTTAAATACTAATTAAAGCCAAATCAAAATCGAAAAAATAAATTGTATATGAATAAATAGATAAAAGCTTCTTTTTATTGTTTCATTCAAAGGTGGCCGCCAAATTATTATGTAGGGAATGTGAATTCGAACGATGCGGGGGCACATACCTCATGTGGCACAGCAGCGCAGCATCAACAAGCAGTCACCAGTTAACAAACAAAAAAAAAACAATATATTCCAGATTTCAGGATAAAAAAAAAACAGTAATACTTTTCACGACAATTAGAAACAAACGAGTTTGAGATTTCGAAAAACAAAAGAAATGAAGCGGTCACGACGCGAAGCGCAGTAGGGCAAAGAGGCAAAGAATCTGTGTTGAAGCACCAATAAAAAAAAGTACAAAAAAAAGGATTTCTTTATCTTTTTTTGTTTTTTTTTCTCTCTGTTTTTTTTTTATTTTTGAGATAGCTGCTTTTGAACCGTTAGGCGCTATGCAAATGAGCTTTCTTCCTCTTCCCCATGCGTTGCAAACTCTGTTGCACGACGGAGATAACAGCGACAACGACGGAGATAGACGCTGGCGTTGGCTGCTGCCGCTACTAACGCAAACACAACGTCGACCGACGAGGAGCACGGCTCACAAATGGGCTCCACGAGGGCAACTGCTGCGTGCGGCTATTGCTACTGCTACTGCTACTACTGGTGCTGCGTGCCGCTGCTGCGTACTACTGCTGCTGCTGCTGTTGCTGCTGTTGCTGCTGCTGCTTATGCTGCTGCTTGTGCTGCTGCTGCGAAACGTTGCGTTCGTCGCGTTCGCGGCTCTTGACATCGCGGCGTATACCCAACGACTATTTGGCCATTGACGCAGCGGCCGTGCTGGAGACCTGCTGAGCGATGCGGCCACGCTGCAGGTTCGTTCGGCACGACGCACGACGCCGGACGTTGAGCGAGCGAAACCGAAACCGAAACGTAAAATTGCCATCCGATTCGGCATCGGAATCCGAATGCAGTCGCTGTCGCTGTCGCAGTCGACGTCGCAACATTGGCTGATGATGCTTTCACCTTGAGCTTTTTTGCTAAATGCGATATTTTTTTTGTATCTTCATCATCAGTAGCAACAACAGAAGTAGCAGCAGCAGTAGCAGCAGAAGTAGCAGCAGCAGTAGCAGCAGCAGTAGCAGCAGCAGCAACATTCGATATCGAAAATTAAAAGCTTATCCGCCGCAGCGCCTGGCGACAACATCCGAATTTGAAGGTCAGCAGGCAGAATTTGAGCTTTTTTTATTTTTTTCATTTTGCGGCAGCCAGCAAGCGCAACAATCCGTTGCATGTAGACACAAAGTAAGTGTGTGTGTGTGTCTCAAAATGCCGGCAAAAGCTTTGTTTCGCCTATTTCCTGCTTCATTTGATTCTTTTTGCGTTGCGTCGGTAATTAAATGGGTTAACGCGGCAAGCGAAACCGACTGTGGCACATTTTCGAAATTCCAATTCCATTCCCAACAGGAAACGGAAAGCTTCCAGCAAAAGCTTGCCAAAGCTTGAGTTCAATCTGAGATTAACACTCTACTTGCCTAAAATAATGGGCGTTGGGGCAATTCAACTTTGAACATTAATTACAAAAGTAATCAAAACATTTTAAAATGTTTACGAATTTATTTTATTTTTATTTACAAATTATTATACAAAGCTTATTTGATGGTAACTAAAATTAAAAAGCAACAAAAATTGGAGGCTTTAGTTCGTTGTGAAAGTTTTGATTTATTTGTTACAAAATATATTATTTGGATATAGTTGTGCAAAAGTTAGCAGAAATAAATGTGAAAATTTGTCTACATTTTTGGTGGCTTGGTCGATGTGACCTAACTGATAATATTTAAATTCGAAAACGGAGCCAGTATCAATAAAATTGTTAATTTTAAATAAGTAACGCGATACGAGGGGACGAATAAAAAGTATAATAATAATATAATAAACAGTATATGGCATAATTAATAATATTCTGATTTTATTAAGCTGACGCTGATTAAGGAGTTAAATGTTTTTGAGGCGTTCGAAAACTCTTCATATTGATTTTCATACTATTATTATTTTTTTTTTTTTTGCAATTGCCCAAATATTCAAGTCATTTTTCTCCAGTTCCATGAATGCAAGAAGTTCTTGGTTATTTGATTGATTTGGCAACAGACACGATTTTTCCAAAACTTTGTAGCTGTGGAAAATATTCTATGATGATAAGCGATGAAATGAAATGAGCCTCAAATCGCTTCGGGGATTTCGTAAGCTGGATTTGCACAGAGCACACGTCAAGCAAGAAAATTCGTTATTCCTGCCTGCATCATCTGGAGCCTTTTTCTAAATCATTTCGATGCACTCAGTTATAGTGAGATATTTTCGGTCCATCACCAAAATGTTGACGGTCAGTATAGAAAATATACAACTGGTTTTATAAATAAAACCAATGAATGCCAAAATTGTCTTTAATATTATTTATTTATTCAAATTGACAAATAGCAAACAGCCAAATAGTCGAATGTATATTCCACAATTCATCTGGCACAAAGTCACCTTCAGCTGTACATATATTCCGAAAATCGTTGTAAACGCCTTCTCATCAATTTCCTCGTCTTCAGTGCGATTTTCATCGATTTCCATCTGCATGTCCAAATTGACAATCATATCTTGCAGGCAACCACATCCAATTTAATTAAGGCATTTTCTTATCTGCGTATCTCAACACCACATTTTCCAATATTTTAATGTAAATATGTCGGTTTTTACACAACCAGCATTGTTAGCTTTGGCAAAAGCAAAAGCTGCTGAAGCTTTTTGGCTGCTATGACGCCAGAATAAATGCTTCCCCGACCAAAAAAGGAAAAAAAAAACAACAATAAAAAATAACTGGCAACAAAATCAACAGTTGCCAGGCAAAGTAAATCAAAATAAATATTTATGTATATACGCTTGGCTGGCAGCTACACCGAGTCCGAAGTTAAATATCGAACAGCCGCAGAATGCTTGTTAGCCATAGTTCCCTGGAGCAAAGCAGTCCGAACACAATGGAGAAGGGCAACAATGGCGAAAATCCGGAGTCGGGCAGCGTGTTAAATACAGGCGGGCAGCAGTTACGCAAGATCCGCCAAGGGTCGAGGGGACCGCGAAGCACCAAGTTCGGCATTGAGCGCAATCTGAATATGAAAACGGGCGCCTCGCTCATCCCCGATCTGAATCTGGTCATCAATCGCATGCGCAGCAAAAAGGACGACAGCTATGTGTATCTGGACTATATGCTGCCCAAGGATAGCGAATACTTTACGCCCTACAGCCTGCGCGAGGTGAACTTTGAGAATCTGAACACGACTAAGCCATACTATACAATAACACGGCACGGCGTCACCTATTGGCGAGTTTCCGAGCACTTCTTCACACCGCTCAATCAGTGGCAGCAGGAGTTTCAGCAGTTCCTCAGCATTATACAGATACGCAGCTTCGCCATCTTTCGCCTGTGGAAGGGCTTCAAGGTGTGGGAGAAGACGATCAAGTGGCGCAAACTGAATATTGCCCGCAACTTTCTGCAGAACAATCTGTTCATCGCCATACCCCAATTGGCTAGGGCCATTCTGCGTATGCGCTCCGATGTTGTTGTACTGGAGCGCCTCAGTTTTGCCAACATTGAGAATATCGAGGAATGGCATCCGTTCTACTTTCTGGAGCTTCACATGCGCATCTACGAGCAGCTCAATCATCTCTTTCAGGACTTCCGCGCCTTCGTCGGCAAAACGCTATGTAAGTCGGTTCTTTTGTATATATTATACATATCATTAGTTGCTTTTTATCCACACACATGCACGTCACAGATCGCGCATGCACGGATGCTATCATGGCGCGTGGCTTCTATCCGGACGATGAGATCAATTATTATCCCTCGATCAAAAAAATGCGAGAGGCACACAGCTTCATGGATCGGGCTCGTAAGCGTTCTTTCTGCAAGACCCTTACCAAGTAAGTGCAGGTTGTCAGTTTCCCGTTCTCTAAGGTGGGGATAGTCAGGGCAAATAGTCCTTAAAGTGAGCAGTGATGACAAATATACGCATCTAGTTTCAAATATAGAACGACGTTCTAAGATATTGCTTGAGAGATTGGATACCCTTGCTGACCTATGTGCATCAGCTGACATTGAAATTTCATTACAAAAATAAAAAAACCAGTTTGAAAGGTGCAATAACAATTGCCACAGAACAGGCAAGAAATACAGATCCTTAGAGGAGGTTCCTAGAAATCTATCCCTCAAGTTTGGCTTTAAATTTGCAGCAGTTATACTTATAAAATTGCAGAAGAAATTTTGCTTTATCGATTTTATCGATTTCCTAGCCTCCTAGTGGAGCACTCCAATTTCAACGCTTTGTCTGGCGTGGACAAGTTTCAAGGCTATCGAATAAAGTTTCATACAACACAAAAAGAATAGTTGTACCTTCAATATCAGATAATATATATACATTCATATATATATTTACTTAATAAGATATGGAATTGGCAATAAGCCCATGTAGAAATATAGGTTGCAGAAGTTAGGATGGTTATCTGGGTTATCCAGTCAATCAGTACATAGGGTATATAGCATTTCATTCCTTCATTGACAGCTTTCTCACTTATTGCGACCTGATGTTGTATCAGACGCTCTATCGCGTAACCATTCAGAGTTACGAGGATCTGCATCATGCATTCAATGAGCACCACCTGGTGGGGCCAACCGCAGCGGAAATCATGCGACACGAGCGATTGGATACGAAAATTGAGAGGACGCGTCCACCAAGCGCACCGCAGACTCCGTTTTTCCTCGCCCAGCTGCGTCTGCTGCCCGATCGCATCGAGGTGGAGCCACAGGAGGATATACTTAAGCTGATATTTCAGCGTATAACGGGTTTGATACTGAAATCTGTGCTAAGTATACCACCCTTTACCAATGATGCGCAATTCAAGCAGTATACGGCGTAGGTTTCCGAACCACAAATCTGAAATCGAGTTGAATCGTGTAATTTTTGTCACTTTTGTAGGCCGTCGATAATGGGACGACAGGAGGAGTGTCTGTTTGAAAATGCGCCAGAGCTGACCACATTGTTGAAACAAGATGAGAAATTCAACTTCCATCGGTGAGTGAAGTGGTTATGGCACCGTTTCCAGAATCAGAAATCTCTTATTATCCACGCAGGCGAAATATATTCATACTGATGCACACTGCCTACGAGATGGCACGTCTTTATACCATTCGCTTTCAATCCATACGAAAGAACTATGAGATTGATGCCGCCACAAATCCAGAAGATATCAGTAGCGAGCGGGGTACGCATTTTAACTAAAACAGCTCTCTCTCTCTCTCTCTCTCTCTCTCTCTCTCATACACACTCTGTCCATCTCTCTCTCTATGCTGAAATTGGTGCAGATCTCACAGCGCTGCGCAACTATTGCGATCGGTATTGCAACAATTTGAGAGCCCTGGATGGCATTCTAGATTATGTCTTTTTGGGTCTACTGAAATTGGGCCAGAGTGGTTTTAAGGATGCGGTTACGCCAGTCTGCCAACGACTACAAAACGTCCTGGCCATTTATTTGCCTAAACTGGCCGAGGAAGAGACAACAAAACTGTATGAGGATACCCAGGATTTCTATGGCCGCATCGGCTATGAGCCGCAGGGGACTCTTCAAATAGTCGATCACATTCGCTTTCTGGACCACTGTCACGAAGAACTGAACGAACTATTTTTAGTTATTGATTATATACACGATCTGTTGCTGATCATCAAGGACTTCGAAATACCCATTGATGATCAACGCAAAGAGGACTACATGGACACGGAGGATTATATGAATCGGACAAAGGAAACGCTGGCCGAGATATTGGAGAAACGGCAGGACTTCATCAATCAGCTGGATGAAGTTATGCAAGACGACATCAACGCCCTCAAGGAAGACATACATGAAGTGGCCATCGAGGTCGTCGAAGAATGGCTGCTTATGGTAGGTAGCTGAACGGGTTATTCTGAAAGTCGAGTTAGCAATGTTATGCTATTTTTATGTGGAAAGTTTTAAACCGTTCTTGAATCCGAATTTTTATATGAAATTCGACATCATGCTGCTCTCTTCTCATACATGCCGTCAATTGGCAGCAATTGAATTCAGACTTTACATACATCCCAAATATACTTGATGTTTTTATTGGAAAGGCTTTTACATTAAGTACAACAGGGTATCTGCTACACTCTCACTTATTTTACTTTTATGTTGCTTGTGCACAGAGCAAGTCGAATCGCACAACAGTAAACGAGAAACTGGACGATCTCCTAGCCCGGATGACAGCGTGTCGAGAGAGGGCAGACGAGCTGATTGGCTATCAGAAGGAATTCCGCATTGACATGACCATGTATGAAGAGATGGACTCCGGCTTCTATGATATACGAATGCGACAAAATTTGTACAAAACGCTTATCGACTGGGAGGAGTCGTTATCTAGTTGGTTGTCGTCCGATTTTAATAGCCTCGTCGTCACGGCATTAATTGAACTAAATTCGAAGACTATCAAGAACTGTCTGCAGTTCCAAAAGTATCTGCCACCCAATGATATTGTTCCGGTGCTACAAAAGTCCGCCGAGGATTTTAAGGAGAAACTGCCAGTTATTGGCTACCTCCGCAATCCCAATTTGCGTGCGGTAAGTGCTTTCAAGTACAGTGCACTGCATTTAAAACTTTCCTACTATTACCCTTTTACCATTTTGCACAGCGCCATTGGACGGAAATCGAGGATCTGCTGTTGCGAAAATTCTTCCAGGAGCCCAACATCAGGATTGCCACCTATGATGAGGTGCACGCATTCGATGATCCGCACAATGCTGAGGCCCTCATGCAAATCTCGTCGCAGGCAACGGGTGAAACGCAGCTAGAGAACATGCTGAAGAATATCGAAAATGTATGGAAGGAGACGGAGCTCTTCATTGTACCGCATCATGATCAAAAGGACGTCTTCATCCTCGCAGGCACCGATGAGCTGCAAACGGTCCTGGATGATGCCAATGTAAACATAAATACAATAGCTGCATCCAAATTTGTGGGTCCCATCAAGGGACGCGTGGATGAGTGGACAGGACTATTAGATCAATTCGGTCGAACCTTTGGTAAGTCCACTGTGAGCACGTTGCGTACGGTGAGCGACGCTTAAGTGAAATCTGTGTGTGTAACCTAACATGTGCACAAATATACAGAGGCTTGGTTGGACTGCCAGGGCTCTTGGATCTACTTGGAGGCGATCTTTGCCTCGGCCGACATACAGCGCCAGCTGCCCAATGAGGCCAAGATGTTCAACCAGGTGGACAAGAACTTTAAAGACATTGTGCGCCAGGCCAAAAAGGTGGCTCTGGCCCTGCCCACCATGTCCAGCGTAGAAATATACGATATGCTCATGGAGGACAATCGCCTACTAGACGCTATTTCCCGCGGCCTCGAAGCCTATCTAGAAGTAAAGCGAGTCGTCTTTCCAAGGTACGTAATGAGCTTATAAGATTTGCCACGAGCAATGCTCCCACTTGCTGAGTCCTAGTTTATTAGTGTCCCAAGTATTGTTATAGTTGTGTTCTCAAATTTGCAAAAACTTAGATGCAAGTTTCTCAGGGATCATTCGCATTCAGTTACACTACTTGAACAGACTTTATTTTAGTGTTAATTTCATGGTTCTACAGATTCTACTTTCTGTCCAACGACGAGCTGCTCGAGATTCTAGCCCAGACGCGCATACCTCAAGCAGTGCAGCCGCATTTGCGCAAATGTTTCGATGCCATTTATCGCCTGGAGTTTGGGCAGAAGGATGGCGGCGATGGTAAGATGATACCAACGAATGATATCGTTGCCTTTTTATCGCCCGAGGGCGAGAAGCTGCAGTTTGGCAAGGGACTGAAGGCGCGCGGTGCCGTCGAGGAGTGGCTCAGCAAGGTGGAGGAAGCGATGTTTGTGACCGTCAAACGATGCATGCGCTTCGGGTATCAGTGCTATGCGGCCAAGGAGCGTGACGAATGGTTCCAGGATCATCCCAATCAGGTGGTGCTCACCGTCTCCCAGGTGCAATGGGCGACCGACATTCATCACATCTTCGAAGGGAAGGACAGGACTCCCATTAGCATCATTGAAAAAATGACAAAATTTGAGGTGAAATGCCTTCAGGATCTGGGTGCACTGGCGACACTTACGCGCAAAAGCATTACATCACTGTTGCGAAAGATCCTCTGTGCGCTAATCACCATCGATGTGCACGCCAAGGACTCGGTCCGTATGCTCATCGAAAAGGGTGTCTACCAAACGTAAGGAAACAACAACAACAAATAAAATACTCCTTTTTAGATCGAATATTTTTGTTCAAGAAGTTTCTCTCCAGGAACGACTTCAACTGGCTGAAAATGTTGCGTTTTTATTGGGCAATCGAAACGGAGACGGTCTTCTCGCGCATGGCCGCCGCCAATATACCGTACTATTATGAGTATTTGGGTGCTGGCGGTGTGCTGGTGCTAACTCCGCTCACAGATCGCTGTTACCTGTGCCTCATGGGCGCCTTTCAGATGGACTTGGGTGGCGCACCCGCCGGTCCCGCTGGTACGGGCAAAACGGAGACTACCAAAGATTTGGCCAAGGCCCTGGCCAAACAGTGCGTCGTCTTCAACTGCTCCGATGGCCTCGACTACAAGATGATGGGACGCTTCTTCTCTGGCCTGGCACAGTGCGGCGCGTGGTGCTGCTTTGACGAGTTCAATCGTATCGACATCGAGGTGCTGTCTGTGATCGCCCAGCAGTTGATCACCATACGGACCGCCAAGGCCATGAAAGTCAAGCGGTGAGTAAGGCTCCCAACTCCATGCTCCCTGTAGATATTCGGCAACCATTTTCTATTTCTTTTTGCTTGTCGGGCTCAGCTTCATGTTTGAGGGTCGCGAAATCAAAATAAATCATTCGTGCTGTGTGTATATTACCATGAATCCAGGCTATGCCGGCCGCACAGAGCTGCCCGACAATTTGAAGGCACTATTCCGACCCATCTCGATGATGGTGCCCGACTATGCGCTCATCTCCGAGGTCATCCTTTACTCGGAGGGCTTTGAGGATCCCAAGATTCTGGCACGCAAAATGGTGCAAATGTACCAGCTCTGCAGCCAGCAGCTCAGCCAACAGAATCATTACGATTTTGGAATGCGAGCCGTCAAATCTGTCCTGGTCATGGCCGGCGCCCTCAAGCGTGCCGCTCCCAATCAGCGGGAGGACATCACATTGATTGCGGCGTTACGTGACTCAAATATACCCAAGTTTTTGGCTGACGATTCGACACTGTTTCGTGGCATACTCAGCGATCTGTTCCCCGGTGTCGAGCTGCCCGATTCACAGCATCCCCAACTGGAGGAGAGTCTGCGCATCGGTCTGCGGCTGAAGAACCTTCAGCCAGTGGCCACCACAATACGCAAGTGCCTGCAGCTCTACGAGACGATGTGCGTCCGCTGGGGTGTCATGACGGTAGGGCCGACGGGTGGCGGCAAATCGGTGGTGCTGCATGCCCTAGAATTTGCCCTCTCCCATCTATTCGAGAACGAGGTAATGGATCCCAACTTCCGTCCCGTTGTCATACAAACGATGAATCCCAAAGCGGTTAGCATGAACGAGCTCTACGGCTACGTAGACCCCAAGACCCTGGAGTGGCAGGATGGCCTGCTGGGTCTGGCAGTGCGCTCAGCCACTAATGTAGAGGGTAAGTTGCAGGCGTACCCCAATTGCAGCTTTTAATATTATTAGGTTGATATATGATAAAAATCGCCTCTATCCCATATAAAAATAGAGATTTTTTTTTACTTTTCCATTTAGCTTTCTTGCCAGCGCAAAATTTAAAGTTTACTCAATTAATCCAAAATCAATAATAATTTTGTGGAAAACATATTAGTTCCACAAATACACAAATCTAGACTTTGAAAAACAAGAGTTCTCTGGTCAAAAGGTGCCCGACTAGATACCAATTTTCATAATATCAGCAACAGCATAATCACGCCCCTACACTAATTTGATTCACTTTACATACGTTTTTCACACAAACAAACAAAAAATGAAATCGAAAAAATCAATTGACAATAAATTAATATTTACTGTCGACGCAGCAAAAACACATTTTTCACTTCACACTTCTTTCAGCACACAAAGAAGCACAAGAAAACACAAACAATTTCACACTTATTCAAAATACTTTGAAAACAATTACCCAATCGAATCGAATGGTATTTTAATTGGTTGCCATTGGTTGTCCATTAGCACAATTCGGATATTTGAAAATATAAAAATTTGCATTTTATTGGATTTGCGTTCCATTAATCAGTTTACATCAATCAATTTATATTTCTGTAACTGTGTCATTCATTTGCCTTTTAATGATGGCGTTTTTTAATCAGCCAAATTGTGAATACGAAATAACGTTATTTATTTTATTTAATGAACAAATTAAAAAGCAGCTTAAGCGCTTAAAATATCGACGCGATATTTGATCAAACAGTGCACCGATATAATAAACTAAATAAATTGCACCGATATAACAAATTTAATTTATGCAATTTAATAAATAAATTGCACGGATCTAATAGGGTTCAGAGTTTAGCTTCTGCAATCTTTTCCTTTCTCTCCGTCGCTCTCTCTCTCTCTCTCTTTTCCTCTCTCCAATATAGCATAACACAGAAAAGCACTGAATGAATAATTATATATTTGTGCTCTTTTGAAAAAAACAAAGCTTTAGCCCAAATAATAAAGTATTTATAAGACTAGGCTATCTTGGCAAGGATATTCACTGTTTGGCACCTGAAAAATTCATTTTGTATTGTATTTACAGATGAGATACATCAGTGGATCATGTGCGATGGCCCCGTTGACGCTGTGTGGATCGAGAACTTGAACACTGTGCTGGACGACAATAAGATGCTGTGTCTGGCCAACTCGGAGCGCATCAAGCTGACCGCCTGGATACATATGCTGTTCGAGGTGCAGGATCTGCTGCAGGCATCGCCAGCAACAGTTTCCCGCTGCGGCATGGTATACGTCGATCCCGGAGATCTGGGCTGGTTGCCACTCGTCGACACGTGGCGCGAGATAGACATGAGCAAGAAGCTGAGCTCGTCCCTGGCTGAGTTCCTCTATCAGCTCTTCGTCGGCTACTTCGATAAAGCGCTGAAGATTGAACGCAAACGCGCCTCCTACACCATACATCAGGTGCTCGGCTCCAAGGTGCGTTTGTGCTGCGCACTGATCTCGTCCCAGCTGGAGGGCGTACGCTGGAGCACGCTGGACGAGGAGCCGGCCAAAAATCTGATAACAAAAATCTTTACGTGGTGTGTCCTCTGGGCGATTGCATCCAATTTAAAAGATGCCGAAAAGATGTCATTTGAGGACTTTTGGGGCAGGGCAATGGCCGTGCATCCCAATATGGAGTAAATATAAATAAATATTTCTTGTTGGTTGACCACAAAAGTAAAATCCATCCCGTTCAGCTTGCCAAATCGCACCCTGTGGAACTATCGCGTCGATCTTGAGACCAAAGATTGGGGCAGCTGGAATGATATAATGTCCGAGTTTGTCTTCAACTCTGATATATCCTACTACGATATGCAAGTGCCCACTGTGGATACCACCAAATACGGGTAAGCAATTGAAGTTAGCCAGCTGCGAATCTGAAGCTAGATAGATGAATATATCGATTCAGCTACTACTACTACTAGGCTATGTTGTTGATCACTTTGTATCGCCAACTCTTACTCAGAATCCGTTGTCTATAGATATGTTGCAGATCTGCTGTTCAAACGAGACTTTCCGGTCATGTTCACGGGGGAGACAGGCGTGGGCAAAACTGTGCTGGCCATCAGCTGCATGAAGCGTTTGTCCGAGGGTAATGTAATACCCGTGGTACTCAACTTTTCGGCACAAACGAGCAGCTTGCGCACGCAGGAGATGATCGAGGGACCGCTGGAGAAGCGCAAGAAGACACAATTGGGCGCACCGGTGGGCAAGACCGTTATCATATTCATCGATGACGTCAACATGCCCAAACTGGACACCTATGGGAGCCAGCCAGCGATCGAGCTGCTCAGGTTTGAACCGAAGATTTGGCAATGTTTTCTTATTATTTGACTTGGCTTCACATTCGCAACACACATGCAGGCAGTACCTGGACTTTAAGGGCTTCTACGACCGCGAGAAGATGTTCTGGAAGGATATACTGGATGTGGTGCTAGGCTGTGCCTGTGCACCGCCAGGCGGTGGTCGCAATTTGCTTACACCACGTTTTGTGCGTCACTTTGCGCTCTTTTCGCTGCCCAAACCCAATGAGGAGACGCTCACACAGATCTTTAATGGCATCCTTTTGGGCTTTCTGAGCACATTCTCCTCGGCGATCCGAGCTCTATCGGAGCCGATGGTGCACGCCTGCGTGGATGTCTATATGCGTGTGGCAAATGTGATGCTGCCCACACCGGATCGCTCCCATTACATATTCAATTTGCGCGATCTGTCCAAGTGCATACAGGGCATCCTGCAGGCGAACAACATGTACTACCATGCGGAGAGTCAAATCTTGCGATTATTTTACCATGAGACGACGCGCGTCTTTCATGATCGTCTGATCAATCTGGAGGACAAGACGATCTTTCGTGGGCTGATGGATGATGTGTGCAAGCATCATTTCAATCGCGAGGTCGTCTCGCTCACAGAGCCGGCCATACTCTTTGGCGATTTCATGGTGTTTGGCAAGCCGAAGAACGAGCGTGTCTACGATGAGATCAAGGATCATGGCAAGCTCGAAAGCGTGCTCAACGATTATATAATTGACTACAATTCCATGGGCGGCGCCAAGTTCATGAAATTGATACTCTTCCAGGATGCTATGGAGCATACGGTGCGACTGGCCCGCCTTCTGCGCAGCGATCGTGGCAATGGTCTTCTAGTGGGCGTGGCCGGCATGGGCAAACAATCGTTGACGCGCCTGGCCTCCCATGTCAACGAATACAATTGCTGGCAGATTGAGATGAGACGCAACTATGACTTAAACGCTTTCCATGAAGATCTGCGTGTCCTCTACCGCATCGGCGGGGTAATATGCTTCGAGCCCAGAAAATTGGGGGATGTGTTTCAAGAATTCAATAACCCTTATCCACACTCAGGTTGATAACCAGCCCGTTACATTTCTTCTGATCGACAGCCAGATCGTGGAGGAGGAATTTCTTGAGGATATTAACAATATACTAAACTCGGGCGAGGTGCCCAACCTATTTGAGGGCGATGACTACGAGAAGGTCATACTGGACTGCCGAGATGCGTGCACTGCTTCCAAAAAGGATGAGGTGAGTGCCCTTTGATATAGTTAACCTACTCCTCCTTCTTGTATTTGTATATTGACGAGGCTCTGATTCCATAAAATCTATTTTTCATCAGTATTATTTGACGAGTGCATAAATGCATATCGATCATCTTAAGTTTTTTTTTTGGTATTTTAAATTCGCCAAGGCAATGATTAATATGATTATTTCTACTTCCTTCATAGAGCTGCCATCGCGATGAGATCTACAAGTTCTTCATCAATCGTGTGAGGAATAATCTGCACGTGGTCATATCAATGAGTCCGGTGGGCGATGCCTTTCGAAGACGTTGTCGCATGTTTCCATCGCTGGTTAATTGCACCACAATTGATTGGTTTACAAGTTGGCCAACTGAAGCGCTATATTCGGTTGCTCTGGGACTGCTCACAAAGATCGCACCCAACATGGATCAACGTGTGGCGCTGGCCAGTACCACCGTCTTTATGCACAAGGTGCGTTTCAGCAGTTTGCCTACTTTCCCTTCATTATTCACTCCGTTACGTTTTAATCTCGCCCTGCAGACTGTGGAGGATGCCTCTGTGCGTTTCTACAAGGAGATGAAGCGACATTATTACACCACGCCCAGCAGCTATCTGGAGCTGCTCAAGCTCTACCAGAGCCTGCTCAAGCTCAAGACGCAGGAAATCATTGCCAAGCGAAAGCGCATTGCCAGCGGCCTCAACAAGCTGCTCGAGACCAACGAAGTGGTATGTGAAAGACAGAGTAGCCATCGATACACATTCTTCACTTTTAATTGAACATTCAAATTTTTGGAACTCAGATAGCAGTCATGCAAAAAGAATTGGAGGTAATGGTGCCGCAGCTGGATGAGAAGTCGGCCATGATGAAGTCCCTCGTGGATAATTTGACCAAAGAAACCAAACAGGCGGACGCCGTCAAGCAGGGCGTCATGGAGGATGAGGCCAATGCCAAGGAGAAGGCAGCCATAGCCCAGGCCATATCTGAGGATGCCAGCAAGGACTTGGAGACAGCAATGCCAGCACTGCGCGACTCCGAGGAGGCACTCAAGGGCTTGACCAAGGCCGACATCAATGAGCTGAAATCATTTACCACACCGCCAGCCCTGGTGCAGTTCTGCATGGAAGCCGTTTGCATTCTACTGGGTGCCAAGTGAGTATTGCACAGACAAACCAAATTTATACATGTATATTATTCTATCAAAACTGACTTTACGTTGGTTATTCACAGGCCCACCTGGGCCTCAGCCAAGGCCATTATGGCGGACATCAACTTTATCAAGCGGCTTTTCGAGTACGACAAGGAGCATATGAAGGACGATGTCGTCAAGAAGGTCAGAAAGTACATAGATCACAAGGACTTTGTGCCCGCTGTAAGTTTAAAAATAAATGTTAAAGCTCCAGAATAAAAAATGGCAAAAACCAAAATTCGCAGAAATTCGAGAAGGTGTCGAAAGTGGCGAAATCGGTGAGCATGTGGGTAATTGCCATGGACAGCTTCAACAAGGTGTACAAAGTGGTCGAGCCAAAGATCAAGCGCAAGGAAGCCGCCGAAGCGGAGCTCAAAGATGTGATGCGAGTGTTGCGACAAAAGCAAAAGGAGCTCGCCGCCGTCGAGGCAAAGATTCAATCACTGCGCGACAGCCTGGAGGAGAAGCAACGCGAATTCCAACTCATCCAGGACAATGTGGACTTAACTTACGGACGCATCAATCGTGCCGGTCGCCTGACCTCCGCCCTGGCCGATGAGCAGGTGCGCTGGCGTGAAACAGTAAAATCGCTAACCGCCGATCTGGGATGTGTGCCCGGCGATGTGCTGGTAGCAGCCGCCTGCGTTGCCTATCTGGGCGCCTTCTCCAATCAGTATCGTCGCGACATGAGCCAGCTGTGGGTGGAGAAGTGCCGGGAGTATAGCATTGCCTCCAGCAAAGAGTTCAATTTGCTCAAGGTGCTGGGTGATCCATACGAGATGCGACAGTGGAATGTCGATGGTCTGCCCAAGGATAACATATCGATTGAGAATGGCATTTATGCGACACGCGCCTTGCGCTGGGCGCTCATGATTGATCCGCAGGAGCAGGCCAATCGCTGGATACGCAACATGGAGCAGGCCAACAATCTGCAGGTCATCAAAATGACAGACTCGCATATGATGCGCGTCCTCGAGAACAGTGTACGCCAGGGTTATCCGGTGCTGCTCGAGGAGCTTGACGAGACCATCGATCCGGCATTACGTCCCATTCTCCAACGCGAGACGTACAAGTTCGAGGGACGCGTCTATCTTAAGCTCGGCGATATGGTTATTGACTACGATGACAATTTTAAGTTATACATGACCACTAAATTGCCCAATCCACATTATCTACCCGAGGTGTGCATTAATGTAACGCTGGTCAACTTTCTCGTCACTGAGAGTGGGCTGGAGGATCAGCTGTTGGCGTAAGCATGAACACTTATACTTCTATTTCTAATCCTACTTGTACTTCTAATTCTTCTTTTACTTTTTGGTTGTTTTTTTGGCAGCGACATTGTGGCCATTGAGTTGCCGGCAATGGAGGCGCAACGCAATGATCTGGTTGTCAAGATCAATGCGGATAAGCAACAGCTGCTGGCGCTGGAAGATAAGGTGCTCAAGCTGCTCTTCAACTCCGAGGGCAATATACTGGACGATGAGGAACTTGTGGAAACACTCAACGATGCAAAGGTGGGCTTACACGCAAACATCCTGGCTGATTGGCTCATTGGCTGATCAGCACACTAATCTTCTACCCTCTCTCTCTCTCTTTCTCTCCGCCTGTTTTTGTCAGGAAACATCGTTGATTATTGCCGCACGTCTCATTGATACGGAGGAAACGGAGAAGGTTATTACCGCCTCACGGGAGCGTTATCGCATCCTATCGTCACGTGGCGCTATTCTGTACTTTGTGGTCGCTGGACTCGCTGAGATCGATCCCATGTACCAATACAGTCTCAAGTACTTTACTCAGATCTTTTGCAATGTGCTGCGAAACGATCATCCTGTGATGACCGTTGAAAAGCGCATCTCCACGCTGATGGTGGACGAGCTGAAGGCGGTTTATGATAATATATCGCGTGGCCTCTTTGAGAATCACAAGCTGATCTTTAGTTTTCTGCTGGCGCTGTCTGTGGAGCGTCAGGAGGGTCGTGTTACCGAAGACGAATTTGGTTTCCTTACCCGCGGTCCCTTGGGCACCATTCGCTCCAAGAACCAGCCGCCGGGCGTCAAGCTCAGTCAAGCCGAATGGGAGGCGGCCATTTATATGGAGGACACATTTAAGGACAGTTTCGCAGGCTTTACCAACGAGCTGCACAAACCATTTTTCCTACAACTGCAGGACAACAAGGAAGTGTTTGACTTTGCCAACACTAACGAGGAGCCCACGGAAAAGTGGAACAAACGACTGCACGTCTTCCACAAGCTTATGTTTATCGGCATATTCCGAAAGCCGCGTTTCCTACTTAACGTAGTCAGCTATCTACATGCCACGGTTGGCAAGTACTTCACAGAGGTATCCGCCTCCGGCACACAGCTGGGCACAGTGTGAGTATTCGATATTGATATAGTATATTCTAGAGGTCAGCGCACTTCTTCCCAGATATAACTAACTTGTCTTTGTTTTGCTTTTGTTCAGGTTTCTGGACACATCGGCCGTGACACCGCTCATCTTTGTGCTGTCCACCGGTTCGGATCCGATGTCCGGATTCCTAAAGTTCACCAACGAAATGAAGTACACGGATAAGTATTATTCGATATCCTTGGGTCAAGGCCAGGGACCGCTCGCTGAGAGTCTGATCGATAAGAGTTTGCGCATGGGTCACTGGGTCTTTCTGCAGAACTGTCACCTGGCCACCTCTTGGATGCGTGTGCTGGAATCTATAGTACGCAATCTGACTTTGGGCATTACCAAGGCGCATTCAGACTTCCGTTTGTTCCTCTCCTCCATGCCGACGCAATCGTTTCCCATCAGTGTGCTGCAAAACTCCGTGAAGATAACAAATGAGCCACCCAAGGGCATAAAGGCGAATGTCCTTGGCGCCCTGGGTGATCTGAGGAGCGAGTTTTTCGAGGAGCACATCCAGAATGCCAACTGGCGTGCGATTGTCTTTGGATTGTGTATGTTCCATGCTGTGCTCCTCGAGCGTCGGAAATTTGGGCCACTTGGCTGGAATATCACGTACGAGTTCAGTGAGAGCGATCGCGACTGTGGCCTGAAAACACTGGACTTTTTCATCAATCGCGAGGTGCTCAGCGATATACCCTGGGAGGCCATACTCTATATTAATGGTGACATCACTTGGGGAGGTCGAGTCACCGACTATTGGGATCTGCGCTGCCTGCGCACAATATTAACCATATTCTCATCGGAGCGCATCATACAGCAGGATTATAAGTATTGTCGCGGCGATACCTACTATAAAGATCCGCGGGCCAAGACACTGGCCGAATATGCCAAATTTGTGCAAGGCTTTCCCGTGCTCGAGGATCCCGAGATCTTTGGCATGAATCAAAATGCCAACATTGTGTTCCAAACGAAGGAGACCCAATTCTTTATCAATACATTGCTGCTGGGCCAGCCACGTTCCTCGGCCGATGAGGGCCAGGCAGTGGAGAATGATCTCTGCCAGCAGATAATCGCCCGAATACAGAAGGCCCTCACTAATAAGATACAACGTGAGCCTATTCACGGCACACTCACTGTGGTAAGTGAGGATGAGGATCCATTGACTGATAATCCCATAAATCTCTAATTAATCGCATTCTAGCTGGACAACAAGGGTCAGATGCCATCGTTGACCACTGTTTTGGTGCAGGAGATCGATCGCTTCAACATTGCGCTGTCCATCATCCATGACAGCCTGAGCAATCTGTCTAAGGCTATCAAAGGTCTGGTTGTCATGTCCGAGGATCTGGAGCTGATCTTCCGTTCGCTTCTAACTAGCCAGGTGCCAGCGATGTGGGCCAAGCGCAGTTTCCTCTCCACCAAGCCGCTGTCCAACTACATCGTTGACTTTCAGCGCCGCATCGATTTCATTCAGCAGTGGGCAGAGAATGGCGCACCGCGCTCCTACTGGATAAGTGGCTTCTTCTTTCCGCAATCCTTCCTCACCGGCATACTGCAGACATATGCGCGACGTCGTGTCCTGCCCATCGATTCGCTCAAGATCGATTTCCAGGTCATCGAACTGGAGCTGGTGCAGCAGGATTTCTTTGAGATGCACAATGCTCACGCCAATGTACGTTGCCAGCAACTGAGTAACTCACTTTATACTTCAGGCAGAGTACATAACATAGATGCAGACATTCTTGACCAGCATCTAGTTCTAAGTATATACATACATAATATGTATTGTAGATACAGTCTAAATGATCCGGCGAACAATTAGTTACAGATGTAAACAAATTTCATGGTTTTTCACAAGTTTTATTTAGACACATCGACTACACTTGAAACTTTATGTTAGTAGTATTATTAAGTTATTGAGTGAAAAACATTTTTCTTTTGAAGATATACTAATATAGTTATATTGTATGGTTTCGTCTATGAGAACCTATATGGTTTTCAAATTGTCTCCAATGGAAACTTGGTATAGACACTTATATATCTAAATATAATATATAAGTGTAGTGTATATATTGTAAAGGTATAGTAGATTCAGTCTGAATAATCAGGCAAACAATTAGCTGTATATGTGTTTGTTTTTCAATTACTATTCAATTAACTACTTCAGTTCAATTACTCTTGAGACTTTATATCAGTATTATTATTGTGTGGTCTGACGAACATTATGTTATTGAGTGAAAAACATTTTCCTTTTAAATATTATGCTTACAACATTTGCGGTCTTTACATAAATGGTATTTAATGTAGTTATTTTGCATTGATTTCACAAGTTATCAATCTAACCAGTCTCTTATTGAAATTTGACATAGATTCATTTATTTCTATATATTCTTTAGGTATAGAATAATCGGGCAAACATTTTGCTGTATTTGGATGTACTTTTCGACAAGTTTTATTTAGACACGCAAATTATTCTTGAGACTTAATATTAGATTATTGTGTGATCTGTTGAACATTAAGAATTATTGAATGAAAAACATGCTGGCTTTCAAGATGTCCTATTACTATTATTGAGACATTTTCCATCTCTACAGAAATGCTATTTGCTATAGTTATATAACCTATATGACCCAGCTATCGATCGGTACTTATTTTATATTATCAAATTTGAATTTATGTATACTGTCTGCAAAGGGAGGGAATATTAATTCGTCGGTTTCCCGATCCATTTGACAATTGGTTTTCTCGTTGCAGGATGCACGCCTCTATGGTAATCTGCCGGAATGCACCGATGCTTTGATCAATGTGCATGGCATCTTCGTGGAGGCCGCTCGCTGGGATCTGAGCCAAGGTGGCTTGTGCGATGCCCGCTTTGGAGAGCTTTATACACGCATGCCCGTCATACGCTTCATGCCTTGCCTGGTGGTCAGCGATACGTTGCGCTACGAAGCGCCCCTCTACAAGACACAGCAGCGTTCCGGCGTGCTCTCCACCACGGGCCATTCGACCAACTTTGTGCTTTCCATATTGTTGCGCAGCAAGAGCGATCCAGAGTTTTGGATTATGCGCGGCACCGCACTCGTCTGTGCCGTCATGGAGAACGTCTCCTAAGAATGGGAAAGTGTGTGTATAGAGAATACACCCACACACACACACACTCACACACATATGTATATATATATATATGGTTCTATATATGCTGCATGTAACAAGGTGTCTTTATTTCCTACAATTCGCTTCAAATGTGTTCTCTTCGCGGGTTCTCTTTGAGGCATGACCCATCAAATACAATCGATATATATTTGTGTATCATGTTATTTATGTAAATAGGCGTTAAGTACTTATTCTAGAGTTTAAGAGTTGTGTACTACGTGTATGCAGTATATATGTATGTATTTATTTTGCAGCTCACGAAGCACGTCTGTGTGCCATTAACAAATGTTCTAAGTTCAGTTCAGATCAATATAGTTAATTAAGGTAAGGCATGTATGTACAACATTTAAATATTTTACGAATTCGTTACAAAAACACAATAAACGGCAAAGGTCAAAAATATATTACAAATTTTTTTGATTTGATTTTTAAATTACGAAAAGGGCGTTTACTTAAACTTTATACTTGGTACTTAACGTTAAACGTCTGAAGTCTGATTTTAAATGTAATATGTATTATAAAAAAAAATATATATATATGTATATATATAGCTACATATTAACAGCATGTTCTCTAAGCGAGCTTTACGAACTTATAGCGAAATCGGACTTGGACACATGCTGACATAAAGAAACATAAAGCACAACTCTACAAACTACTAAGTACAATTATTGTAAACACAAATTGATGCTAGGACAACGAATAATTGTCTAAAGCTTAATTAAGGTTTTGTTTTTCATCATTCTTGTTTCGTTTTGTATGCGTATATATATAAATATATTTATAAAGGAATGTGTTCTTGGGAAAGGTTCAGTGCCTATGTTTCGATTCTTTTTAGGGTTTCTTCTTTTTTTTTTGTTAGTTTTTGTCTCGACTTTTTAAGTAATACTGCCCCCCTCAATGGGATTGATGGGAATTTGTAAATTAGATATGTTTTGGGTTCGCTTTAAGGTAAATTGGTTACAAGGTAATTTTGCTAGATGCGTTAATGGAATGCTTATTTAGTTTTTAGTGGAACTTAAGATCTAATTATTGCTGCGCTCTGTGGGACATAAATGTTCAAGACTTTAAGTACTTAAGTGACTAATTGTAAAAATTAATTAAAAAAAATCAAGAATAATTATTATAATAACGCCACACAAAAAAAAACAAAAGAAAAAGTTCATTAGGAAGCTCGTAAGGCGTGAGGAATGAGGGGAAATTGGCCACAAGAGGGTTGCGGTTGGTGTGGGGGGTGGGGATGGGGGAGGGGAAGCCTTGTATTATAGCTTTTTGCTATTCCCATCAATATCAATGCTGAGATCCTGCATCGAGCCGCGTGGATGCAATAGGCTACGCTTCTCCGGATCCTTGACCTTCTTCGGCTTGGGTCGGTTAGTTTTCGTATAGCGATTGATCACCCCGTCCGTCTCATCCATCATGCGTAGGATGAGCGTCTGATCGGACGAGTCCAGCGGTGCTATTGAGATATCTCGCACGGCACGGAATTTACCGCAATTGTTTAGATGCTCGTTCTCCAAGCGAAAGAAGTTCCAAACGAAGCGTCTGCCAATTGTAAATAAATTTATGTATAATACAATATATATAAATATATATATATATATATATATATGTTGATGCCGGGTTTGCTTTACCGAAATACTTCCAGTATGCCGGTTATGGAGGTCATAATATCGCCGGTCACATATCGCATTTCAGTCAAATAGAATGACAGAGCCCAGATAAAACGCAGCGCCAGATCCTCCAATATGGCAAAGTAGTAAAAGCCCTGTGTAAATCAAAGGAGATGAGAAGATATCATGAAATAAGTGTTTCTTGATAGCTATGTGTAGCTATCTATCTGTATATACCGTTGATGAGTAGACCACTTCCTCTCGCAGAAACGTATTCTCGCCCGCATTCTTATCGAAGAGGCCCCAATCCATTTTGATGTCCCAGGTGTACGAGTAGCAGGAGGAGACTATTGAGGAGACGATCCACAGCCAGGTGTACGGATTATCAAAGGTGCTCGCATAGTTGGCTGAAATGAAATTGAAAGAGATAGCAGACAAAAAGAGAGAGAGAGAGAGAGATAGAGATATATAGAACTCTGCGATGCTTGCGGAATCGCAAAGTGATTTCGTAGCTCAAAACTTATACTTACGACTGTTGAAGCTCTTGAGTGTGGCAAAGATGACAACCATAAAGGTGGTGGAGTATTTGCCGGCATTGACCAGATGTGGAAAGGCCTCACGCGTGTCACGATATCGCCGTAGACATTGGGCAAAGCGAAACCAGGCGGGCAGGCAATTAACAATGGGTCGCACTATGAAATCCTTTTCCATACAGATGGACGCATCCACAGCCTGTGACCAGTTGCCATTCGTAAAGTAGAAGCAGACGAGATACTCAAAGTCCAATATGGCGGTGGCCAGCGAATTCAGCTGATCGCCCAGCCAGAAATCGGCGAAGCCCACGTGAAAGAACGGCGCCGCCAAACAGCGTCCAGTAATGCGTAACAGCCAGAAGCGTGCATCGTGATGCAGCACATGAAATGGATTGACCAGGAACAGCACCATGATTAGAGTCAGCGTTAGCGGATTTATGAAGGCAGGTATGCTTAAACTAGCGCTGAACAGAAAGCTCAGCATGCTCAGCGTCCAGACGACACCGAAAATTGCTGCCAGTTCCATGAGATGTTGCTCGGACAGGTGATTGCGTGGATCCAGCTCAAAGATGAGCACATGATTAACGCCGGACGAACGCCAGCCGTAGATGTTGACGCCAATCAGAAAGATGAACTCGATGAGCAGCAGCGGACCCCGATACAGACGAAATGTGACCTTCAGATTCTCGCCGGTTATGTCGTGGAAAATGGCCGACAACACAACAACAATGCCCAGCACAATGAAACTGCCGGAGAAGAGACCCACTTTGAACGTTGTCCACGGACTCTGTTGCTCGCCCAGCGGCGGCACACGTAATCGCTTCATTGCACGCTGTCGATCACCACCCTCCAGTTCCCCCGTGACCGTTGTCTCCGTCTCATTGATAATGTTGTCAATGTCCTTGTTGATGAAGAAATGCGAAGCCTCCACATACTCCTGACGCCACTTGGCGCCGGTGTCGACGCGCAGCAGCTGCAATTACAAGCCACAAAATAATTTATAAGCAATCAAATGTAATTAAAGTAATTGAATTTAAATGTGCACATAAATAACAAATAAATATTATATTTACACATATTTATTTACTTATTTATTTATACATCTAATTGGTAATTACACATAAATATATTATTGTTGAGTATTGATAATAAATCAAACAACTTATCTTAATTACAAGTAGCCTTTCATAATTACAAACTTATTGAATTACTTGAATTACTCAAATAAATAATTGATTACAAATGCAATTTTAATGAAATGAAGTAAACAAACAACAAATTGTAAATAACTAATTAATGATTACACATAATTTGATTGATTTTTAATAATATTTCAAATAAAATACTCAATTTAATCGTGAATGACAAAATGAAACAAAATTACACCTATGCATTACTTATGCTCACCTTGTCGTGCTTTTTGAGTATTTTGCGAAAGCCCGTATGATTCAGATTCTGATAGTTCTGCAACAGAATCAAACTCAAATAGAACTCACTGAACGCCAATTTGAGTTCGCGTGCCTTGCGATCGGGCAACGCTGCATGCCGCTTGTGCCCCTTGGACTTTTTGGCTGTACGTTCAGACTCCTCAATGCTTGACTTTAGTTCCGCATTCAACGTGGCAAATTTGCGTGTGGCCTCCGCCAACTTTTCCGAATAGAAGGTATTGATCTTTTTCAGCTCCTTGTCGCAGTAGTGAAAGAAGTTCTCATCGAAATTGGCAAAGTGACGCTTAAGCACCTCATCCTCTACGCTGTCCACGCTGGGCGCCTCCTCCACCGCCAAGTAAAGCATGGCCTTCATTTCCTGCATCCCAAAAACGAAACAATTAGTTAAATACATCAATTGGTGAATGCTGATCATTTGAACACATTACACCCAAAACTGAACACAAGTGTCTCGACCAGAAGTCGACAGTTATTTACACTACATATGTATTAAGTGCATATATAGCATCTATAGAAGATGTCACCCGATGCTCAAACCGGGTTTGCAAAGTAATCTCTCATCCACATTGCATAACGAGCATATATATTGATATATATCCTGGCATACAAAAGAGTGCAATTTTTAAAACGGACTTTTGAATGCTCCAAAAAGCGATCAAGTTTTTCCTTTTGAAAAGGAAGCTACCGATTATATTATATTATTATTTATAAAAAGAAATATCAATTTTTTATTAAGTTTTGAAAGTGCTTTCTTCTTCTTTTTTAATTTTTTTTTTTGCAAATATTTGGGACATAATCCGGTTTGGACTTATCGATGTGGCTGTTAGATAAATAAGGTGTGTGTGTGTGTGTGTGTGTGACAAGTCTCACCTCATAGTTGATGTACTGTTTGCGCCACTCGGGCGTTATGTGCGCCGACAGATGCTCGGCGAACTTCATGACGATGTTGTTGTGGTTGTTGCAATTGCTGTTGTTGTTACTGCTGTTGCAGTTGCTGTTGCTGTTGTTGTTGTTGTTGTTAACGCTATCGCTGGCGTGTCCCTGGCTTGGTTCTTAACCAAATTTAAGCGAAACCCTGCAAGAAAAACAAAATATGAAACACAATACTCAATACCAAAAATAAACTTGACTGAGCTGCGGATATTAATATTTCACGCACGACTGATGCTGCTAATTTTGCCAAGCCAGCCGACATGCAAAATCAATGCACATTCAGCAACTGTAAGCTGTAAAAAGGTTGTTGGGGGTGTTGTGAAGCGGAGGAGCGAGGCTTTAGTTGGGGTGATGGGCAATATCTAATCAGTAAAACAGCTACAAAAATACGAGTCTTATAAAAATGTTGTCAGAACACAGTTGACAGCTGATTCTGAGTATTTACCACCAACTGCATTTATGATAAGGCACACGACAGTTATTGTCAATATTATTTTTAATTAAACTGCCACTGCCAATCGATCGTCTTCAATCTTAGATTCATATTTGGAACACCATTTTTGTGTTTAAAATATGTAATATAGTCTAAAAAAAAACTATATAAATATTCTGTTGCAGATCTGGCACAGGTATTCCAAATACCTGCAAGCGTATTCCAACTTTGGCCTAACAAAAAAATAAATCATAATTTGATTGTGCTTTATTTACTTATTTAAATTGTTGTGTGGCTCTCTCTCGCTTGTTTATTTTCATTAGCGTAAGGCGCTTAACACGCTAAGCAAATTGGAAATTTTGAATTATTCTTTTTCTTTTTTTTTTTTTGTCACTGCGTTATGTACACAAAGACGCTCACATTTTTATCAATTAATTGAGCAAATATTTGCCAAAACACGGCAACAACTGCAATCAGAACTGTGACAATAAGGCAAACAGGCGCTAAGCCAAGTTCTGGGTCTGCGTCTGGGAATTTGCCAACTTTCATAGGACAACATTCATTCATTAAAACATCGGACATACACACACACACACACACACACTTACAGAGAACGCAGGTGGTAATTGATAGTGTGGCGTTGCGTCAATTGCGTGCATTCATTCATTCAATTAACGTCAACATTTACTTCCAAATACACACTTCAGTCTGAGCAACCTGATGGATTGAGCCATTCAACTCATATCGCACATCCATAATTGATGGTCCCTTTGCATACCCTGCAAATGGCTTATCCAATGTGTCTGCATCGGGTAGACCAGGCAGCGTGAGAGGTTTGTACATATATATTATCGGGGGCTATATTATATCGGGGCTGTCTGCCTACTGAACTGGACACTTCGCATTCGATATGGGTTTGAATTCTTTTCGATAAATAAAATCGATAATCCCGCGAAGCTGAAAAGAGTTCGCTATATTTTAAAGTATGGGTAATGAAATAAACAGGGTAGTTTCTAGTTGCACTAGCGCTCGAGAGAACAGCAGTTTGACAAATTGTCTATGCCTCTTAAAACCAAATCAGAATTGTGTTAACACTTGTTGACTTTGCTTAGCTTATCGCTCAGCTCTTTGGTTCTCGCCACAGTGATTTCTCTGCTGGCTGATAAGGCAGCAGCAGCCCCAGCCGCAGCAGCAAAGCACTTATGAGAAATACCAATACCAATACAAATACGAACATACACACACACACAGCCAGTCAAAAACCCATACAAATAAAAGTGCAAATATTTGATCAATAAAGTTGTCAAGCTAAAAGAAGCGCAAAGCGCACCTCGAAACTGACTCAGAGCTCAAAATATAAAGAAATGGAAGCAGCGAGCAGCGCTGCATCTGAATGTCTCCTCAATGGTGATAACTGTGCAGCTGCAGCGCCCGCTGCTGCTTCTGCTGTTGTTGTTGTTGTTCTTGTCATTGTTGATGCTGCGCAGCTTTTCAATCAAATGCGTTTGTATCACAATTAATTATCAATTGAAGACATCACGAGATTAAGTTGAGCTACGTTGCTTTTCAATTACATAAAATTACATTGCACATATATTTCCACACATTTATAAACATATATATATATTTATATATAGATGCAGACCCCACCACCCCTCGATTCTTTTTTGTTGACATACAAACGATGGCTGCTGCTGCTGCTGCTGCATGCAGCGATGCTCCTGTGTATTGTTATTATTTTTGTTGCAATATTGTGTGTTGATTTCTGTAGTTATTGCAGTCGTTTGATGGGATATGCACAAGTTGCGTGAGCTGAGGTCGGCATTTAGGCCAAGACCTAATCATTACTAATTGATAACATCAACTACGTTATGTTAAGTACACTTTATCACAGAATTGCGCGCACGGAACAACAAAGGGCAAAACGCGAACGAAACAATAAACCAGGGCTACGACACCTCCACGAACGCTTATCAACGGAGGCAGTGTTGGTTAATGGACGGCTGTAAGTGCTGCTCACCTATCGATATTTACTTATTTCATGGAATTTTAACTTGTTGCAAAATATGAATTTGGTTAATTTAAGAATAAATGAATACATAAGATGCCTCAATTTTGAATTAAGCAAAATTTGTAGCATGTTGTAATTATCAAGGCAAAGGCCATGGCAACAAGTCAAATTTATAGGATCGCTAAGGACAGATTGTAATCGTGTGCATATCTAGCAAATGCGTTTGAAATTTATTTGCATACAATCGATTGTGAATAATGATTCACCCACACAGCGATAATCCGTGCACGCAATCGCAACTATCGATATCGCCGATGCTTTTCAGCTCTTGGTCTCACAGCCGACGCTCATCCACAATTTGCTCTCCGAAGTATTAACGCGACGCGAATTAATTGCAATTTCACAAACAATACGCATATGAAACTGCGCAGTTTCTGTTGCCGGAAATGAGTACAAACCTTAAGAATCTAAAAATGGGCCACTTTGCCAGCGGCGGCGGGGGCGGCGGCGGCTTTGGCATATCAGCTGGCAAATTGATTGCGCCCCATCACAACACGAACGGCTGCATGGGCGGTAATGCCGGCGGCGGTGGCAGTGGCGGAGGTGCCTCCACAACAAATGCTGTTACCACCAGCAGCAGCAGCAACAACGCGAGCAGCAGCGCCAGTGGCAGCGGCAACAAATCGGCCTCATCCCATGGGGCAACGGATGCGACGGAGGTGTTCGCAATGCCCAGCGGCACAGTAATACCGATAATACGAAGCCGAGATGTGCCTAAGCAGCTGCCGACGCTGGCTGCTGCATTGCAGCGTGGGGCGGACGAGCATTTGGCTGCGGAGGACTTGGATGCCGTGCAGTTGGAACTGGAGCTGATGCTCTCGAATGTGGCGCTGCGTGCTCGTGTCTTGAAATCCGAATATGATAGTTTGGACAAGGATGAGAAGCGTCAGGATCGCCGCAAATTGGACCGGGTGCCGCCCGGCTCACCGCCAACGAATGGGCTGCTCAACGGCCTGCTGGGCATCAACAATGCTGCGAGTAGCAGCAGCAGCGGCGGAGGCGGTGGCGGAGGTGGCGTCGGCAGTCCAGCAACAGCTGCCAAGCGAAAAATGCGAGAGGAGCCAACAGGCGTCCGCAAGAAACACTCCTCAATGACGATACTCAAGCAGCAACAGCAGCAGGGGGGAGGGGGCAGCCTGGCCAAGCAGCTGGCCAAGAACAGTCCGCTCGCCGTGCACACCGATGACAGCAGCATGGACTACGTGTCGCTGCCCAATAGCAACTCACAGCAGCAACAGCAGCTGCCACAGCAGCAACATCAGTTGCCACAGCAGCAGCTACAGCAGCAGCAACAACAGTTGCCAAAGCTAGCGCTGCCCAAGAACGATATGCCCAATAAATTTTGGCTATCGGTCGAGCCGTACTGTATGCCATTGACGAACGAGGATCTGCGACTGATCGACGATCTGCTGGAACAATATCGGGGACCACTGGTGCCGCCGGTGCCCAGTTTGGGGCCGCACTACTCGACGGTGTGGGCGCAGGAGGATATGAAGGCGCTGCAGCCAGGAGGAGCGCGCCAGAAGTCACAAAATGTGAGCGCGATGCTGAAGAAGGCCGACAGCATACTGGAGGAAAGCATAACGGGACCGTTGACACAGCGTCTAGTCTCCGCCCTGATGGACGAATCGCTGCCCAGCGAGGCGGCCGCTGTCGGCGAGCACAGCAGCAACAGCAGCAGCAACAACGAGAATACCCATTCCCAATCTCAATCCCAATCCTCGTCGACGCAGACCAATGGTGTGGGATCGAAGGCAACTGTTGCTGCTGCTGCCGCAGCTGCTGCTGCATCGGGTAACTTTCGTTCGCTGTCGATGCTGAAGCATGGCGTTGGCATTGAGCAACGCCTGCGGAAGGAGCTGATCGAGAGCGGACTAATCGAGGCCAGTGAGCTGGCCAAGCACGAGGATGTTGACGAGGTGCTGCTGGAAATCAAACGGGTCACCGCCGAAATTAGCGCTGTGGCCCAATTTAATAGCGATGAACTGAAGCGTCTGCGCTCGGCGGCCAGCGACGAGATCAAACGCATCGAACTGAAACGCAAACTGGACACCATCGACCAGGAGATACTTGAGTGCTACAAGCGGATGCTGCAGTATCGGGCCAAGCGCAAGGGGCACACGGCCGAGGAGCGGCAGGAGATCATGCGGCTGACCAGCGAGCAGCGTGCGCTCGCCGAGCAACTGGAGCGCATGCAGCTGATGGGCGCCGGCAATTGCAAGTTGTAGGACAGGAGCCTGGCCTGGAGCTGGAGCCAATTAATGGCCCTGCATCGGGCGACTCTGCTACTGCAGCAGTGGCAGCGTCACAGCGTTTGGAACGACATCAGTTCCCAACTTCAATGTGTATAAAGATGACAGACAATGACAGGCGACGATGGCATTGATGGCGTCGATGGAAACGCGTCAAAAATCAAATCGAACGTTAACAGAATTCACTGCTTAAACTAGCTTAAAGTTTTGTAATAATCGAGCTGAGCGCGTCTCACTTTTCTCTTATTATTTCCTATTTGTTGCACGAGACACAGGAATATTTTTAAAAATTACATGCCTTATTTTTATTAATTTTATGTATGTACAAAGATTAGAAGATTACGTCAATTGGCAGATAACAAAATACAGATAAGCAATTGAAAAGTTGAAAACGTTATTTCGAATTATTTTTTGGGTTTTTTCTTTTACTTTTATTACATAAACATTTCTTATTTTCTCAATTTTGTTTTTTTTTTATTTGGCACATAACAGAAAACTGTTAATAAATCTCAAAATTGAAAACGATATCTGAAATTATTTTTTGTACATATGCAAACATTTTGTTATTTTTCTCATTTTTATTTTTAGTTGGCAGGAAGTCGTTATTTGGAACTACTTTTTGATTTTTTTAATTTTTATATATTTTTTTATTTGTCTCATTTACACTTTGAACTACCAGGAAAAGGAATACTGATAATAAATTTCAAAATATGAGTCGTTATTCGAAACTACTTTTTTTACATATTTTATTCGGCTTTGTAATTTAAAAAAAAAACACTGCTAATGAATCTAAAAATATAATTAAATATTTGGAATTAACTTGTTGCTGTTTTTATATATTTGATTTACATATTTTATTTACATTTCTATGCATCTGACACGCGCCCAACTCAAGTTTGTATATTAGCATAGTATTAACTAAGTAGACACCAACACAGACACACACAGCACCTTTGACTACATGTATGCACATATAAACACACACACACACACACACATATATATATATATATATATACTAATATGCATATATAGAATACATACACACACTTTTTATGTAGCTTAAGTTATTGTGCCAGGTGGGCAATAAAGTTGTCGCTGTCACCAAAAAAAAAATAATAATTACAAAAAAATTGAGCAATTGTTTATTGCAGCAATTTAAGAGGAGCAGACACCAACCGAGCACCACAAGCGTCCAGTGCGCTTTGAAAGTTAACCCAGCGGCTGCAGCTCATTCCAGGCGCGCAGCGGAAGCGGCAGGCGTTATATTTACCCTTCGATAAGGTTTAGAGGCCAGCGAATCCGGCGCCTCTGCTTTTTGTTTTCTATCGCCTAATTAAAATTAAACAACCAAACTCCATAAATTTAAGATCTACACACACACACACTCAGACACACACACACCGACTTTTAAATACACTGAATTTGTTTGTGAGTTGCAATTTTGAGAAATTGCTTGGACAACTGATAGCTGATGTGTCAACTTCGTCAACAGATAGCAAATTAAGTTGCAGCAGCTGCAGCGTAGTAAATGCATCTACTATTCGACAGCGACACGGCCGCAGCTGCTTCAGGGATTGCATCTTATCATCTTATCGCATCGCCGTGTGCCATCTCTGTCTCTCTATCCGGAAAGCAACAAGCAAAGCAAACAAGTCTTACAAGGAAATTAAATCCCAGTCAATATCCAAATTGAAATGCCCCCCCAATTGAAATACCCACTGCGACTTTGCCTTATCAAATTGCAAATAAAACGCGTTTGCTTTCTGATTAAAAACTGTATTCATTGTTTACATATTTCCATGAT
Organism: Drosophila picticornis; assembly: GCA_035043845.1. NCBI lineage: Eukaryota > Metazoa > Arthropoda > Insecta > Diptera > Drosophilidae > Drosophila > Drosophila picticornis. The sequence goes on along the minus strand of JAWNMR010000492.1, from coordinate 22,248,068 downwards.
GAATTATGTACAATATGTATATACGTACATATATTTATATATATATGTGGGCATATCTTATGGACAGACTATATCCACCCACCTGATTGACAAATGCCTATCACTATCTTCACTGTTTACATATTTTCATGATGAATGATGTACAATTTATATAAATCAATTTTTTTTTTTGTTTTATATATATATATATATACCTAATTGAGACTATATGTATACCTACAAGAGGAAAGCGATAATCCTTGCATTAATCCACAGTAATCAAATGATCTGCATCCTCCCTCGCTGATTGAGCTACAAAATCAAAACTGTCGTCTAATTATTTTCTTTAAATAAATAGTTTATATGAATAGATTTGTGTTCTCCCTGTATTTTAAGGCTGCTGTTTAAAATTGTCATTGTTGTTGCGTCTATTCGTGAGTTTAATCAGTTCCGTGCCAAATCCTCCACATCATTAGAAGCCCAGATTATAAAGAAAGGAAATGAGAAATAATATGGCCAATTAATTTTACCAGTTAACAACTTGTCTTTTTTCTTAAAGTTTTTTTCGCGAGTGGCCTCTACAATAACATTGAAACAAAGCAGAACTCTCTAATAATCGTCAAAAGTAAAAAAAACATGAAAAATTAAGGACTCGCTTCGTGTTGTTGGTTATAACAACAACGTAAAGGGGGGGAAGGTGTTGGGGGTGGGGTGGGTTTTTGTGGGTGTTGAGCTCACGAAGTGAATCAAAACAAGAGAGAGAGAAAGAGAGAGAGAGAGAGAGAGAGAGAGAGAGAGAGAGATAGAAATGACAAAAACACACACAAACAGAGAAAACCAAATTTTGCCAGTTTCTGTTGAACAAATTGATCAGCGTAAAACATGCGCAGAAAACAATACCGTTTGCGTTACGAAATGTAATACATTAATGACACACAAATAGGTATGCACAAACATAGAGATTGTTAGATGAAAATATCATCCTTTTTTCCAATCGATTCCTATTGCCAGTTGTCCTTGCTTTTGTTTTTGTTCTTGTTGTCCTTGCTGCTGCTGCTGCTTCTTCTTCTACCTATCTTCTTTCTATTTATTCATTCATTCAACGAAGCTGATTGACAACAGTAAACATAAATACAAAAAAAAATATGAAAACAAAACTGTAAGTACGATCAGCTGCTCACATATTTCTCAAGTTCTACCAAAATTCGTTTGATGTTAAGTAATTAATAGGCTTATCACACAGACCGCCATCTAGCATTAATGCGCTGTTTGAATTATGGAAAATGTATTTCAGATGCAGTCGGCCGTCTCTCTATTCAAATAAAAAATAGTAAATACTATTTGAAGCACTCAGTTGTATTTAAGATTGGCATTAAGTATATAAACACGATATTGGAGAATACATTTCACGCATTCAGGACCCCTTGTTGCCTTTCTAAATACTGTTATTTGAAAATGCACTTAATTTTATAAAATGAGAAAAAATGTACTTACATTCTTGATTTCGGCCATTTTTAAATTGTAATTCGAATGGCGGCTTTGGGAAAGCTTACATTTTCGCAGTGAATGTCAAATATTTCCAGTGCTTGAAAATGTAAAAATACACAAACTATGAAATTTCCTTGTGGATGCAGAAATAATGTGCTACTTTTTATGCGGCAAAGCTTTACAGAGCAGTATCGAGAGAGATAGAGTTCTAAAAATGCACATAAATGTACAAAACTGTTGCTGTAGTAATCGATAACAGTCAAGCGATAACATTCGGTGTTGATGAGACCAGAGTTATCGCTTGCACAGCTGTTTGTCGTACGACCGCACGTGTAGGCAGAGCTGCATTTGATTTTTTCCCTTATTTGGTTGTTGTTTTGGTGTTGTTGCGCGGCGGCGTCATTTAACCGGTAATTCATATACAAACACACGAAGTTATTTGTGAAACAATTCACAATGGGCAAAAACAAACGCAACAACAACAAACAACAGCAGCAGCACAAAAACAGTCAGCAAGCAGCGACGACAACGACAACAACAACGACAACGCCTATGCCAAGCGCCAAAAATGCGACTCCAAAGAGCAACAGCAGCAACAGCACCAGCGGCGCCTTGAGAATACCCAGCCTAAGCAAAAAGGATCGGCAGGCGTTGAATACGACCGCGCTGGCGATATTAGAACTGGTGCAGACACAGACTGCCAATCCCAACGAGGAGTGGAAGCAATATGTGGAATTGCAACGACTGCTCGATAGCATGATGCTGCTCGAGCAGCCGTTGCAGCTGGCCACGCGCAGCCCGGAGGACAGCAGTGGGATGGAAAGTGAAAAGACACGTCTCGCCAAGGTGGCAGCCTTCAATGATTGGGCCCGTGCCGGCGGCGTGCAGAGCGATTGTGTAGAGATCACCACATTTCCCGGCTATCAGCTGGGCCTGCGCGCCAAACGTGATATCGCTGCCGACGAGCTGGTGCTGAGTGTGCCGCGCAAGCTGATCTTCTCCGAGGAACTGCTGCCCACATGGAAACGCAGACTGTTCCGCAATTTCCCCACCCACTTGAATGTCACCTACACTCTGATCATCGAGAAGATGCGCGGAGCTGCCAGCGCCTGGCAGCCCTTCATCGATACGCTGCCCACTCGATACAGTACCGTGCTCTACTTCACCGTCGACCAAATGCAGCGACTCCGCGGCACATCCGCCTGCTCGGCTGCAATGCGCCATTGTCTCGTCATTGCCCGCCTCTACGCCTCCATGTACAAGTGCGCCTACATCCAGCCCGGCGACAACGTTATGGCTGCCAAGGCCATTCTCTTCACCGAGTACGGCCTCTGCTACGAGCTCTATCGGTGAGTGTTTCTCTCTCTCTTTCTCTCTCTCTCTCTTTCTCTCTCTCTCTCTTTCTCTCTCTCTCTATATGTGTGTTTCTGTGTGTGTGTATGTGTGTGTACTCACAATATTTTCCAAGTAAAGGAGAGCTTATTGGCTTTTTGTCCGTCCGTCCGTCCGCTTATATCTCAGCTGGCCCGATCTATTTATGTTCTGATTTCATTCTGATTCTTTATTTTCTAATTATGGATCGGCATCTGAAATTGGATTGGCATTAGTTAAGGGCCCCTTCCTTTTAAGAGAAATGCACAGAATGGGGCACAAACGTGGCAGGCTGTCAAACGGAAATCGGACTCGATTACCGATTGAAATTCAGAATCGGAATTGGAACCGGAACCTATGTTACACATTTTTTTTAAGGAACTCATTACTTGTCCCGAAATAAGTTGATCAGCTTATGTTAGAGGAACATTATTGTAGTCATTAACTGTATGTATGTGGAGGTGCTTGTATAAGACAGAAAGACTGCTATATATATATATATATATATATATATATATATATATATAATTATGGGGTTGCAGATTTTTCCTTCTGCCTTCACAACTTCATCAGCATACCGTAAAAAGCCAAGATATCAATACATTTGCGGATCCTTTAAATAGGTTTAAAAAAATAAACCGGTTCACTTTGATACCCTGTTCACTTTGATACCCTGTACAGTATGTATATAAGTAAGATGGCACTGATGACCGACCTTGGAAGCCGAGTGAAAAGAAAGAAACCTGTACAACATGGAATTTAACTTTTTATTCAGATCAACTACTTTTAGGTAATACACTATAAGTGTTATTTGAGCACAACTCTACTCAGATTATTCCGCTGGGTATCGAATGCGTGTGTCTAATTAGAAATTGTTGCCGGGCATTTGTTGCATCTTATTTTCATCATATTTCATAATTACACATTTGTTTTTACTACATTTTATTAAAAAAAAAAGAAAATAAAACGACCAAAACTCAAAAACAAAACGTAACTTATTTACATGCTCACATTTCTGTATGTATATGTTATATATATATGTGTATATGTATATACATATATATATTTGTTTAATTAGTATATATGTGTAGTTCAAGATTTCATATTTTGTGGACACAGCAAAATTTTGGAAATTGGAAAAAAATATATAAATACATTTTGAAAGTGTTGTTAGATGTATATATATTCTAAAATACGCCAGTGTTGAGCAATTTGCAGTTTTACAGTGCACTAATCAGAACTACAGTTAGTGTTGCTGTTGTTCGTGTTGCTGTTCTTTCGAATGCCAAATCCACTAATTTTGTTTATTTGTTGACACTCATATCAATTGAAATATTTATTGTCCTCAAAAATGTTTTGAAATACCAACCGATTTTGCATAGTTTTTCTTAATCACTTTTATACTTTGATACCGAAGGTCTCATAGTACATTGGTTTTGTACAGCGTCCCTCATTCTGTCTGTCCGTCTGTATGAACACAATTTGTTTCGATACCCATTGAGAAACAGACTAGAAACTTGGAACATATACTGGTCTGAGCCCGCATCAGTGCAAATTGGAGTACGAAATCGATAACATCAAAAGCTGCAAATCGATAGAGTCACATATCTTCCCTAACTTTAAGGCAACAGTCACCAATTTGGTTGGTAGGTTGTGGACGATGTCTTTCAAAGGTCGGCAAAGAGCCGTCGGAAGTGATAGGTATATTACTGGTAGCTGCATTTAGGAACCGGTAACAAATTCTTATGGCCGCGCCCACTCGCGTCCCCAAAAACGATAAAAGCGTATATCTCCCGCAATGTAAGGGCTATAGTTAGGAAATTTGGACCTTCCTCAAAAATTTGTTTCTGCCACACTCACATCCGCCTTCAAAATTCACAAAAGCCTATATCTACCGCAATTTGAAAGGCAAACTTAGACGGTATTTCTTGACTACACCCACCCTGTTCTTTGTTATCTGTTATCAACTTGTATTACTTATGGTATCAAAGTATTTCGCAGTCGGTTGCGCCCGACTGCAACGTTCTCTCTTGTTTTTGTTTGTGTTTGTACAAAACATCCCACAAAATTAATTCAGCACAACTGTACTGTGTGTGTGTGTGTGTGGTTGTGTGTGTGTGTGTGAGTGTGTGAGTTAGTGCATTTATTTTGGTGCGCTACCGAAACCCATTTCTAATGCTGTTTGTGCTTCTGAAACTCAGTTTTTAAATTCACTTATCTTGGCCTTTAGGTTTCCTCTGTCTTTTTTTCTTTTTCCTCGTAGGTTTTCAATTATTTCTTATGATTTTTATTTGAAAGGTTATAGTTGTAAAATAATGTACCACCCGATAGTTAAACGATGCCCGAGCGTACTGAGCTGTAGTTCGCATTGTGAATTGCGCTTAATATCTAAGTACGGTTCTATATAAATACGTTTCTGAAAGACAATATGACACTGGCCCACAAAAAAAAAAACACAAAAAACACAACAAAATGATGTTGGTTGTGCACAATTTATTGGTCAAAGTGATGTTAATAACGTTTGCTTATTCTTCGTCACTTCCGTTCGAAGCCTCTTTGATGATGAGGCATGCAACATATGTACAATGCACTCGCTATCCACTGGTGGGTACAGAATCCTCTGTATCTACTGGGAAGACGTTCAAGTGGTCAAATTTGGATTGGCATTCCCATTCCCAATTCTACTTCTCAATTCTGCTTCCTAATCCTTCTCGCTTCTTGGCACGTTACTTGCTCAGTTTCTTGTCAATCGAATCTTTGTTGCTTTTCGCTTCTCATCCGCCTTCTTCATAGTCTTCTCTTTGAGCTCCTGTGTAGTCCAGTGTCATGGGCTTCAGCTAGTTTTGCTTTCTTCTTTGTCCGCACAAAAAAAAAGTCTCCACCACTTATTAATAAACTATAACTTATAACTTATGCACTTTACGGTGTGTATATTTTTAATACATATATATGTATATATATATTTGTATATATAAAACTTGGCCTAATCGGAGCGATCCCACTACATGTCGTCTAGTGTTATCTAAAGTGTGTGTGTGTGTGTTGTAACTAGGGTCTAGAGCTTAATTATCGAATGATTTGCGCAGTGTATCAAATAGATACTCCTGCACCTCTGGTGAATTGGGATCCATGGTGTTGAGCTTCTGATGTGCAGTGCGCAGTGTGAGGGCCAGTGAATTGACACCACCACGCCCCCCGCCCCCCGATTTGGCCGTTGCTGTTGTAGTTGATGTTGTGGCTGCCACTGCTGATGCTGCTGTTGATTTTGCCGCTGCGAGCTGCAAGCTGCATGTGGATCCCTCGCGATTGAACAACAACGAACTCTGACGCTGCAGCTGATGCTGATGATGATGATGATGATGCACTGGCGTGTTACACGACACGGTTGCAACACTTATGGGCTTGTGGCAACTGTTGTTGTTGTTGCTGTTATTGTTGGTACTGCTGCTATTGCTGTTGCAGTTGCTGTTGCTGTTGCTGCTGCTGCTGCTGCCAATGACCAGCTCCTCCATGTGCTCCCGCAGCGAATTGCGTCGCGATGCGTTCGCAGTTTGCGCCAACTGCGGCAACTTACTCTTCATTGCATTATATGTCTTCAGATAGCTGGTCTTGCGCCGCCGATGCTGCTTCCAGCGGCACACAACAAATATGACCAGCAGTGTGGCCATCGAGGTGAGCACTATGGCAGCACTGGCAACAATTGCCGAACGTATGCCCGCTGGCATGCTGGCGTATAAATTGTTGCCACTGCCACTGCTGCTGCTGCTGCCCAAATACTGTTGCGACATCGATGTAGCGGCCGCAGCGGACGGACTACGTCGGAAGCCATGACCGGATAGTTCTAGATCCAACAGATCGTGGGCACGCGCCACTTCATTCTCAATAGTGTCGATCACATCGCTGTTGTCCTCGTTGCGGCCCATTGCCGCTGTCAGCCTTGTGACATTATTTCCATTGCTGCCGTACGCATTTACGCTCAGATCAATGTCCATGCTGTTGCTGTTGTTGTTGTTGTTGTCGCTATCGCTGTCGTTGTCCAGTTCCTGCGAGCTGCCGGCGTTCCCATTCAGCAGTAGGCGTGGCTGCGGCAAATAGTACGCATTTTGGTTCTCCTCCAAGTTGCCGCCAACGGAGCCAGCTGAGCGTCCAGCGAGCGAAGCGAGCGCCAGCGTCTTCCATGATGGAAAGAAACCAAGCGACTTCTCGCCGCGCTGTTGTTGTTGCTGCTGTTGGGCTGTTAAGGTGGCTGCTAAGGATGTTTGGGCATAGGCGGGTCCTGTGTACCGGAGCGACAGAGAGAGAGAGATAGACAGGAAGTTGGTAAGATAACTAATATTGCATAAGTGTGTGTGTGTGTGTGTGGGTATGTGTGTGTATGTGGGTATGTGTATGTGTGTGCGTACAGATTGTGCGGCGGTTATAACGAGCTGTGGCATATGTGCTAGATTACCAGCTGTTGGCTTGGCATATTTGTCTGTGTGATTTTGCGCAAATCCGGCTATCGATAAATATCGATGAATCGATCATGATCAATAGCAGTTCTTGTTACCACTACCTATCGAGATGTTGATTTGTTTGCCAATCTACAAAGTGTAATCGATAATCGATATATGCTCTTAATACATGCTAACGATTTGCCGATTCACTTTTGACTTCTTTAAATAAGTTACTGTTATGATGATCAACAAGACCAACTTTTCGATAACTAACCGCTTGCACGCGCTTCGATATTAATCGATAGCTGCTAATATGCCGTCACATCCCCAGCTGTTACTTACGTGTGTGCATTTGGCCCGTGCTAAGCTGCTGCCGCATTGTTGAACACGAACACGAACAACAACAACAACAACAACACAGCAACAATAGAAAACCAATAGTAACAATAATAAGAATAATAATGATAATCGCAATAATAATAATATTCATCGATAACACACACGGCAACAGCTCAGCACGGGCCAAATGCGCTCGCGCCCACCCGCACACGCTCACTGCAGCTGTCGCCGGCGCTGCTCGCGCTGGCGTTGACGTTGGCGTCGCAGCCGCAATGCTGTTATACCTCGATTGCGATTGCTATCTTCGTCATCGTTATCGTTATCGTTAAAGTGATCGCCATCCCTTTCGCTGTTGGGCTCAATGTCAATGATCGATGTGAAATAGCTGGAGCCTTGCGAATCCGTTTTGATCTCATCCGGCTTCACGCTCTTCAAATCAATCAAATTGAAATGCGGAAAATTCTCGAATGCTGTCACAATATCCATATTATCCTGGAGCACAACCTTCTGGCCGGGATAGAAACGCGAATGCCCATCGCCGTTGCTGAGTATGGTGGATAGGTGAAGCTGACTGGAGCCGCGCTTGCGATGCTCGATCAGCTCCTCCAGCGTCATGTTACGCTGCTCGAGCACCTTGAACAGGCGGTTGCCCGAACGGCGATCCTCAATGAGCTCTAAAAGATCGGTGCGGTCATCCACATCATCCACTAAAGGCCCCAATAGCGGCATTGGCGATGATTGTTGCTGCGGTCGCTGCTTTTTTGGCTTGCCACGCTTTGGTGCTGCTTCTGCTGCATTTGCAGTTGTTCTTGAGGCAGCAGCTGTGGATGTTGAGATCGGAGTCAAAGTCGGAGTGGGTGCTGTCACTCGTATATGATGAGTGTTGCTTTCGACCTCATCAAAAAAATTCTCCAGCTCATCGTTGCCATCGTTGTAATTGAGTTGCTCCTCGCTGCTATTGCTACTGCTCCTGTTGTGTGTTGCTGCTATTGTGCTATGTGTCGCCTCGGAGCTGACCAGCTCCAGTTCCACATCTTCAATGCTCTCCACAGAGTTTCTGTCATAGTTGCTGCCTATAAAATTGTCACTAATACGTTTGGTTTGCTCTTTGCTGTTGTTGCTGTTGCTGCTGTTGTTGCTGTTGTTGCTGTTATTGCTGTTATTGCGTGTACGATAACGCGTTGCTGCTGCTGGCGGCAACTCGCTACTGTATTGCTCCTCAGACACATCCAGCTCTGGCTCTGAAGCAGCAGCAACTGTTGCTTCCTCCGATGATAATGATGATGTTGTTGTTGTCTCCAGCAGCAACTCTTCCTCTGCTGATTCTATTATTGCTGCTGCTGCTGCTGCTGCTGCAGCTGTTGTGCTTGTTGTTGTTGTGGTTGAGGTTGTGCTTGTGCTGCTTGCTGCTGTTGCCTTGAACAATGCAGGCGGCTTAAGTGTTGATCGCATTTGCTGTCGCTTCTTGTACAGTGGCAATCGTGTTGTTGTCACCGCTGTTGCTGTTGTCATTGTGCTGGCAACAGTTATTGGCGCTGTACTGATACGTCTGCTGCTGCTGCTTGCGCTGCCATCGCGCGAAGAGCTGCCAAATAATTTTAAGCGCTGCAACGCTGGCAACTTGTTCGGCTTGGGTCTAAATAGCTCCTCTCGTAAATCCTCCGAAGGAAACAGTTGCTGCTGCTGCTGCCGCTGTTGTTGCTGCTGTTCCTCACTTTGCTGCTGCTGGTGTGCATGGTCTAAGAAGGCAGCGGGTATACGCCGAACACTGTGCTTGTTGTTTTGGCCAGCTGCAGTCGTCCTCAGCTCAAGGCTGGGCCCGGCATTGATGGCAGGCGCAACGGCTGTTGTTTGGAGCGCCAACAGCGCATTCTGTTTACCCTTGAGCAGATCGTCCAGCGATAGATTTTTCTGCTGCAATATCTCACTGAGACTGAGTCCACCAGAGTTCTTCAATATATTCTTAAGATCGACGGGCGTCTTGTTTCCAACTGTTGGCATTGGCTGTTGTTGGTGTTGCTCCTGGTCTTGTTTCTTTGCCTGGCCATAGGGTCGACGATATGACTTGCTGCCGCCAGTTGGTGACTCGGTTGGACGCTGACGCGGTTTATTGTCGCGTTCTCGTTCGCGTTCCCGTTCCCGCTCCAGCGCTGCCATCGGCTCGCGTATGGGCAACTGTTTGTGTCTGGTCAACTGGTCGTCCTCCACATGACCGCGCCAGTAGACATTGCCGCCATTTGGCGACTCCTCATTGGTGGCACCCATTGTCGCCAGCGGCAGCTGTGGCCGACGCTTGCGTTTACCACCTCCACCACCGCCATTGGCATTGACACTGCCTAGTGGACGACGCCGCGTCAACGTTGCCTCCGGCGTCGGTTGGCCATCGTCTACAATAAGCGAGACGCCAGTTTGGAGCAGCTTCTGCAAGTGCAAGTGAAGAAAGAGGACAGGTGATTATCGGATACTATTAATAATGGTGTTTTTGTTGAGAGTCAAGAGAACAAGACTTCAGTTGTGTATTTATTTATCTATAATGATATAACAGGTGGACTAAAAAAACCAAAAGACAAGCACTGCCGTGCAAAACAAAGCACAATTTGCAAATCGACGCCAAGTAAATAATAAAATTGCGTGTGTGCGTCACTATTAAAAAGCTGTATTTGCGATTGTGATTCTGCTGTTAGGATGTACATCCTGAATGTACATTTGACACGAACAAGCGAAGTTTGAAGTAAACCGATAGGACTTTAATTAGCCCTCAGAAGCCACTAACTTTTCCGTTACCATTTTAACCAATTTTTATGCGAATAGGGTGCAAAAAGTAGATTTATTGAGCCGTTTAGCACATGGTCAGCGCTTGACTTTCCTTGATTAATGAACCCCATTGATTGATTGTGGCCTGAATGATGCCAACAGAGTAATCACTGTTCGCACTGTCTCCCTCTCTCTCCCTCTCGCTGGCTGTGTGTGCATGTGAGTCTGTGTAATCAATGAAATATCGCGCTCTACCTTTATGATTCTTTACAAACCTGTGAATAAAAACGTAAGACAGAATGCGAATGTGGTGTGTAGTCAACTAGGCGATACCCTGTAGCCTATAGATGCAGGAGAATAACTTAAGAAGAGGAAAAATCGTTGAAAGAATGAGTGAGAGAGAGAGAGAGAGCGAAAAGTGATTGCTCTGTAGGGAAATGACAGAATTATGAAATAAAGAGATTGAACACAGAAAAGTTTAGACTGTTGGCACATATACGATGAGGGAGAAACGGTGTATTCTTATGCAATGCAGACAGACTTACATCATATTAAATTGGTACACAACAAAAATAGTAATTAATAACTATAAATAATATGTAGGAAAAAGATGTTTGGTAAAAGGTCAATATGCTTTGGTATCAATCAATTACTGCATACTTCTCGAAAAGTTAATTACATTTTAAGGCTAACTAATTGAATCTAGTAAGCCAATCAATATTTTCTACTTCCGGTCGAGCCTACATGCCACGTCGCCCATAAGCTTGCCCCGTAATCAACTTGTGCATCTTGTTTAGCCAGCCAATTGCTGTTTGCCAGTTTAATGCAATTTAGGCGCTTCAAGCGCATGAACACACACACCCACACACACACACACACACACATACACACACACACACAATTCCGATGCTGTCTTAACTTCATAAACTGCTCTCAAATGAAAATTGCGTGCTTGTAAGCCAGATAGCTTGAGCGATAAAGTGCAGGCACTTTCCTGCTCATGTAATTAATTTTGAATTCATCGCCGTGCAAACTGCCGCGCCCTCCTCATACCCCTCCCCCCTTCTGTTATCATCGTGTAGATAAAGGCCCGCATATTATGCTTTTGATAGATAAGAAGCATGGAACTGAGGATTATTCTCCCTTGGATTATTATTATGTTGCTGTCTTTGCTGTTGTTGTTGGCAACGAACGTTTGCCAGCTTATCCACCACCGCCCTCCAATCCCATTCCATTATCCTCATCATGATTATTCTGAGTAATTGACTTGGCCCAATGGTCACTCCTTCCCACTCTCTCTTTCTCTCTCTGTTTCCCTCTGTCTCTCAGCTGTAATCAATCTAATGTAAATGCCGATTTGCGCACTTATGAACATTTTTTTTGTTTGTGAGTGTGTGTGTGTGCATGTGTGTGTGTGAGTAAGTCTGCGGCTTAAAGCCACATAAATAAAATTGGGGCAGATTGCATAATTGTAATGCAGTTACGAAAACATTTTCCCCGACCCCGAAATTGATCCGACTAGGTTAGCTGATTTATTTGAGATTGATTCTGGCGTGTTGGTTGTGTTCCGCTTTATAATCTGGGCATTAGGTAATGGAATCTGCCAATTACCATTAACTAATCAAACTTTCAATTTCTGTGCGACCTGTGCAAATAATTAAGCTTAAAGCTAATGACAAAACTAAATTATTGACGAAAAAGTTTCACAAGCCAAGTAACGAAAGCTCGCTCAGATTTTTGGCCAAAACTCATTACACAATATGCTAGCTAAAACAAGGCAAACGGCGTAGGGCGAAACAGAGAAAGAGAGAGAGAGAGAGATATAGAGTGATTGAGAGGGGGGAGTGTGTGAGGAAAACCGAGAAACGAAAACTTTTTGCGACAACTGCAAACAATGCAAAAATAATGCCAAATTGAAAACACAATCCACCCATTCCAAGTCTTTCCCCAATCCGTTTAGTTGTCACCCCCTCCCCCACCAATCCGACACCATCAGCATAGAGTAGAGCAGGAAATTACGAAATAGGATAGAACAAAACGAAATGAAATGAAATGGAACAGAGTTCACCATGCAAACAAGAAATGCTTACAGAACCCAAGGCGTTGCTCAATTTGGGGACTTCCTTTTGCCATATAGTGATGAGCACGTGTTCTATTATCCTGTTGGCTTTGAGAATCGCAATCCAAAAAGAGTATTTTTGATGGCAAGATTTTCGACGGTCAATGATCAGATTAGCAAACTGCAATCTGCGACAAAATAAAAGCTGCATTGTATTTTGACTGCCGCAGGTGAATAAATATTGTACGTATATCAATATCAATATCGATCTATCGCTAGTAAATATATAATATAAATAAACAACAAACAGATATTTAAAATGATAATTATGCAAAAGTGTAATTTCCTTTTCATTAAATTGGCAACTCGAATAAATGATTTTGAGTTTATGGGCACACAACTTATTTTGAAGCTCCTCAAACGAAATGACATTTTCGGGTCCGCAAACTGTTCATCGATATCAGAACGAGGCTTAAGTTTTTCTGAACTATTCGGTAACATCGATATCAAAATGATTGAATACACGCTCATCTCAATCTCTGCGGCATTGTATGCATTTCTCTGCTCCAGCAGTCTGACATGTTTTTTGTTGTTGTCTGCCAGTTTAAGATGAATGACTACCTGCTTGCTCCCCTGCTCCCCTGCTCCCGTGCTGCCCTGCTCTGTGGGCTTGGAAAAGGGGTGGTCTTTCAATTTGGCCAAGTTGCAGCTGTGGAGGCTGCATGCATAATGAAGATGGACGTCAATGGCAATCGAATTGTTTCATTCAGTCAAAGTTTTAAGCAAAAATACCCCCATTCCCACCCCACCCCGACCAACGCATTTAACCGAAACCAAGCCGCAAGTTGCATTCGATGGCGAACAAAAGCCGAGTAGAACAAACAGGAAGTGGATGTGACTTTAAAATGCCATCCTGCGCGAGTTTTTGCTTTGCTTTAAATCAAGCTCCACACAGACGCGATAGAAAGAGACAGAGAAAGAGAGAGAGAGCCTCTCACGTGGCATGTGTGTGTGCCTGTGTTGACAGCATTGGCAACACTCTGCAACTTGGACTGTCAGCAGCAGCAGCAGTAGCAGAAACAGCAACAACCTTCAAAAGTTTGCAACGCGCTTCGCTTGGCTGCCACATGCGGCGTTTTTATAGCCACATAACCTCACTTTTTGCTGTGCTTTTTTGTCCTTTTCTTTATTTTTTGTGCACTTGTTGGCCTTGTTTTAAAAGCCAGCAGCCAGTTTATTGCCAAGCTGTTGAGCTGCAACGGTTCCTCTTTCTCTAAATGATTTGCCATTGTTGCTGATGTTGTTTGTGTATTTGTTCAAGTCTTGTACAGTCGATTAATGTCATCTTAGCGGTACTATTGTCATCGACGGTGCAAACATTTTGTTTCACATTTCTTATAAAAATTTATTTATTTTTTTTCATTTAACTGAAGCTTGTTTTTCTTATTTCAATTTTTGTTAAAGAAAAATGTGAAGTTGGCAGCATTTCAACAACATGTTGACAGCAAAATAACTAACATTCAGAGGAAATACCAATCGTAATGTAGCTTTTTACACTAGAACTCATCTTTCGCCCGATTGTTCCTATATAAGTTATATGATAAAGCCGGCTTCGCCAGACTGTAGTCCAAGTTTGATTGAGATAGTTTTCGAAACTGGTATAAGTTGACGAAGAAGCAGTCAGACGGATACGACCACATCGACCAAGAATATATAATATATATACAGAGACAGGGTCAGAGATATCGACTTCAATGCGTGACAAACTGTACGACAAATTTATAATATATTTACCAGGGATATGAAAAACTGCTTGTCAAAAAGAGCCGTTGAAAAGATTCTCGATTGAATTCTAACGTTTAGCAAAGAGTTTTATAATAAGTTAGTCATAAGTGAGTTATTGTTTAACGCTTAATTGGCTGACTGGCACTCTGTTATGGTACTTTTGGACGACTTATACAACAAACACTTTGATAAGTTTTATGCCTTTACAAATAATAATTCCGCCAAAAACACTTTGGCATGGCAACTTAGCCTGCTGCAAAAGGCAGCCCGAAACACATAATGGGCTTTCCAAAGGGGCCCAAGCAAAGTTTACAAGGGAGTGGCAGAGGCATGTGGAAGGAGAGGCTTGTTGGTTGCCGGAATACCACAAAAGTTGCTTAGCTGCTTGTCGTGATTTTTGCTTTGTTGCTGCTGCTTCTGCTACTGCTGATGATGATGATGATGATGATTTCTATTCCTACCTGCAACGCACTGCGCTTCAGCCCCGACCTCGCCCTGACCCCGACACTCAACTCTTTCGTCTATCCGCTGCTCGAGCACTTTTTTTTTTTTTTGGTTTTTTTGTATAACCACTTCAAACAAGTTGCTGCTTTTTATAATTAAATTGAAAAATTTATGAGCAATTAAATGGAAAACTTTGCTTTGTGGTCCAAAGCCATGCAAAAGCCAATGAGCATCAAATCTAATAAGCATGTTGGGAACAAGGGTGTGGTCTGCTAGACTAGCGCATACTCTATTGCCCAACATCTTCAGTCATCCATTTCTAAAGGGCTTTATTGAAAAAGTGAAAGAATTGCCATCGTAATATGCTTAAATTTTGTTTTGTTTATTATTATTTCTCTCTCTCCCTCTCCCTCTCTCTTTCTCCCTATGTACCAAGCTCCTTTAATATGTATATGTATTTAAATGGTCTACGATTTTGAATATATTTTAGATGGGCCGTATCAACGGTCACGACTCGCCAGAATCTGGTGCCGCGAGAGCTGTCAACTGATTGGCATTTGGATGGCAATCAGGGAACGGAGATTAAGCGTGATACGGAGACGGGTGCGAGAAACGCACCCATATCGGCATTGATACCCTATTGGGATATGACGAATCATCGTTGCGGCAAGATAACCTCATATTATGACCGTGACGCACAGCAGATGGAGTGCACCGCCCAGGAGGCATTCAAGGCTGGTGAGCAGTTCTTCATCTACTATGGCGATAGATCCAACGCCGATCGTCTGGTGCATCATGGGTAAGTGTTGAGCAGCAATCATGTCGCTAGCGTTATGAATTCATTAATTAGCAAGGAATAAATAATAAATAATAATTATAAATGATTGCATTCAATTATCAGATTTCTCGACATGCATAATTTGAAGGACTATGTGCAGATACGATTGGGTCTGAGTCCAACGGATCCATTGGCCGAGCAGCGTTCGCTGCTGCTGTCAGAGCTGAACATTGAGCGGAAGGCGGAGCTGCGCGTGCTGCCCGCACCGGAGCATATCTCCGGCGAGCTGTTGGCCTTTGTGCGTGTGTTCAATATGAGCAAGGAGCAGCTTGAGCATTGGTGCAGCGATCTGGAGCGTGCCGTCGATCTGCTACACATTGATTGTGCCCTCGAAACGGATCTGGAGACCCGCACATGGCAGTATCTATACCAGCGACTCAAACTACTGCTCGGTGTGCTCGAGGCGTCGCTGCACGAGGCGGATGAGCAACAGCAGCTGGACGCATTGCAGCGGGAGCAAGCTAAGCAACCGTCGGCCAGTTGGGATATTGATATCATGGTGTTGCAGTATCGTCGCTTCGAACGTCGCATCCTCACCGATGCCCTGCAGTACGCTCAGGAGCGCCTGAAGGTCTAAGCGGAGGGGTGCACAAAACAAATAAAACTAAATCAAGTGGCCATTTACAGCAGTCACCATTTATCATTTTAGTCACCACACAGAGACTACTGCTATTGTCGGGAAGCTGGAAATGAGCTGAAACGACAAATTCAGACACAAAAATTGGGTTTCCATTTTGTGTCTTAATGCCTGCGGTGTATTTTTTACATTTATTTATTTTTGCGAAGCACAAAATGTTTTTTTTTCCTATTTCTTAAATTATTATTATTTTTTCCTTTAGCTTGAACTAATTTTGGGCAATTTTAAAGAAGATTTTAAAAAAAATCTGCATAAAATTGTTGCCTTTGTTTTCATTTTCATTATTTTTAATTTTTTTTATTAAGATAATGTCATTTAATAATTGTTTTATGTTTGTTTTTTGAACCAAATGAAATAAAATAACAGTAGCCAAACTCATATCAAAAATGTCTAATTTATCAAATTTTGAGCTTGAACTTAAGCCAAACAACCATTGCAAACTTCAAGAAGTGACGACTCAAGCTAAAATTATTCTAATTACATACAGTTGAACAAGAGACAATGATTTTATGCAAAATAATCAAATACGCCACTTTATGCAAATCTTTGCAGACGGTGTTAATGGCAACAACAGATACAATTTTTAAAATTTTTAAATATGTTCTTAAAGTTTTAAAGTCGCATGCAACACACACATAACCGGACTTGCGTATAGAATTAAATCAAGCAAAGCATTCAACCACGTGTCTATGCGGTTTGCCGCTCTGTCAATGTTTGCATGCGGCATGCGGCGCGTTTGTGTCTGTGTGTCTGTGTGTATGTCAACGTGCAGAGCAAAACGCTGATGAAACGCACTTATACAAAGTGGGAGAGATAAACAAAATTATGTAGCAGGGAACTCCAGTACTGAAATTGAATAAAATAGCTATCCATTGCAGATTCACAGCAACCATTGGGGCTTTTGTGAGCTTTAGCCGGACATTGTTGAAATCCAATCCATGTTAATATCTAAGAGATTAGTTTAGCTGTTCCATATTTCGTAGTTTGATTTGCGCTCTCCAGTAACTTCATGGTATTTTTATAGTTTGATACCGAAGGTGATGCTGTCTGTCTAGGCGTCTCGATAGAGACTTGACTGGGCCCGGGTCAGTCAAAAGAAAAAATGGGGGCTAGGAAATCGATAAAATCGATCATTGAAGATCGATCAAATCGATCATTGGAGATCGATCAAATCGATCATTGGAAATCGATAAAATGTATCATTGGAGATCGATAGGGCCACATATCTTCCACAACTGTAAGGCTACAGGCACCAAATTCGGTTGGTAGGTTGTTGGCGATGTCCTTCAAAGTTCGGCATATGCTATGCCCACCTCCATAAACGGCTAATTTTTCTGCAGTTTTGAGTTAAAGTAGTCGGAGTTAGTAGGTATATTGCTGGTAGCCGCTTTTAAGAACCGATAACAGTCACCAAACTTGGAATGTAACTTGTTGCTAACTTCCCTCAAAGATATTGCAGACCTTCAGACCACGCCCACACTCGACGCACCCAGGAATTTCGGCCCTATACATTTGAAATGCGCATATCTTCCACAATTTGTAAGCTAGAGTTCCCAACTCCCCTAAGAGATCGATGGAAGATTGGATGGCCACGCCCACTCCGCCTGCCCAAACCGATACACCTCTTAGTGTACATCGATAAAACCATATATCTCACACATTTCGAAAGCAAGTCACCAAAATTTGAAGGGTATGTTGTTAGCAACCCCTCCAAAATCCGGAAAACAAAATTTTAACCACGCCTACAAACTGGGTACACGGTACATGGTATCAGGTATCAGATAGTTAGATGTAGTATCTACAGGTCAAATCATGATTAATAATAAAAAAATGTATCTTGTTAAAAATCTATCACCAGCATTGATAAAGTTATTTCTACTTGTCAAGAACTTTTCTCTCAGATAGTAGTCTGTATGGCAGTTATTTGATATAGTGTTACGATCCGGAAAGCTCCGCGAATATACTGCTTTAAGAAGCAGATAGCGGAGGCACTTGAGGCTGGTCTGCATGGGGCTATTTTTTGAGATAGCAGAGGAGATACACTGCGGCCGCCTAACAAGCGGCTGTATTAGATAAAAAAAACATGTATTTTGGTTTAGGAATTTTGAATAAAATAAAGGGCTACTTGTCGGAGCAGTCAGTTCGATTCTAGGCGTCATCTGATCGTGTTGAATACACACGAGACTTGTTTCGCACAGTGCCCATAGCAAAAGACAGAATGGGTGCATTGAAGTTGGGACATTCAGATATTCTGATTGTTTATTAAAATCAAAGGGTTCTAGCTCTATATAAGTACTTATATCGAAGCATACTTAGGACTTGTACACGCACACACAACACGCACAGAGAATTAAGAGCATTCTGCGCTTTTACGTCAACTGACGAGGCATAGTTTGTTGCATAATTGGTAAGCCGCTTAGTTTTTGAGGGCCAGTGGGCAAGAACATTTGCTAATTGGTTGACAGTAACTAATTTGCCAGTCCAATTATCAATTTGGTGAGTGGGGCGGCGGGGACTAAAGGGTGCACAAGCTTAAGTGATGCGATTGCAATTTGGCGGTTTGCGTTCGGGCCAAAAAAAAAAAAGAAGATATGCAAAACTCAGCCAGACCATGGAAAAAGCAGCAGCCGTGGCAATCGATGGCATATGGAAACGAAATTGCCAACAGATTGTACACAGGATATGCACACACATATATTTCAATCAACTGCCTAAACACTTTTGAAATAGAGCAATTGAATTGCACACTCAAGAAAATCAGCTTGCAAGTTTTGTACTCTGGTTGGTAAATGGAAATGCGGAAGTGGGATTGGAAATGGGAATGGGTGGCGTATGGGATGTGATTACTCGCTCAAAATAGCGATTCAAGTGTCAAATCAAATGTCGCGCAAGTGAGTTGCAAATGGTTGCCTGGCGCTGGTTGCATTGACGATGACTTTTGTCGCGCCACTTTAATGACACTTTCACAGAATCTCAATTTGCAAATTTGTCAGGCAAGCAATTGCGAAAGACCTCCGGGGGTGTTTTAAGATCTAATAAAATATGAATGCCGCTACAAGCTGAGGTAAGACAGTAGCATCGGCCATAAATAGTTTCAATCCTTTAATTGACCCTACGCACTCCACTGTCTCTGTTTCTGAGTCGCGAATCCTATATTAGAATGTACACGTCATTTTTTATGCTGTGCTATTTCGGTCCTTTTCAAATGGGCAAATATGTGGAGTTCAAAGCAAGGTGAAATACTGGCTGCTGACCGAAATAGAAATATAAATAGAACTAGAAATGTGTAGAAATAACCCAATTCACAGACAGCTTTTACATATTGGTTGATTTTGGAAGCCAAAATTCAG
This sequence comes from Drosophila picticornis, assembly GCA_035043845.1. Taxonomy (NCBI): domain Eukaryota; kingdom Metazoa; phylum Arthropoda; class Insecta; order Diptera; family Drosophilidae; genus Drosophila; species Drosophila picticornis. The sequence goes on along the minus strand of JAWNMR010000492.1, from coordinate 22,228,588 downwards.
ATAAATAATTCACAACTGCAAAAAAAGGTGTGCGAAAGGGCCTAATTCATTGAGTAGGAAACTTTTTTTTTCCCAATTGGCTCTATTTTATCAAATAATTAGATAACAATATTTTGATTCGATATAGATGTAAGTTGCTTTTAATGCAAAAGCCAAATGAAAGAGATTCTCAATGTGCAAGCATATCAGTCAGCTGTCCGTTGACTTATTAACATATTAACATAGCCCACTGAAATTGCACGTGCACACACAATAACACACACTGTAGTTAAGCACTGTTGCAACTGGTTGTGTGCATGCACTTGCATATATCTGTCAATATATATGTAAATATTTCTCATCAATAGCCGGACATCATTTGGTCAGCCACACTGCGTATACGTAACAGAAGCAGCGCCACATAACGTATACGCAGCATCGCCTCTCAAGGGTCATTAAAAGGAATAAATTATGCGCGGCATGCAAATATATATATGTGTGTGTGTGTGTGTGTGTGTGTGTGTGTACAATATGATTACACATATTATTCAAAGCGAAAGAAGCCAAAATGCTGCCCGCCCACACTTAAGGCTTTACTCGCTTTTGCAGATTCGTAGCAGGGGACGGGCGGTTGTGAGTGGTTGTGTGTGGTTCAGGAATACCATAAAAACCGATTGTAATCTGTGTAAGTGGAAGTGGCCACATTTGGTTGCAAGCGTGCCGTTGTCAGTGCCCCTTGCCTGTTGCCCGTGCAACACAGTCGAGAGCAGCGCATGCAAAACAATAAACCACAATACTTAACAAAGCTAAGGAGCGCTATTAGAGTGCTCTATAAAATATACTATTTTGCTATTTGCCACCACAAAACTCCAAGTTATTTCAGCAAAGTTTCAATAATTTGATAAATCAAAATGCGAACCTTTAAATAAAATAATATTCATGCAAACGATTGGGTCCAACTGGCTCTTTATTCGTAGATTGCGATAAAAAGAAGACACCCGCTTCACCCACTTTTCATAATTGTGGGGCATTCTAGGGTATACTGAAGACGGAAAATCTAAGCCCGACTGCAAGGGTTCCTAATTTCCTAGTCGCCACAACAAGATATTCGAATGCTTTAGTGTTGTTGTTGCTATCGTGGCTCCAACAATTTCATCGGGTTTACTCTAATATTTGAATGAAGTTTATGTTTTCCTCTCCATTCCTTGCTTACAGTCAGTTTTTCACTTGTTGTCTGCGGCAGTGGTAGTTGCGAAGTGACAACTGTCAGCCAACAGAAGCCAGCAGAAAGCGACTTGATGAAATTTCAAAAATGTGCGATATGCATGTGAGTTTCGGAAAAGGGGAAGCTGCTGAATAATAGAGTTGGAACTGTTGAGCACTGAAACCAAAATAATCTAAAAGCATTCCTAAACATTCTCTAACAATTTGCATCCCTTTCGATAAATGCCCAGAGAGGTCAAAGTTGACAAACGAAAATGGCGCAGTATCTTTGGCGTACTGAAAGCAATGCTGAGATTTGTAGGGATTTTTGGCTTGCCTGTTGCTTCTTTTACAGACTATTCGATTGTGTGACTTCTTCCTTTGCCTCCCACTCTTCTGTCTTTGTTTTGCATTATGCTTCTCGCTGTTCTTCTCGCAATGCTTCTTGATTGGCTTCTCGCTCTGCTTCTTTTATTATGACCTTTCTCCTTTCCATTTGCTTCGGATATAGTTTTCTCAATTTTTTTCTGTTTGTTCCGTTTTGGCTTCAACTCTTAATTTTCACGTAGTTTCTCGATTCGCTTCTCTCTTCGATTCTCACTGCATTTTACCCTACCTTTGGCTTTACCATTTATTCTCAATTTGCATATCACTTTGCTTCTTCTTTGCATTTGCTTAGTTTTTCTTGCTTCCATTCGAGGCGACGAGAAGGGCAATTCATTAAAAAAAACCTTAACCAAAACAAGGCTATCCTACAATTGATTGAATCCGTTTTCTTTGAAAGCTGCCAAAATTGTTAATTGAGTAGAATTTTGTACGTTCTTGGTAAATTTCACATTTCACTTTGGCTACAAAAGGGATTTTAGCTTAGCTTTCTCGGATCCCTCCGACATTCGACAGCGCACTTTCATATATGAGTAGATGAGTAACTGAGTAACCGAGTAACCGAGTAACTAGAGTGCTTCAGTGCTCGAGTTGATGGGATGTTGTTGCCGTTGATGTTGCTGCTGTGCCTAACAAGGTTACCCGTGCAACTAATTTGGATGGGACGTGACTGTACCTGGCAGCGAGGTACTGTCACAGTGTTTGCTAGCAATTAACTGGGCCATTGTTGCTGTCAACATTCTTAGCCAATTGCAGCTAAAGCAGCAGTACCAAGAATTCTTGCACTTTGCGTTGGCAACGGCAAGGGCAGCTGCTTATTTTATTTGCTAATTGCAACACTCACCGGCAAGCAGCAAGGACGAGAAAAGAACGAGCCCTCGACAAGTGCTCGACAAGTTTCTAGCAGCAGCAACAGACAACGGTGTCGCCAGAGGCCAGAGACAGGGGTTAGACGGCAGACGGTAGAGGGCAGAGGGCAGAGGACAGAGGACAGAGGCTTATCTTCTTGTCTCAACGCATTCTGGCATCCTTCTTCTGGTAGCATGGCAAACAAATTAAAAGTGACGCATCTGTTTCTTCTCCACCTTTTATCATTCTATTTTGCGTCTTTATCTTTTATATTTATAACGTTTTTTTTTTGCCTTAACTTTACATTTTTTGCACTCCTCACAGTGGGCTCGTTGTCTCAATCTCCACTTTGCTGACAGCCTTAGAGCAACTTTCCTGGTCGTTGGATTTGTTCACCAGGTAAACAAAACACGCACCCAGGCTCGGTAACAATCCAGAAATCCAGACTAATTGCTTAACACACAAGAGCACAACTATTTACATAATGGCTTGTAAGGGGATTTATATGTTGTTTAATCAATTTACACTTTTGACTGTTGAATTTATCACATTTCTAATAAGCGCTGCTTTCAACTTAATGAGTGCTCATTGACCTAAATCGTTTTCCAGGCGATCTGTTCAATACGCTCTTTTTCCAAACGGGAGTCAATTTTGTTTTCAAATTACTTTCTAGTATTAAGAACTTCAAATTTTAAATTTACAGAGTATACAAGAATTTTATATTTGCACCTTAAGTGCCAACATTGCAGGTATTTTTTTGCCTTTATCCCAATTGCAATTGGGACATTTGGAGCTTTGGAAAATATCTGTTCCTGGTTCTGATTTCCCGATTTTACCCATTGCATGGGATAAGAACAGACACAAGCTGATTACGTGTATGACAAAAGAACATGTCAAACAAGCTAATAACAAGATTCCCAGCAGGACACAGAGAGAGAGAGAGAGCAGAGAGAGAGAGAGAGAGAGAGAGAGAGAGAGAGAAAGAAACAGTGAATGATAGGCAAATATAGAAAATGGTATACAATGCTAGGGACGTTTAGATGACAGTTAAAATCAACACGCATACGCCATGTGTGCAGTAGCAGCAGTAGCAGCAGCAACAGCTGCAGCAGCAGCAACAGCTGCAGCAGCAGCAATAAAAGGCGTTTGAGTTTGGACGTACAAGTGGGAGGGGCTCAGCAGAGGCAGTGATCCATACAAAATAGTTGTACATGTGATGCATATTTCATTTGATTTGACCAGGGCTCAAGCAAGCACTATCAGGTCATTTCTGGCCATTATTTATTCATGTTTGCCTGTTCGCCATTCGACGGCAACACACAAACACAAATTATATGTGCCAAGAGTGTTGTTGCTGGCTTGGGTGCCGACTATTTAATATGAATAATAAGTAATAAATGCATGTACTTACAATATGACAATGACCTGATTTGATTACTTCATAATATTGTTGATGCTTAAAGCTAAAGCGATTTTATCTGTGCTGCTCTTGCTGCTGCATTCCAAAGGGAGATGATGTCGACTCTTAAAAGATTCATAAATTGTTCACTTATGCGCTCAGAAAGAAGGAGATAGATGGATAAAGTAAACGAGAGGGACAGCAAGACACTTAAGTTTCATTTACTAAATCAGTCAAATGTACGTTCTTGTATGTGTGTGGGTGTGTGTGTGCGTGTGTGTGTGTGTGTGGGTGTTTGCAGTACCTAATCAACCGACAGCACAAAGTGTCCATGGGGAATGGCAGAAGCGGACAACAAATTGTGACAGACGGACGAAAAGCGCCCAAGTAAACCCCAGCCAAATACAGTTTGCCAGGGAATCTGGAGTGTGCCCACAGAAGGATGGAGGGGAGCGTGGGGCGGTTTGGGGATTGCAGCAGCAGATTTGCTGGATCCCCCAGTGGACTTTTGGAATTCTGCTTCATCTGTAAATTGCCTTGCATAAGTGTATGTGTGGGTGTGTGTGTGTGTGTGTGTGTCTGTGTGTTTGTATTAAATAGTGTCCCAATTCTCTTCTCACTCTTGATAAATTTACATAATTGCACAATTTTTCACAATACGACAGCTTCATAAATATTAAATTTAAATTAATTGAATGCCGTTGAGAGCATCAACCGATTTAAGTCTTTGCTTGTCTGTGGGAGTAAATGCATTTGTGTTGGCAATTAACGGCTAGTCAACAGATTCATAAATATATCAAACAATTAATCAAAGTGCGGCATGCCAAAAAAATATATACATAAAGGATGGGCAGCAGCATCAGCCAAAATAAACAAATAAACAAATAAAACAAAAAAACACTACTGCAAATGGCGGCTTACATTTCGGCTTTCGCTTTAAGGCGATGCAAATAAACCAATTGCGAGTGCTCGACACACAGATGCCCTGCTATCCCTGAGGGAACCATTTCTTTAACAATTTTTTTCTCATTACAAACCTTGAAAAAACTGGAACAGTCTACCAATATTATGCCAAAGTAAAATTTTTAATATATTTGTAAATTTGTGGAAAGGAACTGTGTCAATAACATTTTCAACCATTTTGCTCTTTAGTTGCCAAGATTTACAATGAATTGCAATTTATTTATGTGATATGTGTGTGTTTTGTAAAATATTTTTTCTCATTTTTGTGTGGCTCTAGCATAAATATACGTGAGCGGATAAATATTTCAGCAATCAACTTACAACTTGTCTCTTGTCTCATATATTATTTGGTGGCCGTACTTGATACAGCTGCGCATTGAGAATCTTACGAACCCAATAAATATTTGATGGAGGTACTTATTTTAAATAATCTTCGTTCGAATAGTAAGAGATATTAAATTACAGATAAGCGTGGCACAGAGATTATGACAGGATTTTGAGTTGGGCAATATATGGGATGTAAATACTTTCCCGCCCTGGTTCTAAGGCGATGCAAATTTATCGAATGAGCGTGCTCTAGTTGAGGGAACTCGAGTGGCAACTACGCTCTAACCAAGACTTTACCCAAGAATACATAACTTCCAAGACAACTTTTCGTAGTAACTTCTACGGTTGACCAATTTAATGCCAAATTGGAAGGATATATCTGAAAGCTGTGGATGCACTTGAAGGTATTGACAAACAGGCAATCAGACAAGACGTACCCAAAAGCGTTTCACATGGCGTGTCAAAGTCATAATAACATTTCAAAAGGCATTTGTATTTGTGTGTATATATTTGCCAACAAAATGGTTTCACACGCATTGCTTTTACAAAGGGGCCTTTGCAGTGCAGGCAATCCTCTGGCACTGATATTCGCATGTTAATTTAAATATATTTACAATTATACATACATATATACGTATATATATATGAATATATATATAAATAGTACAGATACTTAAAGCACACAACATATAAATTTGAGAGCACATATGTGATTTATAATTAAGTAATTTTAATTCGTATTATGTCATTCAATCATTTAATTTATGTGCATAACTTTGGCAAACGTATGAAATGTGTTTTCATTTCCAACGATTGCATAATTAATGTTTTGAATATATCAACATATTCCACATGTTTTTTCATAACTGGTTTGCAATTTATGACAGCAATTATTGGTGCACAACGATGCCAAAACTCTGTCTAAACAGATCTCACTTTGATATGTGTGTTGGCCTTTCTAAGACCATCTGGTGTATTATTTCACAATTTTATTAATTGACCGAAATGCTTTAGACCCAAAAGTTTGAATTTTTAACGCATTAATGCATAAACACTGTTTAATCTTAACTAAGTGTGTGAATAAACAAAGAATTAAGCAAGTGGGTATTCAGTTAACATGATAATCTTGTTTGGACAAATGCATTTTCAGTAAGACTGGCAGCTGATGCATTTTATTTAAATGTTTAATATTAGAATTAACCGCAAATGCTTACTAAATTACTAATTACTACACGTCAAAAGGTGTCAATTGTACAGGTCATTGCATCCAAAACACACACACTCCACGGCATGGCCTACTTTTCGGGGTATCGTCTGGATTTTGGGTGCTCTGAAAATGTTGTCTCCGAGTAGCCAAGTAGCTACTGAATAATTTAAAAACATTTTGAAAATTACGCAGGATATAATCCACAAGCAAATTACTGAAAATTGACCGCACTTTAAGCACACACACACACACACACACACACACATACACGCAACAAGGAAAGCAATTTAAATATTTAATTGGAAGCACAAATTTTTGACATTGTGTTGAAGCAAAAAATCAAGTGAAAGTCATAAAAAAGGAAACACAAAAATTGCTGTGTGTGGATTTTGTGTGTCGTCGTGGCAGCTACTGTTGCAACACTCGTTCGTTTGCTGCACTTTTTTAAGCTAAGTGGTAATTTTACGAGTGCCACTTCTTGTTAACAATACATTGCAATACACATGTGCTCTTGTGTTAATATATTTATAATTACCATTTATAATTTTCCAAGTAATTATGACCACCTAAAAACTTATAATTGGAAAGACTTGTAAGTTATGAGTTGCAATTCCTGTTTATTTGTAACATAAATTTGAGAACGCAAGAATAGTTGGAAACATCACGTTGGTGATACAAGAATAGTTGGAAAGTTTACTCAAAAACTTAATGTTCAACTGCTTAATAAATGTTTTTGTTTTTCTTTTCTGACTTGCATGAATTTTATGCCCATTAGGAGTGACTTGTTTAAAGTAAATTGGTGCCTTAAAATCTTTACTTGAATAATTTAAGCTACAAATTTTGTAATAATATTATATCAAATAAGTCAACAAAATTGAACTGGCCTTGCCTGTGCATGTGTATGTGTGTTGCCCCAGGCAAGAAGGTGACCTGATTGACTGAGCAAGACGGCAAAGCAAATACACACACACACACACACACACACACACACACACACACACACACACACACAACAAAGAATACAAAGTAGACAAGAAAGTTATGCATGCAAAAAATATGAAAAAATATAAACTAAAAAAAGAGAGAGAAAAGAATGCAGCTCAAAACTGATAACATTGCTCCCCTGAGTGTGTGTGTGTTTGTGCGTGTGTGTGTGTGCATAACGTTGTTTGCTGCAAGCTGTGCTGTGCTGTGAGTTGTGCCACAATTTTACCGGCTCCGCATATTCATTTCAGTTTCTATTAAAGTAAATACACATGAGTGTGTGTGTGGGAGTGTGTGTAGGACGTGAAATCCGCAGCTAAGTGGCCGCAACAGTTGCACTCAGCGTCATGTTGCCGCGCTGCCAAAACGTGCGCGCATCGTTTGAATAACTTGCAAATGTTCAAAAATGTTCATAATGAGCTACTCGTTACTTATGTAATAATGTTTACACGCCGTTAGACACGCATTCACCAAAACACTCAACACGCACTCACAACACACCAGCTGCATTTACCAGGCAGCAACAACTCCCACAACATTTTGATGCAATTTTCGCGAAATGTTTGCCACAAACATTTGAGTAGACAAAAAGTTTTCTAGTCCAGTATTTGTAATGTGTTCAGATCAAAGTTAATTAAACAATCTTATCGGTTTCAAACAAATTCAATTTTCACTTCGAATTACTGGAGCCTATATTTTATTTTATGTGTTAAATTATATTTTATGTACCTGTCTGCGATATATGCTCAAGTTGACAGCTTTCCTCAACCTTTAATATTTAATTGCCAGATACACAATACACTGAAGTGTGACAACCAGCCTATGGCTTAAAGTAGCTTGCGAATCAAAAATGTAGCTTAGGTTCACTATTCAGATAGTAGTAATATTAATAATAATATTAATAATAATATTAATAAAATAAGAAATATGGTAAAAAAGCATGTAAACTGTTATTAAAACCAAACAATATCGACAAAAATATAGTATTATTTAAACAATTGTCAAAAAATGGAAATTACGTACTCAGCCATAATTTTATTGAATCGAATAGCTGTTTTCGATAAAAGTTAGAAAATCTTAATTGAACTCGTTTGAAGCCACAACAAGTCAATAATGGCATAGATAAAATCTGCTAGTTTGGCTTGGAATTTCCCTTGAAATGGAAATGGTAGCAACCAAAAGGCCAGCCACAAAATGCTTACATTCCAAATTAAAAGTTGGAAGCTCCAAAGTACAACCAGACGGTGTCGAACATTGGAAGCAAAAGTATAAATGTGTATGTAGATATGGGCATGTACCGTTACATGTGCGTAAGGCATGCAACTAATTAATTGTCATGGCAGCAGATCACAGTGCGTATGAGTATTGTGCATATTGCGTATGCGCACAATATTCACTCAGCCCTGGGCATAATGGGAATTTCTTTCAAGTAAAATGTCTTGTCAAAGAATGCTGTTCGGCAGTGTTGGAAATTGCATAACGAGCTGTTAACAGTTGCTACTGTTTTGTATTTCTGTGTGTGGCAGCGGCAGCGGCAGCGTCAGCGGCAACAATTGACAGCGACACACATAAAAGCTTTTAAATCTTAATAAATCTTGCATACAATTTCAGAAAGTAAAAGCAGCAACCGCATCAGCCGCAGCCAAAGTTAAAGTTTCGTTACGCGAGGCGTGACCGAGTGACAACGATGTGGCATAGATTGTGGCAACACCACGGTTGGTGGTTGCCTGTGTTAAGCTACTCTGGCGCTCCTTCAACATTTTTGGCAGCTGTAGCTGACACGCAGTACATCGAACCTGGCAGCTTGTTCCTCCTGTAGGGCTATGGGAGCCGTGGAAGTGTGTGGGGGGGCAGGGACTTAGTGAGGATACCACAAGTCAAAAGCAATGGCGAAGCAGGTTTCATGGTTTGCAATGCGGACGCACACCTGGATGAGTTCAAGGAAGCGACTTATGCACTGTGTATTGAACATTTTTCCCCATGTTGCTCTTTGGTTGCCAAGATTTATATCAAAGTATATACTTATATAGTTTATATTTTGTATTACTTTCTGAGCAAGCATTTTTATTTTTATTTCTTCTGTGTCTCTCTGGCATAGATGTGTGTAACCGGTTGAGTATTTTGTATCCTTCAGCATTCAACTTACAACTTGTCTCATGTCTCATGTATTATTTGGTGTTTTTACTTGATACAGTTTCACGTTAAGAAGCTTGCGAACCTTATAAATATATGATGGAGCTATTAATTTTGAATAAACTGCGATCGAGCAGTAAGAGATATTCGATGACAGATAAGTGGGAGCGTTTCAGGGAAAGTTTGTCACAGAGACTATGAGAGATGAGGGAGATGCAGTTAGAGAAATACTTTTAACATATGGGATACACAGCGAAGTAGAGCAACTAGCAGTGGATTTCGTATAGGATATAAGCAAAGACTTTTGGCAACCTTGTCGCCGTTATCCCGATACTATTGAGAGTGTCTAATCGAGTCAATAGCGATAATAGTAAAAGTATCGATGCCTGATCGCATGAAGCTCAATTAAGCATAAGTTCAACTTTAATAAACACAAACATGCCAATGAGTATTGCTGAGCTATCCATTATAACACAATTAATAAAATATAAAACAAAATATCTAAGTAAAAAAGTAGGAAAAAAAACAAATAAGCAAGAAAGACAGATAGACAGACATATTAGATTTTATTCTAGATTTGAGATTTAAATGTAGGTTGTAGATGGATACATCACTGCATAGAGCAGATGCTCAAACTGACGCTTTGGTTACTCATAGATGAAGAAGCTTACATTCTGAGCAGTGCGGAACTCGTAGCAGTTGCGTTCAATTTTGTGATCATATATCGAATAATAAATTCGATAAATTTCGTATTAAATCGCTTGCACAGCATTGAGTGGCTCCGTTGGCTGTTGCCTACTTTGTAGTGTTGCCATAAAAAAACCGCTAGCAAGAAAAACAGAAGAAAAACAAATTGTAAAGCAAGCAAGTTGCTCTGCTTCCCAAGCGCTTTGGCTTCCAAGCTGCTCTCTCTTTATTTTCTCGTCTTGCAATTTTGTATAAATCTGACACTGTTAGAAAGTGGCTGTTGCTGCTGTTGTTGCTGTTGTTATTTTGTTGTCGTTGTGCTTGTTGTTGTTGTTGTTGTTGTTTTACTGCTGTTGCGATGCTTTTAGTTTTAAAAAGGACCACACAATGTTGTCGCATACACAGACACAGTCACACGTACGTAGTCTCTGCTCTTACGTGTATAAATTTTGCACAACTAACTGCGTCACATTTTGCATAAGTAATGAGATCGATTTCCGGTGATGGTGCGTGATGATGATGGAGAAGAGCACGGCGTTGGCAACGATGTGAGAGTAGAAGCCGTGGCGGAGCCAGCAGGGGCGGCCGAGCTGTGTGGCACGCTGAAAGCGTCACAGCAGCAATAGTAGCAGAGGCAGTGGCAGTGGCAGCAGTAGCAGCTAAAAATCTTCTGGGCCAAAACAAGTCGCCTAAGATTGTCAACAGCTATTGCTTATGTGACGGCATTGGCATGGCGTTTGTTTGTTTGTCTGTTTGCTTCTAGGTGTGTATGAGTGTGCGTGCGTGTGTACATTTGGGTGTTTGTGTGTGCGTGCAGTGAACCGCTTCGCAACTTGCAACTTGAAGCGGCAGCTGAACAAAATAAACCAAAAGTGCCATAAAATGTTTGCACACAGTTTTTCAAGTAGAGCATTTGGCGCTTGGCGCTTGGCTTTTGGCTCCAGCAGCCAGCTGCCTCCGACCGTAAGCCCTATCCCTCCCTATCCCTCCGTATACCTACTGTCGGACCACCGAAAGCCACCGCATGGCCATTCATCCATTGCCAGAAATTCCGAGTCGCACCTTTGCTGCATGTTTTGTTGCTTATTTACGTCCGTTTTGCCCATTTTTATACACGCCATTTATTTGCGTTTCCTGTACTTTTTTCTTCGTCTTCCTCCTCTACTCGGCTTCCTTATTTATGTTTAGCAATAGCACAAACAGCAGTTTTTCTTCATTATACACTTACAATGGGTCTTACAACTTAGTCCTGGAAAAGTCTGTAGCCAGAAGAAGCATGGAACAGAGTTCAATTGATAAAGTCTGTATACAAACTTAGTTGGCAGTAGAGCCTTGTTCAATTAATACTTGCCAAATGAGCTTCATTTTACTGGCATTGAAATCAACTGGATGAAATCAAGCTTATTTCGTATAAGCTCACAGTAAATATAAAAACTTTATTCTATTGGGTTTTTATAAAAGGTTCATGAATATTTAACTAGACGCCGCTCTTAGCAGGACGAGCTATTTCCAGTTAAAGATGTCTCCGAGTTGTAATTGTATAGATTTGATAAGAGGCATACCCGGACGGAGGTAAGAGTATCTTAAGCTTCGCCAAGCGTCTCAAATAAATGTTTTATTTGTGCAGTTATTTTTACTAGTGCTTAACAAGAAACAGACAAGTTCCCGCTAGTTGTGGGGATGGGATGTTCACTAAAATAAATCCTTACGAGCATACAAGTACACAAAAATATTTATTTAATATGTAACTTAAGACTAGTTTATGACTAACGTCAACATACTAAGGAAACCAAATGTCACTTGAGGTTATTTTTAGAGCCCTAAGAATGTTATTAAGTTTGATTGTCTAATTTACGAGAGGAAGAAGATGCAACAAAAATAGTGATGGAAATTTAAAAGTTTTGCTGGTCGTGTGCCAAGGGCATTTTATGATGAGCATTTTGAATTTTGCATGAGCCGCAACAACAAGTTCAAGAAACTCTTGGTGGACACTGTTGAGAGTTGAGGCAGTTGAAAGAGGTCCTGTTGTTGAGTGGTGGGACAGTGGTATGAGTGGTTGTGGAGACTGGAGACGAACACATGACACATAAAAACTGACATGAAACTGCCCTTAACGAGCGCATAAATCTTTAACTGGCCTGCAACAAAACCGAGATCCTCTCGGAGAGAACGGAACCATGGGCCAGGGAGAGGGAGGGGGCTTTAATTTTGATTGTGCACACATTGCAATTGCGAATGTTTGAGTGTGTGTCTGTGTGTGTGTGCGTGTGTGTGTGTGTGTGTGTTTTGTTGCTGTGCACTTTTTTACTAAGTGTGTGTGTGTGTGTGTGTGTGTGTGTGTGTGTGTGTGTGTGTGTGTGTGTGTGTGTGTGTATGTGTTGTTTTCGCTTTGTGGCAGTCAGCACTTTTTGGGCTGTGCTTATTTTGTAGCATACTTTTTGGCAGGCCATTTAATATGCACCAAGCAAGGGGCGAAGGAGAGACAGAATGGCAGTAAACGAGGAAAAGTACACAGTGTGTGTGTGTGTGTGTGTGTGTGTCTGTGTAATTGCGCGCACAGCACTTAAGTCATTTCGCTGGCAAGTGTGTGTGAGAGTGTATGCAACTTTAAATGCTTATTTAATTGTGTTAAGTGTCATTTACAGAACAGCCCTGACGCACACACACACACACATACACACACACACACACACACACACACACACACACACACACACACACACACACACACACACGCACAGACAAACACACATACATGGAAACTTTTGCTTTGCGCCATTTGAACAGCAAAAACTTTTAGCTAACATTTTAATTTATGTTGTGCTGCCACGCCCCCATCCACAGATACACTTACACATTCACACATATGCGTAATATAAGCAACTCAGTTTTCAAAATTAGTTACAGTGCAAAAGTTGCAACGTCTTCATTACGCGCAGATAGACGCCGTGCCACTCACACAGCCACAGCCACAGACTCACACACACACACACACACACACATGCTTGTATAGATGTGTTGTCGAGTTCCGACCAGGCTTGCCTGGCATTCGGAAAGGAGTGCAGAATGTGGGCGTCTCCGGCACTCACTCATACAGCACTCATCCATTTGCCTTTGCTACAGTTGCCAGCTGCACATCCTGTAGCTACAAGCAACTCCTAATTGGGATATGTTATCCCGAGCGACAGGACGTAATAAGCAGCCACAGACATATATTATAAATTGGACTTTCCATTTATTCCTTTCTTCACTTCAATACAAAATTATAACCTTTTTCTTGTAATTTTTGAAATAAATAAATTTTTGACATTCACCAAAGACTGGCAAATGCAGAATGTTTCTTGCTTTGTTTTTCTTCTTTGTGTTTTCCTGTCTTTTTGTATTGCTTACATAGCAGCTATGCGGTTTCCCTATCCAATATTTACTGGAAAAGGGTATAATGAAGTTGTGCAACAAATATGCAACAGCCAGAAGGAAGCCCCGTAAATTAAATTTATTAAGTGTTCTGTTTATGGTGGGTACAAACTTGGGTTGAGGGTATCTCCTCGTCGAGCATTCTCGGTTAGAATACTTCTTACTTGTCTAGCCACTATTTTTTTCCCGTTCGATGCTTTTTTGTGCTACTTAGCCACTTTGCATATATTTTTGTTAACTTTGGCTTCGGAATTTACTTAAATTTTTTTCTTGGAGGCGAGTGCATATTATTTTTAGTTAATGCCAAGTTTCCACATGGAAATTGAAATTTAGTTTTTAACACCCTGTCAAAACCCAAACGATTTCCATTTGAGAAAGAACAATTTGAGCTTGGAATGAGCTTTAAACTGATTTATGGTGAAGGTTGTATGCACTTTTAATTAAGAACTTCTATTCAAAATTGACGTGTTCTTATCAGTTTTCCTTTAATAGAAAATACAAAATTGAATTTTGAATCACAAAAAACTACTAACCATTTTCCAGTAGCTCCTGTGTGTTGAAATAATAGTAAAGATTGTATTAATATCAATAATGTGAAACCTTCTTCTGAATTCCAAAATTAAATTTATTTTGATAATAAATTTCACTTAAGCACAGAACCAAGCTCAGGCAGACAACCTCACACACACACACGCACACACATATCGCCGGCAACTGTTTAATGATTAGCAGCAGCAAATTTGTTGCTGTGGCTGTTGCTCGTTTGCTCGACAGGTGGAGTGAGAGGAGCGAGCGGAGGAGGGGAGGCGTAACGCTTCCAATTTAAAATAACAAATAGTTTAAGCGCTTTCAGACTGGGCCGTCTAATTTGTTGCACACATAAATTAAAACGGCAAGCTAATAAATAACGGCTCATTAAACTCTCACACACACACACACACCCACACACACACGTATACAGCGAGGAGAAGAATAGGAGCATCAGTGTGTGAGAGAGATGTTGTTGAAATTTTAGAGGCAAGGGCGGTGTTTACACTGACCGATGGGGGCGTGGCTTCTTTTGAAATAAACTGCCCTTTGTGAACGGCAAGCCCCAACTTCCGCATCCCACCCCCTGCTCCGCATCAGGACGCCTCCCCGTTCGGCTGGTCAGACTCCAATTTGATTATGTAAATAGCATGGATGTGGCACGGGCCAGTACGCGCAGCTTTAAAGCCGGGCTTGGTTGTGGCAAGTGTTGACAAACGCATTAAAACCGTAAATTTTGCCGCTAATTATAAATCCAGTACGCGTGTTGCCAAGCTAAATGCATGTGTGTGCGTGTGTGTGTGCGTGTGTGTATCTGTGTGCTGTGTAAACGTTGCATTAATTAGCAATTAAAATGCATAAATTAGTAAGGCAATCAATTTAAAATGCAGCGCTAATAAATTTTAAAGTTGCTTTTTCCTCTTTTGTGCGGCACTTGGGCAAACAACACTTGTAATTTGCACCCTCGGGCACTTTCCTGGCTTTGTTTTCCCGCCAACCCGCACAACGCCGGCAAACAAATTTAACAAAACAAAGAGCCCTTGAAGATTCACCAAATTGGCAGACCTATAAATGATTTCGCAACATCCCACAAATGAATAAAGTGAATAGCACTCAAACGGTTTTAATATGTGAATGAATATGTTTCAAGCATTATGTTTCTCGATTCGTCATGATTGAACGATGATACCCTGCACCCATTAAAAGTGGCTTATAAAGCTAGTTTACTTTATATTATCCCATTATTATTATTGGGATACTTGTCCTGCCATATACTAGATCTGTTGTGCCCCCTTCTCTGCCGCCGCTCCTGCACGAATGCGAGGAAAACCATCATCCCTAGGATGCTGCATCTTTTCCTGATTTAGGCGACAAATTCAGCCAGGATGTGCGTTGAGGATTCTTCCTCGCGCTCCCAAAACCTTCGTAGTTCTTAGTTTAGTTAGATGACTTCTGAGCCTGTAATGTCCTGTCAATACACAGCTGAATATCCTAAGCCTATTCTGCCTCATGGCTATTACTTGCTGAAATCGTGTGTGATTATGGCAAACAAAAAACATTTCGTCAGAGTCCTGCTCAGCTCCGTTGCCGCCTCTGTCTTTCTTCGTTTCTAAGTTGCAGTCGTATTGTGCGTCCTCAAATTTTCAAATAATTTTGTATTCATTATATTATGAATAACTATCTTCGGTTCGCAAGATCAATACATTTTGATAGCAACAAATGCCTCAGTCTTCTTTTTAAGATAAGATTCATTGACATATTTTTGCTCGGAAAAATAAACACCCAAGTTTACATCTTATTACTATTGGCAGACGTAAGCATTACCTTTATGCTTCTTTTCTCTTCAATTTTTTATACCTGTGTTAGCCATAAAAAATAAGAGCACTGGCATATCTGCTTACATTTGGATGTGCAAAATATTCCAAAAGGAAATTTCAGCTCACTCGACTACCGCATTTTTACTTGTTTTTTAATACATTGGTGATTGGTTTTCATCATTCAGTTACTTAATATAAATTTAACATATATATATATATATATATATACACATAAAGATATATTTAAATGAAGTTGAGGATATAATTCATTAATTACCATGAAATGCCAACTGACATTTAAAGCCTTTAAGCACCTCACACTGAGAAACGCGGTGAGTCAAGAAATTTTGAAAATATGCCTAATAATAATGTGTGTGTGTGTGTGTGTGTGTGTGAACATGTGTGTTAGGTAATCATAATTGCCGGTTAACATATGCTGAGGTGTGTGTGTGTGCTGTACCTGAGAGATGTGTGTGTGTTTGTCTGTGTGGCGTATATACTGTGGCATTCAGATGTACATACATAAATTAAAATTAATTGAGTGTATTGCAGCCACCCGAACTTCAGTTAAACAAGTCAAATGGTGTGAAATAATTTGTAGCATGTGGTTGTTAATGTTACTAATGTTGTTGACGTTGTACATGATATAAGCCACTTTCCAAATATGATATAATTTATGAAAGATGAGAAGCTATATTGCAATTAACTGTTTTAATCGCCTTAATGACTGGAGGCTGTTAGTTGACTGCCAAACTTATTTGATCATTAAAATTTGTGCCTGTACCCAGATCTGTCTGTAGGTACTCCCTCTGCTTTCTCTTATGACAAAAATATATTTTATTGTTGGTCCTTAAATTTGTCATAAAAAAAAGTACCCATCAAGAACAGGGATTCTTTTAGATAATAACACAAAACATAATAATATTACTTGGCGCATACGCAATGTTGTTTAATCCAGGCTAAAGAGTAGAGTGCTCTTGTTCGTATAAGTGACCAGTTCAAGTGATGGGGCAGTGCCGAGTGCTGTACACTGGGGAATGAGACTTTTGTCACGTTCATAATTGCATAATGTATTATGCAGATTTTGCAAAACAAGTTGCCACAGCAGGGTACAAAAATCTGGCGATTGTCGTCTTTGGCTTTTGCCTTTCATTGCATTTGTTCGCAGGGTATGCGAGGGGTGGCGGGTAGCAGTAGTGTCGAAGGCAAACAGCTCGCTGGCAAAACAAAGGCCAAAAGTGTAAAAGAACTATGCTAATAGCTTGGCTAGGCTACCAGAGTTGCCTCCCCGTTGAACAAATGGTCTGGCAATGGCGCGGTCCCTGCTACTTTGTTCTAGTCTGGCGCACATATTTATATATGTATATATACATATACATAAGTATATCCATTTCTTGTGCTAACTTGGTTCAGTTGGGTTCAACTTAATGGCCAACTTAAGACTTTCACATCGATAGCATAGCAATTAGCTAAGGTTTCTTACACAAATTCAAATTTAATTCTTATGTTATTCGAGCTTTCCACCAAAAACGAATTTGGGAATTCTGATAATCGATGGTTATTGACTTTATAAGCTATTTCACTTCGTGATTGCCAAAGGTAGCAAGCTGAATTTTTCCGTTAGTTCAGACTATTTTGGCTTACACTTTAAATTATTTTACTGTTTTATACGTAGAGCTAAACTGGCTTTAATAATTACTCATTCCGCAACGTAATAATAATTCATTCTGTAACGCAAAAGTGAATATATTAATGTAGTAAACAGGTTAAAGTGTGTGCAGTTGTATGCAGCTTTCAGTGCCTCGTTATCAAACACTCAAAGTACTTGTCTCGTTACGAAATTAACCTTAAGTAGCGTTACGTAACTTGCTGTTTGTCGTTAAACTTCAGAGTGCTGAGTTATTCAATTGGTATCGCGCACACATTTCGTTGGTAACCATTAGAAAACCCTCGGAACTACCGTTGCACAATTCTCAGCGACAATGTGGAGAAGTAAAGAGGCATTGTGAGACGGAGGAAGGTAGAGTGGGATTGGGCACACTAAAAACAAAAATGTAAACGTGACAACAGAAAAAACAGATTCGTGAAATTTGCATATTTTCAACGCTTCTGTGGTTAGTACCGGCGCTGCTGCAATGCACGGCGCTCTTAGTGTCGTTTGCCAACACTGAATAAGTAAGAAGAAGCACCAGCACCACCACCAGCTAGCAATAGACAAAGGCAAAGACATAGAAGAAGAAAAACGAGCGGAAATATGCGACAACGAAGCCCTTTGCATATGCAAAGGCTTCGGCTAAAGCCGCCGCCCACGACGTGTCTTTGTTTTATTAAGTACTTCTTCTATTATTATTATAATTATTATTATTATTATTTTTATTTCTCCCTGCTGCTTTGTACACCGGCAACAAGCAGCGCGAACGAACGACAACGTCGACATCGTTGCCAAGATGCAAACTTTGTGTAGACGACGGTAGGCAGATTTTTTTGCTTTTGTTTTTGTGTGCATGCCCTGACCGAAAGGCATTTTGGGTTTATAATGCAGTGTGCCACGCGTTCAACGAAATGTATGGAAAAGATGATCAACATGGGAAAATTTTAATGTTTTTATAAGCTACTTGATTGGTGATTTTGTTAACAAACTGAATTATTTGCGATTCAGATCAGTTGCTCTTCAACTAATATGGAAGCTAGGGTATAAATTCGTTGGTACTGCTAAAAATGAAGTGCTCTTAGTGCTTTCTATTTATTCTGTTCCATGTATTTTATTATTTTTTTTTCAGCGCGGCTTTTGTTGCTGAGCAGCAGCCCAAAAGTGAACATACAATAGACAAAGTAGCACAAATTTCCATTCAGTCAAAAGAGGAGAAGGAGAAGGCGGGGTCTGGTCTGGTCTGTAGCAGAAGATCAGAGCATGGTGTTGTCGTGTCGTGTCTTAGAGACGATGTGCATGCCAGCAGGCAGTAAAGCAAAAGGCGCCAAAATGAAAGCCTTTTATGCCCAAGCGCCCCACGCTGCCGCACCCAGCAGTGGCCGCAACCCGCATCCCCTTCCAGAAGTAAAATCGACTCGAGGAAATGCCAAGAACAAAAGAATCAACGCTTAACACAATTTTTTCCTTTTTTTGCGTTTTTCATTTTTCATTTCTTTTTATACCCTGAACCCTTTAAAAATGGGTAAAATGGTGTAATGGTTTTGTGCAAATGTATGTAACAGGCAGACCTCATAAAGCATATATATTCTTGATCAGGATCAACAGCCGGGTCGATATAGCCAAATAGTCGGTCCGTCCGTCTGTCTGTATGAACACTTGGATCTCAGAGACTAGCTCTTAGCTAGATAATTCAAATTTAGAATATAGAATAAAGAATATCGATACATTTCGATTTCCGATAGCAATAAAGGCACAATTTTAAAGGGCAGAATCCTCTAATTAACACATAATTTGCATAAGCATATTATTGATCAGCTGCCTAAATTTCATGAAGATCGGATATGAAACACTCAGTTATGGTAGAAAATATATTCTCATATTGATCTCTCTTACTATCACAAGCAGCAATGAATATAGAAGCGCATGTGTGAAAAAGAGATGGCATGATAATCGACGCGAGCGTCAATATGTTTGTCTGTATTCTGCAGAGCCCCGTTACCTACGATTGCCTGTATGGACGAATGTATGTATTTCTAGCCAGCCTGTTGCTGCTGTTGCCATCTGCAGATCTGTTCACATTTTTAAAGAGATATTTGCCAATTTTTAGAATATGCACAAAACAGCTGGGTTCAGGGTATGTTGTAGTCGAGTCGAGTCACTCGACTACATCATTCTTACTTGTTTTTTTCTTTCGTTTTTGTCGGTTCAAGTGGATTGCGGCACACACCTACACATTACTGAGTAAGGAGGAGGACTTACATATCCAAGTCTGCTAGGCTCGAGTAGGCTCCGACATCGTCTGCTTCACATGTAGGACAAGTCACCGTAGTCCTCCGCCCTAGTCCTGCGCTACTGCTGTTGTTGATAGAATTTATTTAGTTATGCACACCTTCATTTTAAGGCATTTTACGTGCTACATGAACACATTCTCAAGTGTTCAAGTGTGTGTGTGTGTGAGAGTGTGTGTGTCTGTGTTTGTGTGTGCCACAAAGTTTTTGGTGTCACGGCGCCGCATGAAATTATTACAACGTGGCCGACATTCGTGGGCAAGTGGGCGTGGCACGTCCTAACCGGTTTATTGACATTTGCAAAGACAAATCGTGATTTTCCTTATTATTATTGTGATTATTATTAATATTGAGTATTATTGATGCCGGTTTGTTGACATTGCCCAAGCGTTGACTGGCTCAGTGTGATTCCCGTTTGTTTTACATACTTTTGGGATTTCAGAGCACGCATAAGTAAAGGTCCTAAACTCCATGACTCGACCAAATAGCAGCTTACAATAACAATCAGTAATTATCCCTTATAATCATGAGCTTAAGGCGGTTCAGCAAATATATGCCTAGCATTGTGTTAGGGTTTGTTTGGCTGGCTAGCAAAGATTAAATGGCTTCTTATTATTATTCAACCGTAAACTTTTCATTTATGGCTTTGGGAAAAGTTGCAGATATTCCCAAAGTTGTTGAATGTTGAACAGAAACACATTTTTATTAAAGACTGTTAAATAGTTTTCAGATTAACAAATATCTCGAAAAATTCGAGAGGTCAACAAAACCGACTGGAAATCTATACAAATTTTGAACTGGCTTTTGTTAACAGAAATCGAATAGTTGCCAACTCAGTTGCTTTAACTTTCTTTTAACTTTCAGTTATTCAAAGTGCGTTACAATTCAAGTCCAATGCAGGAACTGATTGCGAATTGCGCACTCGAATCCGCGTGGGAACGCTTACCAGAAACAATCGAAAGCCGCAATACGCCGAAATTGATACCGGGTTTTGTGTCCGGGGATTGCGTGTGGGACGTGCTAAGGGAGACACGCATTAGGGTATCTGAGCGGCATGCCACGAATTGAGGTGGAAACATTGCAAGGATGCATGTGGGGTCGCCAACAAATGTGATTAGTCAATTGCCGAGCGTAAACAATGAGCACTCAATTATGGTTCAAGATGAATGCATTCCATGCCACCAGCTTGACTGTGGGCAGAAAACCAAAAAGCCCAAATAGTCCAGCCTAGCGAAAGGGGTATGCATTTGGAGAGGAACGTAGCTTGATGTTTTAGCATCCGCAGGGACATCAAGCTTACTCGAGAGCTGCAAAAATGTTTTATTCTATTTGTATTTAGTAGTTGAATACTTATGTTTATATATATATATATATATATCTATATACATATCACTTTGCATTTTCGTAATTGTTAAAAGCGTAATTTTGTATTGAGAGTATGAGAGGAGCCAAGTGTTGAGCTGAATGATATGCTCTGGGGTGCTCACAGGTTAGCCTGTGGCATTTGCGGTTGGCAACTGTGTACATAAGCTGAGTGCTCTGCTTTTCACTATCCATTGAACACCCTTTCATACTCTCTCTCTCTCTCTCTCTCTCTCTCTCTGCTTATACCTCTCTCTATCTTTCAACATTTGCTAAGCTTCACTCGCTGAAACGATTATTGTTAGCAATTAGCTTTCGGCTCATAACTTGGTTAACCCACTTAACAAGTTCACTGATGACTAGAAAACCCTCCAATATAGTCCTTAACGAACTGAAAGACATATTTATAAGCATTAACCCCTCGACGTACCCCTACCTCAAACATCGTCCCTTTAATTTTGACCGTTTATGAATATTTTTCTTAATTTTTAACCGAAAATGTAATTGGCTTTTTACAAATGCTTCACAAAAAATTTGTTCAAATTAAGGTTATGGGCAAATTGCATTCAAGATTTAAAACTTTTGCACTTTGTTTGACCCCATCACGCAGTTTCTTATGCAAACGAAATACAATCCAATCCATGTGCAATCACTGAGATGAATAACAGCAAAAACAAATATGGGGCAGCAACTTTTGTCAAAATTTTCCAAAACTTTTGCGTCAACCCTCTCGGGCTTTCTTTTTGGGTTCAGCCAAAAATCAATTGCAAAATGTGGTCGCATTCCAATTTTGGGGGTAGATGAATAAATAAACAGCCTGTCAAGGCGACGTTGTGACGTTGCAAGGCCCACTGACAGCAACCACAAACATGACCATGCCCCCCTTCCCCGCCACGGTCCATTTGGTAGTCGTTACTATTACAAAACTTGAATAAGAGGCACGGAAACAAAGAATGTCCCTTTGGATGTCCTGTGAGTGCCATAGACAATTAACATTTTCATAAATTTTAACAGAAGAAATTTTTAGATCGCGCAAATTGCATAAGAAGCAACAAATAAGTAATTCCTGAACAATATGGCAACAACAGGGTCATTTAAGTGGATGGCGGTGGAGACTAATAGCTGTCATTGGACATATTGGTAACCAATAAGAAATACTGCATTTGTTTTGGCAATTCAGTCAACTGCTGATCAAAGAGCACTCGCCAAGTGGCCATGATGCCAATGCAGCGCAACAGAGGCCATCCACCCCCTCTAGGAGTTGGCGGGTTGGGAACGAAACGCAATGAAGCGCTTTATATGAGGTCGGTGCAGGTGCAGGTGCAGTGTGCACTATTTCCGACTCCATTCCGTTTTGTAGCCACCGCTGCAGCTACAAGTGTTGCCAGCGATAAGGCGCTGCTAGTAATAATCGTAAAACTAAACGCGACAAGATTGCGTTGGCACAGTGGTTGCCACGGTATGTCGACATAATTGTCATTTCTTCACCACTTTCCAACCTCTCTCAGTCTGTGTCTCTCTTAATTCTCATTAGAACTATCGGTATCTTCTTGCATCGCCTGCGTCAGTGAGTAAATACGCTATTTAGCTGAAAAAGTGCAAATGCCTTTGGGACGCCTTTGGAAAACTTAATTTTTGATCGAGTCGCCCATCTAAACGATATCTGCAGCAAAAATTCTTTAAAATTCAGCTCGTATTTGTGAGCTCTCTCTGATTGTTTTTTTTTTTAATTCTTTGTAGCTTGATTTTGTACTAATTTTTATTCTAAGTTATTTAATATGTACAAAAGTAGAGCTAGCTGAATTAGGTGTGCAGCTGATTGAATGCCTTGTAATAAAACGTGAAATAAAACATGTATATTATCCAACTCGACAATTCATAAATGCTGAAGCTAACAAATTGATACAAATTTGGAATTCATGTTGTGCAAAGGCAGAGACTTTCTGCCGGAAACTTAAAAAGTGTTGTCTAAAAGTCATGTTGAAAATGTGTAGCAAATTAGTCTGGCTTAGGAGACATCGCACAGGGTCCTGTTGGCCCAATATGGTGCCAGAATATGTGGTTAATCTCGCACCAGCATCAAACTTGATAAGAGTCATAAAACCTACGGACAGCTGCTGTTGAGGCAATAAAACAGTTAACCAATTTGTTTGGCACGTCCAAAATGCCACATCAAAATGTCTGGCACATACAGACGGCCAGAGAGTGAAAGAGGAAGAGCAACTGGATGGATATGTAGAGAGAAAGAGGGAGAGGATCAGAGACAGAGAGAGATAGAGAGAGAAATAGAGAGAGAGATAGAGAGAGAGAGAGAGAAATGGGGGCAGTGGCATATGCAGTCAAGCGCATCTATTATAAATATGCACAGCTAGTGCCAATTTATGGCACAACTCAAAACCAGTAAACTAAAATCAAAATGTTTGTAAACGAAACGAAACGAAACTGAAACTTAAACCAAGAACCAGGGCAGCCCAGCCTCTACACATAGATACACATAGAGAAGGGTAGAACGGGGTAGGTAGGGGTAGGGAATGCACAACAACAATAGCATAAAAACCTATGCCGGAAATACGTGCTTAGCATGCAAACGCACAAAGCAACAACTAAGACAGACAGGCAGGACATGTAGGCAGAGAGATAGGTAGCCAGAGGCTGTGCTCCATTGCTAGCATACATGCACACACTAACACACACACACACATAAACCGCCTAACAATGCCACTTCCGTTTTTGGCATGCGGTTTACCCCGCTCGGTTGCCGGCCTCATGGTTAGGCATCAGTCTTTGGTCATTGTCGTTGTTTGCTCTTCTTGTTGCTGCAGTTGTTGCCGTTGTTGCTGTTGTTTACGGTTTTCAGACACACACACACACACACACACACAGACAATTTTGTAGGCAACATTTTCACAAGTTGAGCGCCTTCATTGTCTGGCATAATGTCAGCTTAACTTAGTTCAGCTCAAAACGCATACTGCATTTGCGCTATACAGGCTATGGTATGTGGCAGTCGGTAGCAGGTATTAAAGAATATATATGAATTACCAAAAATAAAATAAAGAATTCAGTCTGTGCTGGGAAATTATTGTACAATTTGCAGAATGTTGAAGTGCGCATGAATAAGAACCGCGGTAATTCTGAACTAAGCTTAATTGTGCAACTTCATTGTGTAAAGGGTGTCTTCTAGTTGAGCTCTCACATAAAATAGTTGCTGGTATTGTTGCTTGTCTTGTGTCTTGGGCGCCGACTGCATTCATTGAGAAAGTGTTCACGTTGTGGTTGCTTGATGTTGTTTGTTGGCTCGTCTCATAAATAAGCATATTCCTTGATGTCAAAATGAAATTATTTCAATTACATTAGTAACTGAGCTGAATCAAAAGATAACAGCTGCTGACTGACCGCCTGCTTGCCGCCTGCCTGCCTGCCACTTAGCTCTTCTCATTCTCATGCTCATCATCATTGTTGGTTGAACAGCTGTTTAACAGCTGCCGACTCTTTCTCTCCATTTAATTTTCTCTATCTCGCATGTTGATTACTCGTCGGCGCCTGAAAGTAGGCTACGCATTTCGTTCTGGCTGCAGTTGGGCTGAACGAACTGCCTGAGCAAAGACTCCTCAATCATTTGCAGCAATTGCTTTCGCAATGCACATCTGCAAAATTGTGCAAAATTTCACTTTTCCAATTACTTTTTACTAATACATGTATAAAATAACCACTCGTGCGCAGCTTTAAAAGGTTGTAATAAAAATATTGAAATGATCGTTATGTTATTTCTTCGAAAATAAAGGGCAAATTTAAAAGGCAAAACTGAGTAAATGTAAAACAAAATAACGATTATTTAATGAGAGTTTTGATTTATTTTAAATTCAGTAAGAATGTTGTGGAGCCCACAATTTGAGTCGGGTTTTTGGAGTATAAACCTTTTGGCTATTTCGTGCTATTAGCTCTGCTCCACCTGTCAATAATCGTCTCGTTAAGAGCAAATGCCCTTAGAGTAAATCGCAGCTGAACCCGGCACAAATGGCCAAGGCACAGGCGAAGCGAAATCTCGTGCTAACTAAATTCACACACTTAGTGCCTGCAGCACTGCAAAACTCAATTCTATCTTAGCAGTGGAGCGCAGCATGGTGTTTCAAGAGGAGGAGGTGGATTGGTGGTTTGGGATTGGGGTTATTGTATGAGGGTATATCGTCTATCAGCTGTGATGTGGCGCTGAAATGCTTTGGCAGCCTTGGCAAGTGGCAAAAAGCTGCAAAACCCACTCGATTCTCGCCAGCTGCCAGCCTCGAAAAGAATTTATAGTCAGCCAGAAAGCCAAAACAAAATGCCAGCAAAAAATTGAGAACAATGCAAAAGACGGTATTCACCGACTACCTAAATACCCTGCATGCCTGCAATTCAAATACACTGGATATGCTTTTCAATATAATATTTACTAAATAATATAATATTTATAATATCTGCTAAAAGATCCACAAACTTTGGAAATTTGTTACTTAAATATATTTTGTGATCAACATTTAAAATATCCGCTTAGTTAAATGAAAACGCCACGTCAACTCGGAGCTTTGATGGAGAGGCTTGGCTAGATCGACTTGGTACATAAAACTAATTAAGTGAATGTATACTTGAACTACCATAAAATTTACAGGGCAGTGAAACATTTTTTGATGAGTGTGTGTGTGTGTCTTAAATTGAGTTTCGAGTTTCGGTTTTCATCGTTTTACTCGGTTGTTTTTATGAACAAAATACTGCGCATTCGGATTTCAGTTTCAGTTCCATTTTCAGCTTTCAGTTGGTCTTCTTCTTCTGGCTTTTTAAATGTGTCATGGCAAGACAAAATTTCGTCAACTGATCCATTGTGGAACGAGGCAAAAAGTATTTTCACGTGCTTGTCAGTCCCTGTCACTCGAACAGTCAATTAGCCAACGCTTTTCAATTATAACCAAATCGAAGCAATTGACACAGTTACCGTCTGAGACCATTGGGCAAGACGAGTTTGTGGAATTAAGTGGTGCAATCGCTGGGCTTTCTGTCAAAAGCCGAAATTTGCATTTTGGTCACCACCCCAAAAGTAGAGAAGTCGAGAATCGAATATCTGTCAATCGCCTCCGCCACCGCCCCATCCTCAATTTCCAGCCCTTGAATAGCAGAACTTCATAGGTCAAAAAAGGGGAATTAAAACGAGCTGAACAGGTGGATTGGAGGTATTGGTGTACATGGTTGCTTCTCTTTGGGTTAATCACGTGAATAACACAATAAATGCCTTAAATCCATGCGATTTGAATATTTATATATACTTAAATATTGAAAGTTGGATAATTGAACAACTCTGATTACGAATTAATTTCCAAGTCCTAAGATGAATTTGGATTTTTGCAAGAATCTTCAAAAATATAAACTAAAATCCAAACCATAATAAAGTCAGGAAAGTGGAACGTTTGCAACCAGATTTTTGTGAACTAGAATGCAATTCTGTAAAATGGTCAGCCATAAAAGAACATTAATACTTTTAACTCATACAAAAATATTTTTAGAGATTTAATTCAATATTGACCAAATTAAAATGAATTAAATTGACTGTGGCATATTTTAAGGCGTTGATCTAACAGTGCCCGCATTCAAATCAATTTAAATTACAATGTAAATCCCTTAAACATATGTAAATTAATTATAGTTATCCAATGGGCACATCACTAACCAAGTGGGGGGCCTGCCATCATACAAGAAAAAGTGGGGCTGTAGGCAGGTGAGGTGAGGTGGGGCTGGCAGTTATGTAAATGCATTCACCACAACTGAATGTGGCATTGGAAAAAAAACTGAAGTTCAGATGTGCGTGTGTGCTTGTATGTGTGTGTGTGTGTTTGTGTATGCACTCATATAGCACCCGGATGACAAATGGCAATGCGGCATCTTTTGCCTGAGCGCTTTTCGCCGCCAGTCATTTCGAGATGCTTTTCTTTTATTCTATTTCCTTATTTTTTCCTTTTTTTAAGGGAAATTAATTGAAAATGATTTAATGTGTACCTCACGTGCCACTGAATTTGCGTTTAAGCCACACGTAATTTTATGGCAATCAATGCGTCTGCATAAAATGATACTCTAAAGTCGGCATTGCATGCTTTGCCCAAATTCTTCCCGGGTAATCGTATCGAATAATGTTTGCATAGCCAAAGCTGCAACAAGAAGTACAAGTAAAGGCAGAAGTAGAAGTCAAGGAAGTGGATACCCAGCCAGAACAAAAATGCAGAGCTGCACAACTCCAAATCCTGTTTGCTCGCTGCAAAGTCGTTATGGTTTTCAGAAAGTTTCTGGCACCAAGGAGTATTGCATTTAATGTGGCATTTGAATATCTATGCGAATTGCATTCTACTTCGCTTTGCCCGCCAGTTTTTATTGTTATTGTTGTTGTTACTGTTGCATAGGCAATGGAAAAGTTTGTAAGCGACATCGTTGGCCATTAAAACTTGGCACCGGTTCATGTAATGTGCTTATGATGTGCCATCAAAGCAGCACCATAACCATCTACCACAGAATCGAATATCAAACAGTCGCACACTTGCCACACACACAGAGCCATGCCCCAAGTGTTGGCACGTGCCAACTGCCCAAAGACGAGTGGCCGCATTGCTGCAATTGAATTTAAATGCAAAAATCATTTAATAGCTTTAATTAATGGCTGTATGTGGCACGCACTGAGTTCCGAGCATTACGTGTGCTCACCAAATTATACATACCCCAAGTGTATGAATGCCTAACAATCCATATCAATTCAAGCAAAATTATTAAATTTGTCCGACTGATCTCAAAGAATATTTGAAATTGGTCGATGAAATTATGCAATTAATTTCGCAAGACTTAAATAGTGACATGACAATAGTAGTGACAACCACGAAGACAGAACTTTGCCATTAAATTCGTATACAGATGTGTGGTACTCTGAAGAGCAGAGAAAGTATTAAAGCATACTGTAAGCTAGTCCGTAGGATGTGCGCTCAGCTAAATACACTCAACTCGTGCATATTTGGTTTTATTATACACACAGTGTACGTATTTTTTTTAAGTGTTGCCCACGGAACCCAAAAACACCAAGCGAAACCATATAAAAGAAACCACTGAATTTCAATTGAAAATCGATCAGTCAGTCAAAGTGTGTGTGTGGGTGTGTGTGTGTATGTGTGTCTGTGTGTGTGTGTAAGTGTGTGTGTGTATTGTGGCTGCTCGACTGCAGCTTCCTCTCGGCTCTTAAAAGTATGTTATTTTAACTCCTCGCCCCTCGTCTACCTCCTACCGCCTGCCCCGCGTGTGTGGATATTAAATCTTGTGTAAATTGTATATTTTTTGGACATATAAACAATGCATATTCATTGGGCTTGGGTGGTGTTGTGTGTGTTTTTGTCGATTTATCAGCGTGTACAAAATCTATCTGTGCAAGAAATGGTCACGCTTATTGGCTCGATATGCTCGGGCTTGGCGTTTTTGGCAATGAATTTCTGCACTTTTTAGTGCTGACTAAAAAACAATTTCCAGTGGAGTTATCAATGACCGGATGTAAGGACTATGGTTTTCAATTTAAGCAGGAAACAGCAACTGGAGGTGACAATGAAGCGCAACGACTTACAATATTTTAATCAATTTGTGCGCGCAAGCAAAGCATTCAATTTCAATTTATGAGCAAAGCGAAACGCTACAATTTTTAAAAGTATAAAACCCTGCGAAAAATGCTGGAATATTATAGAGTGGAGCAAATGGATAGTGTTAAGATTGAGTATGTAAACAGCCAACTATCTTCCAAGTTCGATGTTGACATAAAAACCGCATCATGTGCCGGAATGCTCGAAAATGTATATGTTAAAGCCGCACTCAAATTAATTTATAGTCATTTCATAATTGAATATTACGAGATCAGATTAAGCAGGATTTTCACAATATTAAATATTAAATATTAAATATTAATTTCATAAGTGGTTAATGGAATTACCCGTAATTCGCATCTTTATAATTTCATAGGCATTTGCCCATTCTCAATTGTGGCGTGCTTAAATGAATCTTCTGCGGCACTGAACTGAACATTGAACGTTTTATGGTCAAATTACTTACATGAAGCGGCTAACAGCAGCAAAAACAAGAACAGCAACCGTTTGGCTGAAGTTTATTGATGACCCACATGCGAACTGTGACTACAGCTGAAAAATGCTTCATTACACAGGACTACTCAGACACATACACAGAGAACGGCAGATAGAGAGAGATGGAGGTGGAAAGGGGTAGTTGGGGGTATTTGCTGGAGTCAGTGGTTGTCACTCAATAATTCAATGGGTTCAGCTTCAGCTGGCACTTCTTCCTCGGATGACACTTGACTATGAGACTCAACCTCAAATAGCCGGGGCACTCAAACTTTACTCATGCTTGTATACATCTTTGCTTAACCTCGTCTGAACTTTGGATAGCACACACACTTATGCACTCAAATGCACACACACACACACACACATACACACAGAGGGGACTCTTTCCGAGCCAACACCTTTGCAGGTAGAATCAACTGTCATGCAGTTTTAAACAGTCTACGAGGCGTATGAGCGATATTTGCACAGGCATTGCTTTATTTTTCACACACACACATGTCTCCAGCGTAGTTACGTTTGTGTGTGCATGTGTATGGGTACGTAAGTGTGTCTGTTTAAGGGGAGGGGTGGCTTACTTTATTTGCTGTCATTTTATTTTCTGCCTGGAGTTTTCATCGCGGTACTTAATTCAGCATAACGTTTCTACGATTGATTCTACGCAGCTAAGTGAGTGGTGTGATTGGGAGAGAGTAAGTGAGTGTATGAGTGTTTGAGTGTATGAGTGTAAATGAGTGAGTGCTCAAGTGCGTTTGTGAATCACTGTTGAGCTGCTGATGTTGTTGGTAATTTAATTACAAGGCAAAATGTAGACTTATCACGTTATAAATACGAATGCAAACAGATGCAAACACCTTCAGGTAAAAGTGAGCGTTTGTGGATTTGAGTGTGTGTGTGTGTGTGTGTGTTGCGGAGTGCAAAAGAGTGGGGCGCATATATGAATGTGTACATAAACAAACCGTTGCTTATGCCGTGGGGGTCGAATATTTTGCTACAATATTACCAACTTTATGCGCTACAAAACAAAACGGGCAAACATCCTGGCATGAACCATAACAAAAAGTTTGAATACTTAAGCAAAACTGATTGACGAATGCATACTCTTTCATCGACATTTTAACGAACTTTGACAATTTGGTATATTTGTACTTAATTCACATAAAAAGCATTAATTTAAATTGTGAGATCTTCAAAGTCCTTTGGTAGAAAAGGCTGAATAGACGCGTAGGCCGTTTGCCATATCTACTTAAATGTGCGTACATTTGTCCTCCAAAATACCCGCTTTATTAATTTCCAGATTTACAGGGCACAACAGACAGAGAAAAGGACAGACAGACAGACAGACAGTGCACAATGTGCAGTTAGTTAGTTGCATGCCCGGGGGAAGGCAGCGGTGCTTATCGACTAGTTTTATGTTGTTAGCATATTACTGCAGTTGGCGCTGCTGTTGAGTTCTCAGAATGACAACATTGCTATCATTAGGGAGCCACAAAGTTTTGAACACCCTCGAGGATACTGTAATTGCGATAATTGCGTGCCGAGCATTAAGTTGAGCACAACTTGAGTGCTCGAAACACAGATCTATATTCACTGAAAGTGCATTGAAACTATCGATTAAATATCGATTGCTACTTCTCAATGTGTAATCGATAACGGACAATCGACTTACGTATTTCTTTTCATTTGCCTCAGGCAAAAATTTTAAATTTAAATTATGATTCCCGTTAATTGTGATATACAAATTATATTCGCATAGTTTTATTAATGTTCACAACTCTCGAAGTGACCATCATCCATGGCAAAAATAAATTGTTGACCAATGTAATACTGGTATCGAAAGCAGGAAATTTAACATATTTTGTTTGCGAGAATTAAATAAATAGACATATTTGCCAGCTGTATATGCATAAGTCTATACAATTGAATGCAACAATGCAGAATTTGTGTTCAGTTCCCGATAACAACGATAAGAACAGCTGCATGGAATGGAATGGGTTTCTCTTTTCGTTTCGTTTTCATAGTTGTTAATATTTATATTTACATTGCTCACTGGCCAGGCAGTGAAGCGTACAATCGCAACACTGCACACACAACACACACACAACACACACACAACACACCCACAGCACACACCCACATTCACACGCACCCGCAAACAACAAGCAACAACAGCAACACTGAGCGGCTCGGCCAACATTTAAGCATTTATCGGAGCTCTTAACTGGCCGGTTCACGAGTTGCTATTGTTGCTGCTATTGTTCGCATCGAATCGAATTGGCCTTTCAACGCACACAACAACAACTCACCCTCGACCTGCCCAGCATCCTTCATAATACGATTGCGTGTACACCACAAAGTGCCACGCCAAAGTGGTAAATGGACATTTATTAGTCACCCTCTGGGAGCATCTATACAATTGCACATTTTATTTCACTAATTATTGAAATAGGCCATTCTAATGCCCTGTAAAATTGTTAACACCCCCGGGTATACCTATAAGCATAAGCTGCATGTACATTTCTTTTTGGATGCCAGCTTTCATTAACTATAATGAAATTTATATGTCAGCAGTTGAATCCGATATTTTTATATGTATTTGTTCATATTTTTACTTATTTGTGCTTCAATATCTTCATTTAAGAAACAATTTAATGATTACAGCAATTCGGATAGTCCTTATGTCCATTTGAGCCATACGTTGAAGCTAAACTTTTCTTTTTTATTCAGATGAGTTAGACGAAAAACAAATTAAACCATAACTAAGAAATTTGTAATTCTCAATTTGAAGAAAACACTTCTAAGACAATAAATATGATTCTGACTGCATAAAACTAGTTTTCAGCTTGGGTACAACATGTTAGACAGGGTCTTCAATATGCGGCATGCAACAAAATATTTGCATTTTGTGCTATTTTCTGCTTGATTTTATTCATGGCAGTTTTGTGCAGCGGCTTGCAATTTCGACATTTGAAATTTAATCAGGCAGGCTTTTAGTGTGTGTGTGTGTGTGTGTGGGTGTGTGTGTGTGGGTGTGTGTGTGTGTGCTATCTATTATATATTTATTTAGTCAAATATTTGCATTTGCACTTTAATTAGTTGCATTTATTTTCTTTTGTTTTTTGTGTTTTTTTTTTAAATATTTTTAATTGCTGCAGTTAAGCAAATATTTAACATTGGAGTCGAAAAATGTTTGCAATTTTCAGTAACACGCTTGTGTAAAGTGAAGGGTGTGTTTCACCATTTATGCTAATGAAGCTGTTCCTTGATGCCATGTTTACTCAAGCTGTGTGTCTGCCTGTGTGTGTGTGTGTGGGAGAAACTGTCTGCTTACATGTGCAACAAATATAAATTGTGGAAACTAGTATGAAAAGCCATCAAATATGATTTGCTTAAGCATTGTTTAATACAAATTCTGTATCAACGGACTTTCGCTTGTAATAAGCTAAAAAATGCATTCATATTAAATGGTATTCTTGCGAGAATGTTGTTTTTTATGCTCTGATACCGAAAATATCATAGTATATTGGTTGGACAAGTCAAAAAACCTCAGTTTTGTGTCCACTACGTGACTGGGAAGTCAATAAAACCACTGATATCCCACAATTTGAAGGCTACAGTCACCGAATTTGGAAGGTAACTTGTTGGTATTCTCCTCAAAGATCGGAATATACTTTTTCAGACCACACCTACATTCGCCCACCCAGGAACTGGATATCTGAAATGCCCGAGTAACCAAACTTTATAAGTGTGTTGCTGGTAACTCCCTTGAGAGATCGGTAAAAATTTGGATGGTCAGGCTCACTCCTCCCCCCAAAAGAGAGCTGGATTACTAGGAGCGCCCAACAACATTATTTTTCAGCCATTTCCACAACCGCCGCTAAATTTAAAAAAAAGTCTGTATCTATCGCAATTTTAAAGGCAAACTTGGACGTTAGATTGCTACAAATCTCACTCGTTCGTGAACACTTTCGGTAAAAAGCTGAAAAAGCATAATCAATTGCGAAAAAGAAACTGATATTTAATCTGTATTATTTAACCATTATTTGAGATATTCAATGGTTGTAAAGATTTTTTTAATTATGTTTTATGAGCTGATTTTTTGTATTACTTTTCCCCTACTTACACAAAAATAAATAACAAACACATTTGGTTTGGTTGAAAAAACCTCTGGTTTTTCACGTTGCAGTAAGCTTTTAATTTTTCCCTTTCAAATTGGTTTTCTAATTACATTTTCATTTTTGTATTTATTGAATTCAGTCGGAATACTCATATTTTTTGCCGTTTTGAGTGCAGCTTTTGCGGTTCAAATTGTATCTTTACTGTTTATTTTGCGTTTCTGTTTGTTTTTACGCTTCCCAAATAAATTGCATTCAGCTTAAGCTAACTGGTCAAATTTACTGGCATCAAGACTCCATAGACATTCGAATTGCAGCTGGGGAAAACTTTGGGTGCACTATTTTCCACTTTTTTCTGAAGTGCGCTTGAAAGCATGCAACAACAATGTCGATGGCACCCAAACAATAACTTCACAAACTTTTGCGTGTTTCTTCTTCTCATTATGTGAAGGCCGAAAGCATAATAAAGGCTAAAAACAGTCCCCCAAGCCGCAAACTCTGACCTCAACAGCCAAAGCTTGCACTCAGATGAACGAAATCGCAATGAATTTTAGAAAATCGCCATACTTTTGGCGCCAAGGGTAACTCACCTTGTTATTCAGCAGCTATAATTCTAAAGGAAAAGTTTGTGTCTTTCTGAAAATCGGGATTTTAGTTTTTCAAAAATTGAGAAAAATATGCCCAATATCTCAGACATTTTTTATGTGTATTTATGTAAAATGTGTAAGTAACTTGGCGTCTTATGCAGACAACGCCTGAACTCTAACAAACTGTGGAAACACCGCAGATTTCATTAATATCTTCTGACTTTCAGAAAAGATTTTTCTTAAACAATGGTTTTCATTTCTTCTTTTGAGAAATTATTAAGAAAAATATTTCTGAAGATAGAAAAATAGGATTCCTTATTCATTTTACTGACTAACTGCATTTAGTATTGGATTGGATGAGCTGAAAGGAAGCGTATATCGTATTGTATAAAACATTTATTGTATCTATTGTTTTGATGACAGTGTCTTAGTTAATATGCCCGTTCGAACCGCTGCTGCACTCAAGAAAAGAAGACACTCAGGAAAAGAAGCGACATTGGCCTGATAGGGATGTCTGCCTAACATTAGGGAAGTGGCTAAGACAATGAGAGGTTGAGGGCTGCCTAACCCAAGTATTGTTGGCTGCTGTTATTGCTGTTGCTCAACAGCCGTGATTTTCTGCGGAGCGAATAATGCCAAACATTGCAGGATGAAGAGGTGAATAAATAAAATAAAAGATGACTGCAACAAGAGGGAAAGATCTATATATATATATATATATATATATATACAGTGGTGGACATATTTCTGCACCGCTGACTGACCCCAAAATCAGGGAACAATGCAAAATTCAGTTGCAGCGCATCCTGCTTGCATCCAGCAGAGACAGAGGCAGAGGCAGACATGGACATGGCATATTTCTGCGCTTGTCTGCTTCTGTTCCTTCTAATACCCCCTTCCTCCCCACCTCTGCCTTCCTATTGCGTCACTTAATCCGCTGCGGGCTGCTGTTTGTTATTGTTGTTTTTGGATCCCTCGCTGTTATTATTGCAATTGTTGTTTTTAATGCCATGGGCTGAAAAAGCCTTCGGGACGCTTATCATTCACTTGCACTCGCATTCGCAGCAATCGCAATCGCAATCGCAGCCGACGTTGCCGTCAACGTCTGCGTCGCTTGTTTTCGCATATGCAAAAAAAAAAAATGTAAAAGTTTTTGCTGGGCTAAGCAAACCACACTAAAAAATATATCCACAGCCGAGTTTGTGATGGGCAGAGCCTCTCCAACCACCGCCCAACAGGGCGTCGTTAGAAAGAAAAAAAGAAATGCAACAACATAAAGTCAAAGGTAGTGGCGTAAAATTGTTGCAACTATTTCGTGGCAAGTTTATACACGAAATGCAGCAAATTGGTTTGGTCTTGACGCTGGTTTTAGGTTCTGAATTGGCTCTGAATTTTAAAGGTCTTCCACACCGAAATGCATACAACAAAATGTAGTTTATATCGAAAGATAATAAAACAAAAATGTTGTATGTGGAATCTACAAAAACTTGTTACGTGTTTGGGTTGAGTTGGGCACTCCGAATCCTGAGGGAAATTCAGTTTTGGCTGATGCAGAAACACTACTCGGTTGCACTTGCAAATGAACTCTTCGAGTCAGCTCTAAAGCCGAATGCATCTCAAAGCCAACTGCAACTGTGCAGCTTAACTGTGCTTTCTAAACTCCTCATAATATTTTAGCCAGCTGATTAACCAGCTACCTGCAAAAATTCTTATGTGTGTACAGAATTTTGGGGGGAATACTGCCTAGTTCATATTCACAACTCTGTTAACACAACTCCGTCTGCCTGCCTGTTTCCATGCAAACTAATCCCACAGTTTTGCCAAATATCCGTATTTTTGTGCATGCAATTTATGCATATGTCGGAGGCGGCCAGTTATCAAGATATCCCAACTAAACTGATTGCAGGAGAACAATCGGTGGGTTGATTTCAATATAGATGTTGGCACTTTAATTCCAGTTCGAAAGGGTATGAATTCGTTGGCGTTCCTTCATGCTCCTTCTTCTGTTGAAAATATTATCAGGATCAATGCAATTGTGCGGGTTGCCAACTCCCACGTTTGCCCGAAAGGGGCTAAGAAACAAATTTAAGCATTGCGAACACTTGGGTTAGGGTACACATAATCCAGTCTAAAGCTCCACACAATTATGGGGTAAAATCTGAGAATGAACGAGCTCGTTGTGGCGGTATCTGCCAAGCCGTCGCATAAAAGTACGCACATAGTGCATAGTTTATTAATATATCAGGCTTTAATCCTGTAATCTGGCAGTCGCCACCATCCAATGCTTAGCAAGCGTAAACCGCTTTTTAACGGAAACTTGTAAGCGCAACGCGCTAATTATTTTTCGCATGGCATGTAAAGGCGTTCCACTAATCCCTGCAATCCGCGTGCATCCCGCTCCCCTGCGCCGGTCCTCTGGGTGCTCGGAAGATGACTGGGGCTGAGCGCACAACATTTCTGTGCGCGCTGCTCTGAACCATTTGCAAAGTTTTCATTATGGCAGGGGGATAGCGGGGGTAGTAAAGACTTCGTGCGCCGTGGCACACAACGCTCATTTTGGCTGAGCAGCGAGCGTTTCTTTTAATTTGTGCACCACAATTTCCGACTTGAGGGTCGCCCAACAAGACAATTGCTGTAGGTTATTGGGAGAGTTGACATTTTATTTCCCATAGAAATATTTTGAGAGGTAAAATCACATAAATTTGGAATCCATCAATATACGCATAATTAAACACTTAGAGACTTGTTAACACAGAGGCAATACACAGAGGCAATAAGTGTTTTATGCTGATCGAGAGCATTTACATGCAGACACATAAATCTATAACCACGTTGGCATTACACACTACAAGATACCGCGCTTTGTACCCACGGATCCAACAAGGCTGCATCGGCGTTGGCTATGCTGCCATTTCCAGTTCCGTTTCCGCCCGCACGGAAAGCACTTTAGGCCTATCTACTTCTTGCCACTTGTATAGACACACAGAGTGCTTTGGGGAACCACACACACACACACACACACAATACTGGTGCTGTCGTTGTTGTTGCTGTTGTTGTTCAAGTTGTTACCAGTTCGTTTTGGCTTGGCACTTATTGTGGTTAAGTTTAATGCCGCAATTTTCTTCCGCTTTGCGTGCTGCACGTATTGCCCTATCTAAATTCCGCCACTGCTTCAGTGGACTCCCCTTCTGGGACATTGTTGCTGTTGCTGTTGGTGTTGCTGTAGTTGTTGCTGTTGTTGTTGCTGTAGTTGTTGCTGTTCTGGGCGCTCTCAAGCGCCCTTGCACCTAATTCCATTTTCACTTTCTTTGATGATGCTCAATTTTTTGCATCATTAATCTTAAGCGATTTTCAGCTTTGACGCTGACACACACAGCCACTTAACTAGCTGAATCTCTCTCGCCTCGCACTGCTTTGCGCCCTGCCCCCCTCTCGATCTACATAATTTGCACGCTTCCCTTCGGCTTACACTTTGTGGACATTGAAGCATTGAGCGTATGTATTATGAAAAATGGGCATAGTTGTGTAAACATTATTTATACGCAATGTTGAAGACTAACATATAGTTTGAAGAATAATTTATTATATTTTGTACAGCTTACCCCCTACCACACTCAATTATTTAACGCTTTTCGCTTCGAATATAAATATGAATCAGAGTTTCTGAGTTTCCCAACATAGCATTCAAATAGCAGTAGCATCGAGCTTGAGCATTAGCGTCACTTGAATACTTTGTGCTAATATTTTTTCATGGCTGCATATGCATATGCATTTGCATGTGTATGTTTGGCATGCTGGTGGCAACCCTAACAATTTTACGCTCGATTTGCCGCTTAGTTTTGTCAGCTTACAGCGCCCTGTCGCTGACTTTTCATAGTTTGCACACAGCAAAACAATTTTCAATTTTTCGAACGGAAAAGAAGCTAAGCCAGCTGTCCGAGCCAAACGGAACCAAAGCAAACAAAGCAAAACCAAACCGAAACAAAACAAAACAAAAGAAAACACAGCAAAACAGAACAAAAACGTTACACGGTGCAAAGCGATACGAAACGAAACGAGACGAAACGAGACGAAACGAAACGAAAAGTAAGCGGAATGAGTCGCTGGCTCGGCTGGGTCGTTGCGCCAGCGTTTTGTAGATTTTAAGAGCAATAAATTTTAAGTGTCAATATATAAAAACCGCATATGTGCGGCCAGCGGCGGCAACGAGTCGAAATTCATAAATTTTGCCATGGGACGGAATGGTAAAATAAATTCCATGCAGCAGCTTTCGCTGTGGCTCGCACACATGCACACTCCACTCACACATGCACGGACAATATATATGAATCGAGTTTTGCTTTATAGTTTCTGACTATGTGTGTGTGTGTGTGTTGGTCTCCATGTCCATGTCCGTTGCATGTGACCGAAGGCATTTTGCTAAGCCAACCCACACAGCTATTGCGCTGCGGCCACATAACGCTCTGGAGTCTGTGTGGATTTTATTTTATTGCAAACGTAAAGAGAAACAAGAAAAAATGGCCAACAAATATGATTGTGCTTGACACGCAGATACCCTGTAAGTAGCACCGAACATTTGCATGCAGCAAAGATCAAATTATATCCAATATTAATCCTAATAGCGGATTGAGCAAGGTTCTTGCGATTGCCCTGAAACTTTTTGTAGCTAGAAATACAGAAAAAATACGGTTTGTGTTCGCATGGAGACAATTCGATTGCAAACTAGCTAAAACACAGAGTACAAGTGCATCGAGCTAGGCTACTTCCAGCAAGAAGATACTTTATTGCCATCCAGCTGATCGCTTAAAAAGTTGTGCACTTTATTCTTATGCATGCATGTATGTCTGCGTGTATACATGAATATCGATAGTTGTCAACTTTTAAGGGCTACTTTTACTATTGGGTTTTGCTTATTTACAAGTAATAAACTTGTGGCCTTTCCAAGCACTTATTGGTAACAGGCTACTGTGGAAACAAGAGCAGCAGCCAAGTGGTTTAAAAAAAACATAAAGAGTAAAACGATATTTTTTTAAATAAAAGGGACGACAATGGCAAGAAGAAGATTCAGAACAAAAGGAAAACAACGCCTGCAGTTCACTTTACGGATGAGAAGGAACGGAAAGCCACTTGCAGCGCACTTGCACCGGCCAGATGCTCAAATGGCCAGCCAGTGTGCTGGCTGCAGACAACCGGCAATCAAAGAAGTCAGTCCTACTGTCAAGTATTGGCCAAATATCGTTCGCAACTTCCATATTTTTGTGTGTGCGAAACCTTTTTTGTAAGCCACGCGAACTGCGAGTGGAAAGAAATAAGAAAACAGACACCAGAAAACAGAAAACAGAAAAAATAAAGGCAATCGACCATCGACAATCGCCGATTGAATTAAACCGAAGCCGTTTTTGAACAAAGTGGTTTATGGAATCTCTTGTCTAAGTGAAAGTGGCTACTGCTGTCGGTGGGTGTGGTTGTTGGTGGTGACAGCGAGGGTACAGCTGACATTGTTGGTTTCCGCTATTTGAAAGATATTTTCAATCTGAAATGTTTGTTTGAGCATTGAAAACCTTTTCGGCCAGCCCACTTACATGAAAACACACCCCATTTGTGGCCTAGACAGGATAGTCGATACCAACTGTTAAGTACAAAACATGCTCTCATTGACTGATTGATGGTCAACTGATTTCTGACTTCAAATTAAATAAACCTCTTTGCATATTAAAAGTCACTAACATATTAAGATCGGGCATTAACCGGATCCGAATTACTAACATTTAAGCGACGCATCCTTTAACACATTTAACGACTTTTGCTAAACATTCGAAAAATGTGTGGCGCCTCGCTGCCAGCGCTGTCTTCATTAATATAAACGCCAAGCAACTTGCGAATTTTGTAACAATTCTGTGGGGTTTTTAAGAACTTTTGCATATTAAATGGTTTTTGGCTTCGACTCTGGCTTTGGCAGCCGCACAGAAGATGGCCCACAAGAAAATTGGCTCTAATTAAATATAACTTAAAATCTATCAGAAACAAATTAATCACAAAGCGCCGCAAATTGGGGACCAAAAAAAAGAAGGCACAAAAGACAAGAAAACGGGGCAGGCAAAACCAAAGTCAACGTTTTTTATTCGTTCGCCTGCAGATTTAATTTCGCTAATCAGCTTATTGAACTTTAGGTCGTTGAGGGAGGAGAGCGGCAGCGGGAAAGCAAAGGAAAGCATAAAGAAAAATTGAGTTGACGTAAAGTGAAGTTGTCGCTGGGATTTAGGTCTTCAAGCAGATACAGCTGCAAACTCGCAATCCCAAATTCAATTTATCGAGCTAAGCGAGCGAAATGTGGCCAAGAGCAAAAAGAGAGATGCTGGCGGAAAACTATATTGTTAGAGGCTGCAGCAATGTCGCCACATTAATTAATTACACAACGAGTTTATTGACTCCAAAACAAAGATGGCGAGAAAATTACCATAAGTGCCTGTAACTCAACCAAAACAGCAATTAGTAATTTCAGACTGATTCAATCAATACACAAGCGAATAAAAAGCGTGATGAGAAAAACCCATAAAACATGTGTATTAAGCGAAGAGCAAGTTTTGCTTGAAGCCAAGCCGAAAATTGTGAGTCGTTAAGCTATTTAATTTTGTATTAGCTCTGCTCAATCGCATTCAATCCAAGTGGTACATCGAGTTGCTGCAATTTACTTGAATCATAGCTAAGTGCAATAAGTTGCAAGTTGCTAACCACTTCAATCAGCGTCAGTCGAAGCAAAATATATTTCAATTAGGTACTGAAATATTTAGGAGCACTTACCTGAGATGGTTGCGTGGATAGCAAGTCGACGGGTTGCTCCGGTATTGCTTGTGATGCTGTCGGCAACACTAGTTGCTGCTGTTGCTGCTGTTGTTGCTGTTGCTGCTGTTGTTGCTGTTGTTGCTGTTGCTGCTGTTGCTGGAACTGCTGTTGATAGTGCTGCTGCTGTTGGTATTCATATTGCTGTTGCATTTGATATTGCAATTGCTGATATTTTAGTTGTTGCTGCTGCTGCTGCTGCTGTTGTTGTTGCTGTTGTTGTTGCTGTTGCTGCTGCCCCTGCACCAAAAGCACCAGCTTAAATTGAGAGCAACAGCAAAAGGCGATAGCCAAGAACTGAACTATGTTAGCAAGTCGGCATGTTCTGGTTGTCCTTTCTCTAGTTTTTGTTTTTAGTGTAGTTGCTGCTGTTGCTGTTCCTGCTGCTGTTGCTGTTGCTGTTCCTGTTGCCGACAACAACGACATGTTGCAGCCGTATATGTAAGTTTTTTCCAACTGTCAAACTGTGCAACAATTTGGCTAGATCGAAGTTGCTGTCTCTTTCTGGTGTGGCTGTTGTTGCCTTTGTGTCTCTTTTATTATTCTTGGCCGTTTCGCTTCAGTTGCTAGCGAGACGCAACTTTTCTCGCAAATTGTCTGACACTGCAAATAAAAAAGTCTTAAAAACAGTAGCAAAAGTCACTTCAAGTTGAATTTGCAACTAAAGTCCTTGTCAATTGCAAGCGGATTGCAAAAAAATTACATATAAAATATTCAAGCAAAGATTGCTTGTAAATAAAAGTCTTTTTTAATAATGTGACGTTGGCAGAAAAGATTTCCGAAAGGAATCAATTACGTTGTCAATTTAAAACCGCGTTAGCAAATATCAGGACTGCGCTTTGCCAGAGGAGGTATAAAGACTATAGTTTTGCACTTTAATTATATATATAATATAGTAATTTGAGTTGAACTTTTTGTTTATCAACTTGTACAGGGTATACTAATTTTGTCGAGAAGCTTGTACGGATTACATATATGTGTCTGGTTGTCCGTCGTTCATATTTTTTTTTGTTTTTAAGAGCAAAGCTCCATCAGTTTAAAATGTATCTCGAAGAAACATAATACGTACACGTATTTTTGCTTCGGTCACTGGTATGTAATGTCGGAGGCGACTCCGTCCGATCACTGTATCATATTGTTGCTGTAGTTGAAAGTCTTTCCCTCGTATTAAAAACATTGTTTTCGCAAAATGTGCGTGCTATTATCTTCCACACATTTAACCAACCAATGATCATCATATCAAACCATTATATGAAAATAGCTTCCATTGGAAAAATCTATATAAAAGTTTCGAAGTTAACCTGCCACTCTGTCGAATGCAATAGAATATTATAATATAAAATACTCAGTTCCCAGCCAAACTTGGAGGAGGAAGCATATACAGAAAATTTACTTATATCGTTCAAGAACATGATAATATTCCAAGCTTAGGAACAAAAATTAGTTGTTGGCAGGTTCAATTCGTTCAACAAGGATTATAATCTTCGGCGTGCTTAAGATAGTTGTTCTGTCTGGTTAGCAATTTAAATAAGGCATTTTATACATGAAAGGATGACCTGGATGAGTTTTAGTTTTGACTAAGGTAGCAGCTCGAGTGAAACAACACACATAGGAAATCGAAAGAGTAGCCAGCATATTACAAATATTTATGAAGGAAGGGGATCTATTGGTGCTTTCCATGCTTTCCATAAATTTCCTCAACATTCTGCACTCCCCACTCTCAAAACCCACCCCAAAGCAGCATATGCTGCACGCACTTAAGAGATTTTTTTTAATGATAGGTGTTATAACTGCTGGAGTCCTGAACAATTCGTGAATTTCAATGTTTTATTCGCGGAATTACAGCGCAATTAAAGCGGTAATTCAGAAGACGCACCAATGCCAGCCATTAAGAGCCAGGGGGGGGGGGGGGGGGGGGAGCGTATAGCGTATAGCGTATGGCGTATAGCGAAACCCAAGTAATGGAAAATCGTTGTGAAAAATAATGAGCAACAGCTGAAAGATTTTCCCCCGCTTATCTGAAAAGAAAATCTCTAAAACAAAAAAGTGCAGATGCATGCATATTAACTTGTATAAAATTTTAATAAATAGATGCACAAGAAAATAAGCAAGAAAAGAAAAATCAGGAAAAGCATTTTCACTTGCAATCAAAAGCAGTCGGTAAAAATCAATTTCACTTTTCAATTAAATGCAACGAGGAAAAGCAAAAGCCAAAACGAAGACAAGCGCAAAAGCAACATCCAAAAACAACTAAAATTCAAAACACAAAACTGACCAAAGATGATAAATTCCACGATGATGCTCATAATGATAATGATGATAATAATGACATGATGTTTGTTTTTTTGTTGCTAATGTGCACCTAACGGCAATGAGAGCAAGTTGTTGCGGGGAGTCGGGCCAAGTTGGTAGGAACTGTTTTCGGGGTGTGGTGCACAGCAGCAGCGAAATGAAAATAATGCAATAAAAACGTCAGCAAAAATTGCGCTTTTGATGTTGCTGTGCGGCACAGACGCTAACGCGGCGAGTCACTGGAACGTGCAACACGCGGCGCAAATGCGATGGTACCGAGGCACCGGGGCCGAAGGAAGGGGGCTCGAAGTTTCGTTGCGGCAGTGCGCTGCAATTATAAAAGCTGCCAGCAACGAAATATAAAAAATTGTTTGCAATTACAGCGCATCCAAAGCGCAATACAACAGCAACAAAATCACAACATTTTACTTGCGATCATTTCAATGCACCTCTTCGCGCTGTGGGACGGTGTAAGGCGGAGGCGAAGTGCCCGTGTCGAGCGTAAGCGACTGAGTGATACCCTCTATTTGATATGTAAATTTAGAAAAAAGATGAATGAGCTGAAAAATAAATGATAATTAAGCCATATTCAAGGAAATGCAGCAGGAGAGTGCGAACTACTGGCAAGTTTTTCACAGCAGCAGCCAGCAGAACAACTGACTGCATAAATATTTGTAAGAACCTGCTTTGGATAGTAGGAAAAAGGGCAGACAGGACAGACAGGACATGCCAGGATGCACAAGCACCTACAAAAGCTAAAAATGGTGGAGGATGCTGCCTTGAAGATGACGAGACTTCAGAATACATTCTTAATGATTGCCCGGGCAGTGAGATGCCTCTCTAAATGACTCCCTCAGCAATAGACGTGCATCCTTAATGCCAGTGAAAAAAGGAATCTAAGACCAAGACAAGCACTGCATTTCTGCTCTTGATTGGGCTTAAACAAGACCTTTAACACATCTACATAGACAGGCACGATAGACGCAGGTGGCTCAGTATAAAATAAAAGCAATAATAATAAAATGAATAATAATAGAC
This sequence comes from Drosophila picticornis, assembly GCA_035043845.1. NCBI lineage: Eukaryota > Metazoa > Arthropoda > Insecta > Diptera > Drosophilidae > Drosophila > Drosophila picticornis. The sequence goes on along the minus strand of JAWNMR010000492.1, from coordinate 22,184,418 downwards.
AATTTTAGCGGTATCTGTTCTCAAGCATATTTTAATAAAATCCTTTAAGAATCCTACCCCCGAAAGATCCTTACTGACACCGGTTCAAATATTGCCCTGGACTAATATTGCACTTGAATTGAGAACCACAAATTTTGGTCAAAATTAGAAAGTAATTTCTAGCTCAGCATCATTATTTGCAAAGCAAGTTATTTTTTCTGCACTTTCCACAATTTAGTAAAAGTCACAAAATTAAATATCCTTCCCATTATGCATTGAGAGAGCATAAGTAAAAACATTCATGACATGTTCGAAATATAGAATATGTCACTTTGATTTTAATCCTTTATAGAAAATTCACACACATACATATACATATATACATATTCTGAATGTCGTAAAAAAGGACCGTTTAAAACTGTGTTAAAATTTGGAGCAGAATTGCCAGCAAATATTTTGCAATTTTTGAACTGTGCTAAGAATTCGCGGGTTGGCGTTGCTGCAGCTTCTGGTTGGTGGCAATGATAGCGTGAATGATACTTTGTATAAACAGCCACACATGCCACACATGCACACCCACTCATACACATACCCGTAATCTCACACATCGGTTTTGGGATCGTTTGCATAAGTGGGCAGCTTGTTTCCGGCAAGCACTGCGTATACACAATATGCAATACAAATTCAGAACAAAAAATGGAGAAATGAATAAAAAACGAAACTCAAACCCAAATACGTATGTATATATATATATATATATATATATATATATGTACATATGTCCGTGAAGGCTGTAAAGTTTATGGGCACTCAATGGCCTTTCAGCGTTCAGCGGCGCGGCCGAGGTTGGTGTGGGGGGGGCGACAAGTGAGAGGTAAAAGTGTGAGAATCCGCATCAGGAATCTGGACATCAGCCATGAGGTTTACTGTATGCGGTATACGGTATACGGTATACGTTATGCAAAGTATGAGATATATAAACATAGTCCAGAGGCAGAGGTATCAGAATACGATGGCAATCAGCGCATTTCATTGCATTCATGTGGGACTCATAATGTAAGCCTCGCATGGCCATAAATTTGTTGAGCTCAGACTCAACTCTGTGAAACTAAGTGACAGTTCAGAGCGAGAGAGAAGAAGAAAGAGAGAGAGAAAGAGAGAGTTTAAATTAAAAGTTTAAATGGGCACAGAACCAGAGAATAATCAGAACATTTCGGTTATGAATTGCCCTCCAAATGAATTGAATTTAAAAACTTGCATACCAAGAATATAAAAATGTCTGGACATGAAACAAGAATTTCAAAATTAATTAAAATTCGTTTATCATTTCTGACTGTTTAATATTATGCACACATTATTATAGCTGATTACCATATTAAAGTTTGCCTCGGCTGCACTCTGAAATATTTTGCGGAATCAACCACAATTTCCATTCTCATTTTTCGTCAACCCATCGCCTTTTTTATTATCGTACTTTGATTTTGTATTTGATTCTCAAACTTTCTGACAGCACTTTATGGCCAAGCTCATAAAATTGATATACAATAACGAGATGTCAGAGTCCGAGTGGCATCCGGTTTCATTTACAACCCTGCCGCTCTCAGGACTTGAAAGTATTACGTATACGTAATATCATATATACAAAAAGTACATCGGTCGGTCCATATGAATATATGGAAATGTCGCTTTATAATGCATTTTAACGGCTCATTGGACACGACTGGCAAAACAACTTCACATTTTATGTCCAGGCCAATCATTTTAGTTTCATATGTATATTTATTTATATATATACACCATCTGTATATATCGCTTCCACCTGCAACTTGCGGCCACAAAAATGAGCGAAAAATTGTAAAATTTATGATAAAAACGTGCGACGCTGATAAGAATGTCAGTTGTGGTTTTGTGTGGTGTGGGAATCTCATGGAATGTAAATGGGGCAGTGCATAAAAACTTGAGAGGAAGCAGGAGCAAGTGCACGGCTTGGTCAGACTTCGAGTGGTGTGGCAGGGGGAGGCGGGAGGCGTAGGTGTGTGAGCGCTGCATCTTGTTGCTCGTTAGGCTAATAGCGAGCACTTGGGGCACTCTTAAAGGCCAGCGAGCTGGAGCATGCAGATTTACGGCGATGATAGAGCCCCGAAATTGCATTGCCAGGCAAAACGTGGTGATGGGCTCACAGAGAAAAAAAGTTGAGGTGTCGTATAGATGTGCCAGTGATCCCCTTTGCGACTCCCTTCCTAACTTTATATGCACATATAATTTATATATTTACATATTTATTTAAGTATGGTAAAAAAGTGCATATTTCAGAAAAGTATATTGAATTTTTCACAGAAAAAGAAGACATTCAGAATTTGATTTTTACGAATTGCCATCATCTCTTTGTTGTATAATTATATTCATCGATTCACCTGAGAAATGTTGTGGCATAATAGAGATCGATCAGCATTTAGTTAATCCCTTCTTGCTTTACTAATCCTATCCTAAAGGTCCCTCGGCAGTCCTATATTGGGAGGCTACCTACAACAAGGTATGCTAAAAACAAAAGAGATTGAACTGGTTGAAAAGAGCAGGTGGTAATTGACCTCGTCAAACCGAGCCCGCGGACAATGCAATCATCAAGCGATTGCATCGCCTCTCAACTCCAATTGGACTTTTTTTATTGTTGTTGGCCAGGCGCCTGTTTCTGCCTACAGGCATTTGTATTGGTCTCTCGATTAAAAGCGTTGGAACCTTTGAAGTGCGGTCGAGCTGCGGCATCTAATTTGATTTGCATCGAGTGCCAAATTCAATCACATGCCAATTGAGGCTGGACAATTCAAATGAACTTTTGGCCAGGCTAATCAAACGGATTGAACGCGTAACTTATTGAAGATCTCCTTAGCCGTATATCATCGATGTTTCAAGGAGACACGCAAGCCTCACAGCTACTTAATGAACACTTGTAACCAATTAACCTTTTGGCCCAACGCCCAAGGGATGGAAACTGACAGCTGCCCAAGCTGAATGTTAAATACAAAGCGCATCTATTTCAATGTTTGACAATCGAGGCCAACGAGCTCAAGAGTCCAGAGCGTATAATTCCCAAAACTAATCAGCAAGAAAAACGTGGCGAACCCAAAGACATGTGCAAAATGAATCAAACTCACACACACACACACACACACACACACACAGCCCTCTTTCATTCAGATATATATAAAATCATATGGAATACCACACAAGGACGCTTGTCAGTTGGCCATAGGGTAGCAGTTACAGTTACAGTTACAGTTACAGTTACAGTTACAGTTACAGTTACAGTTTCAGTTACAGTTATAGTTACAGTTACAGTTACAGTTACAGTTACAGTTACAGTTACAGTTACAGTTTCAGTTTCAGTTACAGTTACAGTTACAGTTACAGTTACAGTTACAGTTACAGTTACAGTTACAGTTTCAGTTACAGTTACAGTTACAGTTACAGTTACAGTTACAGTTACAGTTACAGTTATAGTTACAGTTACAGTTACAGTTACAGTTACAGTTACAGTTACAGTTACAGTTACAGTTTCAGTTTCAGTTACAGTTACAGTTACAGTTACAGTTACAGTTACAGTTACAGTTACAGTTACAGTTTCAGTTACAGTTACAGTTACAGTTACAGTTACAGTTACAGTTACAGTTACAGTTACAGTTACAATTACAGTTACAGTTACAGTTACAGTTACAGTTACAGTTACAGTTACAGTTACAGTTACAGTTACAGTTACAGTTACAGTTACAGTTACAGTTGCAGTTGCAGTTACAGTTACAGTTACAGTTACAGTTGCAGTTACAGTTACAGTTACAGTTACAGTTACAGTTACTGTTACAGTTACAGTTACAGTTACAGTTACAGTTACAGTTACAGTTACAGTTACAGTTGCAGTTACAGTTACAGTTACAGTTACAGTTACAGTTACAGTTACAGTTACAGTTACAGTTACAGTTACAGTTACAGTTACAGTTACAGTTACAGTTACAGTTACAGTTACAGTTACAGTTACAGTTACAGTTACAGTTACAGTTACAGTTACAGTTACAGTTACATTTACAGTTACAGTTACAGTTACAGTTACAGTTACAGTTATAGTTACAGTAACAGAGCTGAGTAGCCGCTGCCAGTTCGGGCACCGAGCTACAACACGCATATTCGATGGCAACACTGCTGTTGTACACTTGCCTCATAAGCGCAACTTTCCGAGTCGAAGTGATGCATAAAAACCATTAATCAAATGTCTGCGCGCATACCCCAAGCGGCCAGTCTGCACATAAATCGGCCAGTTCGCTTGGCGTTGGGTTGTGCGTGCGTGTGTGTGTGTGTGTTGGTGTTTGTGCGAGACACGTGCAGGAAACGGAAGTGTTACACTAAGCCACTTTAGCTGTAGCGTTTGTCAAATGTCAGCTGAGCTGTGCAGTAAGTAGCAGCCATCTGTTATAAACTTGAAGTGGAAGATGCTCGTTCAGTCTCTAAATATTTTTTCAAATTTACATGTATACAGTAGCAAAGCATCAAAAACATGGACTGACAAGTTAAACTTCCGGAGTTAGGCAAGTCTCCAGGTTCTGAAACGCTTACATTCTTTATATTCTCAAATATTTCTCAAACATCGATGTTAAATCATCAAAAGTCATGCTAAGGCCAAGATTAAAAAAATCTTCGCTTACCACGGAAAATATGCGAAGAACTCAGTTATGGTATTATTTTATTTGGTATTTTTAACAGAGGTGAAATATTTGGGCTTGGAAAAAAAGTTGTGAACTGAGTTAGGATATTACAAAGTGCACTTCGGGCAGACAAGGCCAGATAATATGAGCTAGTATCTCATATATTGTGTACGTCAGCTTATTTGATGCCCCAAGCTTGCCCCAAATGTTGCTCTAACTTATTTACATCGCATCTCAGTTGAATTACGCCAAATAGAAAATTACACATGCTCATTTCTCAATATTTACGTACCAAAAGTTAGTTGGTTTGTGTGTTTGCGTTGGCCAGCTGTTGGCCAGCTATTAACTTTTGGCCACCTTCTGTTAACCAGTCGGGTTTTAACGCAATTGGTGCCTTGGGCCATTCGCAAAGCCAAAACTTTTTGCATAGTTTTTGCCCGGCTTGTTCTCGTCTACACGTGTTTGACACTTTATTGGGAACATGTGTTTGCGCATTTATTAGCCGGTGATGATGATGAGATGAGATGATGATGGTGCGGGGAATTTGCTGGAATTGGGGGTCCACACATTGCCCAAGTCAAATTGATGAAGTGTAAGGAAAACGGAATGAACAAAAACAACAACAAGAAGGAGTCGCAAGAGTTACGCCCTGCGTAAACCTGGAGAAAATCAAAGGCCTGACAGTCGTGGCAATCTGTTTTGTTGCTGCCTTGGCTTAAGGTGCTTAGCCAGGTAGCTTTGCTATCCGTCCCAAACACCTTCCATTATCCAACTACCAATTCCTTCAGTTTTGACAGTTAACTAGAGTTGCCTAAGCCAGAGCTTTGCGTGTATCTCAATCGACTTTGTTATCAAAAGCAAAAGCAATGGGAGCAGGAGCACAACAAAATCAGTAGGCACTTTGTATAAATATATATATGTACCCCGCGAAATTCGATTAAAGGCACTTGATTTTTTCATTATACAATTTTAAATAAAACATAAAAAAAGTTTCTTGTCCCAGAAAAGTTAGCTGTTTTAAATTCACGTCAAACAAAAAAGGAAGTTTAGCTGCGAGATTCGATTAAAGTCATTGCTAATTAAATTAATAAAATATGTAGAAATGTCATGAAAATGACAACTTAATAATGTGTTCAGCTTCCAGATTTGTTTATAACTAAAGAATTCAATTTGACATCAATTCAACAACTTTTAAGAACTCAGAGAGTGGGATTTTTGACTTCTTTTTAACGATATTCTTGGTTGGTGCTCAACTGTCTGGAACTTTCGATTACCCACTTAAGCTCAGTGGAACAGGAGTCCCCACTCGTCCCCACTTCATGGGACTCTGGTCGAGTGATCTCGCTGCCCACTCTGAAAGCTTTAAATACTTAACATGAAACCACCCATGACAGGCTCGCGGCACATGCATTGGAGCATTATCCTGCTGGAATAATGCATTTGGGCCTGGTTGATGCTCCATAAAGTTCACCAAATCTTTATTCAACAATTTCATTTAACCCTTTGAGCTCATACGGCCAGAAATACTACAAATCGAGGTCCTGTTGTGATGACTGACTGCAGCCCAGATCATGAGTGAATCACCGCCAAAGCAGCCAAAGAGTGGGGAAACATCTCTCAGACTTCTTAATATCGTGCCAGTTATCATTTAAACCGTTTGGACCATCGAAATTAAATTTTATTTCCGCAGAAAATAGCACCTTTTCGGTCCAGGACATGTGTTCTTTGGCAACACTTATTTGCTCTGACCACATTTTCTTCCAAGCCAATCGATTACTACCTGAAAAAATTTGATGAACACTTTGCTTCGATATTTGTATCCATAAGCAATATAGAATTTAGATGCCGTAGCATTTTTATCCAGACAAGTCCATAAAATTTCAAATTTTTGTTAGTATTTTGAGCATTTTTTGTTGTAGTTTTTATTTAATTTTAACGCATTATCAATTGCTGATGGCGATCGACGTAATTTAATTAATATTTGCCTTTTGATCAATACTTTTCCAAAGGCTTGAAAGTAACAGACTTTATTCGAATATCGCACTATGGGAAAAATCTAACGGAACTTGTATTCCAATGCATCATAATAGAGTAAGAAGAAGAAGCAGCGTTTAAAAATGCGAAAACAATCCCGTTTGGATTGGTATAGTTTTTAATCGAATTTCGCGGAGTGTAAGTATTTATATATATGTATAAGTATATATATATTGGGACAGATTGAGAGAATCACTAGCAAATGTGATGGATAAGTAAACTTATATCAAACAAATCTTTTTACTCATAAGTTTATTTTAAATCCCAACTTGTGCTACTTTCAGCTTTAACTCTTTGCAAAATTAATCCAGCATTGATTCCGAGTTGAAACAACAATTTACAAATTGAAGGTTTTGTATTTTGATGTAATTATGAGAAAAATATATATTAAAAACTAAGCATACAACTGGGTGTAAACTCTTCACGCATAGTTGATTTGAGTGTTTGTTTATTTATTTTTGAATTTACGTATTTATTTATTAGTTTTTGTTCAGTTTCAGTTTTTTGTTTTTCTCTCTCTCTCTCTCTCTCTCTCTCTCTCTCTCTCTCTCTCTCTCTCTCTCTCTCTCTCTCTCTCTCTGTATTATCAACTACCGCGTGATAATTAAAAGGCATTCTGAATGCATCGCTGGCTCTGTTGGCATGTTGTTGCTTTATGCTGATGGGCGATCAAAGCTGTGGGGCGTTGCCGCATTTGTGATTATTTTTACAGCAAGACTTTCGACAGACTTTTGGGTGCAACTGAATTATTTATTTGCCTGCAGCTGTGCTCCCATTTTCACTTACTTTTCAGATTTTCGGAATATGTAATGAAATGGCGCAATTTATTTCAATTTCGATTATACTCGCCAATTTTCGTCATACTTCCATCAATTTTAAAAATCCTAAGTCAAGAACATATTCTTAGATAAAGTTTTAGCATTAAATCTTCTTACTTCTTCTACTCGTTCTTATTTGTTAAGACACTTTCCAGATTGGCTGGTGTTGATCTTAGTTTAAAAGCTTTCATTTTGAAACCCAATATTTTAATATAAATGTTTTCCAATAATTGTTATTTAAGTTCTTTGTTTCTGAATGTAGCAGCGCTTGCTGAAATAAAACAAATTTGCCATTAATTATGAATGAAGTTGACAAAGCGCTCGACTAAAAATAAATGCAATCATTTGCATACTGCAAACCTGAATAGATTTAACGGGCCTAATTAAGTAAATAAAAATCTTTTTTAATTGAATTTTATTAAAATAATAGTCAAATCAAACATATCGCATATCAAACTGTCAAACCTTTGACAGCAGCCAACACTCGACATAAGGTCAGTACTCAGAGCTAAATAATTGTAAATAAATATATCTAAAAGCCGTGCAGATTTGTATTCCATTCATTTGCAAAGTGCGTGTGCTTATTTGCTCAAACATAAATCTATAATTTTTACAATTTGGCATGTCAATGGCAATATCGAACAGGAAATGCATTTCCCGAAATTTTTCATTAGCTGCTTCTCCACAGATTTTATTGTTCACAACCACATCTCCCCCAACCACACGTGTGTGTGTGCTTGTGTGTGTGTGTGTGTTTTTTTTTGTGGCAGTCGTAATGAAAATTTAAATAAATGCAACAAAAACCATGACGAAATAAAATTGCAAAACCATTCAATGCTAGCCATAGAAAATGTTAATGAAAATGCCAAGCAAAACAATTTGTTTAATTGAATAACAATTGCTCAAAAGCTTTCGATAGCAATCAAACAAGTGCAGCGCATTAAATCCAGAATACAAAACAAACCAAATACGTAACCGACAAAGTTAACCAACAACCTAAAAATATAAAAATATAAATTTTTATTAAATGAAAACTTGAAACGGTTATCATATTGAAACCCTTTTTTTACGAGTGGTTTTTTTTCTAAAATGTAGTTTGCTGTGCCTACTGCAATCTATTTTCAAGTGGAAACGAAATATGTATTCCAAAATGTTAGGTTAGCATTAGATAGCTTTGAGTAAGTCTAAAATTACATTTTTGATTGCAAAAAATGTGTCTTGCAGCAGCCAGCAGAGTTTGACAATGACAGGAATACGACTATGTCGACTTTGCTCATGACGATAGTCAGGAATATATACCTATATATATATATACATTTCGTTCCACATTTACGGGAAAAAGTGCATTAAGATGTCAATATTTTTAATTGGCTTGAAGCGACTTCTCAATACGTGGCTCAGATGTGTGTGGAAAACTGGCAAAGCATTTTTGTGGTGAAAATGAGTAAAACGAAAGAAAGGAAAAGCAGTAGATGTGTGAATGCAGTGTGTGAAGCAAACAAGAAATTTCACTTACCCATTCGACACGACCAATTAACACACAAAATTGTTGAAAAAATTTGGCGTCAAACACGGCGTATGCGTGATGTCAACTGATGTTCAATGTTGCCGCTAAATGAGATTGTCGCTATTATTGTTTCCAATTTTAGTTCTGTTGTTGTTGTTGTCGAGCATAGATCAATAATTCATATGAAATAGCAATAAACCGCAAAGTTTTAAGCTGTTAGCTGCGATTTGCGATGACACAAATAAAGTCATTGCAATTGCACATGCAATTTTTATTTGCAGCGTGGCAAAATTGTTGTTCACATTTCTCTAATTTCACTCTTATTCTCCGGTCGCTCCCCTGATGCTCAATTTCGGCTCATTTGCCATCCAATGGAACGAGCGTTGGGCATTTCATAAGCGCCTCATTTTTCTGGGACCATTCGCTTACTTTGTGCTGTCGTTTGTTTGTTTGTTGTTGTTGTTGTTGTTTGGGAGGCAAAATGGAAATCAAATTAAAACTAACAACAACGTCAAAATTGCCACCTAAATAAAACATGAAGCAGTAAAAAAAAGTCCTGGGGCAAAAAGTAAACAAAAATCACCAAAAAGTGAATGAACGAAAAAGCCAAATGCGACTAGCAGATACCATTTTAATGATTCTAAATGTTCTCAGGCAAATCGTTGAGCGCAAATGGGAAATCGGACATTTTCACATCTAAAATATGTCACACGGACTTTTTTAGTTTTCAGTTTATGAACGTAATTGCTTAATTAAATGTTATGGATTTTGTGCAGTCAAATTACCAGACCCTTACAAAACTTTCACTGCCAATAAGCCACATGATTTACGCGCATAATGGTTATATAAATTGACTTTTACGAAACGACTTTTGACAGTTTTAGCAGGGCAGGTTACACAGCGAGCAAATGAGCAAACGCGACAAAGCAGAAAACAACTGCCGACAATCGCAAATGCTGCGGAACGTTTTCATTTTTCTTCTGAATTCATACACTTACACACACAGATAGACAGGCGCGCACACACACACACACACACGCGAAACAGAGCCGCTGCCTGCGGGACAGGCAAAAAAGTGTAGGGACTCGGCTTTGTTGTCGTTGGTGTACTTAGTTGACAAATGCTCGCAGGATGCGCATTATGAAATTTTTAATCAAATGAAATGACAATAAGATTTTCAATGAAACGAAATGTGGCAAGCATTCAGTATGAGAAGAAGCAGCATTAATGGAATTTTTACAGAAAATTTAAGTACGCAACAAAAGCTGAAATTAAGCTGAAAACTGAACTCGCTAAACATGGATATGAATATACATGAATGTTGTAAAGATTTGCAGGATGATTAAAAATATTTTGAAAATTAAAGCAGAGAATAGAAATACACTGATAAAGTCTAGATTAATATCAGTTTACCCATATCAATTCTAATAGAGAAAATCTCAAAACTACTTGTTTATTTGACGAATACAGTTCGCTTTAATGGCTTTGTTTGGATACATCACAGGATAGTAAAAAGAAAGCAAACGGAATCGACATATAGGTTCGAATACGTTTTCTTGATCATGTGGTACACCTCTTGTATGTTTACAGGGAATCAATACGCGACAGCACAATTTCCAAGTCACTCACAAAAAAACCCCCGGCGGTGAAAGTCAAAGCGAATTAAAACAGCAAAGAAAAATGAAACCCGATGCAGTTTCAATATCGTTGAAGTGACAAACTGGACAAGTCAAAAAGCGAATCCAAGTGAGAACGTTGCGGTCGGGAGTAACCGACTGCTGAATACCCCGACTTCAATGTTATAACAGCAAATAATCTGGATTGGGCTGGGATGTTGCCGAGAATTGTAGAATTGCCCGATTAGATCTTTAAGGGGAGTTTCCCGTAACAGGTCTTCATGAAAAGTACACAAGATATGTGAACTTCCTATATTCATGGGTGGATTACCAGGGGTGTTGACGCGACCCATAAAGTGCAACCCAAGTTGGATAACTCTAGTTTTAAAATTATGTGAGAAAGGTGGCTATATCGATTTCCTGTCCACTGGCCATGGCACCCCAACCACTACATTTTGTCTGACGCGGGCAAAGATTACTCTATATAAAAAGTTCGATCAAAACTTAGCTTTAATGGCGTGAATTAGAGGCATTTATACAGACGATTAAGTTTCACAGAACCAATATACCCGTTCACTTTCGGGATCAGAGTATCAAACGAAAACTAGCACTTAAACATGGACTTCTGATTCGCAAGTGCTAAGTACATAATACGTAATAGTCGTGAAGAAAATAAAAAAAAAATATAATATTCATGAAGCCAACATAATATAAGAGGAACACAAACCCAACTTGCATTCAGGTGGCTTATTATGATCTTTATGGAGGATGGGGAAAATTGCCGTTCGTCAACCCAGAAAAAAAACTAATAAGTTTCAAAAATAGTTTTCAGTCTTTCTTAAATAAATATTAAAAAAAATGTCAAACCCGAGAATCCATTCAAGCCACACACAAACTCATATGAATCACTTGTGCTTTTTTCATCTTGAAATTAAATTCAACACTTTAAGGTTTTTGCCACAAAAAAATGCAAAACAGAAGTTGAATTCTCCTTAAAACTGATTTGGTATTTAACTTAATTTTTGGGACCACAAAAAAATTTATTTTGAATGTTTTTGCTTAGTCGAAAATTTGTTGAGAACTTTAATTTGCTTTGAGCCGCTAAATGGCAGGCAGCGTCTGCAGTTTTCCCAACAATTAGCAAAGATAGCTGACTGATTTAATGAGTGTAACTCGCTGCTTTTTATAAAGCAAATACAGTAGCAAAACCAAACATGTAAAATACAAGCAACTTTCGCTAAATCAGAGAACAATTCGCGAATGTAATTGTTTCTGCCAGAAAGGGGCTAATTGCAGCGGTCTTTTGAGGCACACACGCACAAACAAACTAGCGAACAAACAAACAAACAAGCAACAACCAAAAACAAATTGAAGCCGTCACACGCAGCACGTGGCACGTGGAAAACGCGCGCGAAAATCACTTGGAAAAAACACTTGAAAAAAATACATAAGTTAGTAAGCAGTTAACATACGGGAAAAGCACGCGACGTTGACGCTTCACAGTGACTGCTACTGTTCACTGGTACTGTAACGTTCCACAGTGACTGCTACTGCTACTGCTACTGCTACTGTTACGGCTAATGCCTCCACTGCTATTTAGAGTGACTGCTACTGCCAGACACAACGTTCACGCGCTGAACGCTCGCTTGCGACTGAAGCCGCCGTCTCTGCCTGGACCTGATAATGCCGCTGACGTTGGCGCCGACGTCGCAGCCAACAACAGCAGCAGCAGCAGCCGAAGCCGATGGAAAATCGTTGCGCGTCGTGCAATTTGACTGTGCAGACGACACACACGTTTGACCACTTTTCTCCACTGCCTCTGTGTGGTGAAAACTAGCGTCAAAATATGGACTTGCACTTGGCCACTACACAAAGCATTGGGACAGTTTGCACTTCTTAGCAGTTGCACAAGACCCTGTTATTGCGCCCTCCTTGCTTACTGCCACCCCTCCCCCACCAATCAGTATACTTGTATTTTAACAGAAATCAATTGTACTTTTAGTAGAGATGCAAATTTTGAAAGTATTTAATCGAATTAGAAAGTCTCAGCCTGAACGCTGAAGCTACGAGCAAGTTAATCATTTAGTTTGTCTGTTCCTGTTCCGACTGTTTTTTAAATGAGAAAATAAAATGCATTTTAGCATTGGTCCCTGAGTATTTTCTTATGCAATACCAACAATCGAGTCTTTCCTATATATTATGAGTCATGGGTTGCAAACTCGACTTACTAAATCAGCCAGGCTGCTCAACCAAATTAGTAAGGACCCCTTGCACTACAACTATTCGAATGCACACAAAGAAAAAAACGGTATACGTACTGAAGTCCGCAGAGAGCAGAAACACGAGACGCGGGTGTTATCAAAAACCATAGTCGAATAAAATTAGGAGAAGATAAGAGCTGCAGACAGGCAAACGGCATAGCCCTCTTTACCTCCTACTCGAACAATAAAAGCTAAAAATAACTTTGCCACTGAGTCCGAATCTGATTTCGATTCCGACCCAGAGCAACCTTTATTCAGCGGTTTGTGAAATGTTATGTGTCCTTGCATCCTCAGGCATTTGTATGCCCTAACTTTCGGTATTGAGGCGCTGTGGCTCGGTAAAAACTAAGAATTGATATTAAGCTGATGTCAACTGGTCGCTTAAATTGTACTTGACTGTATCATGACAAATGTCGAAGTTATGCTAAACAGCGAGTTGTTTTTTTTTTTTCTAATTTTTGCACTCAAGTCAATCGAAGTTAAGATTTTTCAAGAATGACACCTTCCTACATTCACAAAATACAGGGTATTCAAGTATCTTTACGTGGCAGACACTTGAATTCTATTTGATTTTTTCCACATTACATTTTTTTCGCCTTTGACAAATGTAAACATTTGGCTTTTTTCTCTTTTTCGACACGCCTCCTCTGCTGGTTCTGAGCTCCGATTAGCTTTATAGAGTCAGTGGCAAGGCGGACTGTTTTTCCCTCTATCTCTTCCTCTTCAAACTATCATCTTCTTTATTTTTATTTTTTATTCGTCTGCTCTTGGCGGGTGGTTGTTTCCACTTTAGATTAGAGTTAATCAGCTTAGCGTGTCACTTTGACTATTAAAAACGACGTGTCGCCAAAGGGTTTTTGGGTCGTTATTGCTGGCAGACCCGCACTCGAACTCCCACAGACCCACACAGATACACACGTGGAATGGCAGACAAGAAAGTAGACGCGCAAAGTGGACATATGTGATACGTAAGCGTTAATTATAGTCCACTCTTAGGGTTGACACATTGTCAGGGTAACGACACAACGACATTGGTATTGTCAAGTTTTGTTTTCCTATGGGAATAGACAACAGCAAAGGAGAGAAATATGAAGCTTAATGGCATCACTTAGCCAAAAGTCCACTGCTTCAGGAGTGCAAGGAGATAATATCCAAAGGTCAAGCGACGAACAAGCGACCAGATGGACCAAAAATAATAATAGTGACAATCAATTAGCTATGGGGCAAGACAATGTTTCAGACATTGAACAAAGCAACGATTGTTTTCTTTACAGCCTCACCAATTAGCCGAGGAAGTACAATTTGAATGTCTTGCTGCTGCCACTGCGAAACACATCGGTAATATATTTAGCCAGTTTTGTGAGCAGTTTACCCATTTAAGGCCAGTCTTGGAGCTGGTTGACGATGCTATCTCTTGCTGAATTTTGAGTGGTCGCTGCAACTGCGCAAGACATCTGTCAAGACTTGTCAGCATCAGCATAGAAAGTGAGCCACAGGCAGCTGCTCCACATGGACTGGCCAAGTAGCCACTCGAAGTTGAAGCAGTTGCTCCACAAAAACGCAGGTGAACATTTTCACCAAACGGCAGTTGACTTTCCATAGCAAAACCAACAGCGATGGTCACAGTCACGCCTGCGTCTTTGGCTCAAGTCGGAATCTCTAACTTTGACTTTGGCAAATGAATGCAACAGCGAACAGGATTTTCAAGTTGTTTGGGAAAGTAACAGTGACGTGCGACTAACAACGTCACCAGCTGTTGCAACAACAACAAGAACAACATCGAAAACAACAGCAACAACAACAACAGCATCATCATTAGCAACAAAAGCATACATTGATTGCCTTTTGGTATTAGTTTCAATTTATTTCACTTTGAGTGTGATGGATGGCAACAGTGACAGCTACAAACGTGGCATGCCACACCAGCAGCGGCAGCAGCAACAACAGCATGGTCATCAATTTACAGACTTTACTATGTGTTCGTTTTTTGTTATTTTCCAATTGGTTTTTTTTTGTTACTACTCCTGACATTTTTATTGCACGCTGTTAATGCCAAAACAATTGTTGCGCCAAATAAATTGCCGGGCATTGGACACCAAATTCAATTGCAGCGGAAAATCTTGAGCTGAATTGCCAAGCAATCACCATGGGCATTGTGCATGTATGTGTGTGTGTGTGCGTGTGTTTGTGTGTGTGTGTTTGTTGTTTGGACTTGAAAAAGCCACAGAATCTAACCTATGAGTGCGGAGCATTTCGCAAGACTCGATTTCAGCCAGCAGCCAGACAATTGCGATAGATTTTCTTGGACATCGTTTGGTCCGTAGCTTTTTTGATTATAAATGACCTATCAAACGGCTATTGCTGCAACCGATGCAACCGATTTCTAATTGACTGATTACCACGCACTGTTGCTCATCATATTTGTGGCACGCAGATTACCTGTTTCCTTTACTGGGTCTCACGCTGAGAAAACAAATCAGCAATTCAACTGCCCTCTCTACAAAATTAGTCTGCATATCTTTTTTCGGAAAACTAAATGTTTTCCTTTATTACCTCAACTAGCTTACAACTTTTGAATAATCGAAAGCTAACTCAAGTTTTCTGTCTCAAAAAGTTTCTCAAAATTTTTACTAAAATCAATATATCCGCATATCTTTTTTGAGCTTCATTTGCATATGGCTCTTCCCCAACACATGCCTAACGAACTTTTGTCGTTTACTCAAGAGCTGAAAAGATATAAATCTCTCTCTTTAATTCGAGCTCCATCAGATCACTGTCAGTCAACTGTCCGCCGAGTCAGACCCATGTAATTAATTAAGTGGCATTAGTCACTGAAAAATTACCAAATGCTACAAATTGATTGAAGATTGAGCGACTATTATGCAATTTCCAGCGTTAGAAGATAATTTAAAGTGTGAAAAGACTTTGGGCCTGCATTTTCAATTTTTTATTTATAAACTAAAGAAAAATTAAAGCCACTTTTACTTGATAATTTACTTGAATAGTGTTTACCTAAAGCATTGAGCTACCTAATTGTTCTTAATTTATAAGTTGTCTGACTAAAATATTCAACCTTTTCGGTTCATTTTGCAGTATCATAAAGGATCTGGAGTCCATACCTGGTCCTGTTAACGGCTAATGTCAAACATTTTGACATTGTCTTCTTACGGGAAAAACACAAGCGATTTGCATTCATGAACTGCCAGAATTCGGGAAAGATGTAATTAAATATTACTCAAATCGAAGCTAATTTATGATAACCTTGGCCTGCATGTTCGAAAAAAAAGGATCAAAGTCCCTCAAACACTCGAAATGCAATAACTTCATGAAAATCAAAACTTTACCGTATTTTTGCCATATTTTTGTCAACCACTTATTTTTAACTAGGGCTACCAACTGCTCAAAGCCCATCCGAATCGTATTTGAAGTGCAAGATTGGTTATATTAAAAGAAAAGGTTCATCAGATGAGGGGACTGCTAAGGCAATAATCCAGAATTTACACACTACAATGGCCCATCTGAGCCAGACTTAAGTTGTGCTCTTGTTTCACACATCAAATGCATTTTTTTACTGACTGCATTTTTTCATCTAGGAATCGCACTGAAATTATTTATGGCTTTCGGTTATTAGATTTGGCAGGGCTTCACGCCAAAAGTTCACAGCATTTCCTGTCAAACCAACTGCTAATTAGACGCAACACCGTCGAATAAAAATACACGAATGGAAACCCATGCAGCATGACCATGAAATACACTATACTAAATCAAAAAAGTTCCAGAGAAACAAATAAAAACAAATGTTTTCGACCATTTATTTACTTATTGGCGTTTTTATCAAATACCTTCAGATGCCTATGGTCGATTACGATTTGGACGAGTAAAGCTATAATATAAATATATATTTTACTTTTACTTTTTTGTTACAACAGTTTGTGTACACAAACCGTACAAATGCCTGCAATGCTCAGAATATGCAGTGCAGTGTTAGGGGTTCGTCACTGCATAAAATTGAATAAATAAGAGTCAAGCGAGGTATATTTATTAAATTTGCACAACATCCGCAGCTGTTGTTAACCATTTCCGTGTCCGCGCCAACTGCGAATGGCAAACACTCAAAACCCACACGCACACACACTCACACACACGCACACACACAACAGCGCACTGGAATGACCAAGTCGGCAACATTTGGGCGTCGAATGTGGCTGGAGAGGAGGGGGGTCGGCGAGCTGCACACTTTTCGATATTGTAAAACCCGAAATATGCAAGCAATAAATTCCGGTGGAAAAGTGGAAGCAACAAAACAAAAACCAATACAGCCGAAAATAAAAATGAAATGTAGGCGTGGCAAAATAAAATCAAATAAAATGCATTCAAGTAATTGGAGGGGGAGTGGTCTCGAGGTGGTGAAGGCGGATGGTTGGGGGCGTGGCCATGCAATGGTCATCCAAAAAGTGCAAACAGCAGCGAAAACCATATCAATAATGATGATGAAGATGTTCAGGCCTACTGAAGGCTGACGAGCTACACGGAGGGAAAGTATAAATGAGAAGGGTCGGTGGCAGGAGGGAGAAGGGGTGTTGTAGTGGACCATGTTCACAATATATGTAACTACAGCAACAACAACAGCAAGCATGGTTGAGTTTAAAGGGGAACGGCTTCAGTTGCTGCTGCTCGTTGTCGTTGTTGTTGTGGTTGTTGTGGTTGCTGTTGTTATTGTGGGCAAATGAATTATTGCCGGTTAAACAACTTTTGGAGCACAACATATTTTAATTAAGTGCCAAAGTTAAGACATGGGAATTGAACAAAAAAGGAAACACAGATGCCCTTAATTGAAAACTGGCAGGATCGAGTATAGATAATAAATTGATGCACACTCAAATCCATGAATTGAAGAACAATGCACTCAAAGCAAGAAAACCCCGTTCGAAAATTCGAATTCATTCATTCATTTCTTTTGGGTGAACAGACAGAGTAAAAAAAATCAATTCAATAAACGATTTCGAATTGAATACAGAAATTAAGAAATGACGCTTTGTGTTTCTCTTAAAAAATGCCAAGAATTGCAAAGAAAGGCAATATTTGAAACCCGCAAGTGTTGCCAGTGCGGCAAAGTATCGGCAAACGGCTGGCGATTATGTAACTAAACCGTTATTTGAACGACTGCTGGGCAGCTCAGCAGTGTGGGCTGTTTATAGCTGTGGCAAGATGAGAAGAAGAAGAAACAAACGACCAAAGCGACCAAAACGAACCAGCGAACTGAACCAATGTCAACTGTGGAAAGCAAGGTATAAATGTGGCAAGATGACACAAATCATCAGCAGGACGAGGGGAAGAGCAGTGCACGGGCTATTCGGAAGCATCGTTTAAGTGTCAAGTGTCACACGCCACAGCCCCTCTTTCTATTTAGTCCCCCGACAGAAAGTATGTCAAGTAAAAGTAGAACTGACAAATGTGAGTGATTGAATGATTGAATGATTGAATGAATGCATATGAATGATCAACTTTATATCCCGTAGGCGAGCCCAAGTACTAGTTTGACTTTAATGTCCATGAATACTTGCAATAACTATTTTTTTAACACTTGAAATCCCACCTCATGCCAATGTCACATTGTTATCCATATGTAGCATCCAAGCTCCAACAGTAGGTTTCATATACTCTACCGTCTCTTAAGTCAAATCGAAATGGATATAGATATCTCGGTGAGTAATACTTTCGTTTTCCAAATTCACAGGACATCGCAAATGTTTACGATGTACCCCGCTCAAGGATGTTTGCGGCATTAATCTTCAAAATTTGTTTTGCGACTGCCAGAAGAAAAAATCTATTACCGCGGCCTCTTTTCCGCTTTGACAAAGTGCGACCCGCTTGACCCAAGGTTAATGCGGGCCCAGTGGTGTCAAAGGTGGGGAGGAAGGGATGTCGTGGTCGCAACGTGGACCGCAGTCAACCGCAAACTTATGGCCCCGCGGCAATTTAACGCTTGCGATTTTTGCTAAGGGATTTGGCCACGTCGGGGGATTCCGATTGAATGCCAAAATGCGAACAAATTTTACAAATGCCACTGCATCTTGCAGGCGACGGAGACGCGACTGCGAAAAGCGCAATCAGAGGAGTGGATGGGGAATAAGGTTTTGAGGGCTTTTTTTGGGGGGAGTGTTTTTGGAGGCCAGGCAACTCGTCACGCTCTGAAGCGTCCGTTTTGCTGTGGAGCTTACAGAATTCACACGCTGCACTTTCCTTTCGTTATAATTTTTTTAGGTTTCGGCTTTTACTTCTGCCATGTGCCGTTCAAGTGCCTTACTCGCGTCTCGGTGCCGGCTCAGGCACGCCTCTTCCCTGAGCGCCTTCAGCAAACCTTTGGCCAAATGCAATTTGCTTTCGTGTGTTTTATTGCAGGCGCCACTAAGCGCCGCATCCCGCACGCAGCGGCTGCAGCAGCTGCCTTTTTGGTTTTGGCTAATTAAATTTTATGCTTGGTAATTTTAGAAAAAGGCCTTCCACGTTCTCTTTTATTATTATTATTATGTTTTTTGTTTGGTCCGCAGTCCGTTTCGGTAGCGGCTGTTACAGAAGCCAGGGGTTTGGGACTTGGGGCTGGCATGGCGTAGAGTGTTTGCTTTGCCTTGGTGCAATTTGCAAAAATCGCACAAGCTGCGCATAAAAGAGGCGACCGGCAAATTGCAGGCAATAAATAAAACATCCACGAAAAATCGCTGCATACTCTCAGGCACAGCAGGGGGTTGGGGCGCGATGGGGGTTTCACTGCAAAAATAGCCGCATTTCTTTGCACCGAAAATTTAAAAGGCCAAGCAACAGCAACAACACTGAACTAAACAAAACTTAATTAGCCGTACACAAACTATTTAGCTTCTACTAGGAGCCAAACTCGTTGCCACAAAAAAGCCTAATATTTTCCTACGGGCCAAGATTCGAACTAAGACCTCAGCAACTGAGACACTCGCTTGAATAGTGAATCAATATGCAATCATGGCTGAAGTTCATCGATACTATTTGTCTCAGTGTAGAGCGGCAGCTGCAGCAATTAGAGTGCATTAACTTTAATTGAAAAGTCAAATAAAAAGACTAAAAATCGAAACAAAAAAAGGATAAATATGCCACACTAAAAAACCAAGTAAGAAAAGTATTAGAGTCGTCGCCTCGCCCCATGGCGCCCAAATGCATGCAACATTAGTCAGTGGCAGCTACTGATCCTTTAGTCTGGGCCAAAAAAAAAAGAGGAAAACCACACCGAACCCCACGAATCATAACAATACATAATAAATATCAGTTGATGCGACAAGCCAACAATGAAATCGATTTTCGAGCGACAGCGAAATGCAGGAAAAGCTTCGAACAACGTAAAAAACCGTTTGTGAATTGCAAGGGAATCCACCAAGCGCCCTTCTTGTCGACTGCAAAATGCTCTACAAAAGTGTTTAGTTAAGATTGCAATTGCTTATCACTCGAATCAAGTGCGCTTATGATTGCCAATTAATCTAAACATAGTCTTAATAAGAACCTCATATGAATTATGGGCCTTGATGATCTTTCAAAAGCATTTCTACAAAGAGTTTTTTAATGATACAGTACAAAACTCTCTGCGTGTAAACTTAAGATATCTGTGGCATAATATTGGATACACAAATTATACATCTTGACATTATTTTATTTAAATATATATAAATAAGTACAGCTGCTTTTATTTACAATACGATTACAAGTCACTTGTGACCACGTTAACAACATGAAATTAAAGTCAATAATACCTGTATTCTAAGCACAGTATTTGAAAATACCAAAAAGTAATAAGTAATTCGTAATTTAATGTTTGTTATTTTTGAAGCTTTCAGATCACTGCAGGGCATCAGAATGTTTGTGTAAAAACGCCACACACGTTTTCCCATCGTCTCTTTTTCAGTGGCGTAAAGATTTTTCGATTATGAAGAAAAATGCACAGCTGTCGGACGGACGGACATTTATCACTTGGCGCAGTGGGTGGCAGCAACAGAGGCAACCCAGACAACTCAGGCAACTGGGCCAACAAAAACAACTGAAGCATCAAAGTTGTGAATCCCAAGGAGCTAACGGCTGCATTGCAGCAACCTGCTTCCTGGAAAAAATACATGGTGCCTGTCAACCAGCAATTAAAATGAATTTTTGGAGTTGATTAAAATGTTGATCGCTTAATTTGATCAAATTATGTGTGTACATGCAGCTCGTTGACGACAACAACAACATTCATAACGCAGCAAATTAACTTTGCACCCGAAAAATAAAGTCGGGCGAGGCTCATATATGTGAATGGGTTTTATCTTAACATTGTAGGCTATCAAACTTAATTGTCGAGGGAATTCCAAAAAACAAAAATGGCCACTGTGTAAAAAACGAGCGAACGGCAACAATAAGAGCAAAAGACGAACACAGCCACTCGGTGCGGAAGAGAGAAAGAGTAAAATACAACGACTGGGAAAGAGGCAGCAAACATTTAATAAAACTTGAGCTGGAAGGCAACAAGTTATGCCACGAAGAGGTGTTCAAAGTCAAGCACGAAAATTTGGCAAAAGCAACAAAAACTAGGTGTGTGTCTGTGTCTGAGACAGGAATCGGATATTAAGGCACAAAGCAAAGTGGCAAAAAAAACAAATGATTTTCTGACAGCAGTCGGGAGACTCTGCAATCTCTGCTTCTTATGATTTGTGTATATAACCACGCATAACTAAGCAGCGAACAATTTTTTCAATTTCTTTCAAGTATTACAGACTTCTGCATTACTTAACACGTGTGTGTGAGTGTGAGTGTGTGTGTGTGGGGGTGTGTGTGTGTGGCGATAAGGCACTTGAGCACCTGCTGTCGATCTTTTTTACTGCGGGTCCCTTATGATACTTGGCCCAGTGTAATTAAAACTGCAAACTTGGCCTGGCCAACTAATAACCGGACTATTCCAATTATGAAATGCCAGCAGAGTAGTCGGATTCACTCTGCGATGCAAAGTTTTCAGCAAAGCAAAAAAGCAATTATTTCGAGCTTGGAGATGCTCACGTGGCCATTTTAATGCTCAAGTTTTCGTCAACTGAAGAATATCTAAACGAGCCAGATCAAATAAAGATATTTTAAATACAACACAAACAATTTCAAAATCAATTACATTGATTTTTAGCTCAACACGGTCTGGCAGCAAAAGCATTGTTTAAAAGGATATTGGATAACTGATTGGGTTCCGATTTACTCTGTTGCTTTAACATACCCAGCAGGGTTCCAGTAAATAGTCCATTTCGAAATGGCAATTATCACGCTGCAGTTCGAAGCAAAAATACAAAGTGTATTTAATGCAGATTAAAGCATACAACACAGTTTGCAGCAAGAGACAATAAAAATAAAACTCGATTTTCAATATCCAAAGAGCAAAAAATAAATTCATCTCAAATGCAAAAATAAAGAAACAAAAACACGAGGCTGGGCGCATGTTGTGTGTGTTTGCTTTTATATCCCATAACAATTTTGATATAGCGAGCCACATTGAAATATACTCACACTGAATAAAATACGAACTGAGAATTTTCCCTGTTGGGTTACGTTTTCCTAGTCGTTGGATTGACAAGGCTGCCGTTTAAATGATGGGGTCATTGAAGTCGGCTAAGCCACTAGATATTTGCTCATACAAAATCTGGCCCACTTTTTGGGGATTGTGAAATTTCTATCTAATATTCGCCAATACTGAAGCCTTCCCGATGGGCAATGTGAAAGATGTTTGTTGTCTCTTAGGTATTGGCTGTAACATTGCATATTTTAGCTAGCAAGCCTCACAAGCTAAAAAAGTTGATCAGCTTTTGGAATTTGAGTGTCTGCATTATGCATAATGCATTTCGCATGCATATGCCTGTCAAATAGGCAAGCAGGCCGAGAATCTGTGCCAGTGTCAGGACCTTCCGCATACACAAGCACTTATTCGCAAACACACACACGCACACACACACACACGCCCACACACTCAACGCTAATGGTTCACTCTAGCCTGGTGGTAGACGATAGCCGGCTGTCAGTTTATTTAATTGAAATGTTCCTGGCAACCTATAAATTACAAACACATGCAGCGTGCATATGTGCACAGACCAACACACACCAACACACACCAACACACACCAACACACACACACACAAACTTGCTTGCATACATTGGCAGCTGAAATTTTATGCATGCCAACCCGCAAAACAAACAAAAACAAAAACCAAAACCAAACTAAAAAGCATGCTTAAGCTACTATGGCACATACCCTGTATTCAATTGATTCCACTATTCAGCATGGTAAGCTTTTCATCGGTTAAATTCCATTCTTAAACAATTTATAAGCCACGAATCCTCTAAAAAACAAATTGTGAAAAATAAACTTTTTACATTACAAAATTTTGCATTAAGCAAATGAACCATAATTTAAGCAATATGAATGCAAATAAGCAAATATATTGGATTTTATGTTGTTGATGTTTCTCTTTGTGTAAATATGATTTAATTTTTATGTCATATAAGGGATAAATATTAACCATTTTGAAAACGTTTTTAGTGTGTAGAAAAATAGACCCGTTCAGAACTGGGCAGACTTATATACAAATGTGCACTCACTTAGCTAGCTCTTAAAGCCAATCCATCAGATATCCATCCAAACAGCCAGCTAGACGGCCAATTGCACTTCGCAAGTGACAAGTGGCAAGTGAAGCAATAGCCTCGCTTTTCAATAGTATTAGCAGCAGCAGCAGCAGCAGCAGCAGCAGTAGCAGCAGCATCAATCAGAGTTACCTAAAGGGACAAAAATACCACCGCCAAAATGAGGTCAATTCCATATATTTTGGGATATAAAGAGGGACTGGATGCATTCGCAAACACCTCAGAAGATGTAAGAAGATATTGGTTCCCTTTGCTGGACGGCAAACTAGCTGTGAGATGATTATTAAAATAGAAACATCAATTTGTTCTTGAATTTTATTTCTTGTACTCAAAATAAGAATAAAACAATTTTAAATGCTGCACTTCAGCTCTATTTCGAATTTATTGCAAAATTGCACTTTTAAAGCTCTGCACACTCAAAGGTAAGCATGTGTGAAGTGGTCTTACAGAATGGTATTATTGATAGTAATAAGATCGAAAGGAAAATAGGACGATAACTTGGATGCTTCCTAATCAATATTGTTGAAATGTGTCCAGTTTATTAATAATATGTTAATGTAAGCTTTAAATCAATGAGATGCTAAGCCCCTGTCCTCAAAAAGTTGTTATTTTATTGCTATCTGAAATCGATACTTATCGATATACGCAAATCGCTAGTATCGATAAATTGAAATCAACTTGATTTGCGCGGGGTATACGAAAACCCATATTCCAATTTGAAAGTCTCTAGCTCCTATAGTCTCTGACATTAGCCTATTCATACAGACGGGCAGACAGACGGACACGGCTAGATCGACTCGACTAATCATGAATTTTGTATACTTTGTGGGGTCGAAGATGCTTTACTTACATTTGCACTAAACCTTTATACCCGTTTATAAAAAAGTGAACTTCTGAAAAGATGAATTACAATTTTTAGACTCTCCATAAGATAAATTACTGAATCTACATCTACATCTTCTTACAGAAAATCTAAATAAATAAATAGTTAAGGGAGTATCCATCCTAGAAATAGTTTTTCCATAATCGGAGCATAAAGCATATATTATTAAGTAGCAAAACACAAAGGAATCAGAAGCGCTTCCATCAACAAGTCAACAAACACCAATTACGAAACGGAATGTGCAGAATCTTAAATTGCGACAGCGACAGCAACAGCACCAAAAACCACACCGACACTTGCAGGCAATGTTTAAGTGTAGGATCGAGTTTTGAAAGGTGTGAGACATTTAAGGACTCAGGAGGAAACTCTAATGGCACAAATCGATACGTCCAATGGATCGTTTACCTGCTGGATAACAGCCAAGCCATGGCCGAAGCAGGTGTAATGGCTTCTTAAGCACACGCACACCTTTGCACACACCTGCGCACACCTGCTCACGCACACACTCAAAAAACAGAGGCACAATTTGCATTCGGCTTAGTTACAGTTATTTAATGTCCATGCACACACGCACACAGACACACACACACACACACACACACCTAGTTGAGTACATGTGGTTGTGCTTGGCCAAGCAAATGAAACATTGAAGGACGAGCAGACGAACGAGTCCTGGTCATTGCCTACTATTCCAAGCTCCTAACCACTCCAGCTGGTATACACTAAATATGCTTTCGTGAGAGAGCTGCTCGGGCGCGCCAATATGGAGCCGGTGACAAAGGTGCAAGGGGGGCGATGCCAACAGTGTGTACTCCCAAAATAGTTGTCGTAAAGTGTAAAGTCAACATTTTGTGCTGCAATTAAGGCCAAATTGCAAAAGCAAATAAATTTGCCAAGTAAATCGGTTGAAAGTCACACAACTGCCAGCTGGGAAATGCTTGACAATCGAATACAGAGTCTCTTTCTTCCTCTCTTTCTCTTATTTATTTGTTTGTTTCTTCCTGCAGACTGATAAATCGGTTAAGGCCTTCAAAATGTACAATTTAAGTAAATCTGTGAAGAATGTCCTTAAGGAGGAGCCTGTTGCATTGCTTTACCTATTTCTATACAAAGTTTGAACATATCTCTGCATTCGACATTAAGCTCGAAATGAGACACGAACTTCTGCCAAAATTTGTTATTAATTCTAAAATAACCAGTTTAGCTTAATGTCTGCGAAAATATGAATACACTTTGTACTTAGTTATGGAATTTCAAGTTCAGATTTTCGACTTTGTGCGCGATTTGGCCAAGTGATAAAAGATGGCCCGCTAGCGCTAGTGTTGGTCTTGTCCACGTCTACACGCTGAGATGTAAATTTGCCTTAAAACTGTAAACAGACTGTGACGGTAACTGTAACTGTAACTGTAACTGTGATAGAAAAAACGACTCTCTCAGGCACGCCGACGATTAATCACCCTTGTAGACCGGATCTGCTGAGATTCCAGTTATAGTCCGAAGCTCAAAATAACATTATGCATAATACTAAAAGTGAAAACAGGGGTTTGTACGTCTCGAGCCAATTTTATCGAATTGAATCTTTTGCAATTTTGAAGTTATTCATCTCGGTCCCATAGCTTAAGACTCATCAAACACACATTTTGAGAGTTTGGACTGGATATCTTCATACGAAATAATTTACTTTTAAGCGGGAACAAAATAAATTAACTTGAAGGACGGATAAGCATTTAAAGTTTAATAGAGATTAAGCCTTGAAGCTGATCGCGTTTCGCTTACATAAGTAAGAAATTATCGAACGGACGGACAGGAGTATATTGAGTCGGCAGTTTATGCTGATCAAGAACTAATATACTTTGCCTGGGGAAGACGTGACGACAAAACTATAATACCCTTTTCATGGATAAAGATCGGACACAAATTCAAGCTGACAGACCATGGACAGCACACAAAAGCCTTCAAGCCATGCTGTCAAAGAGAGAGAGGGAAAGTGAGCGACCGCTCGGTGGACGAAGCTCGCTGGGCAAGGATGCAAGGTTCGAGGGGTTCATGGTGTTAAGGCAACACACAAGTTGGCCATGTCAGTTGACGTCATTTTGGGCTGGCGCACTCTTGGTTACCGCAAGTTTTCTCCGTATCGTGTGTTTTGATTGCGGTTGGCATTGCCGCCGTATTTGTGAATTTCCAACCAAATTTCGTTAGCAAATCTGATTGTGATTCTGATTCCTGTTCGGTTACAGCTTGCGCTCCAATTTAATTGTGGAATTGCATCTGGCATTTATTTTATACCATTTGCGGTTAGCTCGGTATCAGTGGTGCTTTTTATTTATATTTCACTCGATTTTGGTGACTTTAAAGATTTATGTTTGCTGGCGCTGCATGTGCGGGATATCAATTCAAATTGTTTATGGCATCACATGGCGTATGCGCAATTTGTTATAATAAACATGTTGCTCGGCAGTTTGAACATTTCACAGCCTTTCCCTCCGCTCGTCCTGTCAACTTGTCAAACAATTTATTACGCCTGCCCGCCATTGTCGTCCCTTCCAACCGCACCGAACCCAAGGCAACCCATCACATCATGATTTATAGCTGGTCGCCTGGTTTAAGTTGTCGCCTCCGGTTGCCATTTCTTTTCTTTACTTGCTTTGTTTTTTTTTTTCTCAAAAATTAAATTTTCTCGCATTGTTTGTTGATGCCACATACAAATTTCTAGCTGGGTTTTCTTTTTCTTTTACAAACATAATTGATGACGGAGCAGTATATGAATTTCACACTCATACTCAAGTGTGTGTGTGTAATATATACAGTGTATGCTGCTTGATGTATGTATCCTACTTGTATGAATCAATTACACTTACATCCTAAACCTCTCAGGCTACTCCATACGATGAAAACTGATTTTTGTCGAAGTACTTCGATATTAAGCCATCTACAATTATGCCTATCTTTCCTAGCAATTTTTCTAGATAGTGTACACTCATTATCATCATATTTATGTACACACACAGACCGGTATGTATGCATAGTTTTATTGCCTACTGCCTTCTAAATGTGAATCAAATTTGCCTTGTAAATTGTTTTTAAAATTCCGATTTGTCAGTTAATTAAATCAATAACAGCCACATCAGCTGTAATGAACCCTAATCATTGCCACCTGTATAATTGAGCTTGGAGTTCAAGTAAATTGAACCCCCCCTTACCTACCTAATTGACAATCAGATCGGCAATGGTCACGGACCAGGAGATGCTCGGTTGAGTGGCCAGAGAATCGAGTTAACCATTAAAGCAGTCCCCAGTTGACAGTTGGCCGAGCTGAAGCCGAGGCTGCAACTGAGGCTCATCTATCTGGCAATGGGAAACCTTTTTGCACCCGCGCTTTGGTATCTATTACAATCAAATTGCAAATTAAATCAGAGAAACGGAATTAAGCACTTGAGAAGGAAACGCAGAAAGTCCAGCGCACCACGAGTGACAAGCGAATTCCAGAAAAGCCAAGCCACGGCTAAAGCAAAGCTGAAACTGAACTGAAAAGGGAATGGCAAAAAAAAAAAGCAGCAAAATCAGATTTGGCTACGATGCTGTGTAACCGCAACGTGGAAGCTCTGGAAATAAGATGAAAATCGCTTAAATGCGTTAGTTAAACAAGTCAAGTTATAAGTTCATTTTCCGGCAACCGCACACATCCGGCGAAGGTAAACGCAAATACCACAAAACCCCCCTCTGACACACACAAACAGCTCCTCGCCGACCCTCCCCAAACCGCCAAATATCCTTTCACTCTGCCCCACGCTACACCACACGGCAGCTGTCGCCAGCAGGCTAGCGAAGCGTGTGATTCCATAAAATCGTGGCCAGCGTGGAGCTGGTAAGGATAAAGCTGAAAATAAAGGTAAACGTGAAGGAAAAGGAAGGGACTGTGTGCGTCCAGGGAATCATTGTCGCTGCAAGCGAATACGAGCAGCATACAGAACATGGCACTAGCAGTAGCTCCAGCAACTGGCCAGCAACCAACTAACCATGCAGCAAAGTCAAAACTGCCCCCACAACAGCCCGCGCCTTGAAGCAGCAGCAACACTGAACCAAACTTAAAGCGACCGAAAGCAAGTGAACGCGATCCAGTCGCGATTGACCGGACTGCCAGATACGCTGTACCTGCGCAGACATAAACAAGCAGACTCAGTGATTTACAAAATGGAGTGCGCTTCTTAAAATTGTTTTTAAATGTCTCTTTGGCATTTAATGTTGGCACTCCAACTATAATATTCATAACCTATGTGTTCTATAAGACGTTCAGCTTCTTCTCTTTGCCTGCACGATTTAGTAATATTATTTTTGCAATATATACCCTATATAGAAAAAAAAGAAGAGAAAAAAACAAAACCAGAAAATGTGGGGGAAAGAAGTTAACGCTCCCAGTCGTACGTTTTGTGAGGGTCTCCAGCTTCGCCTGCGCTCGAGTGCTCCGCCACTCAACTGGACTAAACTGACGACAGAGCGGCTGGGAACTGAGCATTGGGAACTGCCAACTGGGAAACTGGGCAACTGGGCACAGGGAACTTAGGCAGCCGTCCGCTGGTTTCTGGCAACTGGCGATTGACGATTGGGAGCTGCTGGCTGAAAGATGAAAACTGGTAATTGTCAACTAGCTGCAACAGCCTCAGCAAAAGCATTGGCCAATGGAAATCGCTCACCTCATCACAAATAAAAAAAAGAAAATGCAATTCCCCAAACAGCAACTAAAATTCTTTGAGGTCGACACTGTAAAGCGAGAATTTTCAGGGGGCAAGCAAACGCTGCAGCAGGTGAGAGCATCGAGTATTGAGCAGTTGCAGATGCAACTACAACTGCAGCTTATGGGGAGAAGCAACCTTATCTAATGCCGCATATTTGTGTCAAAGTTGTTAAAGTGTCAAAACGACCACAGAAATGGGAGGCAAAGGGTTAGGCCAAGGCAGTTTGTAAAGTGAACGGAAACGTTTAATTAGCGTAAGTAAGTGACACAGAACTGTCAGCCATTCATTGGGTGGCAACAACGGCAACCCTTAACCACCAATGCGCCCAATCAGCCCAACCGCCACACCGAACCCCAGTCCGACGTATTCACCCAAACCCGTATATGTCTGTGGCTGTATTGGGTGTGTTGGGCAACCAACTTCAATCACAAACACTTTGGTTAGGACTCGAAGGGGGCGTTAAACGTTTTAGTGCAATTGTTGAACGGATATGGGATGCGTCTACCAAGTTATCGACATGTACAATGCGGCTTGGGGGACCCTAAAAATTCGAATCGGAACGTTTTCGAGGAATTTTGCTTCAAATCGTCCTTCAGCCGTGTATGTCCGTGATACATTAATGATAAATCAAATCCTTCTTTTTTTAATTTCACGAAAATTTCCAACTTTTTCCGGATTGGGATATTATATAATAGCATATTCAGTAGTGATTAATTTTAGTTTTTTTAAGGATTGGGAACATTATTAGTTTAAACCTCATTTCGATATTCAATGAGTAAGAAATAATGCGACTTTGAAAGTAAGGGACAGTTTTAGCAAATGTTTTTATGACACACATTTTGCATGTATTCTTGAATATCTTTGGCATTCAAATTGATTTTATTCTGAATTAAGATTGTGCGATTTTCAATCAGTTTGCTGTCCAATGAAATAATGTACAAAAAATAACGCGCTGAATTTGAAGTGAAGCCAACGCTCAGAGTGCATCTTAAGTTGAAGCCTACAAGTTAAAGCTGAATTTGACGTTAAATTGGAAACTCATGCCAGTTTTTTCATCCCTTATGTATATATAAAGTATACGTAAGCGTTATTTAAAGCGTAATAAATGATGCCATGCTGTCGGGCAGTGACTGTGTTTCTAACTGCAGCTGACTGTGTGTGTGTGTGTTCGTGTGAGCCTTGTTGGCACCCTTCTGGCATGCATCCAATATATGCAGGCAGTGCTCGCCATTTGCCATTAATATGGCGCACAGTTAGACATTTTGGCCATTGGTCTTCTCCAGTTACACCCTATCCTATTCCCTTGCCCACCCTGCACGGTACTTGCACCACCCGTGCTCTTAACATTTTCTAAATGCAACTAGTAAAGTTGCAGGAATCTCATTTCTTTGTGCCCATAACTGTGACCGTCCATGTCGATTTAGAGATTTAACGGCCACAAACTGAATGACCAATTTTGGGGCCAAAGGCATGGGGATGCCGATTCTGATGCTGGTGTTCAGTCCTCTCCTGTCGCTGGATGCATTTAAATTAAACTTGAATTTCGACTGCTTAAATACGAAGTCTGCAAGCTAACCAACTGCTCAACTAGCTCAAATCAAAACAAACTCCACACAGATGGCCACCAGTCCTCAGATCTCCCCCTGATGTATTGTCCACTTTATGTCTGTGTGTGTGTGAGTATAAGCGTGAATGCGAGTGTGTGTGTGGTGTGTGTGTGGTGTGTGTGTGTTGACATGACACCAAAGCGACTACACTTTATAGTTTTTGAGTAAGCACACAACAATATGAGCGAGCAAGTGCATAAATGAATGACTCGACACTCCACTGGTTGTCAAGACGGACAGACAGACGGGCAGATGGGCAGACGGGCAGATGGGCAGACGGGCAGACAGACAATGGGGGGAAAAGAGCGCAGTTCAGTTGCTTAGTGCCGCATGCATGTACGTATTCACATATTTATACTTCTACTGTATACGTATGGCACGTGTCCTGTGACTCCCAAAGACAAAGAGCAATAAGATGACTTCAAGAGCTGATGCTCTGCATATAACAGAGGATTATAAATAACTAATGCGGTTTGTAACGCTTACCATTCACGGAATAGACACCGTTAAGTGACTAACTGAATAGTAGTAGGCCACTTTGGTTCTAAATTTCAATTCACAATTAACCTGAATGATTAACTTAAAAGTTGTTGGGAGACATTATTTTGTACCGTTTGTTATATTTCCATTCCAAGTTATGCAAGTAAATTTCGCATTATAAATAGCAATAATTGAGAAATTACAATACAAAAAAGCATAATTTAAGAAATGATTTAAATTTTGTTACTTCTGATTTATAAATTTCTCAAACGTTTTTGATTTATGTCGTGAAAAGATAATCTTTACATACATTTTTTTTACTTTTCCGAAAAATAGCTAAATATTCTTTGTTTAAATTTCTTTGTGCGAATAATGTGTTTAAAAAAATTATAATCTGTTGCATATTATTCTTTAGCAATCTCAATTTGATTTACCCTTTTTTAATATTAAAACCATCAACAATGGATATTTAGAGCATTTTTGCTTCGCATTTTCGTCTCTTGGGCTATTTCTGGTCGTTGTGTTGTTATTGTTGTTGTTGTTGTTACAACATCGCTCCTTGGCTTTTGCAGTCTGTTTTAGTGCACGCCTGATACCCATACACCTCATAGACATCATCATACTTATACCTAACTACATATGCGATGTCTTTTACGGGTTCTACGTGCGTTTTGAACGGTACCGTCAACAAGGGCGGCACCCGAGCGGGGGTACCAACAACGTAGGTCATTTTCACATGTTTACAGTAACTGAATTTGATGGGATTTGCAAGATGCTTGTTTCGTGATGGCACTTTGATTTTAAAGATTTACTTGGATTAGAGTTTTATTTAAAAATTTCTTGCTTAATTATGTAAGGAACTCGTGCTGGCTAAACTCTGATTTAAATATCAGCTGTGAGTATCCTTTGAAACTTTTATTTCAATTCAGCGTCTGTATGAGTTGAGAAAGACCCCTTATGAGGACTGTGCCACTGTTCGGTAACCAACCAACTACACAAATATAATTTAATATGAAAACTCACTAACAACATTTCATTTAAAAAAATATTATTCTTGACGTGATTTCAACCATGAGAGAGAACTCGTCGAATGGCACAGAAGCCGTGAGTGTGAAAGAGAGAGAGAGAGAGAGAGAGAAAGTGAGACGGAACGAGCGACAGTTGTACGCATACTTCAATTAGCACATCATTTACTTTGGTCTCATCAAAGTTCATCAGAGCGCTAATTGAAGCGCTTTTAGTTTAAGCCATAAAAGCCAGGGCGAGTGTGCTTGGTTTTTAGTGTGGTGACTGAAGACATAGATAGATGTGTCTGTGTGTGTTTGTGTGCGTGTGCGTGTGCGTGTGTGCGTGCTTGCTTCAAAGTGTTGAGGTCAGCTCTTTGCACCTTTGTGCACTTATTTAGCGGAGTAGTGCTTGCCCCTGGCTGCACAGTGGCTTCTGCCATTAACCACATATTCCCAAATGACAAGCCACACTATAGTTTTCCCTCTCCTCCTTGCTTTCTCCGCTTTCTACCTTTTCTTATTTTACGTTCAGTCAATTATTTTGTAGTTTTTGCGGTTCCTTTTGGCTAATTAAAACCAAAACAAATGCAATTGTCACCGCTGGCAAAAATAGAAAAAGCTGTCAACGCTGCAACAATGTTGGTGGGGGTATTTATGTCAGTGTCTGTGTGGGCGGCTTTAGATGTGTAGGGGGGAGTGCGTCGTTGCTTAGCCATCGCAACAACCGCAAACAACAAGCAGGACAATGCAAATGAAGTGGGCAGGTGAGTGGGCGCAGGACGACGAAAAAAGTCAAAACTGGTAACGAGAAATGCACAGAGACAATGAATGTCACTGGAGAGCAGCCAGCCCCTGTCTCCCCAGCCTTTGAGGTCCCCTCGCAATCACTCGCTGCTGCTTTGTGTGCACCCGTTTGCTTTGTTGTTTTATTTGCTTTGAAACATATTCCCTCTGCGAGCTGTGGTATTTATTTGTTGTTCTCTCTTGAATATGTTGCTGTTGTTGTTGTTGTTGTTATTATTATTGTCAGTGTTGTTGTTGTGGTTTCATTTATATCACTGTCGGACAAGAGAATAGATTGCTATAATTGCTGGGTGGACCGACCAGTTGCAAAGACTTTTGCAGTGATGCTCCTTGTAATGAGCTAAAGGGCTTCCAATAAAATTTAATTAATTTAAAAAACACTTATTTGAAAAATACATGGTCTGTTTACAAAACTTGTTTCGAAATCTGTGGCAAAAGCTCTTAACTAAAGCCAGATAAACCGCAACCCTAAATTTAAGCGTAAAAATTACTGAATTATTTTTTGTTCAAATTTCATCGAATTCTTTAAAATACATTCTTCATATACCTTCGAAAACTATTCCCAATTCCCCTTAGGAGCTTCAATTTGCCTAATAAATCTTTTAAAAAATTTACAAAAGTCAAATTTATTTTAATAAATTTGCTAAAAGCAAAATATAAATTGAGCCCCTTTCAATTTGATTTATTTTCTTAATTATTGGATTGATTTGTTTAATGTTTTAATTGATTATCTTTGCCAGATAAAAGTTAGCCGATCCAATCTTTTATTTGAATCAAGCGGAACTTTTGCCACTCAGACTTTATCGATAATATTATAATGAAATCGCCAAATGCGAAGAATATGAATTAATATAAAATTGTGTGTAGTTCAATCAGTATGCCGATATTATTTATATTTAATAGTCCAGCTGCTTGCAAACTAACTGAACTGCCCCAGATAATTCAGAGAGGCGCAAGCCAAGGCAAGGCAGGCATTGAGGTGATATATGAAACAAACAGTTGATGTCAGCTTTTGTTGAACTGCAAATATATTGTTTGAATACAAGTGTTGTCTGCTCGTCGCATGTCCATGCCAAGCCCGTGTCAAGCCATGATATTACTGCCACCCTCATCATCTGGCTTCCGGTTTGTGGCAACTGGGCACAATGGTATTGTATGCGGGTGCATGGCAAACTAATGCCATAGTCACGCCGCATGACGTTGACAACAGTAATGTTTATGTTGCTGATGATGATGATGATGATGATCGGCTTTGGTGGTGATGTTGGTGGTGGTGGTGTTGGTGGTGGTGGTGTTGGTGGTGGTGGTGGTTGTGGATGTAGAGGATCAAAGCAACACCTCTGCATTGAGCGACTGCCGCACATGGTGTTTGTATTATGAGTAACATTTGCCATCCGCCATTGTTGGCAACTTGAATGTGGATGCAACAGTCGCTGCTTTGCCATATGCATTTCTTTGTCCACACTTTGTCTCTCCCTCTCTCTCTCTCTCTCTCTGACTATTCCTTTCTGGCACTTGCTGCACTATTGCTACACTTCTGTTGCCACAAATGAGCAGCAAAACTGAGAATCGAATGCCGACCGCATATTGCCTGCCATGTTGAAACACACACAACAAAGAACAGCAGCGAACTGCAAAAGGCGAAAGGCAAATGCCGTTGCCAGCATTGAGGCATTGATATGCCAGGTATATGCAAACAAATGTACATGCACATATATGTACAGGGCATGGGGGAGGGGGTTGGGGGAAGCGCAGGGACCGGCTTATGTGTATGTGTATGTGTGTGTGTGTGTGTGTGTGTGTGTGTATGCATATGTATATATAGGGCCAAAAGACTTCAATTACGGCAATGAGAACGCTGGATAACTGTATGTTGCATCACCACCCGACTCGTTACTGTCGCAATGGTGGCTAATGGCAACAAATTTTCAATGTGCGCCATCTGTCTTCGTCTCTTACTCTTTCCCCCCACCCCCCACCACTCCCCCGCTCACTCTCTCTCTCTCTCTCTCTGTGTGTGTGTGTGTGTGTGTTTGCAAATTTTTATTTCCCTGCAAAGCTGACATCGCCTTTTGTGTATGACAAATGGCAAAAAGGCTCGCTGGGTCGGCAATCTGCCGCTCTGTCTCTGTCTCTGTCCCTTATAGCCCTCTCTCTCTCTCACTCGCTCTCTTTCTCGCTCTCTCTCTCTCTCCCGCGCTGTCGTCTGTCGCTGCCTTTGTGTCATTGGGTCGGCAGTTGCATGCGCTGCAAATGTAATAAGTAATGCATGCATAATAAAATAGATATGCCTTTGTATGTGTGTGTGCATGTGTGTGTGTGTGTGTGTGTGTGTGTGTGTGCATGTGTGTGTGTGGGTGTGTGGTGTGACATACTTTTAGGCGTTGCATAGCAAATTGTGAACTTAGAACAGTTATAAATCATATTGTCCGAGAATGTGTGTGTCTGTGTGTATCTGTGTCTGTGTCTGGGCAGAGTGCGTACATGTGGAAAACGCACTTGTTTAATAAGACAGAAAGAAAGGAGGATATATATATATATGTATATGAACAGGTTGCCGATATAGCACGGCCTTATCCAACTCGAAAATTGTACTTTAACAACTTATTAACCAGATTTTCTCACTCTCCTGTTGCGTTTCTTTTTTATGCGGCAGGATCGCAGAAAGCTGAGTTGGCTGTCCTCCTCGAACATGTCAGCGACCTCTGTTGACGAAATGCCGCTGTGCCCTTTGATCCCGTAGACTGTCACCCAGTCCCAGTCTACCCACTGGCATACCATCTTTGAGACAACCTTGCAGATTTTCAATTCCTGGCCAGCTGCTTGACTGTGTGAAGAAATGTCTTTATGGGCGAACCTTCTTCCAAGACTGAGGGAAACGCACCTTTCTCCTTCGTATATTTCCACACTTCATACACAAATGCGTGGATTTATTTAGCAGCAACCTGGGCGTATGTGTCACTTGTGAGAAGCTGGGCGCAGCGAGTCGGGCAGCAATGTAAGCTTCAAAAGAGGCTCCAACACCATCATGTCCTGCGCATAATTATGAAATAAATATAATTTCCATAGAGAGCCCATAATGATGACAACGTTGAGGCACAACCCGCTGCCAGGGGGCCGGGGCGGGTGTTGGAGATGGAAGTGGAGGTGGAGATGGAGCTGGTTTTAGGCACCACAAAATTTTGTAATAATAAAGTTTCACTACAGCAAATTGCAAATGTGTGTCTCGCCTCGCCTCAACACACTCACGCCTCTGCTACGTAATGTGACGACTACCATATAATTCATTATTAAAAAGGCTTAATGACAAAACTTTTAACATTGTAAGTAAAATAAAAACTGCAAAAAAATTCTCCTGAACTGGGGCACACTTTGAGGCAGCACCAGGCCTGAGGCAGGCCGCATAAAGAGCACTTTACTTTACACTTTTCAATTTTTACGACTGCAGTTTATTATTATGCCGTGTTTGATGCGTGAGCTACACAATAGACTACTTGGAACACTTACACTTTCTTTCCAATTTTACAGGTCAATCAACTTACAAATAGCATTCCACTAAATAACAGTGGCTTACAAAATCTGCTAAGAATTTTGATAACTAAATATATTCATGAAGCTTGAATGCGTAAAAATATATTTATAATTTCAATTTTAATACCAGTCTGCTGGAATCTATAAACTTAACCAACTAAAGAGACATTAATTTAAATTTAGGTCGGTTAAATAACCAACCTAAAATAATGCCAGCAAATCGGACCTGTTCAGTTTTCCTAATGCATTCCGAACACAACTTTGCTTCTCAAGCTGAATTCGCTAGGAAATTTGCCTCAAAATCTGTGGCAACAGAGCAAATCTCAAAAACTCGAAAAGAAATGTTATGGAAGTAAGACAGATACAGAACTCGATGGGAATATTAAGAAGAAATCACAATTAAAAGGGGCAAATCGTGGCAGCAACTGTGCCGCCGCCTTTTCACCAAGCAGATTATAATCATTATATAAGATTATAATCATTACTTGCAACGCTTTATAGCTGGCACCACTTGAAATAAGTCACACTAAATTTAAAAAAAATCGGCATACTTTGGCGCCAAGGTAACTCATCTAATTATTAGGCACGTCTATTTCTAAGACGAGGGATATGTCTTCTTTCGTGTTTCGTTTCTCAATTTTAGGGTACATTTTTCTAAAATTTAGAAAAATAATGACTAATTTCGCAATTTACCGAAGGCATCATGGTATATTGGTTTTATGCAATGTCCCTCATGCTGTCTGTCCGTCTGACCGTCTGACCGTCCCTCCCTCTGTATGAACACAACTTTTTTCGACACTTGAAACTTGACTTAAACTGTATTTTCCGCAGATCTTCAATTAAAGCCGTCAAATTTGATAGGTATATATTACTGGTAGCCGCCTTAAGGACCGTTAGACAGTTTGTATGGCCACGCCGACACCCGCTGCCCCAAGGACTTGGGCCCTACAAGTCTGAAATGCGCCTTTCTTCCACTATTTGTAAGCTGGAGGCGCCAAATTTTTTAAGTACGTTACTAATGTTACTTAAGAGATCAATCAAAAAATATGACGGCCACGCCTACTCCGCCTTCCCAACTGATACATCTATTAGTGTGCATCGATAATACCATATATTTTACACAATTTGATAAGTATTGCGCCCTTCAAAATACGAGAAAGGAATTTTGGACAACGGAACGGACATTTGGGCGGTGGATTAATAATATGCATATGCATATCAGGTATTAATAAAAACATTCTTCCTTTAAGAATGCATACATTTTTGCTATCGGAAATTTAAATGTATCGATATACGAAAAACTGCCTCCAGTTATCGAAAAATGCAAGCAAACTTGATCTGCGCCGGGTAAACGAAAACCTATATTCCAAATTTCCAGCTCTTATAGTCTCTGAGATCTGCGTGTTCATACAGACAGACAGACGAACGGACGGACAGAAGGACATGGCTATATCGACCCGGCTGTTGACCCTAATCAAGAAGAGATATGCATTATGGGGTCGCAGATGCTTCCTTCTGCCTGTTACATACACTTGCACAGAACTATTATACCCTTTGTACACATTTTAATGGGCTCAGGGTATAATAACGAAATCCATATTTTCGCATTTTTAATCTCAGCTAGTATAAATATTTGATGGGATCAAGGACACTTCCGTTTACGTATTGCATTATAGGATCCTCCTTAGACAGTTTTGAATAGGTAAAGTGTATGGCACGTGAGAATGTTGCAGTCGGGTGTAACCAACTACGAATTACTCTGTGATACCATCTGATAACAGGTGCCACAGAACAGGGTGGGGGTAGCCAGGAAATACCATCCTGTTTGCCTTTCAACTTGCGGTAGATAGGCTTTTGTGAATATTGGGGGGCAGAAGTGGGTATGGCCAAAAAAATTTTGGAAGAGTTTCCTAGCAATCTCTCTTTCAAGTTTCGTAACTGTAGCTCTTAAATGATGACAGACATGGGATTTTCAAAATTTTGGGAGCGAGAATGGGTGTGGCCAAAACAAATTTGGAGGACGATCTTGGTATTCTACCCTCAAAGCTTTGTAATTGTGGCTTTCAAATTGCGGCGGCAAATTTGGTGACTCTAGCTTAATATATGATTTTATCGAAGTACACTAAGAGGTGTATAGGTTTGGGAAGGCAGAATGTGCGTGGCCATCCAATTTTATATCGTCCGTTACCCGTAACACATTTCATACTTGGTGACTCTAGTGTACAAATTGTGGAATATATGCTCATTTCAGACTTCTACGGCCGAAGTTCCTGGGTGCGGCGGGTATGGGCGTGGTGTGAAAATGTAGGAGATTACCAACAAGTTACATTTGTTCCAAGTTCCAAGTTTCAAGTCCATATCTCTAAGGGTATCGAAAAAAGTAGCGTCATACAGACGGACAGACAGCATGGCGGATGTTACTCGAAAACAATATACCAATAACCAAGATACCGTCGGTATCCAAGTATAGAAACCAACACAAAGTATTTAAAAAAATCTTAAATATAATCCAAATGGGTTGACTATCAAATACCACGGACTGGAATAAGAAACTGCTGAACAAAAACTTCTTTTATTTACTAGAAGCTGGAAATAATTAATGAGTTTGAATTTAAATACTAAAAACTTCCTGGGATTTTGCAAAAACGAGTTTTGTCACTAGATTATTTTCGTTGCCTTTGGGGCTACGTTTTGAGAGCTACAATATACATTTGTTTATTTTAAGCTTTTTGCTAGCAACCATGTCAAAAGGCAGTCGCAAATTAACTTTGCCGTTTGGCAAACTGCGAAACTCTCGCAAGTACCAACACTTAGAAGCTAACTAATTACCAAAAATTGGTCCCAGCAAGGAGGACAAGGAACGCCGCCAAATATATGGGAGGAGCCAGACGTATCGGGGCGCATCGGGGCGTTGCAGCCACACTTAAGTAACCAGCAACTTTTGACTATCAAAGAGTGCAAAAAGCAAAAAGAGAATAAGAACCAGTACTGAGAGTTGAATACCCTAGCAGATAAAATTCAGATTTCTCCTAAAGTACAATACAATAGTTTTGTACATGTTTCAAGCAAATATTCTGGACTTATTTTAAGGCATATTCAAATTTCTCTCTGTATACGAAGGTATTTTGAACCATAAAATCGGTCAACTATCTTTAAGTTATTTTCGGCGCAAGTCTGCTTGACTTTGTAATGACTAGTCATGTGTGTTTTACAACAGAGCTTATAGAGTATGGAAGGAGAAAATAGTTGCACCAAGAGCAACAATAGTAAGAACAAGAAGAAGAAGAAGAAGATGAAGGGACAACAATAAATGGCGATGAATTGAGAGCTAGCTGCAACTGAGGCATCTTTGGTAGAGGCAAAGTGCAAACGTTTTGCCATTTTGTGTAGACGCAGGACATGGCCAACTTTTGTGCCAAGTCACTAGCGAAAGTTGCCACAATATAAACACCACATAACCACACACACATACACACACACTCGCACACACACACTCGCACACACACACTTGCACACACACACACTCGCACACACACACTCGCACACATTACTTCACATATCTACGCCAGCAATTGTAAAATGTTTTTTAATTTGACCAACAATACTTTTGAAATAGTCACGGTGCCAACGAAAAACAAAAACTTAGCAGAAACAAACTGGGGGGGGGCAGAGAACATGACAATGTGGGGAAAATGGAAAACATTGTGCACCCAAAAACTTTAACTTGGCTGCTCGGGTGGGTGTTAAGTGCTGGGCGTATATTCAGCTTGCAACGATAGATGGGCGTGCGAGCCACAAATGCAAGCAAAAGTTAAGAACAACAGTGTCTAGGCAGTTAGCCATGTAGCCAGTTCGGCTATAACAATAAAAATTGCACGTTACGCTCCGAAGCGAACAGCATACGACACAGGAGCTGGCAAGTGGCCGGGCGACTGGAGGCGGCACTAGGTGGGAAAGCAAGGAACTGCACAGCTGGACATGGCATATCACAAAATGTATGCATCCTTGCAAAAACAACATTGTTTACGAATGGGGTGCAGCGGAAAGCGAAACTTTTCGTTGTTGTTTTCAACTTAATAAAAATGTATGACACACAAAGTCAGCAAAAAAGCTGGACAAATTTGTCAAATTTTTACAGTGCTTTTTTCTAATAATTCTAATATCAGATTTTTTGTTGTTTATATTACTATTATAACATAAATACTTTTTTCATATTTTTTAAATCCATCGTCTTCAATTTGAAAAAAAGTAACAGAACTAAAGATTTTAAGGCGATTCGAAACCCTGTCGAGCGAGCAAATTTCATAACTGATTTTTTTAATTCCAAATAGGATTTTTTCTAAAAATCAGGGTTGGCACTTCAACCTCTTAGAAATGTCTTTGAAATTCATGCTGCATATCCGCTGGGATGTGCATTCAGGATTCTTACTGGATTGCAGAGAATCTGCATAGTTCGTTGCTACAAATACATAGTTTAGTTAGATGACTTCTTGGTCTACAGTGTCCTGTCAATAGACCGGTGAGTATTCAAAGCCTGTTCTTCCCCACGCTTATTACCTGCTTAAATCGGAGTCCTGTCTTTCTTCGTTTCTAAATTGCAGTCGTATTGTGTGCCTGCCTATGCCACAAAACGGTTCTGGTCCTGTTAAGGTCCTATTCTCTCTTCCTCATTAGGCGCTTTGTTCTCTGCACGGTCTATTCCCCCATTCCATCACACCGATGGTCAGCATGGACCTTACTACTATTAGATATAGCCATCTCATTATATGTGATGATGTACCACATGACTTCCCGGCTATGCTACGACATATGTAAAGCGCTCTGGAGTACTTTGTAATCGTATTTTGTAGATTGGTGCCAAAGTTTAATCTACTGTCAAATGGGTTTTGGTAGGGCTTAGACTAAGTTCAACCTACGTTCACCAGTCACTCTTATTTTCAGTCCTACCTGAACGAGGTCAGAGAGTGATCCTTAAACTTGCCTCGTGCTGTGATAACAATGTCATCGGCATATCCCTGACATTGAATACCTCTGTTGGCAAGTTTCTTAAGTAGTTCATCAACTAACAAAGTCCAGATTAGCGGAGACAGTACTCCCCCTTGGGGAGACCCTTTAGTGGTCAAGACTGTTACAGTGCTGTCATGCATTGATGCCGTGGCTTGTCTGGACCCTAGCTGTGAGAGTATCCACCTGCTAGTAGTTGGGTCCAGGCCCCTCCTCAGGAGGGAGTCAAAGCCGCCTTCTATATATCTAAGAAGGCGCACATTGCTATAATAAATATATGGAAAAAGAGATAAAGCCGGCAGGTAAACGTTAGGCATGCGTGAAAATTACATTTAATTACTGCGAATTAACGCTTTTTGCTTTTCACAATCGAAAATTGCATAATTGCAATGAGTGCGCTGTTCATTTATATTTAAAATTTCCTGATTGTAGCTCTTGTAGTTTTTGAGTTCAATGGGGCTGAACGGTGTGAGTTAAGTAACCGCATCATGTAAAAGCAAAACAATTTCCACACTTGGAGAAAAACGCGGACTTGCACACAGGTAAAACCTAGATGAGTGGGATGTTGTGCCTTAAATTTTAAATTCATATAAAGCTTTTTAATTAGTCTAAAATATAAATAAATCATGATTTAAAAGCCGTCACAAACAACAACAAAATAAATACAATTTATTTTGCAATTTATTTTCAAGTCGAATAAAATGCGATAAATATGATATTGACGGCTACTCATTTTTACTTATTTTATATTTCCAATTATTAAAAGTGAATCTTTCAAAAATTGCTTAGTGCTTATCACATTTGCACTAAATCAAAATAATTGAAGCGATTTAACAAGCTGGCTAAACGGAACTAAAATGAAATTCATACAATAAACGAACGCTTCTAAATTAAAAATGAATCCCACAAATTGCTAGACTTGCCGAATAAATTGTTAAATAAATAAATCTCAAAGTTATCTAAGCGTGTCCAAATTCGATTTAGACCTGCAATGAACGTGGCGACGATTGAAATAAAATCCATTGGAAACGAAAGCATAAAGCAATAAAAAGAGCTCCTCTTAAATTGAGAGCCACAAATAAAATAAAGAAAATTAAGGTAGACCGAAGACTCAATGCTCTTGCGAGTGAATCGATTTCTGTTATAATAAGGAATATTTGGAATATTGACTAAACTATATAAAATGAACAATTCTACATTGATCAATGTGAAGCGGCTTGTTCAAATTAGAAATTATATTAAATAAAATGTGGTTCCAATTATATGATAAGTCCTTAAAACCCCAAAAAGAGTATTACATCTTTCTGCCTATATATATCTGTTTATACATCTGCAGCTGCATATTTTAATTGCTGTCGTATCCCATTTTTTTACACAGATTTTTGGACCGTCTTAATTGTCATTGATTTTATTTTTGTTTGCCCACAATTTTCGGTAACATTTTCATTTAAGCACTTGCCAAACAAACATCAAAGATTTATCTGTCATGATTTTTAAGAATCAATTAAACTGCACGCATCCAACAACAAAAATATAGAAAATTGATGGATGCGACACTTGCTAAACTCCCAAAACCAACAACAAGACAGATATAAAACCAGGGTAAATTGGTGAATACTTACTTTAATTGAATTTACTTTTTAGGCTGGTTGAATGACATGTCAATTTAAGAGTGAAGTTTAGAACATGGGTATTAAAAAGGTGTATTTTCCAATTAATGGTAATGGGCAACTGCCACATCTCTTTAAATAATTTTACAGTGTAAGCATAACTCGGTTCTGTGACGAGTTCTTTAAGAGATACGTTAACTGAATTTTTAAAGGATGAAAACCAATATTAAATAAAGGAAGCTGTTTGGAAGATATTACATGAAACAGTGGAGACA
Source organism: Drosophila picticornis (assembly GCA_035043845.1). NCBI lineage: Eukaryota > Metazoa > Arthropoda > Insecta > Diptera > Drosophilidae > Drosophila > Drosophila picticornis. Next base: position 22,140,912 of record JAWNMR010000492.1, on the reverse strand, counting down.
CACAGTGATACACAAAGAAATTCATGGGGATGAAATCATTAAATGCTACAGTTATTATTATTATTACAATTAGAAACAGCTACTGTAAATTTAAGATACAACTAAAATAACGAGATATTTATAGTACTGAAATAAAGGGTGTAAGGACATGATGTGCTCGGCAACAGTGCTGCCTGCCAACTGAAAAAGACCGCGAATCCGCCGCTGTGCAGGAAGAGCCGAATCAGAACTCAACTCAACAATGTGTGGTGAATTGGCTTCAGTCGAAGAGAATGGTTGCCCAGTGTGGGCATAGAGGGAGGATGGGGTAGGGGAAGGATTTAATTCGCGCTGGTGTCTGGTCAACACCATGTTGTTGTTGCAGCCCGTTTGCCGGTGATTGTTTGTCTATTCATATGCTCATTATGTTTTCGCGCTTGTTTTACCAGCCAAAGCAGCGGCAACAGCAACCGCAAGGGGAGCCCCTTAAATAATGTGCGGCCATACATTTTGGCAAGAAACGATGTGCGGCCAAAAGCATTGGATGCCAGCTTCCTTGGTTGGTGTCCAAAACAAAAACAAAAAACACAAGCCTCGCAATTTGCCAGGAAACCTTTTGGCAAAAGGTCAAAGCATTTTTTATACTGTCCAGTCACACAGGGGTTACGAAGGGACGCTTACTTGAATTTGTAAGGTGTATGACTATTGATCATTAGTGGCTTTAATTCGGAAGTTGTACTAAATTGTAAGCAAGGAGTAAAAAATGTGTTTCAATATCAAAATTTATAATCTAATTTAAGGAATTATTATTTCTTCTTCCACATTTTGATCTTCTTGCAATATTAATAATTACTTTGACCTAGGGTATTTCATAGTTCAGAAGACCTGGATAAAAAAAAAAAAACAGAATTGTTTTTGACCCGATGGTCATGTCGCTTGCAAGCTGACCGCTTGTCAATCATATTTTTTCTTGTGTTGGGACTAATTAAACAGTTGGCTAAGGCCGAAGCCGAAACAAAAAATGCTTTAAGATATGTGATTGCAATTTAAATGCAAGTGCCACAAAGGAAGAAGCGACATAAATAATCTATCTGAATTTCAGTTGCATTCCCTCCACGTTGCAACCTCATCACTACAATTCCAGTGCCGAAATGTTTGCGGTTTCGTTTCAAAAACAATTTGTGTATATTTTTCCGAAATACTCCTGCAATCATAAACATATATCCAGCATATACAAAATAGATAACTATGTGTTTTTTTTACAATATTTCGCCTTTGTCTACTTCATCATGTTGTTGGTTTTTGTTAGCATTGAAGTTATTTTCATTTTGTTTAAAGGAATTACAATTTCTGATGGGACATGTGACGCGATATAATGGAAGGTGTGCGGTTGTGCGGGGGTGTGCACAACACAACTGAAACTGACTACAAAATGTTGCCGTTTGCAAAGGATCAACTTTTTCTGTGAATATGGCGGAAAGTCAGCATTTCTGCATGTTTGCATGTGTGTCTGTGTTGATGTGGATGTGTGCGACTGACGTAGCACTGGGCGTGAATGAGCTGATGTGGGCAGGTCCGCAGTGCTTCAGTGCCATGTTCCATGTTTTAAACGTAGCCAGCGGCTCTGTGTGTTTGTGTGTATGTGAGAGAGAGAGAGAGAGAGAGAGAGAGAGAGAGAGAGAGAGAGAGAGAGTGTGTGTGTGCAAATAAACAAATGCATATTGCAAACACGCGCACGCACACACACGCACACACACACACACACACACACACACACACACCCACACACACACGCACACACACGCTAACATTCGCACGCACAGACATAGTTGACAGCGCGAAAGTTGCAGTCAAAGCTCCCTCGGGTCGTGTTTATCTTGTGCTTGTGCTTACACTGAGCATTCCCTTAGTCTTCGCTTCAACCATGTGCATACACTGGACAAAAATGTTGAAAGTTATCTATTTAGTTATGTGAGTACATGTATGAAAATCGAGTATATCAAGATGCAGCTGCTATGATAGCGCTTTTGCTCTTTGTCACGCTCAAAATTATATCTGTTTGTATGTCTGTTAATAATTCATGAATTGTCAAGTAAGTTATTCTCTCAGTGTGAGCACGCTTAAATATATGAGCATACTCTAAATAAATGGGCACTAAAATTGGGGCATAGACTGAGAACTCATTCAGAATGCAACAAAGCTCTCACATGCTCGCTTATCTTTGAGTCTTTGCAATGTGCGAGTGTACACAAAATTCGACTTGATTAGAGGTGTCAATTGTTTTTGTCATTGCTTTTCCATCTTTTTTGCCATTGTTTTACCCTGTCGCAGTTTTTCCGCACAGTTTGGCCCCAAAGCATTTTTAGTGCCACTGCACGAGCGCACAGTTTTCATTTGCAGGCAATTTGTCTCGGAGTCTGGTTTTGGGCCCAGTTCCGGCCCAGGGCTCAGTGGCGACACTCCGCGGCAACGATGATAATAATAATAGTATGATAGGACCAGTGCATAACCATGGCTTATATTTGGTCCCATCAGTATTAGTCACTGGCTTTATCATTCGCCTAGACATGTAAGTTGTTGTTAATTGTCGTGACTATGCATCGCGTATCATTGATTTTATGCATTTTTCTTTCCCTAGATAGATCAATATTCTTGAACAAAGGGCATTAAAAAGCTTTCGTTTAACTTTATTTAGCACTTCGGTTGAACGCAACTGTGAGTCACCATGTGCTTTATTGTTCGAAGGGCACCTCGTCTGAATATCAGAAATCTCTAAATGCAGCATTACCAAGTTACCCACCGGATATTCTGCACCAAAGCGTCGCTGCTGACCGCTTAGGAAGGGGATAGTCTATGATTGACTTAGATATACAGTTATTTGCAGCGTAAATACCTCAATGTTCAAATAAAACTGAATATTTTACATTTGTGTAGAAAGGTTCTATGGTTATTTCGATATTTGATATAATGGAGTGTTTTTTAACCGAATGTATTATGTTGTAAGATTGATCTGGATATCTTGGTAAACAATTTGTATATACAAAAAATATAACAGGACAAACATGGCTATATCGACGCGACTAGTGGTGCTGAGCAAGAATCCATATAAACTATGGGATGTGAAATGTCTCCTTCAATGTGTTTCGAAGTTCACCACAAAATAATAACACCCTACAATTGTACAAAAACTGTAGGCCAAACTTTTCAAATTGGCGGCATCGTGTCTCTGATTGGTCTGCCAGTAAAAAAAAACATTTGAGTCTTAGCAGTCTAATTTCTTATTCGATTTATTCTTTTATGCCTTAAAATGTGATTAGTTATCTTTTATTTGAATCGAGACATAGCTCAATGGTCAAATGCATTTTTCACACCTCGTTGGCTTTGACAATTGTTCTGAGTGCTGCTCTCTGCACACAGTTGCCAAAGTTGCCACAGTTGCACGTTCTTTCTGCACAGCTCTTTCAGCCATCCCTTCCATCTTCAGCCACAAGCAGATCATTTAAAATAGCAACTACGATATCTAATTGCTTATTAAAATTCGCTTTTAATTTATTCCTTTGCAGAAATATTTATCTATCAACTATCAACTGCAAGTGATGCTGACGCTGATGTAGACCATGTGAACAGATGCACGTATCTACTTTGTAAATTTTCACGCGTGCTGCGTGACGTCACTCTGTTTGATTGGCCTATTGTAGTCGTGGTCGTCGAACAGCTGTTTGCCTTGGTGTTGCCGCCATTTGCTTAGCCCAGCTGTCTTTAGTTAGTGTAGCGTTGCCAAATATTTCAGAGAATCACGCCAAGTAAAAAAGTTTCAATAGACCTTCACAAAGCATTTTATTAATGAAGTATTCTTTAATTTTGTTATATTATTATATATTGCATCATTTTGCTAGACCGCCAATATATTAAGGTTTGGCGCCAAAATAAATTTCCCGCACAGCAGTCAACTGTCTGGCAGCTCTATGTCTTCCCGCCTTTTTTTTGGGAGAAAGTATTTGGTCTTGCAATTAATTAATACGTCGTAGTGGTACCGACAAGCTTTTCAAACAACAACAAAACGACTCATCTCAACGAAAAAACGATACGCATTTAGCAACAATAAAAATTGGTGTGCAAATTAAAAAGCAGCAAACTCAATGCGCACGCTGCGCTGTGAAAAAAGTGAAAAGTTTACTTGTCAACGTTACGTCTTTGTTGTTGTTGCTATTGCTGCCGCAGTCGCGCGCTCATTTATCGAGGTGAACCCGCGGCCGCGCCCGCCGCTGCTGCTGCCGTCAGCAGCAACGTTCTATCCTAGCCAAAATTGTGTGAAAAGTTTGCATCTGCATCTGTGTTTGCATTTGCAATTACAAGTTACGAATACGTCATTACGCCATCAACAATGAGCAACGATGTGCAGGAGCAGGAGCTCGGCGCCGAGGTGGTCACCAGCGCCGGTGTCTCCATCGACGACGGCAATGAGACGATGCGCAGCAAATTTGAAAATCTGTGCCGTGATCTTAACATGGATCGCCAGACCGAGGTCGACGCATTTCGAATGCTCAACGAAGTGCTGCAGCATTACTCTTTGGAGGTGCGTACAAAATTGCATACACACACACACACACACGCATGCTCTATGTGTGTGTGTGTGTGTGTGTGTGTGTATTTGTAATTGCACACTGATACTAGAACTGATTTGGTTTTGCATTTGCAGGGGGAGATCGTGCATTGGTTCTGTTGTGCTCTGTTTGCAGCCTGCCGTCAATCGACAACGCCCACGGTAGATGGCCAAGATACTGTCGTTATGGGCAATTGTGTGCCATTGAACAATTTGCTGCGCAGCTGTCAGATGAGGTGCCTAGCTTAATGTTTCGATTAACCATTTTAGTTGATGAAATTGTTGCATTTGCTCCCATTGCCCACCTCGCCTTTCTCTCTTTTTTGTTTAGCATCTACGAGTTTACGCCAAAGATAAAGCTGTGGTGCGACATGGCCAATCTGCCGCAAGAGTTTATCCAACAAATGGAGGAGCTAGAGCGCAAGTTTTTCATCACATTCACGCTCTACAAGAAGTACAGAAAGATATTCGAGCAAGTGTTTTTGTGCCCGCCCAACGAGAAGAAGTACTCAAAATACAGGTATGTGTGTGTGTGTGTCCCATTCGATACAATCCCAATTCCCATATACAAAAAAGGAGAAGCCACCAATAAATGCATTTTGCAGCACTAAATGCTCCTACATCAAGCTGGACGACATCTGCTGGCGCCTGTTTCTATGTTGCAAGAATCAGAAGCCGACGACAACGCTCGATCTGGTCACATCGTACAACCTTATGATGTGCTGCATTGATCTCATCTACGCCAATGTGCTGGCCGAGAAACGCACTGATCTCATTAACCCGAACTTTGAGGGCTTGCCACCAAATTGGAATTCGCCACACTTTGACGAGACGCAAGCCCGCATTCATTGTATACTCAAGTACTTCTGCGAGATGAGAGACGAGGCTAAAACCATGAAGGCGACCGTCTTCAGTAACATTATGCACAGCTTCTTTCAGGCGAATGTAAGCATCCGCCGCAGCAGCTGTTACCAAATAATGCTAATGAATGCTACCAACTTTTGTTTGTGAACATTGCAGACCATTTTTGGTAAGGAAGAGACGCTGCTTGGCCTAGTGGCCAATAAAAATTTTGAACGCAATCTGAGATCTCTAAACGTCAGCTACGAACAGTATGTGCTGAGCGTGGGTGAGTTTGACGAGCGCATTCTGGCCGCCTATCAGCTGGACGCTGGAGAGCACAATAACCTTAACGAGCAGGCGTTGCGTCCCCCAGTAACGCCGTTGACACGCAAACAAGACTTACCTCCCCAGTCCGTGATGTCGGAACAAAAGTTCGAGCCAGTGGCCCATGCCACCAACAATGTAAAGAAGCTGAGTGGTATCATTAGTCGCATTATGGAGCCCACCGAATTTGTCAAGTAAGTTGCTCAACATTGCCGAATCATATTTTTTGGTTGGCTTTAATGTATGGTGCAATATACCATGCATCCATCCATCCATTTCCCATTGCAGACAGGCTGGCGAAGAGCATATTGCGAAGATATCAAAGATTATTGAGCAAATGGGAAACAAGTTTATCGCAAAGTATCCAATGCGCAGCGAGGCTGAGAACCGATTCCGTTTGACCAAATCGCTGTATTTCTACCTGATGGATCACATACTCCGTGCCGAGATTAAAAACAAGCCGCAAATTATGCGCAGGATCTCTTTGGACATATTTAATGTGACACTGTTGACCTGTTGCACGGAGCTGGTGCTCTACGCTTACAACACGGAGCTCAAGTTCCCCTGGATTCTGGAGTGCTTCAGTATTAATGCGTTCGAATTTTTTAAGATCATTGAAATCGTTGTACGCAATGGAAAGGACTGTCTGACGCGCAGCTTGGTTAAGCATCTGAATTCTATTGAGGAGACATGCCTGGAGCGTCTGGTGTGGCAGCGCACCTCGCCAGCCTGGGCTAATATTGGCAGTGCGGCCAATCCTTTGCCCCCCTACTTGGAAGTGTGCGAAGCTAGGACGGCCGGACCAATGCAGATATTTCTGCGCAAGATATATCAGCTCGGTTGGACTCGTATCTTGACACTGTGCAATGAACTAAATCTTGGTGAGAAGATAGCCGAAAAGATTTGGACCATATTCGAGTATTCAATAACAAACAAGATTCACCTAATGCAAGATCGCCATCTCGACCAAATCATTATGTGTGCAATATATATATACATAAGAGTAAGTACGACAACTGGCCGGCCACTACACACAGTTAATACGTAAACATATTTGGCTACACATGTTCGTTTCCTGCACTTTTCCATAGCGCATAAAGTACATCGCCTCTGCTCGTTTCTATGTTTAATCGTAAATATCATCATTTCGTTATTCCCATGCAGGTTACGAAAATGCTGGAACCCAAATTTAGTAAGATTATGCACGCCTATCGCAATCAGCCGCAGGCGGTCAATAGTGTCTATCGAGAGGTGCTCATAAGCGTCAAAGAGAATGGTGAGCCGGAGTATAAAGATATTATACACTTCTACAACTTTACGTATGTCCCGGAGATGACGAAATTCTGCACCAACTGTCCTAATGCTAATACGGACGTGAGTAGTCGATTGTCGTTTGCCGTTTGTCGTTTGGAGTTTGGGTGGCTGGCTAGCCACGTCCTTACACTTAAATAAAATTTATATTTGAACAGAATGTAAATCTTCTGCTGTCGCCACATCCCATCGAGCGCACAACGGTGCCCAAGAAGCTAATACCCAATCACTCCCTCTATGTAACAAAAATGTCCAAGAACGAGATACAACAGTCTCCAGATCAGCTTGAATACATCATCAGTTGCAGTCCGGCCAAGGTAACAGTTTGCGTTTAACTGAACACAAATCTCAAACTATATATTAATACTGACAAAATTCACAGAAATTGGAGGATATGAACAAGAAGGTGCTTGGTAATGGCAAGCGTATGTTGTCCTTTGGCGATGAACCCGGCCTAAATGCCATTGACACGAAGCGTCTAAGGTTCGATCAGCCGCCGCATCTGAGTCAACTTCAAACCGTCTTGGATGATCGCAAGAGCGAACGAAACTAGACAATAAACAACACGGCAAGCTTGGGCAGGGCTATAGAATTTTGGTTGGGGAGGGGGGTAGGGAGAATGTGCTTTTTTTATAATACTATGTGGCATGGAAGCACTGGCATTATAAAATGCATATTGAAGTAGTGGCAATTGCCTCCACGTGGCACATGCAATGTTTTTTTTTATTGACAGGGGAGATCGCTTATCATTTAATTTACTGTTTAATTCTCCTTTGTTTTTTTTTAACTATTAGTCTGCCATCTTAATTTAAAAGCGATTGCATCTTAATAATATCCTTTTTTGCAAGTCATTTATACATATACATTTACACTTACGCATTCATATATATATATATGTATATATATATATATATATATATATGTATTTACATGCATACATTATTATATTGATATAGCGCACTCTATTTACATATGTTTATCCATTGACGAAATGGTTAGCGTGAGACAGATTTTACAGGCACTTTAGCTAAAACTTAATAAAAGAGCATCAACAACCACTTGGCAGCTTTTGGTGTTGACGTTTAAACTTTACGACATAAACAACAGCAATCAGCATAGGTTAAGCTTCACATGCTTTACACACTATGAGAACAAACACAAGTCAACAACAACAATTAGAACAAGTAGCTTATAATTTTTTAAAGAACCCGCTCTATAGTACACATATAGCATATCTATACTTATATGCATCTAATAAAAAGTTCCATAAAAAATATTTTTGCAGTTTTCTTAAATTAAAATTTATTTGGTCTTCTAATCTTCATATTTGTATGGGCGAAAAAAAAAAAAAAATCTTGAAGCATATTTTTAGGATGAACAAAAAAATCTGTAGGGAAAACTGGTGTAATAAAATCAAGATCTTAAAAGCACACGTTCCTTCTAGAGAACTCTCTCTCTCTCTCTCACTCTCTCGCACTCTCTTTCTATCTCACTCTCTCTCTCTATCAAAGTGCATTCAAGGATTATAGGGTCATCCACAGGTGACACTATCTTTGAAAATATGGGGGCGTGGCCAATACATTTTCTTATCGATAATTGTATGCGAATACCGATAATATATAGCCATATCCGATTTTATGGGCGTAGGCTTGGTTAGGCGGAGTTGGGCGTGGGCAATGCCGACAACCCACCAACCGCAGCTTTCCAATTGTGGGAATTATGTGTTTTTTTCGATTTGCGATTCGATTGACTTCCTAGCTTCCTAGTGGATTAATGAAATTAGCTCCGGCTCGCCCAAATCCTTACAGAATCACAGGGACTAACTCAATAGTCTCCATTTAAGGATGTAAGAGCCAAACACTTAACGCATCCAAAAATATCCTGTGTTGTTGCAAATAATACAATCAAAATACATTTTCAAAAATCAAGATTTATGTATGCATAGGAAAAACTGAAATGATTTGTAGCACAAATATTGGTGTGATAGCATTAACTCTCCGGACGCAAAGCACCGGCGAGGAATGTGAGTGCGCTCCGCTGCTCAGCGCTGAGGGAAGCAGCATCCAGGCGTTGCTGCAGCAGGGAACCGCATGTGAACAGCGGTGCCGCCTGCTCGGGCACAATGCGATAGGCAACACGACGCCAGGTGCCACTGACGCCATCCAGATGCGATTCCAGTGCGTCACGGCAGGCCATCAAATCATCAGGCCGAGCCCGTGCCAGCATATGGGCCATGGCCAAGCAGAGCTGTTGCTGCAATCCATCCCGATGATTGTACTCCTCGAAGGTGTCCAGCGCGTTAGAGCGCTCGATGGCCTCCAGCAGTGAACGCCACATGGTGGCATAGTGCACACCAAAATCCGCCCGCTGCTCGATCTGCAGCAGGACGCTGGTCGCGTTGATTCGCACCTTGAAGTTCGCATGCTGCACAATCAGCTGACTGAGCGCCACAAAGAGAGTGCCCGCCAAGCTGGCGCTGGTCGCGAAGATCGCCCGATTGCGCACCAAATTGCCAATGGCATAGCAAGCGTTCCATTTGACCTTGGCACTGCCCGCCGAGCGCACACAATCCAGCAACTTGGCCATCGCCCGTTGCATTAGGGCATGCTCATCGGCCGGCAGCAGGCGCAACAAATTGCCCAGTGCTCGTACCGCGTTGGCGCGCACCTTGTCATGGTCACCGCAGGCTAGTACCGCAGCCTCTGTTAGCCGCCCGAGCAGTGCCAGCGAGATGCGTTCCTTTTCCAACTCCGGCACCTCCTGTCGCTGCTCCTGATCTGGCTGACCAGCACCTGGTTGGCTGGTTGGCGCGACAAGCGCATCACTGATATTGCCCAGCGCCCAAGCAGCCTTAATTCGCACAGCCAGCTGGTTGTCGGCGGTTAGACGCAACGCCAGCTCAGCTGCATGCTCCACAAATACCAGGTCGGCGCGAAGCGTCGGATGCAGCACATAAACGGCCAGTGCCCGCACTGCCGCCGCACGCACCAAAGGATCGGCGGCATCGTCACTGCTGCTGCACAATAGAAATGCGAGCAAACCGTTGCGCTGTGCCTGCGGCAAACGCTCGAAACTGTTGCCGCCCATGTTGGACAGGGCGTCGCACAGGGAGCATCTCAACGGCGCTGTCACATTGGTCGGATCCATGTAGGCGCCATAGATGGCCGGCAGCATGCGCAGCCAGAAGTTCAAATACTGCTGCTGCAATTCGGGCTGTGGCTGTGGCTGGGACTGCGACTGGGGTTCGTTTGTGTGCTCCATTGCATGACGCGCCATCTGAAAACCAACGGCGTCGAGGCAGCGTGCTCCATACAGACGCACATCCAAGGAGCAATCCTCCAAGGCGCTGCACAGCACATCGGCTAGACGGACTAAATGCTCGCGAAGCAGGCAGAAATGCGTCGTCATGGCGAGGATCACCTGCAGGCACTCGACACGAAGCGGCGCTGTACTTGCCGGACAGTCCATATAGCGGAATACCATGCGCAACAGCCAAGAATTGCGCGGAATGCGAACGCGCGCCACAATCTGAGTGGGTGAACGAGATAGCTTCAACCGCTCACCTGCAGCGACATCGGCCATTTCTTTTTTCTCCTCCTCCTCTTCCTCCGCCATCTCTACCTCCTCCTCGGAGTCACAAATCTGTTGAAACTGTTGCTCCAGCTCCAGCTGGTGCAGATTAGCGCGCATCGCTGTCATGTTGATCGTGTTGGGCGCACGGCGCTCGCTCAGCGGCAGACCCACGGCACATGCCATTTCCTGGGTGAGTCGCGGCGTTGCCACCAGCATTTCCATGACGAGCAACGCGGACACCTTAACGCTGGTGTCCGCGTGTCGCGTCAACGTTTTCACATGCGGCACAAACTCATAAACGATGCCCATTTGCAGTTGATCGAATGGCGTCGCCTGCACCAGCACCGCCAGGCACTTCAGGCACTGCGTCAGCACTGGCGGCGCATACTCACGCTCCAGTATGGCAGTCAGTTGACGATACGCCGTCAGTACACTGCTGGCCAGGCTCAACGCAAACGGCGTATAGTTGCTGGGCGCCGAAGCGCTGCTCGCTTGGCTCAAATACGGTTTGGAGCCGTACAGCAGCTGTGCGGCCATTTGCAGGGCGAGGGCACGACACCGCACATTGCCATCACTGGAGCCGATGTGCAGCAAGCAATCCTTGGCCTCGCCTCCATCGCTGGGAAATAACGCATGCCAGTAGCCGTAGAGGGTGCGACGGGGCAGCTGTTTGGTGACAGCCCCAAGCAGTTGCAGCGCTGCGACTCGGACTTTAACTTGACATTGGCGTCGATGCCGGTTTTGCCCGGCAGCCAGCTGTTGCCCCCCGGCGCCATCAGAGGTGGGGGTGCAGCCGCCCTCGGAATCACCGCCGCTCGGAGTTCGACAGCCATAGTCGTTGTTGCCAAGCAGAAGCAGCTTCATTCGGTCCCCTTGGCTATGCCCAGGTGACACAGAGACACTTGTTGCTGCTGCTACGCTGCTCTCCTGCTGTACGTTGCCATTGTTGCGCTGTTTGGTTAGGGAGCGCATCTTGCGCGACTTGACGCGTCGACCGGCCGCAGCAGTGTTTTGGTTGCCAGCAGCTGGCAAATTGTCCTCGTCGTGGCCATATGATGCCGCTTGCTGGGCAGGGTGGACGCGATGCGGCAGCTGCGGCGACATCCCTCCCCCCTCAGCTGTGCATCGTGCATTAGACAGTGCTAGGCCGAGCAGCTCCGGCGCATGTTGTTGTGCATAATCCGCATGCAGGGAAGTTATCTTCTGCAGCAACTGCAGCGAGTGTGCGACAAGCAGTGTTAACTGCTCCTGCTCCTCCTGTGTCGACATCACTGTCCGCATTGCCCAACGACCCTCGTAATGCGGTTGCAACAGGTCGTTGGCCAACTGGCCGCTCACCTGCAACTCCGGCTCCTGCAACTCCGCATTCGCGCAACCCAATGCACTGAACAGCTTGTCCTGGCAAAGTATGAGCAGCAGTGCCGCATCCACACTGGTTGGCAACGGAATGGCTGCCAAGCGTGGAAAGAGTGTGCGTGCTGCGCTCGCCTCTGGTGTGTCCAGCAGTGAAATAAGACATTTTAGTACATCTGCCCTGCATCGTTGTTCCGCGTGCTGCAGCAGCCACTGAAGCAATGACTGCGCATCGCCCAGCAGCTGCTTCCGGTTCTGGAGCAGCTCGTTTAGCCACAGCAGCCATGGGCTCAGGTTAGGGGAGCCATCTTCGCCGTCGCAACTACATAAAAGCGCCTCTTCTGTCAGCAGATGTGCCAGCTGCGTCGCTTTGCTTGCGCCATATGGCCCAGCGGGCGTCTGTGCTTCGATGTTGCGCAGAAATTGCAGCTGGCGTTGGTAGTGTTTCTGTTCCGCTGTGGAAGAGCTGCGTGCTCGAAGGTTTATTGTTTGCAAGAGCTCCTCATAGGCTTTCCGCTCCTTGTCCATTAAATATAACTGTTCGCTTACTTCGCAGACTCATTGAGGCATATCGATATATCGATAGTTCGAGTCAATATTTTATTATTCTTGTCGGATTATTTTAATATTTTGAGGCACTTAAGAAATGTACATTAACAATTAGTATCAAATAATACTTGAAGTTTTAATTAAAAAATAAACTGTGATAAAGCCAAAAATTGCAGTAGTCCATGCTGGTCTGCTCCTGTTCTATCGTCGATAGTGGCAATATCGGTGATCGCAAGTCTCTTTACAGCACTGTATTTTAATGTTGCTTTGATTGCATGCCGCAATTTTCAAATTATATCCAGGAAAACTAGTATTTGACAGCATCATAATTTGCAACAATTTTTTATTCACCTTGCAACAAAATATATGGTTAGATAGTTTTTAGAATCTAATAAACCTGTATACATGGTATATATTTATTGTATAGATTTATAGATATATATGTAGTAAATGTAAAGATAGTATATATGCTAAGTAATTTATAAATGTATAGTTATCGTTTCATACTCCTAATATTGTATAAATTCTGCTCAGCACAAATTCATTGTATAATAATTCATATCGAAATTCACGAAGCATCCGTAAAACAACTGCATATACAAATTAAGTGCTCTTACCACGAACCCATTCCATTCGTGATTCGCACTTCATACATCATCACTGACTTTCATTGACTGGAGCATCCGGCCTGCATAAGTAATCCCTGAGCAATTGCACACTTAGTAAAATAGCACAGTTAACAACAGACCAACAATTTGAATTAAATATTGGTTCACTATTAGCTTATGGTCTACAACTAATTATATAATTATTTAAATATGTTCATACATATTAATTGATGTATGTATGTGTATATTATGTTCTTTAGGCGGGCTTCTAGTGTTTTGAACAGCGTTGAATTCAATCAATTCAATGATTTACAATAAGATTTTGTACAATTTCTTAAAGTCTTAAAAAAAAAACAGCGTCAAATGTGTGCTTGTTATATGTAAATATAACGCATCATATTATAGTCGTTTCATAAAATAATCTTTTGTAGCTACAGAATTTGTATACATAGGTTGTTTGGTCTACCTAATAAGGACCGCCATAGACACCATAATATATTCATAGTCATATGAATTCTAAATGAGTTGAGAATAATTGTTTACCATTTAATTCTTTGGCAAGCCCGCAGATATTGATCACAAGAAAGGTTTTGCTTATCTATGTTAGCAATCCGTTAGCCGTTAATTTCTATCGAATTTTCTAATATTCTAGTTTACTACAACTATTATAATGGTATATAAATCCGTTTCATAAACTCAATTAACGCATACAAATCAATTAAATAAAATAAACTCTATATAAATTTAAAAAAAAATTTGGCTAATATTGGAGCAGTAAGTTATATGGGTGGTACGTAGGAGGGAGTGGATTCCGGCTGACTTGAGACACAATCACACAATCAATAAAATCATTTCGAATTAAAATGGAATTTTTGTCGGTCATAAGGTTGGGTTCGAGTTTCTAGTAAGTACATAAGACTTTTAGACTACTTTTATAGCCATGCGCTCCATAAAGACTAAGGCGTTATTTAGCTACTGGTTCGAAAGACTATTGACGTCATTCGGATACAGGTTCACCAAAATTGCATAGTAATGACAACCGGCGGCGAGCACCACAAAAAGATGCCAAATGGCGTGCGCCATAGGAATAAGGCCATCCGACTTAAAAAATACAATTCCCAGTATGTAGAAGGCTCCACCAAATTTTAGGTGCAACATTCCATTAAAATGATGGCCCGTTAACATAACAACCAGCGCTGGACCCAGTCCCATTAGAATATAAAAGAATGTCTCCAGGCATTTGTAGCGTTCATGGTAAAGCTGTAAATGGTCAAGATGTGGATGATAACACACTGGATTAACAATCACAACAGCCAACGTACCTGTTGATAAGCAATGCCAATGGCTGCCATTAGCCAAATAATCCATTCCATACAAAAGAGTATCGCCGAATGGTCCGTATTCTCCAACGTCAGCCAGGGAAAGTATGAACCAGCTATAAACACATAGATCATGGCACGATCGCAGCGATGCAAAACGTTCTTCAAACCCTGATACGTCTGCCAGCCCAGTGCGGGCCAACCATTGTAGTTTTTGGGCGGCCTTTAAAGATACAATTGTTACTGTTGTTGTTTCAATGTAAATATATATGTTTTAAATAGACTCACTTCTGTTCGGCACAGTAACAGGAACAGTGGAAGAATGTAGAAACGGTGAACACCATACAAAGGGCAGTGCCATACACCCAGGACACCAGATACTGGCTGGAGCTGTTGGAGCGTTCAAAGAGCTTAATGACCGCAAAAACGGCGGGCACTATCCAAATACCATGAGTTATGACATTTGCCACCTGCTCTATCTGTGCATTTGATATTAAGTCAGAGAATGCATTAGAAAACCTGTGTAAGTCTGTCATATACATATATGCATAAGTAGTCACCTCTGTGGGCTGGTAGGCACATCCGGGCTTGGCTTTTGCATTCTTCCACTGAATGCTACGCAATTGTAGTTTGAGCTTTAAATTAGATCGAATAATGCATTTCCATACGTGACTGAACAGATTACCCAGAAAAGAATATCTGTTCTGTATATCCTGCACTAGATTGTTCATCGTCCGGTCCCAGCTCACTCTTCAGCTGGCCCCCACTCGCTGCACTGTGGATGAGTATTACCAGTGGGAGTAAAGATTATTTTATTGAAGCCACTTGTTCTACATGTGGAATTATGTACATGTCTATGTATGAACAAATTAATATTGGTAATCTGATTGATTACAAAACAACGCAAATAAGCTGCCGAGCTGCACTGACAGCAGTAGCTGATCGCCAAGCCAGCCCACTTACAATTTATGATAGTTGAGTAGTACCACTACAACTACTACAACTATTTGGCTTTTTAAATTTATAACTTTATCACTTTGGTTGTCAGCCTTATCATTGCCGGCGTCGGGTTTATTGCGGATTAGTTCAGTCACAATTTAATAGGTCTACTCTTTTGTTATTATCTACTCTGTTCTAATCTAAGTACTAAATTGGTTTGTTTACAGGTGCATCGGGCAAATTATATCGAAATTTTCTATTTGCACGTCATTTGTCTAAGTGCATTCAATTTGAGGTTAGAATTCAGTTGCTGATTACAAAATATGAAAACTATCTATATACATAAATGAACAAATTCTAATGTTAATTTTCAATCCAAAAATTTGAAAGTCAGCGCAATCGTAGAACTTCGATGGACTTTGATTCCCACGTGCTACAACCAGAATCTTATGTGGCAAAGACTAACTTGCAGCATCATTTTAAATTCACCATCGCTCTCCCCAATAAATATGTGCATTGTATGTGCATTGTGGGGGCAGTTTTGCAGCTTCTTATCCATACATTGGTTAGTATATGGGTACATATATATGAATCAAGCATTCCATTCAATCCACTTTGTCGTTGCTCTCAACGTCTTATCACCGCTGCTCACAGTGCTGTAGGCTCAAAGTCCAACCGTTCGTTGGCACGAAATGCTTTAAAGCCTGGTATCGACTACAGATTATATCCGATATTATAATTATGAATGCACTTATTTATATGTACGCACACATCTGGACAGTCGAATAGGTGTAAAGACAAGGTAACTTGTGTATTTTCATTACGACTGCCACGAATCAGAGGGTGCACAAAAATGGCACAACTCTCTCTGGAGTGATGAAAATCTATTGCATTTTTAATTTTTTTTTAGAAGCGATATTAAAAGTAACGTTGGTCATAGAATTCCAGATTAAATGAACTAAAAAGAGAAGTTTGTATGGTGCTGGCCACACTTTGCTTGCAGCAAAGAAAGGTGCTAGAAAAAACGTACGCCAGACTTTTGAGTTGCATTAGAAAAGCAATGTTGACATACTTTGAAATAAACATGTTACATTTTGGAAATTATATTGAAATTGGAAAATTCACAAGCCGTTGTCTTCACACCTATTTTACTGGCCAGGTGTGTGTGATATATTTCCGACACACAATGCTGCCTCTCTTGCCCAAGGTCAGCCAGTGCCAGTGACGCTCTCTGTTACAGCATGAATTGTGATAGGGCCACCCCAAGCACCCGCATCTTCCACCCCTATAATCACAGCCACTGGTCAGGGTCAGTCAACAGCGTGGGCATCGTCGCTAGTTGTTGATGAGTTCCGCTGGCCGCTTGTAACTTTTTGATTTGTTGCTTTAAGACAAGTTCGACATTGTGTTTCGGAAAACGCACATAGACAGTCTCTTACATGGTACATATATAGATATACTTATATATATATATAACTATTTAACAAGGCTTATGCCTACACCGACCGCCCTGGCAGCCTATCCTAAATTAAATTAATGTCTACGACAAGCAGACTAATCGGTATATAAATAGCCCAATACACAGTGGGTGGCAAGAGCTTAGTTATAGGGGTAGTTGTTCATGCTGTTGATAAATGGGCATTGGCTGCCACAGAAGGATGCATATACATGCATGCATGTATGTATGCATGTGTGTATGAATACGTCACCAATGTTTACATTGCAACGCTTCTAATTTAATTTGCTCAGCGTCTCTATGGCATTGATGGCCAATATTTGTTGTTATGTGTTACACACACACACACACGCTGAAACGCGAAAGCTACACACATACATACACATCACATTCATATTTCATACAAGCCGACCCGCGGCGACGCTTTCTAGTGTTTTTTTTTAAATACATATCCACTTCAAAGACTTCCATCTATACAGCGCGCGCAATTAAAATCGGAATGCAATGACAATAATTAATCTAACTTACAGAATATCCCTAGTATTATTGCCACTTTTCTGTTTATTCGTTTCAGACCACTGCACCTTATACTGCTATAGTTGATTCTGTTTGTTAACTGTAAATACATTTATGCTTTTATGTTTTTTCATTGACTCGATTAATTCAGTAATCGATAGCTAAGCAAGTCGATAGATGTGTCATCAATACTGATATGCTAGATATGTAACAACATATTACATAGCCAAAAAATATAAAAAAGTTCGAACATACAATTTTTCATCACGACAGTTTATCTGTTTTAACTGATTCTTGAAGCACTTACTCAGCATCGCAATGAGTTATGGTGCCCGCTATCTTATTTATGGCACATACCAAAACATGGTTTAGTTTGAATAGTGGCGCTCAAGATAACACCAAAACTGAATTTTATGGCTTAGCTAACGTCGGGTAAAAAAGTAACATATTGTTTGGAATTTGCACTTATTTTGGTAGTGAAAACCTGATTCCGTCATTGAAAAATAGTATTATTACAAAAAAAAAGTGAATATTGGCAATTGAAGCTTGTCACGCAATGTAAATTCAAATATCGATTACACTTTGGAAGCAATATACGATAGTTGTCTGCTATCTGAATCAGTTCTAGATGAGCATGTTGTGGCTATCGATTAAGCATTTAACTAAAAATAGAATATGCGGTGTCAACGTACGCTAGATTTCAAACGAATATACATGCATCAATGTGTACAAAATATTTGGATTTCATCCTTTAACTTCTCTATGTGAGTTTTGTTTTCGTACTTATATCATAGTAGTTTTCTTTTTGTCATATTTTCATTGTCATCTGTGCTTCTCAGTAGTAGCAATAGTAAAATTATTTTAATCAAGCTCAAACAAAATTTAAAAACCCATATTTTTATGCATAAAACGTATATCAAAATTAAACAAATCTATACGCCATACAGACAAAGATATTATCGCGTTCTTGAATTAAAGTACAAATTATAAAGTTTTTGTATAATTGTAAATTGTCTGATTATTTTACGAAAACTGTATTTTCTTGGAATCTTAAAATGAATCGTCTGCAAGGATTTGGCACATTGCTGCGAAATCGTGGAGGTGAGTACTATGTACATACATAAGTTTCAAAAAGTGTGACTTTTTGGTTTTTTTTTTCAACAGTTGTCAACCGCTGCGAAAAATGGCACCAAACCTTGATGAAAACGCATAACTCAGAAATGGTTAAGCCGAGTCCTCTGTCATACCTTCGCTCCACATACAGATCCCTGAGTTGTCGTTTAATGCGCAAAATGTCCTCCACAATGCGACGACGACGCTCGAGCTTAGAAATTTTAGAAAAGGTTCCAACTGATTTGACGATTGAGCCAAATTTTGGTCAAAAACGGCAGCCATTAAATACGCATCAGTTTCAAAAAACGTTGCCCTCGCATGAAAAGGTGCTGCCCACTCCAAATGTCTGGGCCAGTTTGCATGCCCAGCGTACTATTGCCACCATGAACAATAGATTGGACCGAGCCAGGACTGGCAGGCGATCCTCAATGGAAAGCTTAAGACTGCCCTGCCCGATGAGGCTACCAAATCTGGTCAAGAAGCTCAAAGTTGACAAGGTGCCACGGCCCGAAGTGCCCATTTTTCAGCATAGGAAAGACTCGCCAAAGCTATCCACTCTCCAAGAAAATGCGAAAAAAACGAACAAACTCCCTGAGTTGCAGAGGAAACTAGCTAAAAAACGTCTTGAGGGACCCATTCTTCAAATTGCTAAGAAGCAGCAAATATTAGGAAAAACCGAGCACCAAAGCATAGCTTTATCCAAGCTCAAGTCTCAAAGACACATGACGACAGTTTTCCCCACACCGAGAAAGAACCAGACACCAGCGATGAGAATCCTCAACTCGCCCAAGCAGACGCAACACGACAATAAATCATACGAGACACGTCTAAAGGCATTCTGCGCCACGCAGCCGACTCATCTGAAGATTCACTCGGGACTGGACAAAAATAATTTAAATGTTAGTCAACAGCAGAGGCAAAAGGGCGCATTGTACGGTTTGGCCAAATCGTATGGGCCGAGGAAGAGTTCTGGACTGTCGGGTTGCATCCGGGAACATACAAATACGCATCCCACTGAGAACATGAACAACAAACGGCGCCAGCTGAAGAAAGCCAAAAACGTGCCAAAGCCAAAGCCTCCAAAAATTATGAATAAAAAACGCGAAGAGCGGGAAAATCTTGGCCCCCTCCTGGAAGATCTATTCGACAAGAAGACATTGACGGAATGCAGAAGCATTAAATTTATAAAGACTGGCCCATTGTTTAAGGTGGTTACCAGCAGCATCGAGGGACGCAGCAATCTGTACGATGGCAAATTCGAGAAGCAACTCAAAAAACCTCTGCTTTACAATTATCCGTTCGCTAGAAACCTATGTCAGTCATTTACTGTCAACTGTCGTCCAGCACTTGTAATGGAAGATAGGTCATTTTGGGAAATCAAGCCGAACTTTAACGGCAACTAAGCAGCAACAAGAACAGTCTGATTAATTGTGCTCAAAACTAAAGTCAATACACCGACATCGATATCCCAAATTCAAAGTTACAAAATTGTATTAAATTGAATGTGCATTTCATCTGAAATATATTAAATATTTATGAAGTCATATGAAGAGGCTGTGTGGAATATGAATAATAAATAAAGCAAGAAATTAGAATCGATTTGAAAATTTTAATTGAGACATTTTAAAAGCTATTTAGGTTGAAGAGTAATAAGTCGTGCAAAATATATATATATATATATATATATATATATATATCTACATATACATATATAGTCAACATGTTTATCATAATTGATTCTGTTTACTTGGTCAGCGCGAAAGCATTTCACCAAAACAAGCGACAATTGGCGCACCAAATCAAAACAATAACAAAAATTAAGAGCACTCGAGCACTGACACCCCCCCCCCCCCCCAAAAAAAAAAATTTCCTTCACAGCATGAATCAGAAGGGCTATTTTGGGACGCACTGCGTCGTCAAAGTGCAAGGTCATCGTTGACTCTCACGTGTTGCGCCTGCTTGCCTTTTTCCCGTTTTTTTTTTTGGCACCTGAGTAGCGAATGGAACATTTCGCAATTCTATGCAAATTTACATCAAACATTAATAATACACACATAAATGTTTTTTTTGGGAGCAACGACGACGGCACCTTTTGGTCTGCCCAACGTTGTTGCTCGAATTTCTATTGAACAATTGGCTAAATTAAACATTTTGCTGTCTCATTAACAATATAATTGATTACGTATATATAACTAATTGAAACAAAAAAATAATAAGAATAAACACTACTTTAGCTCAACATTTTCGCCATTAATCGAAATTGGAGAATTTTGTTTTTGTTGATTTAAGCGTTTGTAGATGTTATTGTTTTTAGTTGTTGCGGGTATTTGATTATTTATTGTAGATGATGCTGCACCTTGCACTGTCGCAGCGCCTCATTAAAGCCTTCGCAGAGCGACAGATCGGATTGACCCTGAGCGCATTGCAGGAACTGTTTGATCTCCCAGGCGCAGGCGCCCTGAGGCTCATTGGCCTGTGCCGGCTGCGCATAATATGGCTGCTGCTGCTGTTGGCCAACAGGTGCGGCAGCGGCTGGTGCTGCCACCTCCTTATCTCCAGAGCCGCTGAACAGGGATGTGAGTCCATGGCCGACAGTGTGGCCTATTGCAGAGCCGACGGCAACGCCGCCAGCGGTGGCGGCCATCTGCTGGAACATCGATGGCTGCTGAGCTCCTGGCATGCCCACAGCGCTTGGTGGTGCGGCCATTGGTGCCGGTGGCGGTGGTGGTGGGGCGGCACGTGCAGGCACTGGTGCCGGTGCTGGCGCGGGTGCACTGCTGCAAAACAAAATAAAAATACACACATATATATATATTATAAATATAATTTTTGTTCTATTTGTTGTTGTTGTTGCCACACTTTTGAACTTTGTACGTTGCATAGTTGTCGTCGTCTTCCGTGTTTATCTGTTTTTAGGTTACGTAACACGGAAACTTCCAGAAAACGCATTACAATTCCCTGAATCGCTTGCACTTTAACAATGTCATACTAGAGACACGCAAACCAATAGTTATTGCTGCAATAACCAGAACACATTGCTTGCTTTTTCGGTGTCTTTTTAATCTGTAGTCCGTTGTTTAGTTCAAGTGGATGTTCTTACGTTTTACTGGCGTCGTTGCGTTTTACAACTTACCGTCGGGTCGATGGTGGGGGGCTAGCTGAACGTCCACGGCGAACCATTTTATTATTTTTGTTCTTTTTTTTTAAATTTGAAAATCACAAGTTATTAAGTTATTTACGAGAATTTAACTGTGTAGCAGCAAACGGTTGCTCTGCTTTATAAGGTTTTGTGCAAAACCAGAGGTGCTTTACATTAATGTCGATGTGTGTGTGTTATCGATAGTCGCAGTGTTGGCAAGCGTCCTAATTGCTGTCAACTGCAGTGCTACCATATCGCACGCAAAAAGTACCGTATATCGATATGAGCGTGGCAATTCTAACGGTTAATGGCGCCCTTTTGATTTGTATGCGCCTAATTATAGAAAAGAAATGTTAGCAATGCATCTAATGCACATTTTACTGCTTGGCTTCTGTTTACTGTATGCCATTGCTTCAGCCGAAGAACTGCTCGAGCTCAGTTGCAACACGGACGCGCAGTGCGCTAAATATGAACACGCCAGCTGCCAGGATTCGCGCTGCATTTGCACGGCACATGGCGGCGAGAAGCGCATGGAGTGCCAGCCCAAGGATGAAAAGGTGAGCAACATCATTGGGGGCCCGTGCCCCTGCACTCAACCGGGTGCCGAATGTGATGTACAGACGCAACAGTGCTACTGCGCCGCTAACCACGTGCCCAGCGTGGACAAGCGTCGTTGCCTACCGCAGCGGGTGGAGCTCGACGGTCGCTGTGAAATGTCGCGTCAGTGCCAGATGGCAGACACGTTTTCCGTGTGCACATCGCGGAAGCGCTGCATCTGCAAGGAACACTTTGAGCAGCATCAGGGACAATGCCGTGCGATCCTAGGTAAATTTATTAAGCCAATAATTCGAGTTTTATCAAAATCAATTAACTGTCATGCGTTGCCATAGATGTGAGCTGCAGCAACGGCACGTCTTGCGGAAATATTGGTGCTTCAATTTGTTTGCCGGAGGCCAAGAAATGCGCCTGCAACATTGACTATGTGTCCAATCACAACATGACTCTCTGCGTGTCGGGCTCTGCATATAACTCCACCTGTACGACACATGCCCAATGCCAGCTGCAACTCGGTGCTGGTGGTATTTGCCAAACCAATCGCTGTGGTTGCCGTAGCAAGCACTATGCTAGAACCAAGCATTCTCAGGATCAGGAAATGAACAGCACCATTTGTGAGCCACTTGTGCCCTACGGTGCCTACTGTCGCCGCAACGACGACTGCCAGCGGATGGAGCCCGAACACTTGCTGGAATCAAATATGCAGTGCAAGTGGGGTGAATGCCGTTGCCAATCCAATCATCGAGTGGTTGACAATGAGTTCTGCGTTCTGAACTCTGGAGCAGCTCTACATCGGTTGGATAGCTCCCTGCCAATTCTGCGAATTCTATTTGCTTGGCTTTTTTATTATTGTATAAAGAATGTAAAATGAAGTCGAACTTAAATAAAATTTTGTAAAGCGAAAACTTCAATTGCACAGTTTTTCATTTTCCAAATTCAAATTCATAATTAATCTATGGGTCAAGGCGCAAGGGTGTTCATAGGCAGAGTTATCGATAATTGAATTTTGGATATTCCCGAAAAGACCTGAAAGAACACATTGGTTTGAAATCGCAGGCCTATCGATTGGCATTTATTTTACCTTGCACCAAAAATAGCCTATGAAAAGCTAAAAAAAAATTAAGATTTTTTCAAACAGCAAATTGCTCATAGCTCAGCCAAGTCCTTGCACATCCCAGTTAGCCCCTGGCCAAATGACGCACAAATCGTCCTCGCAGCTTTGATCACTCTGCATGTGGAATGTTAACAAGTGCTTGAGTTATCAGATGATCCCATAATTCGGCAATGCAGTTCGACAGAGTTGATCTCCACGATTCCACCGCACCAACAAGGATTTGTCAGAATTCGAATTAATTTTCGGGAAATTATTATTCAATCCTCAAAGTATGCTTTTTCATTTTTGATCTGATTGATATTGCATTGAAATTTCGAGATTTATATTTCTTACCGGGGACTTTTGACATGTTCCTTGACCCCTGAAAAATATTGATGCAGCATCGAAGAGTTTGCATAGCCAAATGAACTCCACATTTAACCTGTTTGTTCAAATATGTTCTCCAACTATCCAATATTCTCCAATTATAACTAATGCATTCTGAAATGCTTAAGAATAGCTCAAAAAGAAGCTATACGAAAAGAGAACAAAATTTCCTTTCCAAAATTAGCTGGGAGACACCTGGACAGCTTCATAATCGTAGAGCCCGCACTTGAATCGAAAATTCGTTACACATTACAAGGACAGGAAGGTTTATTTAGCTTAACATTAATCCAGGTCATAGTGAAATTTGTTCTGTGGAGCTGGAAAAGTCCAAATACGTACATTTGCTCGAAATTGAAATAGACAATAAAAATGATAATGATAATGATAAAGATAATGATAATGATAATGATAATGATAATGATAATGATAATGATAATGATAATGATAAAGATAATGATAATGATAATGATAATGATAATGATAATGATAATAATGTTCTTGGACCTTAGAGGCCGATGCGTGCTGGGGTCCGTCTGGGCGTTGCATTGCCTGGCGTAGCGATTTCCTGCTTGGCCGCCAGCTGCTCCTCGCGCTGAGCCGCCTGCTGTTTACGCTCCTCCATCTCGTGCTGGGCCTGCAACATTTGCTCCTCCATCTCCTTGAGATGCTCGGCGGCCAGTTTCTTTTTGTCGCGACCACTGCGTCCCGTCTCCTTGACCGAAAAGAACATCGGCCCCAATTCCGCCAGCCAATAGCCATCGACAGCAGTGGCACACTGCATGTACTCCTTGGCGGTCATAATCAGCTCGTGATAGACAACATAGTCGGGCGTGGTGCCCAGTCCATAAAGCGCCGATGTCGGATGCAGATGGCAGGGCATGCCTGTTCGCAGATTCACGTACTCGCCGATGCCCTTCAGCCGCGCCGCCTGATAGAAATAGGCGGAGCAGATGCACTTGCGCACAATGTCCCAATCGGTGCCGCACGACTTCACGTTCATCTTCTGCTGCGTCATGATGTCCTTCAGCTGCTGACGCACCTCGCGCACCTTTCGCATCGCCTTGATGTGTATGAAGTGCTCGTTGCACCACGTGGAGCTATAGCTGCAAACCGAGACAGAGATACATCGAGTGAATTAGACTGGAATAGAGAGAGAGGGGGAGAGAGAGAGGGGGAGAGAGAGTGGGGGAAAGAGAGACGGGGAGAGAGAAGTGTTGCTTACTTGTTCTGCTTCCACTGCAGGTAGACATTGAGGTAGGTGAGATGATCCGATTCGGGCACCTGGAACTTTTCGCGCACGCCATCCGCCTCCTCCTCGCGTCCCTTGGGCCGGTAGAATATCGATGGCACCGACAACATGGAAACTGAAAAGAAAAACAAAGCAAAAACAGAAGAAAATTATAACTTTCTTTTGAGGTTCTAAAGTTGCCAGCTTGATAAGTGGAACTGTGTGTCAAGGATGCTTTTGGAACAATCTGTTTAGGGTAGCAAAGTGGATTGAAGCGGATCCCTGTATTATCTCTTGATGTCATAGGAAGTATCGCATGAAATCTCGTTATAAAAACTAAATTCGAATTACAAGACTTAAAATGCTGATAACATTTTTGAGGAAGCGTCGAGAAATAAGGATTAAGTTTTCAATGCGCATATCTTAAGCAAAACTCACCGATTACCAAAAGCATTAGCATGATATATATATATATATATATATATATTGATATATGAATATATATATATATATGAATATATTCTTGGATCTTGAGACGTGAAACTTGAATGTGAAATTGCGACCGAATCTAGACAGTTATCAGAGTGTTTTCATAGTTATCTGAGCCTTTGGCTAGCTTCTGCTCAGGGGTATGTATGCAATCTTAATCGAGTGGACGCACCAATGATGAGGACCTCGGAGCTGCACTCCATTTGGCAGGCAACGATGAGCATCTGGCATTGTGGCGGATCCAGTGGAAACTCGGCCATTTGGCGACCCAGCGTGGTCAGGGCACCAGTGTGATCGAGTGCACCCAATATCCACAGCTGATACAGCGAATTGAGGATGTTATCCTGCGGCGGTGGGTCCATGAAATGGAACTGCAACAGATCGACGACGCCCAGCGATTTGAGCAGCAGCACCGTGTTGGCCAGATTGGTGCGCTGTATCTCCGGCACGGTGAGGGCCAACAGCTCGTCCTTGTACTGTCGCTGGGTGTAGAGGCGATACGCCTGGCCGGGACCAGTGCGGCCGGCACGACCCGAACGCTGGTTGGCATTCGCCTGCGAAATGGGATAGATCTGCAGGGCGTCCATGCCGATGCGGGGATTGTAGACCTTCAGTTTGCAGTAGCCGGAATCGATCACGTAGATGATGCCGTCAACGGTTAGCGATGTCTCCGCTATGTTGGTGGCGACCACACATTTGCGCACACCGTCGGCACTCTTCTGGAAGATCTTCGCCTGCAGATCCGATGGCAGCTGCGAATAGATGGGCAATATGCTCAGCTCGGGCGCACTGTCGATCTCGCTGAGGCGCTCCTCGAGCACCTCGCACGTGACCTCGATATCCTCCTGGCCGGGCATGAATATCAGCATGTCTCCCTCATTGGGCGTCAGATGCACCTGCAGTGCCTGCTTCACCGCCGACTCCACATAATCCTCGCACGCATTCTTGCTAAACATCACATCCACCGGAAAAGTCCTTCCTGGTATGGTGAACGTCGGCACATTGCCAAAGAATGTTGCAAACTTTGTCGAATCCATCGTGGCCGACGTCACAATCAGCTTCAGGTCATGCCGCCGTGCCACAATCTGCAAAACAGACAGACAGAGACAGATATAGAGTGTCAGAGAGAGATGGAGAGGAGAGAGAGAGAGAGAGAGAGAGAGAGAGAGAGAGAGAGTAAGCAACTAGATATTCATGCAATCCTAAAAAACTTAAAACACATCTTGGCTAATCCTCACCGACTGGGACTGAGTTTGCCATCAGTGTAAAATTCGAAATGAACATTTAAATTGATTACGCATAGAGAAAAATAGAACAGTTGCTTGTTCAGAAAAGAAATAATTTCACATGTAAATCGCTTTGGCCTTAAGCCAATTTTATTGACCAGGTTAAAAGTGGAAAAGGGCATTTATCAATTGTCAATTGTTTGCGGCCAATTGCCAACTAAAATATCTACCCATGCATGTATGTATGTATGTATGTATGTATGTACAGCAGCGGTCAAAATAATAGTAGGCCACACATATGTTTCAGAAAATGGAAAATGTTGCAATAAACAAATACTTCAAATATAGTTCAAATAATATGAAAATTGCGTTTAAACTGAAGATAAGTAAACATTAAATGTTGGCACAGCCATCACATTTATAAACAAGAAAAATAAAGTCCTTAAATGTATTAATATTTTTTTCATTTTATATTTGTTCTTAATAAATTATTTTAATGTTATTATAAAAGTATTCTCAGCGTTCCGTGAGGCTAAATAATATTTCTTACAATTTGATGTGATGGGTGGATTTAACTCGTATTATTTAGTATTTATTTGTTTAATGTCAACTAAAGTCATTCGACACAGAAAATACAAAAAGGAAGGAAAATATGGGAAACCAAAGATTTTTTGTTTTGCGCAATTGAATTTCTGTCAAATTGAAGAATTTGAAGAGGTTTTAGTGTCTTCGCGAAGCAGCACAACTATTATTTTGACCGCAACTGTATGTATGTATGTATGTGTGTATGTGTGTATGTATGTATGCATGTATGTTTGTATGTTTGAATGAGGGACAACTGAAAAGAGCAAGAGGTATGAACGCATTCTACGCATAAGGCTTAAGGCTTGGCTCGGTGGCCTTGGTTCAGGTGCTTCACCCGCATGCCCAGCGCAGCGTATTTAGTATATGGCCAGATGCATGAGCGTGACCCAAATCCCGAACAGCGGCCTCGGAGCTTTGGCTGAGCAGTGTTTGTATCTGGCAAAATCCATGCAGTCGCATATCCTGCCTGCCGCCTGGCTGCTTGCTTGCCTGACTGACTGACTGACTGGTGCTGTGTTGAGTTTCAGCAAACACGAAACTCACCACGCACACGACACGCGCAAGAGAGGCAAAGAGAGAGAAAGAGAGAGAGAGCGTTGCGACTTAAGCGATTTAACGATTTCTCTCAGTCAACGCACGAGTGAGTTTATCCGATTAGGTGCTTGGGTGCTTGTGGGGCCAGCACAGCCCAGGGAGGTGGCAGCAGAACATGCTGCGACTCACGTATGCAACTTTCCTCAGATGAGGACGTGCAGCAGATCCTGTAACCTGTACGCTGTGTGCGTGTGTGCTCTGTATACATAAGCATCTGGTGGCTATACGAGTATGCAGGCAGCATGGGCTGACATTTTGTGCATGCAGAGAGAACCAACAGCAAAAAACAACGGCAACAACAACAACCACCAAAAAAGCTCGTATTGCCAGCCAGCGAGCAAAACGTTTCGAGTCATGGGCAACTCAACAAGCAAATTGCGCATTAGTTTGCAGTGCGATTAAATCGTAGACGAGGAGGAGGAGGAGGAGGAGGAGGAGGTGGGGGACAAGCCCACAACTACACATGTACCTATAGTTTATATGTAGATAGTAAATAAGGTATGATACCGTTGGAGTTGTTGCTTCAACGCCAACGCCAACGCCAACGCACTGATTCAATATTATCTCTGAAGCCGAGCACCAAATGACATCGAACGGTGTCCCATTCGTGGCAATTACGACAGCACTTTGATATGCAACAGTTTTACGGTACGTACATGTGTACATTGATAGAAGCATGTGTGGATGTACATACATATGTACAACACGATGCAATACACTGCATAAACAGCAAATTGGAGAGCAAGCACAGAACTTGCGCAAAATGGGGGAAAGCTTCCCACAGTGGAATTGACGATAAATGAACAACATATGTACATATGTATAAATGTACATATGTACATCAAAATGTACCAATCACAAAATCACAAAGTGAAATCGATTTGTGGCTCAAAACATAATGAATGATTTGCAATTTTTGCAGAGCCTGCAAAAACTTCATTTAATCTAATAAGAGGAAAATCGATTTTAAAATCGATTTAAAGCAAAATTCGAATGGGTATCAATACTAGAAACATTTGGCATTTCCATATTTCGTAACACAAATCCGACTATTTCCCGAGCACAACCGAGACAAAATGCATTTAAAGAGGCATTATAAACGTTGTTCCAGTATTATTTATGATTTTATTTATTATTTACAATATTTCAAAAGTGACATTAGCTTAGAGATTCAAGTGCAAATTTAACAATTACATCCCACTTGAGTACAAATGCATAGACATATATATAGATAAATATATATATATATGAGTCATTTACAATCTTGATTGCGGTGGTGATTACGTTAGTAAATCTAATCTTGGCGAAAATGTTAGTGACAGTGAGTTGAGTCCGAACATCTTCATGGCGCGTAGCAAAAGTTGATGGCCATTTTCTCATCTGAGAATTCGAATCCCGACTCAATGCTGTAATCATTTTGTAGCCACATCATGCAATGAATTTACTTTTTAAAATCGATCGACTTTTGAAAAATCACCATTTTATAAGAACTTATCTTTCGACCAATAGTTCCTCTGTATCCTTCAGATATAGCTAACCGATCCGATGCGTATACTTTTCAAGTTGTATCCACAAAGCTTCAAATCAAGCGATAAAAAACAGTAAGAATGCTCTAGTCGAGAGAGCTCGACCAGGAGAAATCCGGAAACCAAGACATTATTATGTAGATATGTAGTTACTTGCTTAAGTATGCGTAAAGGTGACATCCGATTAACATTAAAAGGCAATCAAAAGCAAAAACCTTGCCTCAGTAAAGGTACAAGCCAGTTTATAATACGAGCTTCGCTTTGATTCAATGCCAGATGGTTTTGGGAATCACGATATTTTGTCAGCTGGATTAGCTGTGACTAACACTGACTGGGGCAAATCGCTTGCTGTGGTCACACCCACTTTTATATATATATCACATGCACATGTCTCTAACTGATACTACTTCTAGAAATACGTAGCTGATTTTACGAATGTTCAAATGTATATCGGTGTGTATTCTTATTATGAGTTTGTTTTTATACCCTGTAGCCGTAAAACAAGCGTCGACAGTTGTGCAAAGTTGTATGTGCAGAAAACATCTGGGATACCTTAAGATATATATACAAAATATATGTGTATATTATTGAAGAGCCTAAGCATTCGGGTCCGTAAAGAGGTGTCTGTCCGTTTATCTGGTGCCATGGACGATTCAGGCAAGAGACACCAAGTTTGGCATAAATATAATTTCACGAAAATCGAATTCACTTAAATCGATAAAAATCGATCTGTTGTTTGTACCCTGAAGGTTATAAGAACTGGCGACATTCAATTTGGAATATATGCATATTTAAGAGCTGGCTACAGGGTACAGCCCTGGTCGGGCTCTATTGGCGAAAGCACGTTTATTCTTTGCTATCTGTTTGTGTTTATTGTGAAATTTAGTTCTATATCAATCTTGATAGCGATAATGCGGCCAGTGAGCCACTTGACTTAAGTTTGTGACTTTAGTCGAAATATTTACATAAGCCTATACATACATACATACATACATACATACATACACACATACATACATACACACATACATAACCATGTTTGTACCTACGTATTTGTGATTAAGTACAGTGTGTCGAGAAAGTGTTCGGACACAGGAAAAAATTCCTATTCTCTCATTTTTTCTAATTGACTTTTATTTTGTTTCTAATCTTTCTTCTATTAAGTGGACCTCTTAAAGCAAGAAAATTACCATGATTCTTTCATTTAAACAATTGTGTAATTATGAAAAAGATAAGCAATTGAATTCCGCATTGTTATATTATTGGGGAAACTGATCGATTATCGAATGAATTAACGTGTAGACTCCTTGGAGGAGTGTTCCAGTCATAAGGAAGCCACTTCCGAGCAAACAACGTGAAGTCCTTGGTGGCAGGCACATGTGTGTGCTCGGAAAAAGGTAGACTGAGATTAGGGGGTATTATTTAAGAAATGTTTTCCATTAAACAGTGAGCTTGCTGCTTTAATAATTAGTACCGAAAATCGGCTTTCGTTTGTCCAAATATATGCAACCCGCGAGGCGATTGAGCAGGTGCCTCAATTAATTTGCATCATTGAAACCGGTATATTTGTATAACCATCCCGTAATGGATCAGAACCTTTCTTAATAAAATGTCAATTTTCCCAAGAATCGCTCATTTCTATCGTGAACGGCTGTCCAAACACTTTATTGACAGAGTCCAACGAATTCATAATTTTGGTTTTCAAAATTTCACTTGTTTAAAATAATGAAACTCGTTCATTTTTTTTGCTAAGTAGTTCCAAAAAATCCACTTATTAGTAGAAAATTGAGAAGAAAAAAATAAAAGTCTTAAAAGCCATATATAAATGAAGTTAGAATAAATACATTTTTTCGTCTGTCCAAACACTTTCTTGACATACTGTGTACTTTTTGCAGCTGCAATTTGATTTCGACAACGATGTGTTGTTCACATCATGCGCACAGTGCCCGACAGCAGTAAGCTTCCAAGCTATATTTTTTGATGTGCGGCGGATTATGTGAATACCGATTTGTGTGTAGTGCAGTGCACTGACTTGACAGATCCGCGTATAATTGTGTATTATTTGTAAATCAATATATAAAATATATAAAATATTAATACATAAGTTTGTTTGTGTGTGTTATACTTCATCATATCTAGCAGGAAATCGCATGCGGCTCTGGCAATCAAAAAGTGCAAGCAAATTTGCAATGCAAATAAAAAGAAATAAATACATAAATATTTATATATATATATATATATATATATATATATATATTTGTCATTTGTATTATCTGATGGGCTCAGAGCCAACGAATATCTCAGTTGACAAGAATTGGCCCAATCAAATATACATACATACATACATACATACATACATACATCTATAGATAGGCATACGTACATATGCAGATATCAGCGGCCTGTCAGAAAAGAAAACACAATTGTGTAAAGCAATACAATATGACAAATGTACATAAACATATAGATACAAATTATGACAGGCCATATTGATTAATGAAGGACATAAAACAAATTATAGATTTAAGTAGGTCACTTAAACTCAAACCGATTGAAATGCATATATATATATATATATATATATATATATACATATTGGGGACGTTTGCATTCACTGTAACATCAAATCAGCTGTCAGATCGTTCAGAGTTTGTGCACTTGATCTTGAGACAAGGAATTCCCTCTTGGCATCTTCTTGATTAAATGCCTTCAAGTACAATAAATATTACAACAACGACAACGACAACGACAACGGCCCAGATAAACGGGGCAACATGGGAACGGTATTCAAAATACAGCTACACGATAACACTTTTTTAGAAATACCTACAAAAAAATATAACTATGAAAAAATAAATAAAAAAAATAAGTGTAAATATATACTAACAGTGGTTTTTCATGATCGCTTACAGTACATATATATATATATTAAATAAACAGGAGATTATGTTCCCTTTAAAGGCAAGTTATACCGTTATATTTATATCACGAAATGTATAATGTGTGTTATCGTGTTGCTGAGGGAATCATTCATTGCTTAGTCGACTCAACTGTAATATTACAGCGCCAGAATCAAGCCGAGGATCTGGTTAATATGCCATTTACATACATACATATATATGAACTAGAAGTTGTCGGATCAGTTCAGTTTGTGGGTCAACAAACAAGTTTTAGTCCAATAACAAGATTTATGAATTTTTACTTTTGTCAAGAGTATTGAAACTTCGATATTTGAAATAATAGCGATTCTACGTGCATACATACACAACACAATGTATGCATGTACATAAATTGTTGTTTGCTGTTTTTCTCTGAACGGCGCCAGCGAACAAATCGATGTATGTATGAATGTTTGTATGTATGTAGGTATGTGATATGTCTACCCATGTAATTGATGTCCGCATGCAATTTTCAGTGCATTTACATAGCAAGATGCCGGAATTGGCGATTTGGGAGAGCTTTTTCGTAAGTCTGATGAACTGACTGGGTAGCGGGTGTTGGTGTTGTTGTTGTTGTTGTTGATTTTGAGTACAATTAAACGAAAGCAATTTTACAATTTATCGATGCAGGCTCCCAACTTGTAGGCAGGCAGACACAGGCAGGCAGCTTTTGCGGCGACAGAGCGTTAAGCTTTCAGTTTGAGAGAGCAACGCAGCGCTGCTGCTGTGGTGAGTTTTATCTGCTGCTATTTGGAGGTGTGGCAACGTCGCTATGACGTAGTCAGTAATAAAAACAGTATTTTTTTGGCAAAACTACCCACAAGATGTAAACAAAACTCACACACTCACACAGACAGACACACAAGAATGCAGGCATAAGGCAAACCAAAAGCCAACAAAAAAACAAAGCAACAAAAATCGCAATGCGAATTATGTACACATTTCAAAAATAAACAATATGCCGTGGCAAAACGACACAAAAAAAAAACAACCATGCCCAACAGCAATCAATGGTCGACGATTTTTGCATATTTTGTTTTTATCCGCATATTTGTAAGGCAGAATAAACGGGCAAAGGCAAACAATGAAGCCGCAAAACGAGTTATGAGCAGCGCTATCCAAGTAGCAGACGCTGCCGATGCCGAAGGTGAATAACACCCAGCAGCGCAGCACACACATAACAGATACCGAGAGAGAGGAGAGAGAGAGAGAGAGAGAGAGCGCGCGAGCGAGCGAGTTAAAACAAAAGTATGAGTGGGACTAATGCTGCAGAAGTGGTGGGAGTGGGTTGGATGAAGTTTTAATCTTGGAATTACAGACATAGACATACATACATGCACATAAATGCCCATCTGCTTGCAGCATTTTCGATTTGGTTTATTTTATTTACTGGGATCGTCGCCCAAAAACAACAACAAAGAGCAACAGCTGCTGAATGTAGTCCTTTTCTTCCGCCAACGTCATACATACGCACATACGTAAGTATGTATTTAAGCCAAAATCCCAAATCGAGGCAACAGGAAGAATTTGTTGCCGATTTGCTTTTGCAAACTTTATTTACCATATTTCATCTTGTTTGCTGTTATTGCGCCTGCTGTTTTGTCTCGCAATGCTGCGCGCGTTTTATGATAATTTAAAAATAGCAGAGCAGAGCAAATGACAGACGCAGACGCAGACGCAGACGTCGACGTCAACTGCGGCGGTTTAGGATTACAAACAGATATACATATACACAATCGATTGTACTTGTACAATCGATTGCGACAGGTGGTCGTCAAAAGCTTAAGTTTTTACGCCAATCTTTATGTCAGACCTAAAGCTGTCTCTTTCACTCGCTCACTCACATGCATAGATCGAATGGCTTTCGCAGAAAGCTATGCTACAGAAAGCTCACCTCACTCAGAGCAAACTTCGAAGGATCCATTACACCTTAAAACTGAAATTACAACGGTTTGATTGTCAATTGGAAAGCTTTTTCAAAAGCTTTACGTATTCCCAATTGAATGAGAATGTGCGTGAGTGAAATGGATTCTCTTCGAGTTAGTTTTGGCTTTGACTTTTACTTGCGGCACGGTTACTTAAACCTGGTTGGGCCACAAGGAAACGCAACGAAGCAAAAACCAAAACGGAACTAGGTTTGGGAGGTTTTGACATGAGACCAAAGTCCGCTTATGCCTCGATATCGACGGGGCATTTGCTGGAAAGTGCCGAAGCCTTTAAGACGAAATGACTTAGAAGCTAACACAAAAAGAGCGCAAACAAAACGAGTTTTTCTTGAACGCATTCAATATGTCGATAGTGCAGATATGAAATAAATATAAATGTAGATAACTAGCTTTCAACCTCATTATTCAAAATTTGACAGTCTCTTAATTTGTGTTTTGCTTTCGTTCATCATTCATAATTTATGCAGCGCCCGCCACATGCCGCATGCCATCTGCCAAATTGATCAGGTTGGTCAATACAATATAAACAAATGCAGGTGGCTTTGCAAAGTTCATAGTCCATTGAAAAGTACACAAACAACTCAAATAGACAGCCAGCCCGAAGTGCATAAGGAGAGCAATGTTCGTATGTATGTGAATTGAAAAACATACACCCAGATATTTGTGCATATATCTAAGTATGTACACACATACATACGTATGCGTATGTATTTGTGCACAACAATAGATAGACAATGCACACTCGCAATCGCAAAATATGCGAGGGAGAGAAAAAAACAAAAACATAAATAAATTATAAGCACAACGATATCTGTATACACTTTCTGTGTTGCTTCGAAAACGGGTGGATATCGATTATATGAAACTGAATCATCTTTAAGAACGCTTTAGACGAATGGACTCAACAATAAGATACCCAATTAACTGTATTGCACAACATAATTTGTACAAAATAATCCAAATCAGCTGATATCCACACTATATGCAAGTAGCTAATATATATTTATATATATTTATATATATAAATATATATATATATATATATGTGTTTATATGTGCATTATACGATAGGGCATTAAATATTCTGCATTCGAGAAAACTGCTGCCACTTGTTATGGTTATTCTTTAGTGGTTGCTTGTTCTCTCTCTCTATGTGTGTGTGTGTGTGTGTGTGTGTGTATGTGTGGCTTTCTGTATACATATACGTTTATTGCGGTCGAATGTGTGTGTTTTTGGACATACTTTGTGTCTGTGTGTTTTTGGGCACTGACCTACGACGAAGCTTGGAGCGACCAGAGATATGATTGATTGCGCAATTCGCAAAAGAAACAAAATAAATAAATAATAAAAAAAAAACAGACAATAATTCAAAAACATGAGAAGAAAGTGCAACAAAGTGATATGTTGGGGGAGGGAGAAGAGAGAGGATATATAGATGATGTATTTAAAGATGTGCTTCGGACCGTTGCTGCAGTTATGGCAACTATGTAAATAGAAACATGCAAACTGGTCACCAAGCTAATTAATCGCTGTCCGACTGAGCGGCGCAATAGTCAATTGGCAGCGAAAATGCGACTTGGCATAATCATGTTCACCTCATCCACTCTCCCCCATCCCCAACACGATCTATAAAACTCTCTCTCTCTCTCTCTCTCTCTCTCTCTCTCTCTGGTCACGTTCCCCTCCTTAGCCTGCTATATTCCCCCCTCGGCCAACAGTTTGACATGCTACCCAACTGCCCGACAAGGTTAAACTAAAAATAGATATGGAGAATAACATGGCAGACAGCAGAAAAAGCAGAAACAACAACAAAAATAACAACAACAAGTTGCAGAGCTGCGGGTATTTATAGCAACGTCTACAACAACAACAGCAACAACAGCAACAACACCAACAACAATAAAAACGACGACGACTGTAAAATACTTGAGTAAATGAAAAACTTGAAACAATATCGAGAAAGAAGAGCTTTACTCATCGCACCGCACTTGAAATACTCTTTACACCTTAAAACGGTAAGAACAATATAAAAGCTCTTGGCTTAAGTCCTGAAATGAATATTACAATACATTCAGCTGAGGTCAAAACAAAAGAATTGCACAGATATTATTTGGCAAATGTCATACAAAATATACTTATATAAATATGCGTAAAATATCAGCCGATTTGTCAATAAGATAAGTAAACGTCAAAAAATGGCATAGCTATAAAATTAGTACAAACAAAAATATTGTGTATGCTTACAATGGCAGTGGAATAATAGTGAATATTTCCATTGACTATATACGAAGTGTAGATAGTTTTTTGAAAAATAATTGTATTTTACATAATTTCTGGCAGAATTCTTACTATCATCTTATCACCATAAAATGAGTTAAATTTTTATTAAACGCTTTGAGAAGCAGCCATACTATTATTTTGACCGCGACTGTAAAAGTGGAAGAACAATCTATCTGAATAATATTGATAAATTGTTAATTGAATAATGGAAAAGTTGAATTATTTCTCATGAAATAAACTTTAACTAGATTTTATTTTCGTTTTTAAGTTTTATAATTTTAATTTTAAATTTTTCTACCTGCGCAAAACAAAAAAATAATTTGCAATTTTGAAAATTCGTTTCTAAGATCCTAAGTTGTATCTTGGTTATCTTTTCAAAATATATATCACAACTTGCGTTACAAACAATATGCCGTAGTTGTCATCGCCTCGGCCAATCGAAATGAAAAACTTGAAAATGGAATAAAAATAAAATAAGTAATGCATACCAAAAATAAGCAAAACAAAATGAAAAACGTAGCAACGTCAGCAGCGTTGCAGTTGGCATCGCTGTTAGCATCGCAGTCGCCGTTACTTGGCCCAGTTTTAAGCTATGGCAACTTAATAGGTCATGTTAATTGTCGACGACGACGACGACGCCGACGACGACGTCCAAATCAACAAACCGAGTTTGGATTCGTCTATGCTAACGTGTGCGTCCATATCTGTGTGTGTCTGTGTGTGTGTGTGTGTGTGTTCGAAAAGCTTTTGGTGCCTCGAAGAGTCGCAAGCCCGACAAACAGTCTTTGCCTATGACACGACCCTTTGAAGCTTTGCTCGACAATATCGATCTGCGATATGGTTTTGAATGGCCTCTCGATAATGTGATTATAGATTATTGTCCGTCCTTGACCAGTGATTAATCCTCAGCCCATACGGACTTGCTACATGCATACATACACATCTGGACAGTGAAATATGTGTGCAGATAATGATTCGGTGGCAAGCACCAGGCATGACTGCTTTTTTAGTTCATTTAATATGGAATTCTTTACATTTTGGGTGGCTAACGTTTCTTTCAGCATCGTTTATCTTATTTTGATGAATTCAAAGAATGTTGTGTTCCTATTAACCAATGCGAAGTTTTTCCCCATCTTAACATTTACAGTTCGAACCAAAGGAACTTTACTGAATATTCTACTAGTTAGGTAATTGCAACATTTCCAATTTCGCTTGCATCCGCTCTTGGTGACGCAACACCCACTTTTGGCCAACAACACCAAGCGATTATCGGAAGTTGAAGATGAAGTTTTCTTGAATCCAATTCGCCTTTTATTGTTTTTTTTTTCCTGACTTAAGAGCAGTTGTAGAAAAGTTCAGAAAACCGTCCAATTAATGTAGCTATGTATTATTTGTAGTTGTATATTTTTCAATATAGTCAGCATTGTAGTGAGTCTGTGGCCCATTTAATGCTATTCGATAACTCACTTAGGCCTTTCTTATACTGAACACATCTTTAAATCTTACATTTTACAAACAAAATCAATAGAGAAATTCAAGTTTTCTTAATTTTATGCAACTCGCGCCAATTTCGCTGTTCAGCATATTGTGCATATTGACACGTTTGGCGAATAAATGTGCCAAGCAATATCTAAAAATATCTATATGATGAACATGATATTCAGAAAATGCACAAATGCACCTATTTTACTGGCCAGGTGTGCTGAGATGCACATACATACACACAACACCTTTGTGTGTGTGTACATATATCAGAATAATCAAGGGGATTTATGATTTATGTTTCAAGAATCACGCGCTGAGTTGAAAGGGCAATTTACATACATACACGCATACATACATACATAAATTCCAAGCCCGGTGCACTTTTTATAGACGTTTTAGCGTTCTGTGAACCATTCAGGAAATCGACAAAATAATAAAAAAAATATAACAATTTTTTTTATTATTTGGAGTTAAATTTCGCATGTTTTTTAGATTTTCACAAGTTCTGTTCTTGTTTTTTCTATTTTTTTTTTTGCAGTGCACTTAGCCACTGATACTTGTAAAAATGTATGTGTGTGTGTGTGTGTGTATATACTTATGCATGTTATCGACGATTAAATACCCTTGCAAACAAAATATCGTTTGTGGAACATTCCGTCTAAATAAGATTTCGGGCTTTATATCTAGGGAGAAAACTCATCAAGTTAGTGTAAAATAAAATGATAAAATAGAAGTAGTAAAATATATAATATATGCTTTACGATTCGAAAGAGTCCGACAAAATATTTTCTAAACCCTCTTGACTTTATTAGCTTTTGTATGATCTTTATTATCAAAACTGATTTTACTCAGAGCTTTGGGAAGTTATTATAAAATCATCGTATTATGTGGGTAAAGTTTTTGATGCATGTATTTATGATTGTTATCAATTGGTATCAGAGGTAATCAGAATTATCAACAATGGGCACTACAATGCAATGATCACAAGATCCCATAATAAAATAAATCAATCATATTTGTGCTTATATTTCGGGACGGCCTGACATGTGACGTAAGTATGTATTTATGTACATATGTATATATTTGTATGCGTGCGTGTGAAGGGCGCGGAGGCAATTACGAAAATAACAACGACGTTAACAATAAATTCAACGATATAAATTTCTCATAAGAATTAAAAGAAGGTCAGCAGGCAGCTGGTGATGTCGCTGTTGCTTCTGCTGCCGTCGGAAGCGGCTGTCGACGTCGACGTCGCAGTCACGCTTGACGTCGTCATCGGCGTCAGGTTAGCGATTTGGTAACTGCATGTGCGACGATAGCATAATTAAAATGATATCCCAAATACAATTAAAGCGACAACAAATCACAAAAATGTAACAACAAACAACAAGAGTAAAGCAACATAAGGCGCAATGCCTAACGGAACGTGCAACAAGCCCGTAGCCAAACCAAGGAAGGGGTACAACGGCGGGTCAGCAACGTAACTCACCACTACACACGCAGAGAGCGCGCGAGAGCGAGAATACGAGAGAAGTTCACCACAAAAAGAGCGAGCGCTGCCGTCAAAGACGCAGCCGACGACGACTCGTTGGCT
This sequence comes from Drosophila picticornis, assembly GCA_035043845.1. Lineage (NCBI taxonomy): Eukaryota > Metazoa > Arthropoda > Insecta > Diptera > Drosophilidae > Drosophila > Drosophila picticornis. The sequence continues at coordinate 22,101,360 of JAWNMR010000492.1, read as the reverse complement.
AGCTGACAAAACGAAACCGGCTTTGGGTATAAATAAACCTTTCCCATGCTAGTATTTGGCTTTCAAGTCTCTTGCGGTGCAGTGACAACAACAGCAGCAGAAGCGAATACAGAAACACACAGAAGCAACAACAAACGGCGTTCAGGCGAAAAACACGAACATATCGAATGAAAACCGCTGTGTGAAAAGAAAATACAATAAAAGAAAAAGACAAAAAAAGAAGAGAGAAACCAGACCAGAGCAAAACAACAAATAAACCAGCGAAAGACTTCACAGACTGTCCCCCCTAGAGCACAGACTTTTTGATATTATTATTTATTGTTCTTACTGAAACACAAAATTTGTGTGCTTTTTTAATTGTTATTTGGCTGCTGCAAGCAGCACAAATTTTCATAGCCAGTGCAGAGCACGCGTGCCGAGCTTTTTTTGTTTCTTTTTTTTATTTATTTATTGTTTTGTACAAAAAAAAAAACAAATTAAATTCTAATTGGATCAAACGAAATTGGACGAGCACCAAGACAAAGCGATAAGCAAACCCAACAACAATAACAACGGCAATAAGAAACCCATTCGAAAAGAGTAAAAAAGAAAAGCAAAAAAACAAAGAGGCGACAATCGCGCGCGCACTGTTGCAGTTGTCTGTGTGTGTGTGTGCGTGTGTGTGAATTAGTGAAAGTTACGCGCGCGTGTGCAACGACACAGGCCACGCCCCAAAGCGCCCCAAACGCCCACACAATGAACCGATCAAACAGTTTTGTTAGCTCACTGAAATGGTGGCCACTGCAGGGTCACAACAATCAGGCAGCAACAACAGCAACGGCAACGGCCTCGTCAGCCTCAAGCAGCAGCAGCAGCGCCGGCTACTCACAATCGGCGCCCAGCTCGCCCACATCCAATTGGCCACCGTCGCTGCAGCAGCACCACCAACATAAGCTGAGCGTCGGCGCCAATGTGAACGCCACATTTGGCAGCAGCGTCGCCGTACAAAAGCTGCGCGAATCGAAATGGTTCAAACCCGAAGAGCAGCGCATTTTCTGCGCCGTCGTCGAGTGCGGCTTCATTGTGGAGGTGCGCAGCAGCGCCGCTGCCGAAGCGGCTGCAGCAGCAGCAGCAGCTGCCGCAGCAGCGGCTGCTGCCAGCGATGTCGATTCACTGGACATCGATTGCCCACCACTAACATTGGCCCCACCACTGATTATACCACGCAACGGCAGCAGCAGCATAAGCTTTGTCGAAACGCAGGACGAGAATGAGACGCCGGTGGCGTCGTGGTACGGCATCGTACTCTGCAAAGTGGCCAAAGGTGAGTTCGAACAAAATAAATGCACAAGTGCAAAATGCAAATGCAGGAAGCACAAGT